>JAMJFZ010000199.1:34625000-35225000 GCA_026225945.1 Cricetomys ansorgei
GGGGGGGGGGGATGATCCTCCAGCTTTACCCCTTCTTGCTCCTTACTTGCCCCTCCCTCCCACCCTGACGGACTATCTCCTCTTCTCAACACAATCATCATAGCAGGCTTCACCCTGTCTCCTGCCAGAGGCTTAAAAAGGGTGCCTTGCAAGTTCCACCTGCTCCTGGGAACATCAAATCAAGCTTTCAGAGCTCTTCAGTACTTTCACCGAAACCCCTGCCCCACTCTGTGGATGAGAAAACTGAGGTTTTCTCACAGAGGCAGGTGTCTGGGCTGGGGGTGTTTCCACTGGGCACTGCCCCCTTGCTCAGAGCTCAGGAGCAGTGCTGAGATCAGCCCTGCCCTCCAGGCTCAGATGGTAACGTTTTCCAGCTCTTTCACCCTGCACTCGGGCTATTTATTTTGAAAATGGCTGAATCACTCTCAGAACAGAAAAAGTTCTCTGATCCTGTCTCCAGCCAGTAACTTCAGCAAGATGAACAGGATGGCGGTGGCTCCCAGAGCCTTAGCATCGAGTAGCTGCTGTTTCTGAAACAGGCATCAAGGCACAGGGTGTACCGTTTCATCTCCCTGAAACCGAATCTCGGGCGAATGCCATCTATAAGAAGCCACAGACACACACACACAGAGAAAGAGGGAGAGAGAGGGAGAGGGGGGCACAAAGAATATGGACTCAGAACCAGCGGGCTGCACTGCTGTCCTCAGTGGTTATGCTACTGTGGGAACTGTGGAAGAAAAACTGTTTTGAAAAAGAAAACAAATTCAAATAAAACTCAACCGTTGGTCAAGGTTGCTTCCTTTGTTTCTCACTAGCTTAAGGAGTTTATAGATGGTGGCAAATGGCAGAAGGTAAAGTTTCTAAAAGTATAGATTTACAGTGCTGGCTGACTTAAAGACCTGTTTTTCCTGTACTCTCAGCAGTCTGAAAAGACGAGATGAGAGGGAGCCCATCTTTCAGGCTCCACGGTGAAGAGCACTTGTTGCTCTTGTAGAGGACCAGAGTTTGGGTCCCAGCACCCACATGGCAGGCTCAGGACCATTTGTAACTGTAATTGCATTTCCAGGGGGTCAAGTGACCTCTTCTGGTGCCCGGGGCATCAGACATGTATGTGGTACACATACATACATGCAGGTAAAACACTCATACACAGAATATAAAATAAGTAAATCTAAATGAGCCAAAACAAAACAAACAAAACAATCTTTAAGAAAACAATCATTGTATCCTTAGGATCCCTAAGGTTTTGTACAATACATGTAAAACAGTAATTGTAGGTTTCAGGTTTTTGTTTGTGGGGGGGGGGTAGATCTCATCCACATCTAATGTATTTCTATTCCTTAATTGGTAGACTATTTAGCCCCACTTTGAAATATACCATCTCAAATAAAATAGAACCCTGTACATAGAGAGAGCTCAGATGATACTCATCTTAGAGATGAGTATGCTTAGAACCTTTTAGATGCTAGAAACTTTGGCAGGTCATAGCAACATGGGTGTTTAGTGTTCTGCTAAGAAATGGAGCTACATATGATAAAATCTTCATCTGGAAACACCCCTGTTCTCAGCCTTAATAAGGCTTGGGTTTGTGGAAGGTTCTAGCGCTTCAGGACTTAAAGTGACCACTAGATAGAGCTAAAGGAGAAAGGGCTGTTGTTACTCTTGTCCCAAGGAACCAATCTTCTAGCAACCCCTCCTCCCCCACACACACACACACACACACACACACACATACACACACCGCATTTAAAATGAGTTGGCATTGGTACATATTTCGCTCCCACTTGAGCAGAATTCCGTGAGATTCTTTTGGTAAATAAAGGGTTGGGGACAAAGGAGAGCAACCTGCTTGCGTTACCGGTGTGTGCTTTAGCCATTTAAAGGGCACTTCTCTGCAGGGATTTGTGAGGCATCCTCTGGTGCATGTCTCCACTTGTGGCAATCATAATCCCATGACGGGAGTGTTATCAGAGCCTGGTCACAGGTGGGGAGGTGAGGCAGGAAGCTAGCCTCAAAGCTACCTTTCAGCCTGGTCTACCTTAATTAATCCTCACATCTCTTTGGAAGATAGACATCTAGAAGCCCCTTCTACAGAGGGATAAACTGAGACACACAATCAGTAAGTAAGAGAGGTCAGACCTGGATCCAGTCTGATCTGGCTCCAATTCCCTGTTGAGCCTGCTGATTCGGTTCTGAAACGCTGAGCCATGTCCCTTGAGCAATGTCAGGTTAAGAGTAAAATTGTCCCTGTGTGTTTCTACCTAGCTTTGTACAATGAGTGGATCAGAAATACCACAAAACCACTCACAGGTAAGTGAAAACGAGACACAGGGAAGAAAAACCCAAGAAGGGCCATAAAGTCATCGTGCACTTAAGAAGTGACTTATTTCAAATGTTTACATGTTGCCTCAAATGACCAGAATATGACTTACCAGCCACAGTGAACAAAAATAAAAGCAAGATCCAGCAAGCAAATAAAATACCCAGTGTTGGACATTTCAGCATAGGCAAGCACACCGAACTTTTTCAATAACAGTGTGGGCTTCAGTCAATACTTGCTTTAATGGAACCTGGGCATATGGAATTCCTAGGAGCACAAAATTAATGTATTGCCATTAACTTACTTCATAAGGGTCTGGGGAGTTGCAGATTAATTCCACTGTGCCACTTTAAGGGCGGGGGTTGGGGTGGGGTGGGGTAGCCCATAGGAAAAATACTTCCCTTTGGGTACTTAAATATTTTTTTAACCTTGGCTTTCACTTGTGGACATAGATCCAGAGAGTTTGCTACTCACTGTAGTGAGTTTTCCCTAGGAGAGCCTTACACATTGAGCCTGATGAAACGTGAGCTGCAAAGAAGGCATTTGGCCCCCGACTAAAGAAAGGCCAGCGCTTTCGATGGGTCTGATGACAGTTCCAACACACACTGATAGATTATACCTAATTTCCCCTTTCCTAATGGCACCACTTAATACTTTCATAGCCCCAACGCTGCCTTGCAAAACGGTTTCAGGCACAAAACACATGAAAGGAAGAGGCGGATTCAGATTAGCTCCAATGAACTTAGATGCAGATCTAAAATGAGGAGATGCGTTTTACTTATTTAATCCAAACTTTGGGGGAAAACCCTTTCGAGTGTGTGTGTGGCAGTGGCAGAGTCCTTTGAGACCCCGCGTATCAGCCTTTTACTAATGGCCTTTCCCGGCTACACAGCTTACAGGAAACCCTAAGCTCTAGAGAAAACTCAAAGTTCCTTCAAAATGAAAAAGGGAAAGTGGTAAGGCCATGAAAAAACTGAAATTGCCTCGGAAAGGGGAGAGGCAGACATGTTATAACGTGCTCTGACAATAGGGCTGCCAGCCACAGACCTTCAGCAAGCTGACGGGCCACTTGTCCCCTGTGGGAAATACATGCAGGCCAAGTGTCCCATGGGCTGTAGCATCTACGGGTAGCAGGAGGAGTGAATGCTCTCTCTCTCTCTCTTTTACACACACACAGACACACAGACACACAGACATGGTTGGGGGCCCTCCAGAGATCTGCCTCAGCTTCGGAAACTCAACAGGGTGGCTATCTACTTTCTGTGGGTGCAGAGCTTGGCTGTGGCTAGAGACAGCAGGCATCTTGGGGTGATGAACCCAGTACAGTCAGCCCTCCATATCTGTGGCTGATACATCTTTGGATCCAACCAACTTCAGGCTGGAAATAGTTGAGGGAGAAGATGTGTGCCTCCAGTGAACATGTGCAGACTTCCCTCTCAGCACAGTTTAACAGCTATTCGCGCGCTCCAACAGCTTCCCGTATTCAGTATCTTTGGTAATCCAAAGATGACTGACAGTCTACAGGAAGATATGTCTAAGTTATCTACAAATAATCTGCCAATATAGCGATGTGAGGGCCTGCTTGGGGCACTCGTGTGGCAGTATTGGTATCTGAAGTTTGGTTCCTGGAACAAGTCCCCCTAAGGATAGCAGGGGCAGACAGTGAGGAGGTTCTGCCCTTTTCTAGAACAATGTGTGATTCCTCTTCAGTGGTATCTTGCACACACGGAGAAGGGCCCAAGTGTTAGACCTTAGGCACAGGCTCCTATGCTACTGAGACATGTCTCCTCAGACTTTACACAAAATATGGCGTTTGAGGACCAGTCTGTTGGCACCATTAAGGATTTAGGAACAGTGCCCAGAGTATTTTAAAGGACCATGATATGCCAGAAAAGAAATTTCCTGGGCCTAAATACAAAACAAAAAACTGAAATAAAAAAAAATCAAAATGCATAAATGTTTAATTACATCTCAAAAAGTGCAACATTAAGGTAATATCATGAATTTTTAAATGTAAGATTTGCAGATCTCCTTTTTTTGTCTAGATTTTTCTCATTTTCCAGAAGATTTCAAGACAAAATGCAAATAATAGCTGATGTCTTCTAAATGCTTATTGTGTCACAGGAAAGGTTCTTAGGGGTCCATGGAGGTAGTCATTCAGCCTCTTGGCTCTATGGCACCCATATGGCCATTATCCCTGTTGGACAGATAGCCAGGTATCAGCACGCTAAAGTCAGCCAGGGCAAACAGGGAGTCTTAGCTCCTACTCATAATCCCAAGCTGAATGGCAGAGGCATTAGGGCTGTAGGACATTAAGTGTGTTACTAGAGAGTCTCAAATAAATTTCAAAGCCCTTTCAAAAATTGAGAGACACAGAACTAACATGGAAGCCATGGTTGGTTGAGGAGATGGACATCAGTGTTTAGAGTAGATGGCTCAGGGGCGGTGGCCTGAAAGGGGCACCCGTTTGTCAGGAAGCCATATCGCTATTTTGCTGACAATATTTTGTTACCCCCTTTGAGTGGGAACTAATTTAGAGATTATCTCGTCTCATTGCCTAGTTCGACCCAAGAGGAAACCAAGGACTAAAGTACTTAAGATAATTGCCCAAGTTCACACCCACAGGTCTGATGGCGCCAGGGTGAAAACCCAGGTCCCGGAGTTAAGGATCCCCAAATCTTTTTACACATTTTAAGATTAAGGAACGGAAGCCTCATTGTAGACAGTATTATATCTTTTTTTTTTAGCACTTTATACAACCAATTCTAACAAGGACTGCATGTTAGCTTAGACCTCAGTTTCACTGGTGTGGTATTCTAAGTAGCAGTATGGTTTTGCAGTGATCTGAATGGAAAGAAACATTCAAAGGAATGGCTTAGCTTTCATTCATTACATGTTTCTTCTCTCTCTTTTCTGCCTGCATCAAACTGAGGAGGTGCCTTGATCATGCCATTGGATTCTTACTGGTACCTGGAAAGAACCTACTTCAGTGTTAAGTGCCATCTGAACCATAGCAACTTCTGCACAGAAACAAGATATTGTTCAAGAACTCACTAGGATACTGCCAAGGCAGACTGCTGTCTATCCAGGAAGTGTCAGGGTGGACTATTACTGTTCATAGAGGCAGAAGCATGTTCCCTTCTGGGACTTCTCACATTTCCAGTTGCCCTAGGGACCCTTCTACGCCTTAGTCTGAATTCAAGGGTCAGAGAAATCTCGATGTTCACCAAACTCTTCTTGGTTTACTAAAATTTATTGAAAACATTTGGGCACAGTTATTATTAATGTTTTTAAGAACTGCCTCTCTAAGTCTCCAGGTAGTTGGAGAGCTTACCAGAGTAGGAACTAAAATCCCAGGGTGACAGTCCCCCAGAATTTCCTGCTTAGCCTAAAAAGCCTTCAGAGTGGGAGAGCAGGTGTACAGAATGCCTCCAACTACCCTCAGCCTTCTGTCCTCTACTTTATGCCTGGGTTGGAAGGAAGGAAAATGGTATCCGTTTTTCTTCATGGACCAAGATTCTATCTTGAACTAATTACACACATTTGATATTTGAACACTTTAGTGTTAAGAGGGGATAGATCATGTTGGTGGCCTGGGAGGCACTCTGGGTGTGATTCCCTGTGAGCACCATGAATGGTAATGACATTCCTAAGAGCACACACTGAGTGACCAAACCTTACGTGGAACCCTTTGCTAAAGGGGGACCCCCATTTAGATGCCTGTCCTGGAGGCTGCTTTGGTCACTGCATTCTTAATCTTTTCTCTGGGACAGGTATGGGTTTTGCATTATTCCTGGTTTAGGTCCCATTGACACCAGGTCCCCAACCAGACCTCAGTGACATGCAGAGAGAATGGTTAGAACATGTACTGGAAACTGCCTGGGAAGCAGGTGGGTCACTCAGTACAGCCCTACCTGGAGGAAGGCTCTGACTCTCTCCAGTCAAAATGACAAGACAGATGCAATGCTACAGGGCTCTGATTTCTCCAAGAAAACCATGTCTGAGTCACAACTATCTCAATAAGCTCTCCTTATAAAAGATACAGGAATCACAATACAATGCAGCTCAGATACCATCACAGTTCTCAGAACCAGCATCAGCGTCCATGGAGTCCAACGTCTGGATTCTCACCTTCCATTCTGGCTGACTAGCTGGGTGACCTTGGGTACACTTCTTAATTACCCTTTGCTTCAACTGCCTTACCTGTTTCTTCCAAGATTTTATAAAATATGCCTGCAGCACTTCGAATGGTGCTGGGCAAATGATGATTACTGCATAATCCCAGTCATTATCATTACTGGCTCTTGTTACTAAGAGAAAGGAATGTTTTGGAAAAGATCTACATTGTTTTCAATTATTAGAAAAGGTTCATAAACACTCATTTCACACTTTTCTAACAATCTTGATTTTAAGTCCATTATCACCATAAGTTTGTAGCTATCGTTTTTGGATTTTGCTTTTCCACTTGAAAATAGTTGTCAAATATAAAAATTCTATTTAAATATATATATATATATATATATATATATATATATATATATATATATGCGCATCTGAAAATACTTTTGCTATTTCCTTTCAAAATCAAAGAAGATTATATTCATAAAGTTGGAGAGCGCTCATTTGGTCAAGTGTCTGTTGCCCAAGCATGAGGAGCTGAGTATGCATGCCAGCACCCATGTATAAAGCTGAGTGTGACAGTGCACCCTGTCCCCAGCACTGGTTGGGGCGAGATAGAAGAACCCTGGAGACTCACTATCAGCCGATCGAAGCCAGAATTTTAAGCTCAGTAGTATCCAGGTTCAGTGAGAGACCCTGACTCAAAAGAACAAAAAAATAACAAACAAAAATGTAAAGGTGGATGGAGCTAGATCATGACACCAACCTCTGGTCTCCGCGTGGGAACACACTGTGAGAATACACTGTGAGTACACACTGTGAGTGCACCCTTATAAACGTGCATGTCCCACAACACACAGTCACACGATGAGCTCAACAGAATTCTCTAAAAAGCAGTTAACAAAAGGGCCCTTCAATTGACCTGTTCTGAGGGTAATTTCATCTAGAAATGGTTAGTCGGTGAGATTAGAATCATGAAGGAGTGGCTTCAGCTTGCTGTCGTCACTGTGAGTCTCAGGGTTCGAACAGTGACCGCTAAGGATACTTTACAGTGGGCAGAAGCTGTCCCAAACAGCCAGCATATGTTTCTTGACCTTTTTAAATTTTAATGAAGTCTATTTCACATGTCACAGGTGCCTGACCCAATAATAAAGACTGTCCAAACTTCAGCTCCAGGACGGACCCAAAAATACATCAGCTGCCCACTCTCCTAACCGCCTCAGCTAAATGTCTCCAGTCACACCAAACCAAGACATGCATTAAGATCACATCGTGGACTGTATGTAGGGAATGTATCTTGAAACACATATTCTCCTGTCTTGACATTCCCATAGTTTCCTAAATTAAATACACATGAGTTGAAAGCTGGAGTTTTCCATTAAGTTTCTAGAAATATTGAAGCTACATAAAACAACTTGTAAAAAAATTCCTTTGGTGAAAAATCCTTTTAAGGGTCAGAGGGAGCTGGGGAGATTGCTCAGTCAGTGAAGTGCCTGCCACCCAAGTCTGAGGAGTCATGTTGCCGTCCCTACCACCCACGTGAGGTGAGGGAGAGGCCTTATGCACGCAGCTGTCGCCCCAGTGATGGAGGGTAGAGACATGCAGATCCCCGAAGCTTACGAGCCAGCCAGCACAGCCAAGTGCATGAACTATAGATTCAAGGAGCGACCCTGTCTCAAACAGCAAAGTAGAGAGCAGAAGAGGATGGCTGATGTTGACCTCTGACCTCTGCATCCACATGAACACACACACACCACACACACATACCAGTACCCTCATCATCATCCTCTTAGTGTATCTTCTATTCTTAAACTACCTTTAAGCATGTTAACAAGTCATTAAATGATCTACTTACTAACTGAAAACAAACACCTACCGA
Source organism: Cricetomys ansorgei (assembly GCA_026225945.1). Lineage (NCBI taxonomy): Eukaryota > Metazoa > Chordata > Mammalia > Rodentia > Nesomyidae > Cricetomys > Cricetomys ansorgei. Next base: position 34,633,319 of record JAMJFZ010000199.1, read on the forward strand.
TGGCTCTCTTCCTCCCTAGGGAATTTAATTCCCCTGCACTCACTAATTTCTGTATTGGCTGGAGATGAAGAAGCATCCCGTGGAATGTGTGAAAAGCAAGTTTTGACGCAGTGGCAGATGTTTACGGGTCCTGGCAGGTAACCACCTGAACAGCGAAAAGGCTGGAGACTCTCTCTGGAGCACACGGTCCTGAAGACCGTGTCAGCACCGACGTTACCATGTGCCTTTGACGTATAGCCTCAGAGCTGGGTCCCACATGAGAAATCATGAAAGCCAGCCCCACATTTCACACATAAGGATTCCAAAGCCAAGGGAGGGCTTCATAGGACATGGAGTACAGAGAGCATAGTATGGATGGACCTAAGGGGCAGATGTGCGGGTCGGTAAACAGTCGTAGGTCAGACAGCAGTGAGAAACCCACCTTTCTCCCTGTGGCTTCATCATCTTGTTTCCTGGACAAGTTCCTTCCTTTCTCTGGAGACTGATTTTCCTTTTGTTGGAAGGACCAGAGTGCTTTCTAAGGTTCTTTCTCCCTGAGTCCCTGATTTCATGAAGGGAGAGAACTTTGCAATGTTGCTCAGCTTGGCAAAAGCCAGGGTTCTTGGGCCACACTCATCCAGAATTCATGATTCATCATTAATGAGGGGATGGACCAGACTCCTTGATCTAGAGTGACTGCCTCCGTCAGACTACCCTGAGGTGCACACAGGCCCTCACTTCCCACTGCATCAAAAACAGATGGTGGGCAGAGCACCACCAGAAACAATTGCGGTGCTGAGAGAACCTGGTACTAGATGTGCCGGCACGAGTCCTGTAACCCCAGCACTCACGGGACAGAGAGGACTGTCAGAAGTTCAAAGCCAGCCTGACTTATATAGCAAGTTCCAGGCCAACAAGGACTACATAGCAAGAGCCTGTCTCACTCAAAAGCAAAAATAAATAAATAGGAAGAGAATAGTAAACTTAGCCACTAGTGGCCCACTCTCACTTTTTGGAATTGGCCTGCGTTTGTACTTGGCCCTTTTTCTAGGATCCTCTTGTGAAATGGAAGGCTGTCTACCTGGGGCTACAGTAGCTCTTTATGACACGCTTAGCCTTACTTCTCTCCATTTCATTCTTCCCTTGACATCAGATTCCCTCTTAGAAGAAGGGCTGGGAGCAGAGACGCCCCAGGGCCCTTCTTCCAGGGACTGTTCTCATATGCTATAAAAGAGGAGGGGTGACAAACACTGGATCCAAACCCTTGACCCACAGGGTGTAGCTGTGCCAGGATGGGGGCCATTTCCCTTCTCCTGCCATTTAATCCTTTTAGGTTCAGTTCCTCCCGCACTTGTTTAATGTCCCAGAAAAAAGAAAACCTGCCTTTCTTATTGAATGCAAAAAGAAAGAAGAAGGAAAAGAACTCGACTGCTCCTAGGTATGGTGGGGGAGAAAGTTTATTGTAGATATGAGGGAGATGAGGGAGAATAGCATAGCCAGGGACAGAGACATCTAGAGGAGTCCAAGTGTGGACATGACCAGACTGTGCTGCTGGACCATGTGAGGAGAGGGCAGGGAGGGGAGAGGGAGGAGAAGAGAAACAGGGGAACCTGGAGACTAAGAGTCCAGGCGGTCAACATAGGTTGAAAGGAACCGAGACACAGAGAGAGAGAGAGTAACCGAAATAGCTGGAGTTATATAGGGAAGAGCAGCCCAACCCCCATGGGCTGGAGAGTTCAGGAAAGCGGGGGGCATGCAAGCCAGGAGGACCCAGTAACAAGTAGGGGCAGAGGGATGCTGGGAGAACCTGGCAGACCAGGTCCACTTCGGTATATTAAAAAATTATCTGAGCCAGCAGTTTGTGAGTTTGTGAGTTTGGGGTCTAACACTTATGTGTGGAAGTGTATGGCAGACAGAAGGCTTATCAGGGGCCCTAGTTTAAGCTGTTTTCTCATGCAGGACTATCATCTAAACTGTCCTAGAGGTGACTGCTTTGGCTTTAAAGCTAGAGAGTCACAGACACCCAAAGGAGCCATCCTGGGAGGTTGGTCACCCTCAACATCAACCTTCCTATGGCTCGTCCCTTCCCCTGACCCTACAGGGAGCCGTCACTCTGGCTTGCTTCCCCTCCAGGCCTCTACACCTAACCATGGCTCTCAGTGTTTCTGTCATGCTTGTGTAGGTCCTCCTGTTCAGTAGCCGTTTCTATACTGGAAATCCAGGGACTGCTATGAGGATTCCTGGGTTGTGTGACAACAGAATCACCCTGGTCTGTTGTCCGTACATAAAGAAGAATCAGGGTGTGGTATCAAGTCCCAGGGTTTTCTGAGTTTGAGCATGGCTGGGTAGTCTTGAACAGGTTAAAGAGGAAAAGTGGAACAGGCCCTGGCAGCTGGTAAAATGGGCAAACAAGGGCAGTGTGGAGAGAGTCACTAAGCCCAGCAGGAGGAAAGGGCAGCCAATGTGAAACCATGTCCTGAGGGCTAATCCTGCTGAGTGTGGGTGCACTCTGTGCTGTACTGCTTCAGGGAAGTTAGAGATGTGGAGGAAGAGAGGTGATGGGTTCCAACAGGTAGTTCAGACACCGGAAGAAATGACCATGACTGCAGGAAAGGCTGCCATAGCCACAGTGACTGCTGGATAGCCATAGAGAGGCCGCGTTCCCAAGGGATACTACCACAGAGCCCAGAGGGGCTTCCCTGTTGACAAAGTTGACTATTGAGGATCACACCCCAGGGACCTACATTACAGGCTCAATGGAACTACCATATTGAAAAGGTCACCTGGAGGGGACTAGGCAAGAAGGGAGCTCCCCTGGGGATCCCTGACGCTTAAGTTCATGCCCTGCACCAGGCACACGGCATCAACCAGTTACACCTTTCAAAGATGCTGTCACTGTCACATGCATTGTGTAGAAGCTGAACTGAGGTTCCTGAAGGCTCTGAAACTTCTGGAAGGCTGAAGAGCTCTATTCACTGTAGGGCCCATGTTCTTAACGGTTTTACTCTTGCCACCTAATCTCTCCATACCTTAGTTTCCGGGGACAGGAGGGACCCCACTTTTCAACATCTCAAACTCTGAGACTATCATTTCCCATGGGGTACTTGGCATGGTTTAGAGGCAAGCTGGTGTCCATCCAGGGCTCATCTGCCTATAGACTTGGAACTAGAGTTCCGGGCCTCAGCTCCTGGGCCAGGGCATGGTCCTGGAAGAGTGTCACTCCTGTGTTTACTCAAAGATAGTCATTAAGTCACTGTGAAGACATCTTCCCTTCAGACTAAACAACTCCACTCCCTTTTTAAACACTCTTCTCACAGGAGCTCTTTTTTGAGACTATCTTTCTATATTTACTGGTCTTCCCCCAGCATCCTACCCTCCACCCAGTCTCTATTTTAAACCATCCTAGAATAAGATCTGTGCTAGGGAAGGAGAAGGGAATATTTTCACAGTTTTCATCTCTGGCCTTAACAAATTAACACTCGCATGGATGGTAAGCTGCCTCTTCTGGTCCACTCTGACCTCCAGGCCTCTGGTATTTCATCCTGTACTTGGCCAACCTTCTATTCCCTGTTTGTTTCTGATTGCATTGAACTTCAGTGTATATATTGGAGGGTCTATTTCTTAGCCTCACGGAGCCCCCAAACTGTTCTTAATTCCTTTGAGTTGGCTGGATATCCCTTGAACATCAAAGACAAAGCTTCAGAAAGAGCCCAGTACACAGAAACAACCTTTAAGAAGTGAGAGAGTTGGCAACAAAACTCCTCCTCTCTGTAGGGGCCTGACATCCCTTTAGGGGAGAGGCTGAAGCCACATGTGGATTGTGAGACCTAGTGGATCTATGAGCACACCAGCCCAGACAGCTACCAGCACTGAAGAGGTCCACTTACTTCGGGGTTCTCGGGGGCCGTCCACTGTGATTTTGATGGCTCTATGGTAGGTGGCGACTTGCGGGGGGTTTGTAAAGACGGTGATGGTCAGAGTGAAGCTCTTGCCTGTAGAGACACAAAACAGAATAGAACAAAGTGAGGGGTGTCTGGGCATCTCCCCTCACCTGGAAAGGAGACTGAGCTGCGGCAGAAGGATTTGTTCTCCTGGTACTCTTATGGATGCCTGCAGTGTTTTCACCGGGTGTGACACATTGCATAGTTAAATGGTTTGCATCTAATCATTAATTAACCACAGGATAAGGAGAAATCAGGATTTACTCCTGCATTTGGAATTTGGGAATTGCCAGCTGGGACCCACAGCCAGCCACTCCCACCCTCTGTCTACTAATCCCTTCTGCCTTTCCTGGGTTTTTATAAAATCCAAGCAAAAGAAGAAGAAAAGGAGCCATCTCCATATTTCCCTTTTAACTCTGTACTTCTGACAATTAGAAAAGACTGACTTTCTAGGAGTGGGGGCAGCTCACTGGGTAGAGTGGGCATCTAGCAAGTGTGAAGCCCTGCTTTCGCATTCACTGTTCTGGCATTGCATAAACGGGGTGCAACGCTGCACATCTATAACCCCAGCACTGAGGCAGGAGGATCAGAAGTTCAAAATCACCCTGAGCTACTTAATGAGTTTGTCGTTTTCCTGAGTTGCATGAGACCCTGTCTCAAAACAAATGAATAAACAAACTAAATCAATGAAGATTGAATTTCTATGTGTGAAAACATGCATAATTAGAAGTTATTCTCTGAAAATATTAGAAATTAATGGTTGGTGTTAAATACTATTTGTAAACGCCAGATGACTAGATATTACAAAAGCATTAATGGGATAGAACAGAGCAAGGGATATGCAGCCAGCAGACTGAGATTCAGATGCGTTGTTCATACAGAAGTGTGCCTGGCTCCGTCTGTAAATACATGTCTCCATGAAAGGCAAACTCAGACTGAAATCAAATATATTACTTCTTGGTCTCGTGGCTTCTGGGGATGAATTCTGGGTTTGAGTTCCCACTGGTTGATCCTGACAAGCTACTAGATCTAGACTTCTCCATGGCTCAGTGTTCTTGCCTTAAAAATGGGTACATGCAATTTTTCCAAATGTATACAGTTTCGGGGCTGAGAGGAATAAACAAGGTATGACGGGTCTGTGCTTGGTGTTCAGAGTGTTCACCTGTCTGCTGTGTTCTCTTCTGTTTCTCAGAGCTCCATACGGAATCCCAGTATTTGGCTGAGTGTTACACTAAGGCTTCTACCTACATATCAGTTCTTCAGTTAATACAGTTTCTCCTCTTATGTAGTATGCAATGAAGCTCAATTGAAAGTGAAACAAACTATGCCCATTGGCTCCAAAAGGCATTGACTATTTTAAAAGCCCAGCTTACCTGCCTACCCTCAAGTTAGAAGAAACATGTTTCCAGCTGCCATGCATACTTTAATATGGGTGAAGGCCACTGAGAAGTTCCAGAGAATACAACTTAAAGCCATTGAGAAAGAAAGAAATTGTTCCTGAGAATACAACCTATGACACAGCAAGTTGCACTCCCAATCACGAAAGCTGTCCCCAAATAATGCCCAAGTGTCTATAGTCCGTCTGCTAAATTCTAGGCCAAAAAAAGAACAATGGTGGTGGGTAAGGTGGGTGATGAAGTCCATTTTGCATCTTTAGTGGTCCAAGGGGCCGGACAGCAGTCACGCCTGGGGTTCTATGGCACAGGAGGCTTTGTACTTAAATTCTTCCTACCTCCTCAGTCAGCCTTCTTCTCTAGAAGAGTGCTGTCAGGTTCTGGGGATTTGTCATCATCAGACATTGGCAGGTGTCACCAGGGGACATTGGATTTGGTTTCTACCTTGGCATCTAGCTGACTCGGGATGGTCAACAGAACCTGAGGTTAGACATGCCAAGAATTGTGTGCTGATATGGAGGCCTGAGGGAGCTGCCTGTCATTCTGCATAGTCTTCAACTGTGTAAAGACAGTCATGTGGCCTGCTGCTGTAAGGTCCTGCAGACACCGCAGTGGTCCCCTCTTTCTAAGAACCCATGATGGGCTACCCTTGTATCATCGGCATGGAATCCTAGAGTTGGCTTCCAGAATCTTCTCCTTAGAGTCTCTTCTTCCTTCTGCAGTTACTGAGCTCAGGTCTTGAGCTAGGGCCTTGGGACTCTGAGGGTTTTGTACCCACAAGCACTTCAACAGACACCCAGATTCACTTGCTGCTGATCTGCTTCTTGGGTAACCTTCCCTGAGGATGAGTTTGCTTGTGATTATTTCAGATGGGCCCCATAAATCACTCTTCACCTTGATTTATTAGGACTTCTATAGAGGAATAGCCCATGTGAAAGCTACGGTATACAGTCCAGGGGCTACATTCAGAGGTCTGTGTGATCTGGATGGAATGTAGACACACCTTTAATCTAGTATTCAGAAAGCAGAGGTAGTCCATGCCTTTAATCCCTAGAAAAACCACTGGAAGCAGACACAGGGAGTAGAACTCAGAAGGAGTCAGTGTCACACAGGAAGTGATGTCTGAGATGAGTCAGAGTGAATGGCAGACAAAGTGACTAATCAGAGGAAGAGTTAGCAGAGTAAGGACATGCCCAACTCTCACGAGAAAAGGCTGGCTCTCAGCTCAGTTAAAGAGAGTTAGTTACACAGGAGTCTGAGTGAGTAAGAAGAGTGAATTGAGAAGCAGGCTGAAGCAGTTGCAGCAGTCAGTTACCAGAGTAAGTTACAGAGGACTCAAGACAGAAGCTGAGGCTGGAGTGAATTACAGAGCAGTTAGTTGAAGCAGTCAGTTATAGAGGCAGGATGGACCAGTGATTTAATTAGACAAAAGAATAAACTGTCCTCTGCTCTGAACCAACTGCTACATCTGGTGAATCAACATCAACATCTACATCTATGTTTACAACAACAGACTTCTGCTTTGACAGGATTTGTGATTGTCTAAGCTTAATCCGCCTGAGGGCAGAGACCATGTTTTTCAAACAGTAGCATCCTTCAGAAGTATGAAAGAAGACCAGGTCGGGGTTAGGGGTAGGAGAAGAGAGTGAAGTGAAAGAGGAAAAAAAGCAAAGTACCTTGAAGGCTCCAGCAACTGATTGCAACATAGCTTAGTCCTGAGCTGGCCGTGTGTGTGTGTGTGTGTGTGTGTGTGTGTGTGTGTGTGTGTGTGTGTGTGTTGTAGGGGGTGAAGGGACAAGGAGATCTGGTGCCTCCAGCTAGAGAGTTAGAAGATTTGGATTCTCCCTCGGGTCCCACTTCAAGGGATACTTGTAGTGTGGCTTACAACTTTCTAACACTGTCTCTGAGCCCTGAGGCAGTGGAGTGTTTGCATTGGAGCTTGTAGCTTTCTGAAAGCCTTCTTCTGAGCTCAAGGCTGTGGGATTCCTGTAGCATGTGAAGTTCTCTGATAGGGTATTCTGAGCCACAGGCTCGTCATGGGTTGCCTGAAGTATGTGTTGTAACTCTCCGATGCTGTCATCCAAGCCTGTGACTGAACCCTGACTTCAGCCTTGCATTTCCTGTGTCTTGAAGCTCTCTGATGCCGTCTTCCAAACTGGTGACTATCCAGCATGCTGTCACCACACCCAGATGTGTGGTAGCCCACGTCCTCTGTTGTCTATAGCTTCAGAACTGCAAAGACCTCAAGGAACAATGAGTTCAAGCAATCTTGCAGCTGATGAAATACTATAGGTCGTGCACACAGGGTCTGTCTCTCATCTTTCCAGAGGCCACAAGCTCAAGATGAAGGTGTCTGTAGAACTGTTCCCCTAGGAGAGACTGGGGGTGGCTGGCACCTTCCTTCTCACCCTTCTTCTGACTTTCTGGGGTTGTTAGCTGCACTGACCTTCTGCAGGAGCTTGTACTCTCCAGTACCCCAATCTCTGACTCCACCTTTGTATGAAATCTTCCAATAGTACAGTCCTTGTGTCTGAATCTCCCCATTCTTAGAAAGTCATCTTCATGGACATGAATTCACCCAAGTCCAGTACTGCATGGCCTTAACCTCACTGCATGTGTGACCTTTCTCTAAATAAGAGCGTATTCTGAGATTCTGGGTGGGTATGGACTTTCAGGGCATGTCCTTCCTGGTGGCACAAATGCAAAGTATCCCAGGCTTGACATCACAAGGGTTTCTCTACTCCCAAACAGCACTGCTCTCCCCAGTCCTCCTCTTATCACACCACCTATGATTTCCTGAAGAGCAACAAAGAAGTTTGTGTCCATAATACCGACATTTTTAGGTCTCTATAGAACTTACAATGCTCCCAACACAGTCCCATAAATTCTTTCATTTAGTCATCACAACAGACTTATGAAATGAGCAAGATGGGTTTTACTACTCCTTAACAGGATGCGAAGCTAAGACTGAGAAAGGTGAAGTCTCAAAAATCACCCATCTTGGGTTGGTGAGATGGCTCAGTGGGTGAAGGTACTCGCCGCCAAGTGGACAACTGAGTTCGCTCCCTGAGATTCACACAATGGAAGGAGAGAACGGACTCCCACCAGGTGTCCTCTGACCTTAATTGATACGCCATCACACACACACACATACACACCAACCCTGAGCTTTACACTCATCACCCTTTCCATTTCCCTCACTGGTGTCACTAGTCTCCCCACCTGTGCCAAGTCCAAACTCAGGACCTTTTGTCAATCCACCCTCCAGCAGCCCCCACAAAGTGCAAACTGTCCTAGGCGGCTGCCTATGAGCCCAGGTAAGAGCTCAGCATTAGTTTCTCCTGGAGCTGAACTGGGGCTTCCAGAAGGTGGGAGCTTGTGAGACGCCCCTGGTTAATCACAGACTAGCTGACTAGAGCAAAATTCAGTCAAGGTGCAGATTGACGAGATCACTGCTCGTTGCTGTGGTTTGTATTATTTTATGCTCCTCATTTTGTGTGCAGACATGAGGAGCTTCCACCTAGAGATGACTATCAGGTGGGGAGATGTCATCAGGAACGGGGTTCACCTGGGAGGAGATAAACTGGTAGTCACCTCGTTATGGGCTCTGGTTATAGCTGACGTGTGCACGTGTATGTAGGTGCATGGATACACATGTGTACACACATATGGAGGCTACAGGTCAACCTTGGGTGTTACTTCTCAAGTATTCCCCACCTTGTTATTCGAGACAGGATCTCTCACTGGCCTGGAAATCACGGAATCAGCCAGGCTGGCTGACAGTTAGCCCTGGGGATGTGGGGCTTCACTCCCCAGAGCTAGGACTGCAAACATGCCCCACACACCTAGCTTTTACAATGTGGGCTCTGGGAACAGAACTCAGGTCCTCATGCCTGTGAAGCAGGCACATCACCAACTGAGCCATCTCCCCCATCCTGATGGGAGCTCTGAGTACAAGGACATCTGCTTATTATCTTATAGAGCATGGTGACTTTTTTTTCTCACAGGTGAGGGTGACATTATTCCCCTGGGTAAAAACCTGACCTCCATTCCTTTGTATTTTTCCAGCTGGGCTTGGCACAGTCATTGACAATGGCCTCCAGGTAGCCAGGGGCACATCAGACTTGCAGGAACCATATGCTCTGCTCTCCACCCACCCAGGCCCATGGTTGCTCAGACAAGGCCCTGCTTGGCCAGCACCTGCAGATGTGGGAGCTGCGGCCTCAAGTGCACATGTGTTATTAGCCAAATTTCCTTATTAAAATGACCTATGGGCTTGGTATTTTAAGTACGTGGGCGTGGGGAGTAAAAGACTTTCAAGTGTTTTTCTCAGCAAGCTGTGGCCAGAAGAGGAAGGACTCAGAGGGGACCAGAGGATTACTGGTCAGCAAAATAACACCAGCTTCCCTGGGCTCTTCAGGCCTTAAGGGAGGCGCAGGGACTGGACTGCCCAAGAAGACTTCACGTTCCAGTCTGCAGCCTGGTGGGAGACCCTGCCTTCCCAGAGCCCTCACTGCCAGGACATAATAACCATGGAACTGGGAACTGGGAATTGCTTGGAGGCAGAGGCAGTGGAGGGGCAATCTCTAAGCCCCAGAAGCCCTGAGTGTAAATCTTTCAGCCAGTGGGAGGTGCTATCGAGAGAGAGAAGCACTGAAATTTTCATTCTGCTCTTGGTACTGGACCAGAGAGCAGCATCAGCTCCAGTGGAGTGCTGTGATCTGCAAGAACTGCTGTGGATAAAAGGGTGACATGAGGGATGGATAAGGAAGAGGAAGAAATGACAAGAAAGAAAGGCCAAGGGAGAAGAAGGGGCTGATGCCTGAACTTAGCAAGGCTCGCTCATAACATTCCAAAGATGTGGAAACACACACACAGAGGGTTAAGTGTGAACACTCAGCCAGTCAGCGTACCTGTGTTCAAATCACACTCGTTGCCTGTGCAATTGGAGGCAAGTTTCTTAATCTCTCAGGGCCCCTAGCTCTCTTACCTGTAAGCCAGAAGGTAATAATAACAGCCCTTCTGTCTCATAATATTCTTGTGCAGACTAAATGTCAAAGACACAACAACCGTTCCACAAGACATCAGAGCCCCAGAGACCCTGTGAGGAGGGGCTGGGATGAGACAGCCATGGACACCTGATCGGGGGGTGGAGGGTGGGCAGGGAGGACTTGGGGAAAAGGAGGAATGTTCAACAGGTGACAGAGTTGTTAGTCGGACTGACTTCAACTTGAACTTCAAGTTCAGAGCTGCATCACCAGCTGGCAAACTTTGTAAGGCACAACTGTGAGAGACTGAGCCGCTATATAAACGAGCCAAGACTGCAACATGTGGCGTCTCCCTCGACGCCAGTTTGTCCATCCAAAGGGTAGAACAAAATACGAACTGCTTTATTTAGTTGGAAAGAAGGTCACGGGGTGAGCCTTTCTGGACACTTGCTGCTGCGGTGTGACATGCTTTCCAAGGCCAGGCAGTTCCAGGGCCTCAGGGCAGGGCTCACTGGTGAATACTGACAGCCGACTGAGATCTCTCTGTGCCCTCCAGCCTGAGACACACTCTGCTTCTCCTCATATCTAGCAAATGACCAAACCACAGGAACAAGATACTGTTACATGCCTATGGCCTTCCCCAGGAGGGCTGAGGGCGGGAAGCAAAAAGTAAGCTGGTAGATAGATGGCTGGAAACCACTTCTTGCCCAGGTTCTAAACATTATTACATTGTAGCTGGACTCTCTGCCCCGCCCACCAGGCCAGCTGGAGTCAGGGGTGGCCCTCTGTCTCTGGCTGGGAGCTGGGAGCCTGCTGCCCTTTCTCAGCCTGTGGGCAGACTGTTCTGCTCCACCGTTCCTCAGTGGCTCTGTAACTCTCATTCTCCTTGGTGTAGGTTGGGACACATGAGTCATCTTCTCCTTTTGGGGACTGTTTCTGGGGATGTGAAACTTGCCCTTTGTCACGAAAAGGGAGATTGCACACGGAAAGGATCTTCTGCCCTAGGGAAGATGTAGGTTGGACATTTTCCTTAAGCAGTACCCATAACATCCCATCCACACGTGTTTCTGCAAGGAAGCTGGCTGTACTCCTCTACTTGAGGCACCCAAGAGCATGTGAAAGGAAACTTTTTTTTTTTTTAATGTTGCCTTTTGAAAAATCAAGGCAGCCAGAAAGAGCTCAAAGGGAGGTCTGCTCTTCGTAAACCCAGGAAATCCCCAAAGATTCTCAAAAGTTGCAGGGAGAGTTCCCCTTGGACTACAGATTATGCCATGTCTAATTCTGGCCACAATCAACTGAGTTTTAAAATGAATGTGCCCAGGCCAATGAGATGCCTTAGTAAGGTCTGCCGCCAACAGGACACCCAGGTTCGATCCCCCTGAACTCACATGAAGAAGGGAGAGAACTGATTACCACAGTTGTCCTCTGACATCCACACGAGTACACGAACACAGAAGACTGCACCTTCCCCACCGTCACATACACATGGGTGGGGGATAACTTTTAAGGAAACAAATGCTCCCTTAGTGTCCAGGGATGATACCCACATTATGAGTATTATCCCCAGCATGCACGGAGCACGAGAGCCCCCTAATAGCCAACACTCATGCCTGTCTCTCTTTCTCTTCCATTTCCATTCCTCTTTCTACTTCCACCATGATCTGCTGACAGTAGAGCTGCATAATTAACTTATTTAGGGACCGTGAGCAGGGCACAAAACATTCGACTTGCATGGAGTCTCCTGGCTCCTCTAAGCTGAACTGGAAGATGTTTGTGTGTTTATCTGATCTTGTGCAAAGAGCCCCTGTGTCCAGCTGGCCTGACTCAGCCCCTTCTGAGTCCATGCAGGCAGAATGCAGACCAGAGTTCTCTGCTCTTGGCACAAGTTCAAGGCTCCAGAGCCCAACTGAAAACTTGAAATGCAGAACTCAGTTTTCCGTAGAAATAACCTTCGCCTGGTTGCATGGAATGACCAGACATTTGAGAAAGAGCACTCTACTTGGGGAACAGGAAAGCCACATGTTACATTTCTCTGGAGTTCTCTGGAAGTGAGTCAGTGGAGTTCAGGGGACGTGCTTGGATCATATCTGTGTCTTCTGTTCCAACGTTATTAAAAAAAAAAAAAAAAGGCTGATGGGATGGGGAGATGCTCACTAGGAAAAATGCTTGTTGCACAAGCGTGAAGACCTGAGTTCGGATCCCCAGCACCTGTGGAAAGAGCCAGTGTTGCCCCTGTTCTTTGTTACAGAGATGTCCACTCAGAACAGTGAGGACCTGCTTCACTGTCACTCCCTCAGGAACCCTTGGTGGCTATCACTTCTCCTCAGGTGACTCATGAGTCTCCAGTGCTAGCCTAGTGCCTGACACACTAGCTACTCAATACTATGCAATAAATATGTGACCGGGAACTTGGGAGACTGGCCTGTGAGGGGACAAGGTGAGTGAGCAGATGTAACAAAGAGAAATATGTCCAACACACAGTGTCCAACAAACGCTTAGTTATTGTATGACTGTTATGCATGCATTGATTTGTGAATATTTATGAAGATCTACTGTGTCTCAGACACTTTCATTTTACCAGGTCCTTAGTGGAACAAAGTGGTAAAAGTTCCTTGTCTTGGAGGAGTGGGTGGTAGAGACCCATCATTCCTAACTTCCCAATTCAACGGACTGCCTCCTGCTACACCCTCCTTCCTCTTCCCACAGTTCCCACTCCGGAAGGAAGAACAAATGGGCGTCCAGACCTCATCGTCTGAGTCTCCTCACTGTCCCATCTCACTTCTGTTATCCTAGCCCTGTAAGGCCCAGAATGAAAAGCATCGCTGAGCCTGTAACATAGGAGGAAAACCTGAGGCCTACCCCTCTTAGGGAGACCTGCCCACATCTCAGACTCCCTCATCCTGCCTCCCAAAGACCCCTCCAAGTCATTCTGATATGTATAGATACATATTTCTGTGGGATCATGATGAACTGTAAGTGAGACTCAGTGGCTTTAGTGGAATCCAGAGCCCAAGAATTTGGCCAGAATGCAAGACAACAGTGTAGCAGCAAGCAACAGATAAAATCAACTCTGGCGGTTCTGTGTGACCACCAGAGAAAACCCGTATGTGAATGGTCTCCTGCAATTTCCTAAGATGATGAGGTAAGAATGGCTTCTGGGGGACCGCAGGATGGCCTGCAGCAATCCCAGGACACAGACCTAAACCTCCCCTACGCTGGGGTGGAGACGGTTACCGCTCAGGAAGAATGCGATGCTGCTGGGTGCTGGCCTGCTCAGCTCTGCTACAGGACAAAGGGATTATTCTGCCGCATTGTCAAAACGCAGTGTTTAGTGTTAAAATACACTGAGGAATTAAAAGGGGCATGTATGAATCATAAATATTTGCATGCTATTAATGTTTGGACAAAAGAGGTGGACAGGCTGAGTTGGGAGAAGTTCTTTTCCCATGAAAAACAGTGCTTCGAATTACAGTCCATATTTAATTTCATCTCTTCCATTGCTAATCTGAAATCTCAGTGCCTGCTGGGCATAACCCTTTCGGGCCCCCAGAGCTCCAGGAGGCTAGGGAGGAAGGGTTGGCCAGGAAGCTCTCTCCCAGAAATCCTCTAGGTGTGACAAGAAACAGGTCTCTGAAGGACTTTGCTGTGGCCAGCTGCTACACTCTGCTTGTAGCTGCCATGGCCACTTCCAGGCGGGCCACTGTGCCCGCAGAGACCGGACCCAGGTTTGAGACTTTACCCAGGTTTTCCTTTTCCAGGGAAGGTAAGGCCGGTAACCTAGCTCTTATCTCGGGTAAATCAGTCCTCACTGCACCTCCCCCTTCTCATGGACAAAGAGGGATAGAGCTCACAGACACGCACTGGGTCTTGTCCAAGGGCGCATACCTTTAAATAAGTTGTTCTCAACTTCCCCACCCTCAGGGGAGGTTTGACAATGTCTGCAGATACTGCAGATTATCACCACTAAGAAGGTGGGGAGGGGTCACCGGTATGCAGTTAAACATTCAACAATTCCCAATTTCCCCCTGATCACCGCAAAAAGGGAATGGGTGGCTCTAAATGTCAATGGGAGACGTCTCATTCTCTGTTAAGAAGCTGGTAAAGTCCACTGCCTAGAGCAGTGGTTCTTAACTTGTGGGTTGAGACCCCTCTGGGGGTCAAATGACCCTTTCACAGGGGTTGTCTAAGACCAACTGCATATCAGATATTTACATTACGATTCATAACGGCAGCAAAATTACAGTTATGAAGTAACAACAAAAATAATTTTGTGGTTGGTGGTCACCCAACATGAGGGACCGTATTAAAGGGTCATAGCATTAGGAAGGTTAAGAACCACTGGCCTAGAGTGAAAACAGTCCCGGAAGAGGCGTTCCCTCTCAGGGATTTAAGGAGCAGGTGCCTACTGCAGAGCAGGGCTTCTGGACACATTTCCTTTCTTTCTTTCTTTCTTCTTCCTTCCTTCCTTCCTATCTATCTATCTATCTATCATCTATCTATTTCTTATTTATTTATTTATTTATTTATTTATTTATTTATTTATTTATTTATCATCTATTTGTTTTGAAGGCAAGGTCTCTTATAGACTGGGCTGGCCTGGCACTCAACATATAACCAAGGATGACCCTGAACTTCTGATCCTTCTGCTTCCTGCCTTTTTTATTCAATGTGAAGATCACAAATTAACCATTTCACAGATTTTCAAGGAAGGTAAAGAGTGTGAGGGAGGGGCAAGAGACACTTAACAGCCTTTAAGAGTGGTGGGCCAGGTTCCCCCAGTCTTGGCATGATTGTAGTTTTAGAATTGGTCTTTGTTGGGGGAAGGGAGTGGGAAGCCCTTCTTCGCATAGTAGGGTGTATAGCAGATCTCTGGCCTCAACCACTGTGTGCTAGGCACCACTCCTCCAGGCCAGTATGTGACCATCAAAAATATCTGCAGACATCATCAAATGTCTCCAAGGGGATACTCGAGTATCCCAGCTGTGAACCACTGAGCAAGAGGTGATCAAAATTGCTCACCTCCATAGGAAAGAAAGTGAAAGGAACCTGCCCTCTGGGTGGTGGTTCAAATAGAAGGATGAAGTGGCCTGGCCTACCACTCTTAAAGGTTGTTAAATATCTCAAATAGAAGGATGAAGGATGAGGTGGGACCTTCACTGTAGATTCTGGACATGTCATTTAAAATGACAAACAGTCTTATGGATGAACCTGGTTCAGATAGCTCCTTGTGAGTAAGAAACAAATGGACAGATAGATGATGAACACACTCCATGTAAAGATTTCAAATAAAAAGAAAGAAAAATGTCTGTGAAGACCCATGACCAATACTGTGAGCAAACTGGAGTCTCTGTCTACCTCCAAATGGTCCCTCCCTTCTTGCCTTGTCTATGAGGATCTGATAAGCATGCAGATGAACACTGTACAGCTCCTTCCTTTGCATAAGGTGACTTGATTAGGGCCACACACACTGGCCAGCCCTCCCATTCACTGGGCCTGGGCCTCCTGGGGTCAGGTGTTGGGGAGGTGGTATGGTTGGGCCCATGTGCTCATGAGGAAGGTCTTAAGTAGCTCAAAGCAGGGAGTACTTTAAGTCAGACAATAAGCTTCACATTCACTTACGTCTTCTCTGAGAAAAGCAGAGTTTAAGTGGCCCCTGAGTGACTGAGTGAAGCCAAAGGAAGCACACTGAGACTCTGCCATTAGAACGTAAGCCTCTCACAGGAGGCTACTGGGATTTCTTTATAGTCTATAGACCCATGCTACCAGGTGTCCTGGCTGGAGAAAGTTTATACATAACAAATGGAGTTCCTGAACGGGCTAGGCTACCCAATATAGGCTAATAGAGGCCGGGCAGTGAGCTGGGATCCCAAAGCATTTCAATGTAAAACTGAATGGCACCATTAACTCCATTCTCCACGCAGCCTAAAACACATCTCAAGGAATGTGAGATTCACAGCAGAACCAGCCATGGAGGACAGGCATTGCCTGAAACTCACTAATGCGTGTTTATAATACAGGCAGAGTGTGAGCAGCTTATCAGTCCCTTCTCCCTGCCAGGCAGCTGGCACACTGGGACATTTTCACAGACAGCTTGCTCATTACTTCTTGTTAATTGCTTAACTGGGGCTTCACTTGAGAAGAATGTTATCAGCATGAACTTAATCTTCAAGAACATTTTGGTCCAAGAAGTCTCTCAATGGAAGTCTACACACATGAATATATGCCCCTGGCTAAGGGCCCAACAAGGCTCAACCTACATACTGTTTCATATTTACACTAGATTGGTCCCATGAATTCAAGCAATTGCAGATCACAAATATTTGGGGGGGCATTTGTACTGAACATGTGGACTTCCCTCCCCATTATTATTTCCTAAACAATATCATAGCAATTACTGATGTATAAATGATATTTTGTTAGCTATTCTAAGTAATCTGGGCACAAACCAAATTATAATAAAGGGTGTGTGGGGGTGATTTACAAAGACTGCACCATTCTGTATAAATGGCTTGAGCAACTTCAGATGTTTGAATTGAAGGGAGGGGGTTCTGGACCAGCCTCCCATAAATGCTGAGGGGTGACTACACACAGTCATTCTTAAACATCCCTTACTGTTCTCAACTTGTTTTACAATCACCAGCAGGGAGGAAACACTCATCAGACATTACACCATCTCTCTGCTTCAACAAGTAATTTTTCTTAAAAAAAAAAAAAATCCTGAAACACAGAATATATTCTTCCATAACTAGCTTCCTCCCACCTCCCTTGTCCCTCACCAACCAGCACACACACACACACACACACACACACACACACACACACACACACACACACACAAAAGCCTGATTTATTAGAACCAGCCTCGCTGAGCAGCTAGCTGGGTCACTGTTTATGTCTATGATGCTGTCAAAACAGGAAGCTCTAAAAGTCATTCAACCATTATTTCTCTCCAAGGCACTTTTCTGATTGATAGTCTTCAGTCCTGACCAAACAGGGCTGGCTCACTAAAAAAAAAATACCTCGCTGCCGAGGAAGGGTTGGAAGGCGGCTCCACAGAAAGGCAGCTTCTGCCCTACGACTAAAAAATCCCATTCGTGCAAATAACCACGGTCCAGAAAAGCTGTGTGACACCACCCTGCATGCCCCGCACTCTATATAAACAGCAAGGGAAGTCTGATGGCGTAGAGCCTGACACCACTGTTTTCCAACGGTCCGTGTACTGCGAGCTGTTCCCGGTCCTTGCTGAGGCTCCGGCCATCCCAAGCTTTGAGCTGGACAGGGAGAAGCTTGCCTGAGGAAAGAGTTGCTAACTCTTTTATTGTCAAATATAAAAGAGAAGGGGAAACCTGATCCATACAGGCGAACTCTGCATCAGTTCCTGGATGCAAGTTTGTGACCTGCCCTGTAAAGGAAGCACTGGCTGGGGCTGGCCGAGGCTTGTCCTCTAGAGGCCCCAGGTTTGCTTGGTTTTGTTGGTTTTTTTGTTTTGTTTTCTTCTGTTTTATCCCTATTTGTTCACAGTTAAATCAGAAGAAAACAGCTTTTGCTACATTTACAAACTGTATACCAAAAACCAGAAAGAAGAAGGAAGAAAATGATCATTTGATTTTAACACAACTAACATTTTTTTTTCCTTCTACTTATTCGCTCTAAGAGACCCGACTGCCAGTTTCTATTGCTTACGTGAAATGTTCTCCATAAAACATCTCTGGCGGTTGGAGTTTTCCTTCCTCTAGGAAATGAATGTGTGATCGAATCAAGAACGACGTGGATCCTGTGATGACACTGTGAGTCACTAAGACCAACTCTCTGGTAAAAACTAAAAGACTCCTTTCCCTGTCCAGAGTATCAGTACAGTTTCTCCTTCCCTGAATTTGTCTCCACCACGGCCTTCCTCCGAGCTGAAAGACAGCATCCCCATACTGTACCCCAGATCACATAAAAGGGCAATGAAAATGCCTTCAGAAACTAGCATTACACAAACATGAAAGAGCCCAGATTGTGACAGGATAAATATTATGTCTGGGAAAACGTCCACAGCAAGAAGCTAGGAAGGGATTTCACTTCAGAAACACACTATTTTCAAAATGGGCAAGTTCCGAGCTGCAAGGAGGTCGACATAAACAGCAGATTCCACCATGAACGCCACCGTGAAACCCTTTCCCGAGAGGCGACAGAACACTTTGGCTTCATGAGGTTGTGAGTGCCGCTCTCACTGTATTTGGAGCCCTGGCTGACGTCACCGGGGAAGAGACTGTATTGTCAGTGGCAGAATGGCTTCTGATCCTGCATAAGTGACTACATTCACCCCTGGGCCTAGTGGTCCACCAAAGGCCTGGAGTGGCCCTTTCCAACCAGGTTCTGAGTCCACATATATTGGTGTCACAAATCAACAGAGGGGCATAAGAAAACGTCAGCCTCGTGGATCCCCGTGTATACTTATTTTCTGGGTATCTGTTGTGTGTAAAACCTGCTAAGCTGACCTTCACAGCCACATTCCAAATTTGCACATTTTGGCACCCATGCATCCCAGAAGATCTACAAACTCCGAAGATTTTAGAGGCTGTGCACAGAAATCTGTGCACGTGTGCGTTTTTCCGCCCTTGTGAAAAGTCTATTGGAGGGTTTTCAGAGTTATCTATGACGTCTCCCAGAGATTAAGAATCACATTCTCAGAACAAATGGGAATTGGCCAAGGCTCCCTTCCTTCCATTTACGACATGGTTATTGATACATTTGGTAGTTGCGTGCTTTGGTTCCTAGTGAAATCACTGACGCGACAGTCCCTGTTTCTTTGGCAGCTGATAAACTGTTTCAGAGGGAAAAAGCAGTTTGTAGAAGGCACTGCTAAAGTTGCTTAAGTGTCTGTCACCTCACACTAGGAGGAGCTTTCTTGTCATGGGCGCATACCAACCGCAGCTATAGACAGAAGGGGAAAAGCGCTCAGCTAATTAACCTTATGAAGGAGATTCCTCATTGACCCTGACCTTGGGGGCGACTGATAGTCTCAGGCCTTGTGATTAAAACATACATTGTTCTGAGCAAACACCTGTGCCTTCCTAATCTCTGGACTTCAGTGGGCCTCCCTGGGGTCCCTCCTCTTCTCATCCCCCGGCAACAGCTATCTCTTCTTCCTTTGTAAAGGCACTGTCAATCAACAAGGAGATCAGGAATCAAAGGGAGAAGCATTCCCAGGGTGAGATACACCCAGACGAAATCTCAGCTACCTGGAGAGCAGGCGGAGGCCATGGACACAGAGGAAGGAGGCTTGAGCTGCCAGGCCTTCACCAGTGTTCACATGGCCAGCAGTCAGCAGGGCCTTAGAAGCCAGACAGGCAGGTTTTCCCAGTTGCAGGCTGAACCTGAGGTTAGGACTGTGCAGCTGGCCATCAGCCAGCACCCAGTCAGATCCATTTCTTGGAACAGAGAAAAATCCTTCCTTGGGTAGCTTTGGCAGTTTCTGTGAGGGTCACACTCCCCAGCATCTGGCATCTGGTGAAAGAAAGGGGGTACCCTTTCATATCTTCTTCTGTCCCTTTCAACCCACGCTGAGCACCCAGGCCCCTTGGAAATCCATCATTAACAGAACTCAAAACTGACCTTAAGATGTGTGGATCAATGAAAGGCCAGAACCATCTAGGCCAGTGTATGAATGTCAAGGGCATATTTTTAGACACAATTTAAAAAACAGAAAATGGAATAATAGAGTCTTAAGATCGCTTAATAAAACATAATGAAACTTTTAAAGGCTAAGGCTTGGCTAGAGAGATTAGGACTAATTGTTAGAATTAGCGAGAGTCATCTCTTTGCCTTCTAATGGGGAACAAATTGGGAGAGAGAGAGAGAGAGAAAGAGAGAGAGAGAGACGTAGAGAGAGGGTGAGAGAGGGAGAGAGAGAGAATGGAAAAGAAAGGGGGGAAATATCTAGCAGGCTTTGGTGTTGGCATGAAAAAGCAGAATAAAATTATATTTTGTGATTACAAAGTGAAATTAAGGGATAAAACAATGTTCAGTCTCCCAACAACTCACTTGTCTTGTATTATTGATATAAAAATGTAAATCATTAAAAACTCAAGACCAACATTATATATGGCAACTGTAACTGGGTCAAGTGGTCCATTAATGCTCCTGGGTTTTAATTATTATCACTCATGGAGAGAAGAACTTGTTCAAATCAAATATAATTCATTTTTGCATCTGATTAATTCTTTCATTCCAGGGTATAAGAAGGCAGCCTTGGGTGCTGTTGTTTTCCTTTGGGGGGTTTATGCAAACTCAAGTGCACACTGGCACGAATCAGGCAGCCGAATGCAAACAGTCCACACCTTGGGGAAACAGTCTGCCGTTCCTCAGGTAAACACAAGCACCTATTAGTCACCCACTCAAAACAGAAATGGCCAAAGAGGGATGGGAGACCAGCCCTCACCACCACAAAAGTAAGCATGCTGCTTTCAAAACCCCATTCTTCATTATCATCAACTTACTGTGACCATTGTCAGAAAGTCACCATGCAACTCCCTCTTGGGAAATGTCACTGCAATGAGCCAATAGACAGTCTTCAAAACTTCCATGGCCACACAGGGCAAAAAAGACCCACCTAGATGGCTATATGAGTATTATCGTACTTTCTCTGGCAATCAAGTGATACCTAGCTAGCCATTCCTGAAACTGGCAATTTCTAACAGCCAATTAAGTTTATTGCTAGGCAGGTGGGTGTGGGTCTGGCTGAGGGTCTTTATTTCTTCTTGGCTTCCCACCCACTCTGCCAGCAACTCATCTGAAACCTTCGCGATGTTTTCTAAACACACCATCTCTGAACCATAATGCGAATTCCATTTGCTGAAAGACAGACTTTCAATATAACAAGTGAACCCACTTAACGACACAGCTCTTACAGCTCCACTCAGGCTTTCAATAAGTGGAAAGACTTTTCTTTGAATAACCCTATTATTAGCATAGTACTGTGAACGTATCTTTTCAATCATACTATATATTTTTAATTTTTCTCCAGCTGTGATTTCATTATGAAAACACCCTGGACATCTAGGGTAGGAAACATAACATATATACGCTTAACCCTCTGCTCTCTTCCACTAAGAACACAGGTTCTCTAATGTTTTTGAATGCCTTCATGAACCGTAGTAATGATTCCTTTGCTTGGCATTTCCTACAGTTTGCCAGTCTCCTTGTTTTGCTCTGTTTGCTTGGTGCTGGGGATTAAATCTAGGGCCTTGCCTCTGCTAGGCAAGTGGTCTACCATGAGCAACACACATCACTAACCCCTTCCTGCTTCTGTTCCAATGCAAGAACTGTTGCTATTACTTAGATATGTATCCTGTCTTTCTGATTAAGCTGGAAATGCCTCTTATGGCTGAACTTATTCAATTCTACATTACAAAAGTGAAAATGTAAACGAAGTCCCCTTGCTCTCAAACTTTCATTACTTGTTGATGTTTGTAAAATATGTTTTAAGTCCTTGAAATGAAGAGAAAATACAACACTTGAAAGATAACTGGAAAGCAGAAAAGACTACAGTAAGACAAAATCCTCTTTCTACTCCAACACTTGGACAGTTAGTTAAAGATGAGAGACAATAAAACTGCATGTCCAGCTGAGTAAGGTAATGGTTTCTTTGAATAATCTGGTCTTTAATATGATTAACATCTAACTGCTAAGTAAGCCCTGCTTCTCCCACCAAATTGTAACAGGCTTCAAAAAGAACACGTCACAAATGTCACATCCTCAATTGTGCTAATCTGATCCCATTGTTTATCCTAGAAATGTAACCATAGAATATAGGCAAGGATTTTCCAAAATCATCTATATGACCAATCAAAACCCTGCTGCCTGTCGTAGAAAGCACATGCACCATATGCTAAAGGCTCATGATCTTCGACTATACAGTAGTGAACTCCCATTACATAATCTTAGTTCTCATTGTGGTGAGTTTCACTTTTCTCATTTTAGAAAAATGGAGATGTGTCTTACTGAAATTCACAATTCATGTATTGTGCATTCCAAGTCAGTCTTAAGCCAATTTAGCTATCGAATGTGACAATATAAAGTTAGATTCTTGCAGATGTATTAACTTGCAGATAAATACTGTTTTAAAGTTTGATGAGGCATCAGCAAAAGGAAGTTGCTATCACTTGGAAAAATCTGGGTTTGTCCCCAGGTAAATACTTTATGTTTCGAGTTCATTCATGACAGACACTCACCTCTACCACTCCGACCGACAAACCTGAGGTCATTGAATCTTGCCACTTGGTTCTTCATGGCTGCGGTAGCATTTCTCAGCTCAGCCGAGTAGTTTTCATCGTTGCCTGCCATGACGGTGACCAGAGTGCCATCTGGAACGTCCCCCAGCGCTACCACCTAGACATCAGTCAGGGGACAGACGCAGACATCAGAGCTGTCATAGGTACATGTCTGTGCTGTTTGTGCAGCAATTGTTCTGAAGTTAAACATATGCTTAATGATCCTTTCTAGCTTTTAGAAAAATCATAACTTGAGCATCAAGACGGAGAAGTCTTGTTAATGCTTATTGCAAATTCTACAATTTGTAAATGGATATAGATTTTCAAATGAGGAAAGCACTGATGGAGTTAAAGGAATAAAGCCATGGAAGGTCACACAACACAGTGGGTGTTTGCAGGTTTATAATCGAGTCCACCCTTTAAAAAGATTTACTTTGTTATTTTGAATGAAGTGTATGTGGGTGAGGCTGCCGGTTTGTGCACAGGAGTGCAGAGGCATCATCGCACCCTGGAACTGGAGCAGATGTGAGCTCTTTGCCACAGATGCTGGGTATCAGAACCATCTTCTGCAACATGTGTTCTTAGCTATTGAGCCACCTCTCCAGCTCCATCTTTTGCTTGCTTGGGCTTCTACTGGTGTGCCGAACAGAACTCGAGCGTAAGCATTTAAACTGAGTTAGGCTAAACTTAAATTTGACTTTTGTTACTGATTTCTTTTCCCCCAGAGGCAAGATCTCAGGTAGCCCAGGCTGACCTCAAGTTCACTGCATAACAGGGGATGATCTTGAACCCTGATCTTCCTGTCCCAGCTTGCAAGTGTTGGGGTTACAGGTGTGTGCCACCATGTGCGAAGCTTCTACTGATGAGTCTGGAAGAATTTAAACTGTTTGCAGCTAACCTCTGGCACCTCTCCTTGCTTCTATTAGATTTTCACTAGCAGTGAACTCTGGCATGCAAGGAGAAAAACCAGAAATGTGCCATTTATTTATTACTAATTACAAAAGGGACAACTTCAGAACCAAGGGGTTCCAATTTAATCATTGTCCTCAAATCAAAAGTGGAGTGAGCCCCAAACATGTATTTAACTATGTTCTGAGGGATTCCTTTATTGCCATAAAGAAGGTAAGGGCTTACTATATTTTGAAGATACCAGGTAGAAAAACATAGTTTATATCCAGAAAGCCAAAAAGTCATAATTTCAAATTAAAACGCTCTGAAGTACACACCTTGAAAATGCTTCACAAAATATCACTTATTACTTCCCTGCTATTTGATTCTTTTTATTTTGTTTTAGAGCTGGGGTCTCACCATACAGACTAGAATGGCCTTGAACTCACGTTCCTCTGGTCTTAGCCTATGAGGCCAAGGTTTACAGGTACATACCACCAAGCCTGGCATCAGCAGTG
Organism: Cricetomys ansorgei; assembly: GCA_026225945.1. Classification (NCBI taxonomy): domain Eukaryota; kingdom Metazoa; phylum Chordata; class Mammalia; order Rodentia; family Nesomyidae; genus Cricetomys; species Cricetomys ansorgei. Next base: position 34,657,284 of record JAMJFZ010000199.1, read on the forward strand.
ATTTTTAGTTTTGACTTGATTATTGCTTGTATTTGCTTTGTTCTAATTTCAAAGTGGTCATGGAATTCAAACCAAAATGCCTCAAGTTCAAATCATTTCAGACATATGTTAGGATAGTTTGTCAGATCGAAGAGAAAATGTTTGTCATTTATCCCAGTTACACGGTCTTCTTTAGGTTGGCGGTCTCAAGTTGGTAGTAGCGAGCATTTCTTAATCTACTGTGATTTTGTTATCCACCTTTTGCATACTAGTTGCTGCGTACTTCTTTGGAGGAATATTTCTCTTTCTGTATGCATGTAAATACGGCTGCCACGGATTTGCTAATCTGGTATCAGTGTCCAGTTCCTCTGCTTGCCATCCTCACCGTGTGCTCACTCATGTCCCCTTCCTGTTCTCCGCTGTCCTGCAGATGACTACCTGGGTGATTTTTATTCATTGTGGTCACTCTATCTCCTGGGTCCTAAAGGACAGGCCAGGAAATAAACCCAGCTGTCCTGAGAAATAGGTACAGGACCCCAGGATATCACCGGGGCCCTTTGCTCTCTGGTATAAGGTAAGTACCTTGCTAGCTCTTTAATTTTATCTGTTTAACCAGCTTGCTTTGTGAAACAAGCAAGAGCCTCTTGCCCTGTTTTTAACCCTTTCATTCCAGCGTTTGGGCATGTTTTCTAAGAAGGAGATTTGAAAACACTTATTCTCTAAGCAATCTGTAATTAGATGTTTATATCCCACCACAAGTGTTTGATGGCCTTTAATTAAGAGCGGGAATATGACAACTCTTTTGTTTCAAAGAACAACATTGAAATAAATCTCCCTGATCGGTTAATTGATCATTATTACCCTTTCTTTCTACTGCAAAAGTCTACTCCTATAAATTTTGCTGGGTTTAGTGCCAGTTTCCCCCCCATTTCTTCTTTCTATTTTCACTTCCCTCTGCAAAATTAGCTCACAGTGCTGAAATGGCCATGGATACGCTCACTTCCTCAGCCTCGCCTCACTGCAGAGACCCAGGCTTTTCCAGTTTAACTGGGCATCCAGGGTACTGAGTCTACAACAGGGCTTCCAAACTGAACACCTTATTGTTGGGGCCCATATCTCTTAAGAGGTTAAAATAAATACGTCCTGTCTGTCCTGTACCCTAAGAGCCCAAAGGCGTGCTGAGTCACGGTCCTCCTCCGGCTGTGCCTCAGTGTGCCGAAAGGTACCTCATTAGGGAGGGGGCAAACCCAGGAGCCCTCACCAAGTAGACACAGGCAGTGTGAAAAGGATCAGGGTAGCCAGCTATGGAAAGGTTGTTCATGATGGAATTTAAAAGCCTAAAAATTAGAAGTTTAAATTTCATCACTTCCAATTTTAAAGGAAGCGGGAATAGGGCAGCCTGGGGAATCAATTATGGCTTCTTTGGCTTTTAGATTTATCTCCCTCTGAAGAGTTTGGTTGGGAAAGGAAGGAGACAAAATTAAATCCAGGGAAACTTTAACACTGTATTTCACCCAATGACAAGCATACTTAGGCTAGGTTAAAAAAATTTTTTTTTTATTTAAAACTAAGATGTTTTCCAATTTGATACAGATTTTGTCATTGAGAGGTGATACAAAAAGAATGAAAAAAACCTAACTTCAAACAGAAATAAAAAGCAGTGTCTGCAATAAAAAGCTATAAACAATAGGTAAGGAAAGACAAACATTTACATTTAGCGCAGACCAAACAGACAAGAAGGGACTTGCTGGCCAAAGATAGCTCATATTTTGTTGAACTTCTCTGTTCTTCAAGTATCAGGAAGTTGGGCAAAATATCAGCTCTCCTCTGTGGTATAAGGACTTCCCAGTACTGTTCTCGGCTAGCCTGTTCACAGCCCGAAACTGGCATTTTTCAACAATTTTATAGGTTGAAATTACAGTTACAATTCATTTATTGCAAATCATCTTAATCTTCCAGAGTTTCAAAGAAGGCTGTGGAGTGGAATATAAAATTCATTTGACATGACATTTAATGCATATCTAGGGACCATGATCTTCCTGCCAGAAAAATTACTTCTTCCTTCCTTCCTTCCTTCCTTCCTTCCTTCCTTCCTTCCTTCCTTCCTTCCTTCCTTCCTTCCTCTGGTTCTTTCTTCCTCTCTCTCTCTTTCTTTCTTTTTCTTTTTTTCTTCCTTAATGAAAGACATATTCCATCAGCACCCAAGGTCTTTGAACTTCCCTGCTGAAGGCATGTTTATGTCTTTGGGCTCTGGTGTACCAGGGCCTAAACAAACTGTCCTAGTACAGTATTACAAAATCTATTGCAAGTCACCTAAACAACTTTGTAGGCGGATTCTGCGAAGACTGCAAAGCATGTAGCCGACTTCACAATCTCTCAGCAGTGAAATTAAGTGTTTATCCTATGAAGATAAATGGTCTGCAGGAGGAAGGAGGGGCAGAGGATAGGTGGGAGACCCAGTTAGGATAATTTTAATCTATTTTCAAGAGGATTTGTGATTTTAAATCTCACAATAATTCAGAAGATTAAAGCAGAGGACTTAACAGAATTCCAGGAGAACCCCAAAGATGCTCTTCCACTAGTGGATTCCACTTGATCCATGGAATATGAGTTTTATCATGGCAAATAGGATAATTCCTGCAGGAACCTCTAAAGAGATTCCTGAGTCTTAATTCAAAATATAAAGAGAATTTTTTTTCTTTTTCTTTTTTTTTTTTTTTTTTTTTTACAGAGGGTGGCCAGGGATCCAGGGCAAATGCAGCTGGGATGCTGGTCTGTTTTGAAGTGTGGTTTCCTCTTAAGCCCAGTTTTACATTTCCCCTCTCTCTGATAATTCTATCTACTGCCTTGTTTCAGCAGGGTGCTTGAAGTGGCCTCTCTGTATGGGACAGAGTGGTGACAGATATTAACCGAGTTGTCTGCTTTTTGTGCTACCCTGTCCTTTTCCCCAAGCACTCTCAAGAGACCCACTTGAACCTTTCACACGTGCTGTATACACCTTGACCTTTGTCATAGCTCCTGGCTGTCACTCAGGAAAACAAACTGAGATTCTTCCAGAAGTGGATTTTCCAAAATCACTTCTAAAAGGGAACCTCTATGTCTGTGATTATTTCTGCTAAAAGGAATTTTCCGTGGTTTGTAAAAGCAGTATGTATGGCCTTTCATTCTTTTTTAAAAGAAAATAAACATTTCCATGTGGTAGCTCAAGACTTTGCATTGCTTCGACTGCTGAAGACATTTTTATTTTTCTTCAAAATCAATCATTTAGTGTCTTGATAAACTGAGGTTTGGGTTCCCCGCAGAAAAAAAAGCAGCTAGGAAAAAGATCCCAATTTCTTCTCCCCCAAGGAAGTCCCTTCAGCTCTGCTATGCAGGGAAACCTAGTTAAAAGTCCCTTGGTTGACTACAATAAGCCCGACTTTTCTCTGCTGACTGACAATGACCTTAGCGCTGGACCCAGGCAGGTTCCCTCCTAAGGTGAGCAGAAACCATGGCCAGCTAAATTTGTTTATCTTAAGGACTTGGGATGGCTTTCCAAATAACTGGGAGGGAAGAGAAAGCCAAGTGCAGGCTGCCCTTCTGACCCTCAATCCCATCCTTACCCTTCGAAATGATGCTGTGGGAAACAGTGAAGGCATTAATTCTACAGAAAAAATTCTATAGCAAATTCTACTTCTGCGATTTTTAAAATGTGGAAGGTGTTTTTTTTATCTTAAAAATAAAAAAGAACTTGGACAGCACTTTTCAAAAAAAGTGAGCGTTATTCATTGTAATTAGATCAAGATCCAGCTGGGGCCTGGAACTATGAAAAGCTTAAATTAAATTAATCTCTCTCCTAAAGGGAACAATTATTTGCTAAATTGAAAAAAAAAGTAGCTTTGCTTTACATCTTGAATCTCTCACCTTCATTAGCCTTTTAAAAGAATAGGACCTGACAGAGCCCATTGTGTTTTTCAGTGTACCTTTTAAAACGCACCACCAAAGAGCAAAGAAGAGATTCTAAATTCCTCCAGCTCCCTGCCGGAGTAGTAGGGTGACTGTTTAAAAAATACGCCCGGGGTTGTTTATATATCGCTTCCGAAGGCCAAGTTTTAGAGGTAACTCAGAGCCAGGACAAGACTAGGGTGAAAAGCGACCTGATCTAGGTGAGTTGCCCATCTGAAGCTGCCGGGTCTATACTACCCCCTCCTCTTAACAGAAAAGCTGCCGGATTGGACCTTCCCAGGTGTCAGAAGACACCTCGTCTCCTTTCTTGCCCGAGGCTTAATTTAGGTGAGCCAGCGATAATGTTCTGGAGGGTTCCAGAAAAAGCAACAGGATTCGCTACTTGCGGCTTCTGGCAGAAGCAGGCTAGAGGCTCGAAAACCTCCTAGGGACTTTGGCAAACTTAACTACGCCTGCTGTGGACTTTGGACATTCGGATTCCTTTAGGGCGGCTTTTTAAAAAAGGCGCGGCGGGGGAGGGGGTGGGGGGATCTCTGGCGGTTTCCCTTGTTGGTTTATTTTTACTGACCGGAAGGTATTAAAGCATCTCTTATTTTATTTCCTGATGCCTTCATTTGAGAGACACAAAACGGTCTGCGTGTCCATCCGGAGGTCCCGGGAGCCTTACCAAAGAAGACGGATTTGTCCGCTCCAGTGTTATAACTTTTCTAGTTCATAGCAAAGGTAAGGCCCTTGGTAGATGTTTTGGGATTATCCTGACTTTTTTCTTACCTCCGCCCCCCCATGCCTCTAGGACTGGTCAAAGTGGGTCCCTCCCAAGGGTCGCCACGGCAACGCAGCATCCCCCCCCCACCCCTACCGCATATCCCAAGCTCAGTGAGAAAGTCCAAAGACAGCACCCCTCTCTTGAAGCCGCCTAGCCTCTGCCCTCTAGTCTCACTCTGGGCTTCGGCTGGGCTCTGCCTTACCCTCCAGCCACCCTCTCCCGGCCTGAGTACCTTGAAAGCGATGGGCAGGGTCTTGTTGCAGCGCCAGTGAGTAGGTAGCACGGAGCAGAGGAAGTTGGGGCTGTCGGTGCGCACCAGCTCGCCGGGGTGGTCAGCTAGTACCTCCACCATGCTGCGGTCGCCGCTTCTAAGCTTGCTGGCCAGGGCGGCGCCGCTGTCCGGGGCGCCCAGCGGCAGCGCCTCGCTCATCTTGCCGGGGCTCAGCGCGGTGGAAGGCGGCGTGAAGCGGCGGCTCGTGCTGGCATCTACGGGGATACGCATCACAACAAGCCGATTGAGTAAGGACCCTGAAAACAGCTCCTACTAGACGGCAACACAGGCTAGGATCTTCTGCAAGCAGCTCCCGGGAGACCAACATACAAGTTCAGGAGCCTTTATTACTACCGGAGGGTTGTAGGGGAGGAGGGAGACTAAATTACCAACAGTCCCGGACTGAGTTCTAGTTACGTGGATCGGCCTCACACCCAAGCAGTGGGGTAGCAACTGGCCGCTTAGTGCATTAAAAGTGGGCAACCAGAATCCAAAGTCAAATGCCCAAAGGAGCCTCGCTTTGAGAGTTGAAGTTCAGTCTGGCTATTAAAAAACGGTCCCGGAGGCAAAATTCCCGTACACGTCCTAAAATATTTATGCGCAGAAGAAAAAAATGTGACCAGCAAAAACTAGATTTGGAAGTTCCAGCAGTTAATTGCCTGTCAGTTTGTTTTTCTTTCTTGCAAGTCAGTTTTGTTTAAAGTCCCAACAAAATACAAAACTTAGGAGTGTCTTCCTTATAGGGCGCCCTCTTATCGTGAAAAACTCACGTCGGTTCTCAAAAGCAAGAGCCGCAACTTTAAAAGATTGTGCTACTAATGTATGTGCTCGTATATATAAATATATACATATGATCTACTTCATAAAATATTTACAATACAATCTGTAGAGAATTTAAACACAACAGAAATCCATTAATGTTCGCTGCAGTTTTTTTTTTTTTTTAAGTAGCCTTGAGAATCAGCTTCAGTAGTTGGGAGGCTGGGATAGAATCACTCGTCATTATTCTCTCAATAAATTTTAGCCAAATGGTGCAGAAAAAAAAAAGCTTTACAAAGACCTCTAGCTAATAAAAATAAAAATAAAAATAAAATAAAAAAGAAGAAAAGAAAAAAAGTCAAACTCGATGACACTCAGGGTAGAGAGCTTCCCACATCTGAGGACTCGGGTTTGGTTCGTTGGTTAAGTTTGTGGCTGATCCTGTGGTTTGGTGGGAGTTGAGCCGCAGTTTGGTCACACAGGCAGACACGCACTCTTCAGAAGCCAGCCACTGTCTACATTGGTTGAGTGAGTCAGCCCAGACTCTGGCAGTAGCAAGATGTTCTTCCTCCAACGTCGCCCGACGCTGGCTGGTTTTCTGCCGGGGTGCACAGATACCCACCAGCGAGCACCGTGTAACCGCAGCAGGTGGAGCGGGCCGGGAGGAGGCACCACCAAGCAGCTCGGAACAGACCAGGAGGCTCGAGTTACACACGCTGGCGCTCACTCCCACGCACCCTGCCACGCATACGCAACTTCACGGCTCGCCTGGAACCCCGGAACACTTTCTCTCGCAGTTGTCAAAAGAAACAGTCGGAGAAAAGTTCCCAGCCAGGAGAGAAGTTGAAACATCGGAGCCTAGAAGTCAGTTCATTCAAAAGTGAGGAAGGAAAAATAAAAAAGAAAGGAAAACAAGGAAGTCCAACGCAGATCGAGGAGGAGCCGCAAAGGGTGACTTTCTTGCGTCCCCGGGAGCTCAGGATGGAAGTGCCAGCCGCAGGGCCGGGCAGCGTGGTGCCCTGGCTGGGTCCGGCCGCAGGGCGCCCGTCCTGCCCGCGCCCGCTGGCTCTATGAATGAGAGTGCCTGGAAATGAACGTGCTTTTACTGTAAGCCCGGCCCGAGGAATTCCATTCCCTCAGCTCGTTTGCATAGGGGCTACCGGCGGCCAATCACAGGCCTTTCCGGTGTCAGCCTGGGCGCGGCCGGCTGCCGCGCTCCTGGAATTGGCCCGCGCGCCCCCGCGCGCTACTGTACGCAGCCCAGGCCGGGACGCGGTGGCAGCCCCTACCGCCCCTTGCACCCGCACACAGGCTGACCCACGCACACACATGCACACGCTGCCATGCTTGTCCGAGGCCCGGCCCAGGTGCAGACCCTACGCCGGGCAGCCGTGTGCCGGGTGGTACTGCTGCATTCGCTCTGGGTGGGTTTGCAGGGGGCACCGGCACCACCGGCTGCCACGGTCCTGGAGACTCTGAGCAGGAATAGAAAGGCCGGTCCGGCTTGGAGACCGCAAGCTGCGCCCAGAGAAGCCCGGGGCTTGGAGACCGGCGGGAGGGAGACGCCCTGCGCGCCCTGAACACATAGCTGCCCGCGCGAGGCTCCGGTGACCCGGGCTGGAGTCCCGGAACGGTCCCCATCCAGCCGTGCACTGCAGCCCACGGGCCAAGCCTCTGAGTCCCGGGAGGACAGGGTGGGATTCGGCCGCAAGAGGGCCGGAGGGCTGGTGGCCCGGCTGGAGAGGCTCTGAGAGCCTCCCTGGGCCTGGATGGCAGCTGAAGCGAAGTGGTACCGAGTTATTTAAATACGACCGGTCGCTGCTCCGCCGCAGGAGTTTGGGGTTTTAAGCATCCTCTCCTTAGTAGAGTTGCTTTATTTAGTGTCTCTTCTCCGCGGCTAGGCTGCGGCTTGATTACGCAGCGCGCCGCGTTCTGAGTGTGCGCAGCGGCCGCACAGGAGTTAGTTTTCTAACCAAGGCCTCAAAGAACCGTAGACTGAAAGAAAGTTGAAAGCATCCAGGGGCCCCAGACCACCCTGATGGTTCGAGAAGCCACCCACTCTCTATCTCCCGGGGAAGGCCGGACCTTTCTTCCCATTCCTGGGCGCTGAACCCACCCCGCTTGCGCGCTGTGGGGCACTTCCCCCCGTGTCCGGACGCACCGCGCCGAGGGCATTTTCGCCGGGCTCTAAGGATCCCGCGCCTGCTAGCCGCGCGGCTCACTGCTGTCCCTGCCAGAGCGGCTGGCCTGTGCCTTCCGTGGGTCCCTTACTTCTCCTGGGCCTTGCTTCCTCTGGGACTTCTCACCACCCACTCCAGGACACCCGCTAGTCTCCACATATGACCGGACCCCTCCACTTCCAGTGCTCGGATCCCTGGCTGTGTCCTCTCTCCACAGGCACCCGCCAGACCCCGGCTCCACCGAGGAGGAAAGGGACGTGAACTGCCTGGCGCGGAGGCCTTGTCTGGGCTTTAGGGCCGCTTCTCCTGCCCCAGGCGGGTAAAGGCTGGCGGCGTGGAACACCGGGCAAGGCCTTTCACGGTCACGGCAGGGCTCGGGCTGGACGCCAGGGGGCAGCAGCGGCCCTCGTTCGGCGCCCGTAGAAGCAAAGCTGGGCACTGGGCACGCCCGACAGCGCAGGGATCTGTCCCACCTGGAGACCCTTGGGGTCGCTCTCTTGTGTTTGGAGGCATATGTTAGGAAGCGGCCACCAGAACCCACCGGAGCGCCCTGGACGCTCAGAGGTGGTGGCCGGGCCGGCCTGCATGGGGATCTCCCTCTGGTGGGTCAGGACTGTCACGATCCACCGAAATTCGGGGTCTCTTCCCTTCTGGAAGCTTCTTCGCCTGGGCTCCGCCTTATGCTAGTTCAGGATCATGAGTTAGTTCTCCAGGTGTCCAGAGAGCACGGGCAAAGTCGCCAGTGGCTTCACGTTACCCGGTCTTCTGCATTTTCCCAAGTGGGCCTGACTTCCATCATTCAGTACTAGGATCTTGACAGCACGGAAAAGCTCAGTATTTTCCCTTGTGTTTTGGGGGATCCTGACCTTTGGGGGAAAATTCTCTATGCTTTTCTTTTAAAAATGATTTTCAAAGAAGACCCATTTGAGATGTCAGTTCCCTAAATGTTCCCCGACTGACACTCCACCTTGCCTGGGTGACTCTAGGTGTTGCAGTCACCGCCCTGCCGCCTACACTCTCCTGCAGGGGCCCCGGCTTCCTAATGCCCTAGTCCAGGCTCCGGCGTGCCGGTTCTACTGTCGGGTTCGTGGCCAGTGGAAGCTAGAATCCCCTCAAAGGCGTTTTCTAAGAACCCAGCTTCGGATCTACTGCTCCTGGGGCCCCAGCCAAGCGCATCCCCAGGGATCCACAGAGGCAGGGATGGATCAGGAAAGTGTGGCAGAGACAACAGTGGACCGCGACTCCAGGGAAGGAGTTGACTCTGGGTAATCTGTTTTTCCAAGACTGAAAGGAAGTTCCTTAAGTCGGGCCCCTTGCGCAAAACCCAAAACCATACATGGTGTTTCGGGTTCTCTCCCTGGTAGAAGTCGAGATAAGATAGCTCGAGCAACACACGCACCGAATTTAGCACCTTTGGCGCCGCTCAGCTGAATTACGAAGTTCAAACCCGACGCCCAAATATCCAGCGAGTAAGCTTCCAACACCCGGCTGGCCTCGGGCATCCTGGACCTGCGCGGGTTGTACTGCATCACTCATTCGACCCGCACTTAAAAACCAGAAACAAACAAATCTGCCCCCTCCTTACTGAGGAACAGCGAAAACGCATCTGGGACTCAACCGAGGGGCACCGTGAATACTTTAGTCCGCAGGACTGTGGACAGAGTTGCTGAAGTTCTGCAGCGGGAGAGGGAAATGAGGAATTCCTTCCCACTCAGAGCGCGCTTTTCAGCGACAATGATCACTTTCCCTCTCTGGCCCCATCAAGAGCTAAAGGAAAGGTTTACAACTTTCACTTCCCGGCTTCCCCCCAGAGTGACACTAAAATTTACATGATAAAAAAGAGAAAAAAAAAAAAAAACTTCCAGAGAATGATTTGTTTAAGCTGCTACTGTGCGACAGGCTAACAAATTTGTTGGACGGGGGAAATTTAAACGTGTCCATAACAGACTTGGAAGTTTCTACGGTGAATTTAAGAAGTAATATTTGGTTCAAGTGGGAAGCAACCACTTCAATGGAGAACAGAGCGGTTTATTGACTCCTTCCCCAACCCCTACAACTTTAGGTGATTCGCTTACTGTAAGTGGTCTCAGAAAGACCAAAGGTTCTGCGTGTTTGTCCTATATATTTAGGACAATAAATATATATTTATTTATCAACAATAAAATATATTTAACAACAATTCTCTTAAGTCAAAATTACCCCTCTGCTGTAACACAGTACTATCCAAATCAGATTCTAAACGTGTAATAGTTCTAAAAGAATTCTTTCTTTCTTTCTTTTTTAATTCGAGACTGTATTTTAGTGTTCGTTCTGGACCAAATTGCCACAGTTGGTACACAGGCATGGAGCAATGTTGGTCAATAGCAATTGATATAAGCGACCTGCCGTCCACACTGGCTTTCAACATTGGAATTTAATTACACTTTTCTCCCTTCGGAAGCACCTGTGTGATTATTTCACCTCTCTTATTTGTTTACTAAGAGAACCAAACCCTTAAATTCTTGCACTGCATCCTCTCTGAATACTTTTCTGGTGTGCTGTTGTGAATGTGGGGTTACTTAACTCTAACTTCATAAGCCCCCTGTGGACCTCACAAGGAGCAAACTGGAAACGTTTCTCTCTCCCCTCACAATATTCTGGGTGCTTAGTAAACATTCTACTCCCGTAAAATTTTTGCATCACTATTGCTCTAACAAATGTAATAAACTCTGTCATAGCTGATAGAAGCCAAGCCATATTCTTTTTTTCAGAGAGTCATATAGTCATTTAATAACAGCAGAACGTGTAAATGGTGAACGCCGTAGAGCTGAAGGTATCATTTAGGATTTCATTGGGGTATTTTATGTGGTATGACAGCTACAATGTGGATAGCTCCTTTAAAGTATATTTGAATCAGCAAAAAAAGCTTTAATTATTTGGCAAAATGATATCATAAATTATATATAGAAACACATCAATAGAAAATCATGTATATACACATATGGATGTATATTTCATTAAAAATACAATTTGGAACCTAACATACCAGGAACCTCTCTAGAAAGATTCACTCCATGTATGCACTCTGAAATCAAATAGGAAAATGAAAAAATAACCCCACAGATAAGCTGAAAGTTACTGAATTTTTATTCTAATTACAATAAATGCCAAGTTAAAAAAAAGAATTCTTTTATTTTTTTCTTATTTTATTGCTTGCCATAATTTTTAGCGTTCGGGTTTTATTTGATGGTCCAAATAAATCCAGCATATTTGGCACAGAAATAATATAGTAAATCACCAAATAAGTGAACTGTGATCTGTCTAGCATGTGGTTTTATGAGCTGTCTGTCCATGCTGAATTCAGAATGCTGAATTTCTAGGCTGTGTGTGTGAACACATGTGAGTTATTTACTAAAGCTTTGGGGATGACTCAGATTCCAGGTAAGATTAAAACCAAATCCTAGCTTACTACAAAAATGTTTTAAAATCGGTAACATGGCAGAGGCTAAGCACAAGGAGTAATATCTGAGTATCATTCAAAGCAATTTATTTCCTTAGAGCAAGTGTTCATCCAAATAAACAATTTGGAATACATTTTCTAGAAGAAACAAGCTGGCAATACCATGTTCCAATTTTAGAAACCCTCTCCCCTTGCTGGCTTCCCTGCCCTTTTCTGTCAGGAGAGCAGTTTGTGTATATTGAAACCACACATTCTTGACCCATGTCACAGCCTTGAATACTATTGGGAATCCTTATCATATGCTACTTTCCCAGAGTGAAGCATTTTCTGCGTTCTGCTGCATCTAAGGTATAGGAAAGCCCACTGAAAAAGTGGTATGGAACTGCTCTAGTGTTTTTACTTAATATGAGTTGGAAATCACTCCTTACCCTTGTACACTGACAGTGGTCAGCACCAAGTAAGGGAGGGTATATGGTTTTTCAAAGCCTCAGGATCTGACACTGCAAATACCTTAGACCTAAAGCAACCCCACTGCACGATAGTATAAGATGGCTTGAAAATGCATTGCAAACAAGAAAGGAGCTAATTATTTCAGATTTCCAGACGCTGTTTAAATAGGCAGGAGGACAAGATTTGCAACTCCCTCGTCGTATATTTTTGCCAAGGCCAAAAAAGAGCAAATAAAATAAAGGCTTCCATAGGTCTGCTCTCTAATGAAAGATTGAATGACTTAAATATGTATACTCTCCAAGGAGTATCCTTAAATTTTTTTTAAAAGATCATGGTTTACAAGTATATAAAATAGCTCCATTTTTTTTTTTAAAGAACAAAGTAGGGACAGAATAATTTGCACTAATTATTAATCAGGGTAAGGAAAGTCAAGGTGAACTTGGTTCTACCAGGCAAAGATTGGGCCTGTGAGATCCGTACAGTAAGGTGGACCAGACCAGGTAAATTTATTCCAGAGACCTAGAGGAACCAAGCTTCTTGATATTCTCTCATGAGACCCAGAGACACCTTCCCACGTCAGGCTGAGAAGCTGGAATAGCCAAATGGAAAGCAGGTGTGTGTGTGTGTGTGTGTGTGTGTGTGTGTGTGTGTGTACACTTAATACTTCAACAATTCTTAGAGAAGAGCCAGAGTTCTTTTTATCCTAAAAAAACAAGGCAAAACTGTGTCTTGAGAGGTCTGCGTGCTACTGTTAAGAACTTTTTTAGTTTGTTGTGTGACATCAGCCCTGAGGACACAGGGAATCTGGATGACCTCAAGATAGTGAAGAGACATGCATAGGTAAAGGCAAACCCGTGGAACTAGGAAGAGACTTCCAACTCCAGGAGCTAAGGTGCCACTCCAGAGCTGGGAGAGAGGAGAGGCTGTGTGCCCGCCAGTGGAAGCCGGACCTGGCTGGTTTGTCTCTGTTACATTCTCCTTCCTTTCCCACTGCGTGCCATCATATTCCAGGCAGTGATTATATTGGGAAACACAGTTGTCCAGTTTAATCCTTGAAATGCCACTGTCACTCTCCATTTCACAGATCAGGAGACTCCCCTTTGGGAGCTTAGGAAACTTGCCTGTGGACACAAACATAGACACACAGACACACACACACACAGACACACACACACACACACACATAGACACACACAAACACACACATGCACACACACACATAGACATACACACACGCATACAAACACACACAGAGACACACACACACATAGACACACACACACAAACACACACATACACACACACATACAAACACACACACAGACACATACACACACAGACACATACACACATAGACACACAGACACAGACACATACACACAGACATACACAGACACACACACACACACACACATAGACATACACACACACATACAAACACACACACAGACACACACACATAGACACACACACACAGACACATACACATGGACACACACAGACACACACACATAGACACACACACACACACACAGACACATACACATTGACACACACAGACACACACAAACACACACACACAGACACACACACATAGACACACACACACAGACACATACACATAGACACACACAGACACACACACACACATAAACACACACACATAGACATACACACACAAACACACACACACAAACATACACACACACACACACACACACACACACACACAAATCCACAGGCATGAGTCAGATATGTTTCTTCATAGATACAATTGGTAGAGTTGAGAAAATTAACTCTGATCATCTTATCTCACTTTCTCCTTCCCATGTTATGTCTTCATTAGAAAATTTCTCAGAAATTATTCATTGTACACATCTCAAAAATGTAGAATTCATACCCTGAAGTCATTTTTTGTCATCCAGAGAGTTTGGACAGGCAAGGACTATCTGGTTGAAAGGTTTTAAAATCCATAGTGAATTTTCAGTCTTTTCTGACCTCTAATCTTTCCAAATAGCAACTTTGAGTCCTCCAGAGTATGAAGCATTTCACTTTCTTCTTTCCAACCTTCATGTAATGGTCCGTATGTGTCAGCCAGGGTTCTTGGCTCATTGGTGACAGAGAACAAATAAAAGACAGCAAAGGGGTATCATGGCTACTGATAATCATGTGAAGAGGGAAGGGACATGGGAAGAAGTGGCCAGCACTACCATGGGAACCCAGAAGAGACTTTGCTGCTAATATAGATGATAGGTGATGGACTCTCAGAAGATGAGCAGAGTCTTAGGCTTTCTGAATCCTAGATGAAGGGCCCAGGGAGGTGAAGATGATTGGGAGAAGGTAATGTAGGGAGGAAGATCATAGAGAGCAAAGAGGAACTTGTGAACCAGGTCATTGTGTCAATTCCAGTAGAGACAGAGTGATGGCTTGAGGTCAGCTCCTGGAGTGTAGGGTGTGGCAGCCCACACAACCTGAAATCTCAGCACAAGGGCAATGGGTTCTAGCAGGGCCAAGGAAGCTGGGGGAATCAACATAATGGGTATTTTAGAAAAATAAATCCACTAAAAGCATATAGGTGACTGAGAGCAGACAGACATGGGAGCCAGGAGCTACTGCAGCTGTAAGATATGGAATCCTGAGGATAGGAATTAATACGTGAGCAACCGAGATGGAAGAAGGGGTGAAGGGAAAAGATAGGTGAGCAGAGTTTCTGACTGTTAATAGCAGTAGAGAATCTTGGGAGGGTGATGTTGGAGCTGGGCACCAGGACTGAGCTTTGGATATGAGGGTTGGGATCTCAGGAGCAGCCGTTCATTGTCTGTAGTAGCTTCCAATTGCACAGAGACCCTGCTAAGTGGGAAGACAATGCTAAGGAGGTGCAGGTCAAGTAAGCAGAGGGTGGGGCTAGACCAGGGAGCTAAGCTAGGATCCTAGGTAGGAAGGGAAAGATGAAGCAAGGAGATCTTAGAACCAAAGGGAGGCAGGAATTTGCACACGAACAACATGTCCCAAAGGTCCCAGAGTGGCCATGAGGATGAAGACAGAAAGACTAATTGAGTTTATCTACAGGAAGAACCCACTGATTGTGACCTTGGTCAGGAGGGATTAATTTTAGCAGGAGCAACAGAAACAGAGCAGAGAGGTGACTGCGATGCAGGGACAGGAGGCGTGGCTTCCAGAGGAGGGAAAGGTGGCCCGAGAGAATGACCAGCATCAAGATGTGTGTGTGTGTGTGTGTAACACGGAACACAGGAGAAAAAGCTACACTTGCTGTGTACATTTCCTGCATCACAAGCCAGGCTTTGCTGCTCTCTCTTTCAAGGTGGTTACTCCCAGTCTCTGGATTTGAACCGGTGGACTTATCTTTGGTTTCATTTCTTTTGTTGCTAAGTCTTCCTCTGCATCTTTTTGCTGTGTTTGTTATCATTTCTCTCCCACCTTCATCCCAATTGCTCCCACCTCAGCACTCACTCTCTGACCTCTTGTCAGGTTTCTTGCAAATATCCCTAACTAGGGATTTCCACAGCATTTCCAGATGAGGTCTCCTCACAGGCCTCTGCTAACCTCATTCCCCTACATACCCTGAACCCAATGCAAGCTCTTTAGCTCAGTCCTGCAGGACTAAGGCCACCTTCCCCATCCTCATCATGGAAGGATGTGTCAGGTCTCTCGCTCAGGTTAGATTCCCTCTCAGGGATCACTCACACACTTCATCATGGCCTCCATATCTCCCATGTGACCTTTGAACTATACCTTGTGTCTTAGCTATTGGAATGATGGAGGGCGGGGTTAGTAAGAGGCATGTAAGAGGCCACCTTCCCCTGGATTCAGGTTTCTATGTGGAACAACATTCCTCAGTGTGCAATCGTTGGCCCCTTTCCACACCCACATTTATCCTCTACCATGAAAGATTCAATTATCCAGCTAGCAACTCAGGAAGCAGAAACAAGATATGCAAGGAAGAATCCTAACATAGAAAGAACCCTAAGATTGTCCATTCTAATAACCGGGACAGTGAGCGAGAAGAGCTGCTATGAGCTGGTTGTGGAACAGGGAACATGTAGCTATGCTTGCTAATCAGTTGGTTTTGAGTCAGCCTATGGAGATTTCTAGTTGGCACAAGGTAGTCCAAGGAGGCTGTTAAAACAGTGAGATTTTTCTGCCTGAGCTGGAGTGAAGCCAGCGTTGCTGGTTGCTGTAGGCATTGAAGAAGGCCGTGTGTACGAATGAGAGAGTGGTCCTGATGCCCAGAGCCTCGCTCTGGCGGCTAGCCAGCAAGGAAGCAGGGCCTGCCACTCTCTACGTTAGTGGAACTGCATTTTACCAGCCACCCACATGACCTCAGAGGAACATTTCTGACAAAAGCCCCTAGGTAAGGGTTTAGCTTGGCCAACCTCTTGATGGAGAGAACGCAGGGAGACTAGTGTGCTGACTTACAGAACTGTGAGCTAATACCTGGGTGTTTAGTAAAGTAAGGTTTTTAAACTTGTGGTTTGATAGCAGGGGAAAACTAGCCCTGGATAGGCTGGGGAGACATTGCCTGTGCTTGGGAGAGTAAGTGTCCCTGCTTCTGGGCACCAGCAGTAGGAACCACACACCAACCCAGGCGTTCTAAAAGTTCTGCTAGTGGTAAGCTTACTGTTGTGATTCTCCGTGATTTGTCTACCTTACAGTTGGTTCTGGGCCCCTAAGAAGAGGGAGTTTTTCTTTTTTTGTTAAGTCCCCACAAAGCCACTATATAGTAATCTACTCTCTTCTGAGTCATTATCAGCCGTCCCATGCACATGCACACACATGACCCCTGGACGCCTGCACACCTTGTCAGTGAGGGTTTCTCACTCATATTTTAATTTTTTGGCATCACTGCACAAAACAAATCTGATGGGAAGCCCAGGGGCTCTCATTAACTAGATTTTCTGACTCTGCAGGTCTGGGAGAGACCCCAGATTTCATTTCCAACAAGCTTCCAGTGATGTTACTGTGGCTGCTGGTCCAAGACTCACACTCAGGACTGACAAGGTCCCTGGAGGCTGCTGGGTCTCCAACCTAAATTGTACCCAGCATAGCTTTTTAGGCAGACTACTGAAGTGGTTTTCATAGATAACCTTACAAAATATGAATTCATTCAAGTCATCTCAGATCAGGCTCTTTAAGCTTTTGTCAGTGGGCTGAATATTTGTGTCTTGTAGCAGTATACCGACTGTGGTGGCTTAGCAAAGAAGACACGGAAGCATGTTCATATGTGCAAGCCCTGCCAGACCTCAGCAGAGGGAACCACCATCATGGCAAGCACCACACTGCACAGTGGAACACCAAGCATCTGAGCTCAGGTGTTTTATTGATCCAGAACTCCTCAGGTGTTCTACTGATAGCACATGCAGATCATTAGCAATCAACATCCTCCATGTAAATCCAACGCCTGAAGACAACACAAAATGCCAAGACCTAGGCAGCCTCTCAGCAGACAGTGCACAAAACAATTATTTCATACATGACTAAAAATAAACCTCCACAACAATTCCTCAATCAAAAAAAAAAAGCTTTAACCACTATCCTGGCCATCGCCATTCTGGACAGTGGAACCCTGAACCTCTGAGTTCAGGTGCTTTCATTGATCCAGAACTCCTCAGGTGTTCTACTGATAACATGTGCAGACCATATGCAATCAAACACCCCAGACAAAAATAAATACAACACGTGCAGACAACACAAAATGCCAAGACCTAAGCAGCCCCTTCCCCAACAGTGTACAAAACAATATTTTAAACACAACTAAAAATGAACTTCTACAACAGCATCTGTCTCAAAATTCCTCTCTTAGAGCTGTAACCCCCAAGTAGTATGGTACGGAGTGGGGCTTTGGAAGGTGACTGAATGAAGACCAGGTCATGAAGGTGCCCTTATATGACTTTCTCTTGCTGGGTGTGGTGATGAATACCTTTAATCTCAGCATTGGGAAAGTAGAAGTAGGCATAGCTCTGTGAAGTTGAGGCCAGCCTGGTCTACATGTTCCAGGATAGACAGGGCTACCAGTGAGACTCTGTCTCCAAAATAATCAGATTCTCTCTCTCTCTCTTTCTCTCCCTCCCTCCCTCCCTCCCTCCTTCCTTTCTCTCTCTCCTTTCCTTCCTTCCTGCTGTTCCATTCTCTCCTCTTCTTTCTCTTTATCCTCTCCCACTTCTCATTCTTTTAGGCAGGGTCTCATGTGGCCCCAAGCTCACTGTATAACACCCCAGAAGATAAAGCGTGAGTGTATGCACAAGCCATATCATCACTCACTGCTAGACGTTTCAGAAGCTGTGGCAGACACAGCTGCAGCCCTGAACTCCTGACCATTTGGGCCTTGGAACCTAGCAGACATTGCCACTGTGCCCAGGAACAGCTGTATGTAAACCAGGTGGGGGTTACTTCTGGTTCTACGGAAATATAACGCACACACGTGATTTAGAATTTTTCCAGTAGCCAGTATTTTTTTTTTAACTTTGTAAGCAAACAGGTGGCATTAATTAGTAAACCTGTTAGTTAATTAACTAAGTAATTAATTCATTTGTGTTTGTGTGTGGGAGTGTGTGCCACAGCCGGTGTGGAGATCAGAGAACAACTTGTGTGAGTGTGTTCTGGGTCTCTGCTTCCACCAATTGGGCCTGGGGTTCAAACTCAGGTCATCAGGCTTGTAGACTTGGCAGCAAGCACTTTACCTGCTGAACCATCTTGCCAGCCCAGCACATTAGCTCTCATAATGGTTTATTTAACCCAACCTATTCAAAGCATTGGCATTTAAACCTGTTGTCAATATAAAATGAGATTTTTATTTTTGAATCACATCTTCAGAAGTCTATGTGTGTTCTATGCCTACAGCACGTGTCAGTCTGGCTCGTCTGCCTGTTGGTGTTTGAGAGCTGCTCGTGACTGGTGACAACCGTATTGCTTGGTACAAGACCATAGTAGCTACTGAAGACACACTCAGCATTGACTAGGGGCTTTGACCCTTGTCTGTTGAAGATCTAGGGGGCCTGTTTCTCCTCTATTGCAAGTGAGGACTGTGGGTCTTCCCTGACTTAGGTTTTTCCCTCTGAGCATACAGTGTATCTAGTTCTGTTTGATTTATTAATTTTCTGAAATAGTTCCTATGTTGTAGCCCAAGCTACAACCAATGGGATGGGTAAAGGCAACTGGTATCAAGCCCCACAGCCTCAGTGGATCCTAGGGACCCACAGGGTAGAGGGAGAGAACCAACTCCTTTATGCTCTTCTCTAACCTCTACAAGTGCATGGTGACATGTGCATGCACCCCCACCAAATAAGTGAATAAAAATATAAACAAAAATGTAAAAAAAGTAAGAATGTGTCTCAATAGGATAGCCCATATCTTTAGGGTAAGCAGTTATGAGCTCTCTTGTTATTTTGTTCCCATTCTTATTGCCTCAGGTTGGTACCCTTTTCACTGAAATAAAGTTTCTACTTATGACCTCATGTAACTGAGGAGGAAGTCCCCACAAATGCCAAAGGGCATTTGGCAGTTAGGACAGAGTTTTGGAACTAAGTTGCCTCTGTGCTCAAGAGGAGAGAGAGGGAGGAGTGCCAAGTGACTGGAGGGTTCCTCTGCTGCTCAGCTAAAGTAATGCTTCCACAATGCCTGCCTTAAAATATTCTGCGAGCCTTCAGACAGGAAGGCAAAGGCTTTCATGCTAATGCTTCTGTTTTATGATTTGGAAAACATTTAGATTTTAATTTTTAATTCTGATTTTATATGTATGTGGGTGTGTCTGCGTGTGAGCATGTGCATGTGAGTGCGGTACCTCCAGAGGTTAGAAGAGGTCACTGGGTCCCCTGGAGCAGGGGTCACAGGTGACTGTGAGCTGTCTCACAGGGGTGCGGGGATGGGGACTGGATTCCGCTGCAGGAGCAGCCAGCACTGGTCACTTCCAAGCCGTCTCTCCTATCTGAAAACAGAGTTTTATGGGAACTAGTAGGCAAAGCCATCATCGTCCTGTTTGCTTGTGGGGTCATAGAGTTGTCATGCTCAATACAAACTTTGATTTCATATCTATGAAATAAAAAAAAATAGCTGAAGACAGCAACAATGGAAGTGATAATTCTCATGTCTAATATGTATGTGCATATAAATTTTCATTTTAAAATTTCATGAAATCGTTAAAGTCTGTATAGACATAGTTACATATTTTCATATTAAACTAGTAACATATAGTTAAAGTTTAGGGAATAATGACACTTTTGTGGATCACGCATCCAACCCTGAAGTGAGTGTTTCGGAGGACAGTTCTTGTAAAATACAATCGTCTGTCTCTCAGTCAAACGATGATTAAGTCAGAATTAAAACTGAAAAAAAAAAATAGTTTCAGGTTTGCCTAGAACGGTCTATCTTGTAAAACACAAAGCAAATTTTACTACCTTCCCTGAGTGAACACACAGCACGAATTCTATGGAGCTTAGTTTCTCCTGAGAAAACAGAAAAAGGAGTGAGAAAGAATGACTAATGAAGACAAACATTGCTGAGAGCAGATTATCATCTGGTAGCTGATTCTCGACTTACACTGAGAAGCACCGTGAAAGCGATCCTCAGAATTGAGTTCAAAGTGATTAAAAATGGTGAAAACCAAAAATAACACTTGAAGAATTTTGCACTTTTTGCCTCCAAAGTTGGTAGGTTTTTTAAAAATAGCCACAGCCAAGCAACAGATGTTTGCCCGCACATAACCACAAATGACCCCGAACTGAAGTCAGGCTCACTTCTAGGGTGACCGTGGGCCAAGCAGAACACAGACGTTTCACGGCTGTCCCACAGTCTCGTTCCTTTCCACATTTTCCTAATTACTTTAACCATATAAACGTACATGAAGATGTCTGCTTTGAGGAGTAGTTTTTCACATGCATTATTGGTTAACACGGCATCTTTGTGTAAGCTTTAAGAGAGATCTGCAGCAAGATACTTGCAGAAATGAACTTTTTTGTTTTTTAAATTTTAATTTTTTAGCATCCAGTTCCAGTAGTTCTGTAATTATCAAGCTCTTGATTTAGGAGCATCTCATAAGTGAGGGAAGATTTTCTAGATTACATCACTTTGTTCTCATTGTTTGCTGACAAAGGGTCTCAAGCAGCTCAGGAAGCCCTGGTACTCACCTTGTAGCTGGGGATGACTCTGGACTCCTGATCCTCTTGCTTCTGCCTCCCAGGTCTGTTTCTTAGATTTATAAAATGGGAACAGTCTTGTTTAGCCAAACCTCCCTTTTAGTGGAAGTCACCCAAGTCCCCTCAGAAGCAAAGAAGAGGATTCTTTGTCACACGTGGTAGTGGGACTCCACTTTGTGTTAGTCAGCACAGAGGGGCTGGCACCTCTCCTAGCTGAATGACTGGACTGAACAGTGACATGAACGGAAAGGGCCATGTGTAGACCCTCCCCACACTAGCCCGTTCACGGGAGAATTCACTTCTTTTCTTTTTGCCTCAGGCATATACACAGTGGCAATTTTCATCTCATGACTGAAGTGATGTGCCCCCTTCCTCCACCTTGCCCAATCAGAGTGGAAAGGGACTAAGGGACTCTAGGTTAAACTCATTCCTTACTAAGAATAAGAAGGAAATAAACTTGCATGTGTATAACCTGTTTTTTTTTTTTTTCTGACCATCTGCCTGCTGGGCTGATTGATCATACCTTCTCTAATGTCTGTCTTTAGTGAAGGCTGAGGTCTGAAGGTGAGGGAACAAAATAAAACCCTGTTAGTCAGAATGTTACCCAGTGCTATTGTCTTTCTATGTATAAATGTTCTCAGGTGGGCACAGTGGCCCACTCTGGGAATCCCAAAACTTTTGTCGGGGGGGGGAGCTGAGGCAAGAGAATGACATAGAGTTGGAGATCAGCCCTGGAGACACAGGGAAACCTTGCCTTACCACCATTACCACCACCACCACCACCACCACCACCACCACCACCACCACCATTACCACCACCACCACCACCACCATCACCACCACCACCACCACCATCACTACCACTATCACCACCACCATTACTACTACCACCACCACCACCACCATCACTACCACTATCACCACCACCACCACCACCACCACCACCACCACCACTACCACCACCGCCACCATCACCACCACCACCATCACCACCACCACCACCACCATCACCACCACCACCACCACCACCATCACCACCACCCCAACAGCAACAGCAACACCATTATCACCAACAGAATTTTCTAGGATTTTTATGAATCACTCTAAGAAATTCAGAAACAAACTAGGAAGTGGTAATAAACAACAACCAAAAGTGCACAGACTCCGCATAGTACAGAGAATGCGTAACGAAGCCAGTGGCCCTTTTTCTAGGTTTTCACTAGGTTTAAAATAGTGGATCAAGGGGAACCAAGAGCATCAGAAGATATCTAGAAAGTGCTGGGTCACCTGAAGCTCATCAAAGAAAAAAATTTTCCCCCCCACAGAAGCTAAAAATAAAAACTTCTATAGCAAAAACATCCTCTCCTTATTGATTTTTTTAAGATTTTGTAATGTCCAGGTCCTAAGTGCGCGTACCTTAAATGACTCCACAGCAGAACCCAAGAACACACAGCCCCTTCTCTTTATTTCAGGAATGTTCGTTTTGTTATAAATAAATAAGGAGGGGGATTCAGCACTCCCTCCTCCAAAAGAAGCTGAATTCTGAGGTGAATGCTTAGGCACTCAAAAGTGACTGTGGTTCCTTCCTGTGTTTTGAAGATTAATACATTAGCACATATACCGTCACCTTAGTAGGCCAAGGAAGTAATTTATCTTTCCCACCACAAAGAGCCTGACTAGCAGGACAGCAGGTCCAGACTGCACTGGTGTGGTAGGTTGGGGTTCACAAGAAAAGACTGGGCATTTGACCTTAACCTTGGGAATGCATCAAGCGTTCATGTCTATGAAGATGGAGAGAGTCGTGGGATCTCAGAAAGAAAAGCCTAGTTTATGTTGATGGCGTATGGGGGCCTTCACTATTTTCTGAGTGATTCTGAGCTCCAGAATGATGACAAGGGCTTTTGTAACATCATCTAATTTAATCTTTTGGCTAGAGTTGCCGAGTTAGGAACTATCAGCCCCTTAGGCCAAGAGAGGTTGAATGACTTGCCCAAGGCCAGGGTAGAATGATGTTCATTGTTTATGTGTGTCTGTGTCTGCATGTTCACGTGTGTGCATGTGTACATGTGTGCATGTGTGCATAAGCCAGAGGTTAACCCAGGAGTCACTGTGCTTATTGTTATCAGGACAGGGTTTCTGACTGGTCTAGAACTCACAGTGAGCCCCAGGGATCCCCAACGCTTTGACCGCCACAGAACGGAACAGGACACATGCCTGTTTCACCTGGTTCTGGGGCTGAACTCAGGCCCTCAACTTTTGCTCTCAGTGAACAGAGCAGATGATCTTTGAATTGTGTGCACTTTAAAAACAGCATTCTTCAGACTTCTTATACCAGAAGTTTCTTAGAGAGGACTTTCTGGAAGGATTACTTTGCTTCTTGGGGACAGCATCCGTCCAGGTATAGGGGATGTGCAAACAAGCCCACTCTGGCTGTGTGCTTGAGGAAATGAGCTGTTTTAGCAGCACAGAACCCAGTGAGCTGGATAAATATTTCAATGACTTCTACAGAATGGTACTTAAGGAGCAGAGCCCATCTCCACTTGGGTTTGAGCCCATGGCCTTATGGTTTAAATATAAAATGCATTACAGCTCTTTATTTAGAGAGCTATATGCCGTTTTTAGGGAGCAGCCCCAATTCTCCCTCTGACTTTAGAGGGAGGACAAGGCAGATAGGTGTCTTGATACTGTCATTAGTATTCATTATTTATTAGGTTTTGATGGTGGATTCTAAACCAGCCAGGAGAGTCTTGTGCCCCTCCAGTGAAAACTTGAATTCTAAGGACAGGACTTCCGAGCCTGTAACCTTTGGAAGCTCCTGACAGCATGAGGAGCCTGGAGTAGATCAGGCCTCCAAAGCTCAAGGACAGGGAGAAGAGGGGACTCCAATTTCTAAAAGCAACCATAGGTTGCACTCCATTAGTAGAGAAGAGACAGCACACAATGGCCAAATGCTTTTCAGCGAGTCATGGCGAATTTTGTTTTCCCAAAGATCTCTCTTTGATGTCGAAAATTATGACTTCTGGTCACTATTCAAAGAGGTCTGAAACCTTCTGACCCAGAGGGAAGTTTGCCTGAGAACCCACTCTGTCACACGGGCTCCATGGCTGTGTGGTAACACTGTGTGTGACTCTCTGCAGAGACCCAAACTTCTCTGTGCCTCAATTTCCTCCATTGCCTAATCTAAAACCATGCCATTCTCCAATCGTAAAGAAGACAATGTGGAGCTGTAACTGTGGAGCTGTTGACTCTGAGATGCTAAAGTCGGTCACCCAAGCGAAAGGATGATCATGAAATAAGACAGAGACGGAATGAGCTGACTTTCCCCAGCTCTCTTATCTTACAGACCAGGGACCCCCCTTCTGTGGAGGGGTGTCTCACCTCTCCTCTACAGCCTGCGCCTCTTCCATCAGCCATTTTGCAACTTCCCTAAAGTCAGGATGGTCTTGTGAAATTTAATCTAGAAGAAATTTAGAAATTGCTCCTGAAAAGTTCAAGTGAGCGCCTTTTCTTCCAAAGTAGTTTCCTGGTAGGAATCTCATAAATTTACCTCCAGTCCCAAGAAGTCCCAGGAGCCAAAGACCTTATCTCCAGGGAACACATATGAAGAATTCTTTGAAACCCTCAAGATACAGAACAATAAGAAGGCAAAAGGAATTGGTGTTAACCTTACTCTCAGGATCTCAACTAATTTTTTTTCTTATTTCTTTATTTTAATAGTTAAAAGCAGAAAAAGGGACTTATTCAATTAGGCCACACTGGACAGAGAGACCATCTTCGTGGACATTTATTTTTTAAGTAGCATTGAATAGGAAGCGGATAGGACCTTTCTTTCTTTTTTTTCTTAATGACTTAAGCTGAAATAAAGGAGAGCATCAAAGAACAAAATATAAGATTAAAAAAAGACACCCAAAATGTCTTTATTTGTCTTTGCGTGGGGAAAGATCCTTAAGACAGAGTGGGCCGCTCAGGGAGGGTGTTGCTCAACGTTGTTACAACACTATTTTAACTGTCACTGAGGGCCTGGATGGCTGCCTTGCATCAACTCCTCTGCAAGGTGTTTCCTGGACTCTGCAGACAGGGGCTGGGGGAGGTGCTGCTCCTCTTGTGGAGGCAGATAATGCCTTCTGCTCCCACAGCTATCTTCTAGTGCTCGCCCTGGAGATAACAGCTTCACCGGCCAAGCCCCACTTTCCCAATTTGTAGATCTATATTGATGAAGCCTTTTGTGTTTGTTTTATCAGACACAATTTTATCACCCCTCTCCAAATGCCCTCTGTCAGAGTCAGCCTTTGAATTTTTGCATATTTATCAAATGGGACCAATGATTGAGGAGATGTAAAAGGCTTATCTTTAATTCTAAAGAAAGAGGAACTGAGCCCTGGATCTCTCTGCTAGAACAGATCTTTTGAGGCTGGTGTGTGTGTGTGTGTGTGGTGTGTGTGTGTGTGGTGTGTGTGTGTGTGTGTGTGTGTGTGTGTGTGTGTGTGCATGTGCCTGTGCACGTGCCTGTGTATGTGTGTGTGATTGGTACATGGAGACAGAGAAAGATGGATAATTTTGTTACTTAGCATAAAAACAGTAGCTTGTCCTATACAGACATCTTAAACATTTTGTTTTCCCTTATCCTGGTCATCTTGTCTTGGATGTTCTCAAGGCCCCAGAGCAGGTGGCTGAGCTCAGTCTGACCCCAGGCTCCCTGTGTGCACAGTATGCCATCCCACAGAAGACCCACTTTGACCTCATCTAGCTTAGTTAATCTCTGGAACTGAGCGCCAGTCCTTGAACGAAGAATTCATGCTCACTTGTACTTTCTTAATGTGGAAACGGATCAAACCTTTTGAGGGGTGCCAGACACCTTTATAACCTTGTCCCTTTTTTCTTTTTTCTGCAGGGACAAATTAGGAGGGTGGGAACACTCCCTATGCTGTGCAGAGAGGCGCTTGTGGGGCTGTCAGAGAGGGTGGGAGGCGAGAGGGGAAGAGAAGAAAAGAAAAAGGAGGGGAGGAAAGTGGAGAGGAGGGGAGGGGAGGGAAGGAGGATAAAGAAAGAAAAGGTGCTACTTTGCGGACCAGGAGGGAGTTACAGAAGGGAGTCACCAACCCAAGGTCCGAGGTTCCCCCTTGGGTAGGTTCTCTGTGGCTCCAACAAGGCAGTTCTCTGAGAAGTGTGATTATCCCCCCTTCCCCTGCTGGCAACTATGGAAAGGTGCCCAATAACAAGATCTGAGTCTGCTCACCAATGATCTCTCCTCTTTCTTCCCCGTCCCCTCCCCCTCTCTTCTCCTCACCTGCCTGGCTGCAAGCCAGCTCCTATAGTGTTTTGGGAGGATAGCTGTAGACCAGCCTGGCCACCAAAACAGTCCAATAGACATAATTTTAATCAAATCAAAAATTTCAGAAATTGCTCGAAGGTTCCCTTCTCCCAGTCAGCCATGTGCATGGCTCATCAAATCCCTCCTTTGAACCTTGGCCTGCTGTCTTAGGGACAACCCAGTCTTAGTCACATCGTAGCTCCCTGTTGTCTGGCCTAGTGCACACTGATCTCCCCAACTTTCCAAGCACTGTGGGAACTGTCAAGCCTCCCAGGCCTTAGTTTTCTTATTGTGATAATTTCTGGATCAAATCTGTATCAATGGAGATAATTTCAGAACTTTATGATACTTTATTCCCCCCTATCAGAAAATTCTTTTAGGCTTCTGGGGACTAACAGCAAATGAGTGCCCTTCTGAAGTCAAGCGCTACTTAGTGTATGCTAAATGCAGAAGTCAAAGCTGCTGCCACTCCGGGTCCTCTTGGTCACTAGCCTTAGGTGTGAGTGTGTGTGTGTGTGTGTGTGTGTGTGTGTGTGTGTGTGTGTGTATGTGTATGTATGTATGTATATGTTAAGAGAGAGAAAGAGAGGGGGGAGAGAAGAGGAAAGGCAGAGAGAAAGGAGAGAAGAGACAGAGAGACAGAAAGAGAGAGAGACGAGAGAGACACAGACAGAGAGGGAAAAAGAGAGAAGAGAGAGAGAGAAGAGAGAGGGGAGAGGAAAAGGAGAGAAGAGAGAGAGGGGAGGCAGAGGGAAGAAGAGATAGAGAAAGAGAGAGAAGAGAAAGAGAAAAAGAGAGAGAAAGAGGGAAAGAGAGAAGAGGGGAGAGACAAGGAGAGAAGAGAAATACAGAGAAAGAGAAGAGTAGAGGGAAGAAGAGAGAGAGGGAGAGAGAGAGAGAGAGAGAAAGGGGGAGGGAAAGAGAGAGGGAGAAGGAGAGGGAGAGGAAGAGAGCTCTTCTCTTCTCCTAGGGGCCCTGCAGTCATCTGAGTATGCCATCGACAGCACTGTGGAGTCTGTACGCTGCCTTCTGAGTGGCCTCCGCCCTCAGACTTCACTCCCCGGCCAGCAACTGGCCCTGGGTGGTGGCTTGTCCTTGCACCACGTCACCATTGACTCCTAATGTTCACACTGATGTTTTATATAGAGACAGAATGACTTTTCAGTGCAAGGTCTGTCACAAGGGCACAAAAAGCCTTTATCAGAGATCTTTGGGGACTGTAGGAGCTGTCAGATGAGGGGAACAGGTAATGTCTTGATTTAGGCTTATAAACTGTCATGGTGGAGCAGGACCTGTGGATACTGGTTGACTAACATTGTTTACAATAAGCATCCAAGATTGTGTAAGAAACAGGGACATTTATTAGAGTAGCTACAGTGTCTGTCACTGGAGGAAGCTGGACCGGACTCCTTGCCTGTGTCTGTGAGACACAGAGAGGGAGACCTGCAAAGGTTATTCACTTGACATGTCTGGACCTGTATGTAGAGAGAGGAAGTGTATGTCCTTGGCTTAGCATTGGAGGTTATGGTCAGGAGGATGGAGGTACTGCTTTTCCATGGGGCTGCTCATTTTGAAATGGCTGCTTGATCATCGTGACAGCTTCTACCCCAACATCACTGCAGTCAAACCATCAGAGTAAAGGAAATTGGACCTTGCTTTTCCTTCATGCGCATTCCCAGAGTTTTCCTGGGCATCGAGCATGGCAGGCCCTTTAGGAAACAGGTCCAGCTGCTACTTCATCTAGATATGCTTGTTTTCTCTGTTTACTCTGCCATGGTCTTTATTCTGCCCTCAGGTGCACTAACCTCTTCCTTCTTGGGACCTTTTAACATCTTTCCTCGTGCCAGGGCCACTTCCTCCAGCTTTCCAGTCTTTGCTACGGCTTCTCAATTGTCATCTTGTAAGGTATGAGCCGGTCATCTCACCTCTCATCCCCGGGATCGAGTCACCCACTGGACTCATCTCCACCATTGCCCTTGTCATATCTAATAAAATCTAACAAAATCATAATAAGAATTATGATTTGTTGTCTGACTCAGACCCCAGACGGGAGGAAATGCTCTCCAGGTATTTAGTCATTAAGGGAAAATCCAGTCTCCATCTGTCTCTGCTGCTAGCTCTTTTGTCACGGAATGATACTGAGCCCAGCAGCTCCCCGTGTCCCGCCTCTCTTGGGGCCTCTCTATATTTGAGGAAGGCCTGTCCAAGGCAAGAATCGAAACTCCAGGGCAGTGTTAGAATATATAGGACATACACACTGACTGGAGCTCAGTTAAACAGTCCAAGTTGACACTAACCAGGCTGTGAAGGGCAGTACTTCCTTCTTATCACTTGGGCTTCATCCTGGGTCCTCTCTATCACCAGCTCTGTCAGAGTAACTCTCACTTTCCCACAGGGCCTTGTGATCATTTAAGGGTGCCCACAGAGCCTGCTGAACACCTAGTAGAGTCTCGAACAGTGCCCACTGAGTAGCCACCATCTTCAGCCCTCAGCCTCCTGGCCACTGCTGGGCCCTGGGTGGGCTTGTCCTTGGATCACATGGTCACTGACTCTTAATGTGCATATTGCAGCAGCAAGTCTTGCCAGAACTTTTCTCTGAGAAGAGCATCCCCCCTTATCCATCCCCCCCCCCCCCACAAAGGGACAGACTCACAGGACTCTGAGGCAGGCTACTCAACTGCAGATGAAAGGAAGTCTTGCCCTGGGAGCAGATCGCCTGTGGATGAGCTGAGCCACTGGCAACCTCCAGATGGGAACAGCCTATCTGGGGACTGCCCCGAGCAGAGCTGGCTGACTCTTGCTCCCCACCCCCCACATGCTTTTTAAGCCTTGACACTTCTCTGTTTCTATTATTACTGGTATTATTACTTTTGTCATTCAAATTTATACTATTTTTCCATAGGGACCCACGACAGCATGGACATTTTGTACAACCCTCCAACATTGGGTTTCAGACGGGGGCAGGTGTGGGGACCCTTTACATCATATTCTTTAATAATTCAAGTGGCAGGATCGTAGGGACACTCTTAACTGCTTCTTAAAAGTAATTAATTGATTTTCTGACATATCAGTTAACAATGTATGACTCTGACACAAAGTTGTGTTTCAGCTCTTGATTGGAATAGAGTGCTGTATGGATTAAATTCAGCACAGAGTTTAGCTTGGGAGAGACTAAAAATATGCCTCTATAAAAAGAAAGAGCTTTTTACATGAGCGTTGTCTAAAAATCTAAACCATATGTTCTTTCCGGGGCTGTCAATGGGGTGACGTATAGGTTCAAGTCTTTGTGGCTGTTCAGACTTAGAACATTTGAGAGGCATGGGATAATCTACTGTGACTTCATGTGCTCTGTGATCTAGAGGAGAGAATCGTCCAGGCTCTGCTGAGGGCAACAGGAGGTTCTCCATCCAAACAGGGCTTGCTAAGGGAACTAGGAAGAAAGTGACTGAGGTTCTGCTCTAGGTCTGGCTGGCCACCAGTTGTCCGCCAGGTCCTTTCTGTAGCTAAGATTGCAAGATCCATTCACTGTTGGCCTGTGGTGGGAATCTCACCCACAGGAAGGTTTCCCCTCCGTTATGCAGACACTCTGAATGGGAACATTCAGACAGATGTTTTAAGTGGCCTACCCTGGGCCATGTGGTGCAGAATGTGGGCAATAAGGGTGTCATGATGTCTTGGCCTCTACAGGGGTGCATGAGGCAAACCTCTGTATGGCGGGCAGTAGCATATCTACCTAGAAGTCACCACGATTATTTAAATACACACTGGAAACTCTTGATAGATCCATTTTGGTAGAGTAGGATTTCTTCCCCATTGTGGATAGTAGAGACCCCAGATATGTCACTGGGGCTCCAGCACATGACTCTAGCTTCTCTTTACTTGGTGTGTTATTGACATCGAGTGAAGGAAAAGATAGCCCAAGAAACTCAACTCCTACCGTGTCCCTCCTTTGGAGATAGGGCCTGGCATGCAGAAAGTACATGTGCTAGTCTGTGTCTTCATGTGACATGTTTGCAGGCCTAGCTGTGTCTGAGACAGGGGAGTGAGCATGAGGCACGAGGCAGCCCACACTCCTGCTTGTGTGAGCCTCAGGTCCCAGCAGGCAATCCAACGGAATGCTGCTGCGATTCTGGCGTTCTGACTTGTAGATGGCCCAGTTCTCTTTGACTACTTCTGAACTGATCCTTTAGACTCAAGAAGGCAGCCCTTCATCGAATGTCCTTCAGATGTCAGCACCTCCAAAGAGACCTGGGCATAAAGCCAGGAAACACAGATGGCAAAACAAACCCACTGGAAGGGGACACCAGAGTGGGTGGAGACCTTGCATCCTCTGTGTGTCTCACCTGCTAGCCATTTAGTTTTTCTTCAGTTCCAGAACGGGGACAGCGATCCCCAATTTATCACACTGCTATGATGACTCCATGCCACAAGCTGTGAGGTAGCATTTTAAACATGTTGACTTTTTGCAGTTGCTCAGTTAAGGGAACATGAGCTGTTGCTGTATTTTTCTTCTTAAAAAAGCACCAGAAGAATGATAATGAAAATTGCTGAAAAATATTACAACATTTCCACAATATGATGGTTTGCTTTTAGATATTTTGAGAGCATTTTAATTCTAAGACTTATAAGGAGGGAACGTAGTGGACGGTGTAATGACCAGGGTGAAAGGAGTGGCTTTAGGGAGGGGTAGGCAATGCCAGCCAGGTGAAGGCTAGCTCAGGGCAGGGTCCCGCTGAGATGTTCCCCGGATGACGGTGTCTTTTTTACAGCCTGCCTATTCTGGACGTTCGTGGGGAGGGGAGATTTCTTTTCCTCAAGGATGGCTGTTGTGATGATCATCAAGGGAGAAGAACATTTCAGGACAATCAGAGAAACAGTATACACAAATATAAGTTGTTCTTACTGCTATTCATATGATTATTTTGATCCTGTCTGATGCTGTGTTTGTAGTTTCTTGACCAAATGGACAGCATTACCAGACTAGAGAAATGAGTGGGAGGCATCAATGGTGTCATTAGTGACTCACTTCAGAATTTCCCCTGAATATAAACACTTGTGGATTAAGTCCATTTTCCTAGGCCACTGTGACTTTGCTGAGCCAGAGAACAAAAGTTGACATTATAGAACTTTTTTTTTTTTTAAAAAGGAATCCTTGGGGGGGGTCTAAGTATGGAATATTAATAAACTCTTCCCATCTTAATTTTTGAAAATAAAAAAGCTTTTATCCTGTAATATAGGTTGTCTTTGCTCATTAAAAGCATCATAACAAGAGACAGGAGGCAAGAGTCAATAATACAGATGCCAAAAGTTTTTTAAGACTAGGAGAGGACTTTTTCTTTTTTTCTCTTTTTCTTCTTTCTTCTTCTTCTTCTTCTTCTTCTTCTTCTTCTTCTTCTTCTTCTTCTTCTTCTTCTTCTTCTTCTTCTTCTTCTTCTTCTTCTTTTTTGTAGGGGTGTGGGGAAGAGACATGAATTATTTACTGTGACTCTAGAGACGGGAGAAAGCTTTAAGATTTTGCTGAAGTCTCTGATTGATTTTCTGACACAACAAGTGAGATGAAACCAGAGAGCCTAGCAGCATGTCAGACACCCGATCTGCAGTTCAATGCAGAGTTGCAGCTCCGTGGCGGTGCATTTACATGTCTGGGATAGGAAAGGAGGCGATCTCTGCTGCTTTATAATTAACACACTCAATAAAGTGTTTGCAGAAATCAGCATAGGAACTGTACACTCAGTTAACGTGGAACAAGCGTTTACCATATGCTAAGTCCTAGCCTGGGCATTTTGGGGAGCGAGAGGGGTAGAATCTGATGACGGCATCCTACCCTTCGACAGCTTGGAGTCCAGTGGGGGATGGCAGACTGATCTCTGAAGGCTTCAGTGGATCTGATCATAAGTTGTAAACTATAGGTTATGGGAGCCTGGGACAGGAGGGTAACAGATCCCATCTGGAAGGGCTGGGGCAGCTCAGGTGGGGGATGGTGGGTGGATCGCGTCTGGAAGAAGCATGGAGTCTAGATATTTGATAAAGGAAGGGTATCTAGGACAGGCTACATGGTATGAGCAAGTTAAAGAAGTGGGAGCACGTAAGGATGTCACTGAACGGCACGCCTGGGAGCCAGCTGTAGCACACACTGGCCTGAGGAGAGATGGCCCATGCAGGGTAGGGTTGGAGCAGGTGCCAGCTCTAGAGGAGAGCAGTGTTTTGAAGTTGTCAGAAACTTAGTGAATTCTTCATGCCTCTTATCTCATCAAATGTTCACCTCAACCATTGAGGAACGATACCATGGATGCTCTCATTTCACACAGATATACAGGCTCAGACAGTAAGGCTCATCCCCCCACCCCCTATGCACACACACACACACACACACACACACACACACACACACACACACCAGATAGCAAAGCTGCAGAGCCATGCTGTAGACTCTGTGAGTAGCATCATGGATGTTGTTTCTATTTCTCATATGCTAGAAGACTATGACGTGGCCTCTGTAACTAGGAGATTTGATGATCTCTTTCCTAAGGTCAGGTGGACATCATTCTTGGATTTTCAGGTGACAGAACACGTGGACAGTTATGTTTCAGGAAGAGCCTGCGACAGCAGTGAGAAGTGTTGAGGTTGAGTGAGTAGAGACTGAAGGCCTTGAGCCAATGAGGAGGTTGGGAGATGGCTGGGCGAGGGACTGTGGTAGCCGTGGGAAGAGAAGGCAGATGAGAAGACACAGTGGAAGTGGACCTAGAACTTTGAAGCTGGACACATGGGTGGGGCCAGCGTATAGGTGAAGGCATTCTGGTGATTAGCCTGGGTGAGTGAGACATGAAGCCCACGTTAGAAATCATGCGAGTTCTTAGCTGAATTACAAGCATCGGGATTTTACATTTGCATTCTACATCTTGCTTCCAAATGCATCGCTATTTGATTATTAGCCCATAAAAGAGATGTTGGACAGAGCTGGAATTCTCAATCCAGTCAGGGATGCTTCTGCTGGGGGAAACATTCAACGATGTGACATCATCTGGGGCTGAGATTTCTCCCACTTTTGGCAGAGATACTTCAGAGAAGACACATGGGTGGATAGACCAGTAGAGAAAATGAGAGGCGGATTAGCTAGTTTGCCTGGATTGTCTAGTCTTCATATAGCTACTGAAATGCAAGTAGAGTTTGGTGGCTACCCAAGACAGGCCAAGCCTGGAACTTGGAGTCTATTTGTAATGTAAGATGGCTCACCTTGACCCTAGATGCACCAACAGAAGCATAACGCCTGGTTTTAAAGTTGTTGGCTTCTACCCAAGCCATGAGTCTATGTGAAGGCCAAGCTTGTCAGAGACATCATTACGTCTTGACTCAAGTTCTTCCCCTGATGCTCATGGCATAGGAATGTGATGGCCAGAGGACATTCCTTACCTTAAATATGTCTTGAGGATACTTCCTAACATATGTTTACAACAGCTGTCCTCTGACCTATGAACCTAAATGATCCAGCTGGTTCCAGCCTTGCCAAGCTCACATTGGCTCTCTGTGAGCAGCCAATCGCAAGGTGTATGTGGAAGGGTTTGTGTTTAGCGGATCATTAAAAGATTTATTATCTCCATTATTATTTATACATTAGGGTCTCATTATTGACCTTGATTTTTGTTCTTTGTTGAGAAGCATTGACTTTCTAATTATGAGGGCTCTACTGTAGATTTTTTACAAACTTCTAAGCTATACAAAATAAGATGCACAAAATACAGAAGTGCAAATGAGATAGGATATAATGCTTAGTATGTGCCAGGCATTATTATAATATATCAAGTCATTATAAAAGAACACAAATTCCTTTCACTTTCTAAGCATTGGTGAGAGGTAGGTTTTATTATTATGCACATGTAGTAGATGAGGGCAGTGAGACACACAGGTGTTCACGAACTTTCCTAATGTCATGTTACACAATAAGCAGAGCCAGGATTAGAACCCAGATAGTTTGGTTCCTGAATGCATGTTTCTCTCTGGCATCCTAAACTGCTTTCCTCCATACTAAAGCCTAATCAATCTTCGCAAGAGACTGCAAGTTCAGTCTGTGAAAAGTGCTGATGATGGAGAGAAAGGAGTTCTGGGAGGGAAAGGTCTAATCTAGTGTGACAAATGAGAGTCTAGCAAGAAATTCATTAGGATTACATTTGCAGGTGAGCCAGGCTGCTGGGGAACAGATAAAGGACCCATCTAGCTTTTTGGACTTCCTAGCCTATGGGTCTATGACATCATTTATAGATTTTTGCAGGGACCCCCCCTCCCCCCACCTTCTCGACTGATCAGGCACCTGATCAGGCCTATCTTTTGCTTCAGTGTATTGGGTGGGCTCCATTCCCTTCTTGGAAGCCTAGTTCTCCACCAAATATCTGGCTCATTTTCCATAGAGGCTCCTCTTCAGGGAGGGGTGATGATTGACCAAATTAGCATGGAGATAAAAATACTTCCTTCTTCGATTGAGAAGTCCCCTCATAGAATCGAAGCAGAATTAGATCCAGGAAATGACAGGTATTTTGGTAACTGATGCTTGATAATTGAGCATATTAGATTCTGGTTTACACCTAAACAAAGCTAGTTTTAGAAAATATTAAAAAAAGATCATTTCAGAGGAACCATCTTAGGTCTGAGTCAAATTGAGAAAAAAGCATGTGCATTTTATATGAGTGTGTTTTGTTTGTGAGAAACACTAGCAAGAAGATACGAAAACGTATGTTCATTCATTCATTCATTCACTCCCATACTCATTCACTGGTTAGTTGTCGAGCAGGGATCCTCAGAAGACCTTATTTTGGCTCTTTGATTAGCATACTGAACAGAACAGCAAAAACATTCCAGAAGTCCACATTCGGAGCTCAGATGGGAAGCCAGAAAGAATCCAAGCCCGTGACTGACGAGCAGATGCTATGAAAATAATCACAACAACAGCAACAGCAAAAGTAATGAAAAGAAAAGATGTTCTCCTCATCTTCAGAGCCTTGGTTGGTATTGTTTTTCCCTCCAGTGTTGGCGATTCTCAACCCTTTTCTTTCAAAGCTACATTTTAGCAACTAAGTAACTTTCACAGTCTCCCTCCCCTCCCCTTTAATAGATACTTGTCTTGATGTTTTCTCATTCTACACCAAAGCGTTTCACAAGACCCTAGGCTGTCTTCCACCTGATGGTAAACCGCGGGCAAGTCTCTTGGAACAAGGATCACACTGGATGATGAGGTGAAGCAAGAAGGGCACCCCCCCACCGCCCACCCCGGAGGCTCCGGCACCACCCACGAGAAGCAGCTTCCAACCGGTCACACCAAGACCTTTGCAATTTCTGACTACATTGAACAGCCAGGAAAACAAAACCTCCTATAAGCGTGTTCCCCTTTGAACTTCATGTGTCAGTGGAGGCACTCGCTACCTTCCTGAGAACGCTTGGCTGTGTCCTTTGGGTCCTTTTTTAGGGAAAGTCTTAACACTTGGAATTCTTATGGCCTTTTCAGCTTCTCATCCAAAACCCAGAGTAAATATGTGGGCTCCGAGGTCCCTCTGTTCCTCTGTGACATGTTCACACAGGCACCACAGAGTCCTTTTGTGTGACTAGCAGGGCCCCTATGCGTATTACCCTCTGCCCCCTCTCACTTTGATAATGGGAAACCATACCTAACAGAGCATTTTCCATCTTAACGACTGTTAACTGTTCAGTTCCGTGAAGTAGGTTAAGCACATACAGACTATTCTACAACCACCGCCACCGTCTATCCCCAGAACTGTCTTATTTTAACTGAGACAGTACAATATTTTAACTCCTCCAAATTTCTCCCTCCTGCTCATCCTTGGTAATCCACCCACTCTATGTCTCTGTGACTGCATTACCTTCTGCACCTTTGTGGAGTGGCGTCACATAGCGCTGTCTTTATGATTCTGGTTTCTTCCAGGTCCATCTGTCCTGTGGAGTATATCTGAATTTACCTCCTTTCGTGTATGTGTGCATGCTTATACAGGTATGCTTATGATGATGTGTGTGCGTGTTTGTGTGTGGGTGTGTGTACATGTGTGCATGTTTATGAAAGAGCATATGCATGCATGTGTGTTTGAATGTGTGAGTGTGGGGGTCAGAGGTTACTTTGATGTCATTCCTCTGGAGCCATCCATCTTTGTTAAACTGCACTTTATAGAAGAAGAAAATGAGTCCCAGAGAAGATACACAATTCGTTGCTTATGGTTAGCATAGCTGATGATGGGCAGGGTGGTGATGTCAAGTACATGATGGCTCTCAGACTCAGATCATCCTTATCTATGTACCATTGTCCAACCCCATATATATATATACATACACACACACACACATATATATGCATATATATATGCATATATATATATATATATATATATATATATATATATATATATGCCATCCCCTTATGCTACTACTTTCTCTGTTTGACAAGATGCAGTGAGGTCTTTGATTGTCTTTCTTAAAGGACAGCATGCCCCTGGCTGTTAGGACAGGTGGCCGAGGAGCTTGTACCCGGAAGGAAAAGACAAGACTATCAGGCACTGTGGGCTGTTGATTCTCTTTCATCTTGTGCAACAGTAGAGATGCAATATCTATATTTAAGTTGCATTCTCTAAGAGGTGGGCTGTCATTGTCCGTTAGCTCTGTGGTTTTCATTTCTTTCCAGTACGCACTTGAACTTGTGAAGAAATTACAAAAGCGATGAGCTGGGCTCTGCTTGTTCCTGATGACAGTTATGTACATTTTAAAGTTGTGATGTCATGAAAATGGGAGGCACATTTCCAGAGTTGGAACTTGATCTCAAGTAAGACTCTAATTACAGTTGTCACAGAAAAGAAAAAAGAAAACCCCAGCCCCCACCCCCAAGTCCTTCTTGTTAATTTTGTGAAGCTGAGACATCCCACAGGAAAGCAAATACTCCAGTGTGAAACCAAACTGAAGGCTGGCTCCCCAGCCCCCTGGTCCTCCTCCTATGTGTGCCCCATGAACAATTCCTTCCCTTGCTAAAGTGAAGATCCAAGTCATTTGTCCTCACTGCAGTCCCTCTGGGTTTGATTTTCCTATGGGTCCTCATCCCCCATCCTCTCCCCACTGCCAGCGTGTCTGGAACTTACTTAGCCTATTCCCCGCCTATGGCCTTGACCGCCAATTCAATACCCCTGTTCCGCCATGCCTCTCCTGTTAAATCCAAATGTGTTTTCCTGACTGGGACTTTCTTAGGTGCCACTCCCTGGATATACAGGCTATGTTTGGAGCTCTATCATGTTCCCTACACCTCTCCTTGTAAATCTGATGGCTTGGTTGTGTTGATTCTTATGTGGATTTTCACAAATCAGGGCCCTACTAACAGGGGTCTTACGTGGCAGACTGTGCTCCTCTCCTGTGGCAGCTCACCACAGCTGGCAAGAGCTTGGCCATGTGGCTATCTCTAGATACTATCCCTCTGCTAGGCCTTAGTTGGATTTGTCTCCTCAGTTCCTTTCCACAAGAACTCAGAGAAACTAAATTTCAGAAAATCTTCAGTGACTCTTTGGGAATACAGAAAGGGTACAGTCTCTGTCCTTAAGCACTGACCCTTCAGCAGTCAGCGTCCTCAAGGGTAACTGTGGCAGCCGGAAGAATGGGGCTGATTCTCTCAGGAGGCTCACGATTTCCAGACTTAGTAATATCAGGGCTAGGCAGGTGGAAGGGTGACTTGGAGATTAACCTGTGGAGCTGGTAAGAGAAGAGGAGTCATTCCAGGGTAAGGGTGTGTGCACGGATGTGGAAGTGTGAGGAGACAGCATGTGGGAGAGATCAACACCCCAAGCCCCTCTCCGGGGACATGAGGTAAGACAGCAAGTTGAGGATCCAATGGAGAAGCTCCCTGCTTACTGGGCTAGCCTTCTCCCACAGGAGTTCCTTGTCCTCCTTGCCTTAGTTAGCCCAGGCTATCTAGACTGAGTAACTTAACTAACATTCATTGACGCAGTTCTGCAGTTGAGAAATCCAATGTCAAGGGGCCGTCAGATTTGACTCTGCTTCCTGGTTATACTTGGTGCTTAGCAACCTTGTCAGTGTATCCTCATAAGATGGCGAGAGGTGCAAGCCCTGGTGGCTCTCTTTGAAGGGTGCTAACTCAACTAAGGAGACTGAGCTAGAGTGATCCCTGGTTCTCTAACTCAACTAAGGAGCCCTCCCCACTGAGTACCTAATGACTTCCCAAAGGCCCTGCCTCCTCATATTTCATTAGGATTTAAGGCCTCCATGCATCAACATAGGAACGGAGGGCCCAAGATCCATCCAAGCACAACACATTTCATGAACTCTTCAGTGTTTCCAAACTCTCTCTCTCTCCCAGAATAGCCATGGGAATTTCCATATCACCGATAGTTTGAGTCCTGTATCTGAAGACTTAACTTATACAGATCTTTTATTATCCTCTAATGGGATTGAACAAGTTTATTTTGGCCTCCTCAGTGTTATAGGCTGAATTGTCCCCCCTCCCCCCCCATGCCAAGCTAAATTGAACTCTTAATTTTCAGGACCAGTACAGGTGACTGCTTTTGGAAGTAATGTCTTTCCCACTATAATCAAGTTAAGATTAGTGTGACCCCCAATCCAGCATGACTGGTGTCTTTATATAGTGAGAGGCTGTTTCCCCCAGGTTGAAGCATTCCTTTGTGATGGGATGGGGAAGGCTCAGCATATTTCATGAAACTCACAAGACTCTTGAGGCCCCTCCATGAGGTTACAAAGGCAGTAACAAGTCACTAGCAAGGATAGGCAAGACTCTACAGAGGTGTAGACGCTTACAAGGTGCACAGGAGACTCAAGTAGTGTAACTTTCATAATCGTCATTCATGCTGTCATAAGCTTTGTTGTGATAGAGTTACCCGTGTCACCTGTGTGGTTACCCCTGTGTAAGTGATCCCTCCCCATGCTTCCACTAGCAACCCCATC
This sequence comes from Cricetomys ansorgei, assembly GCA_026225945.1. Lineage (NCBI taxonomy): Eukaryota > Metazoa > Chordata > Mammalia > Rodentia > Nesomyidae > Cricetomys > Cricetomys ansorgei. The sequence continues at coordinate 34,696,484 of JAMJFZ010000199.1, forward strand.
AAACACATTGGTTCATCAAGCTGAACCTAAGATGGACTCTTTTCATTCACTGTTGTTCTATCTGGGGTAAATACAAATAGTCTCCCCAGGAAAAATGGCAAGACATTGTAGAAGGATCAGAACAGCATAGGAAGACAAAGCCTTGTAAGGAGAAAGCCCTGTGCTGTCAGTAGCAGAGACTAGAATGATGGGAAGAGGCAAGGATGATTCTCCAGTGGGAGTGTGACCCAGATCACACATTAGTAGGAGACTTTGAACCTCTGGGACTGAGACAATAAACTTCTAGTGTTTCAATCTGATTACTTTGTGGTGGTTTCTTAACAGTAGCCAGAGAGAATTCAATATACAGACTACCGACAACTGTCTGTCCCTTAGAGGCAGAAAGTGGATGGGATATTTTACAAAGCACAACTCAGAGAGGTGTCTAAGAAACATTTCCTGAGTGTTGAATTGGTGCATAGTGTGTGTGTGTGTGTGTGTGTGTGTGGGCGCGCATATACATGAAGGAGGCTTGGGATTATGGTATCTCTGAGCTGCAGGGTCACAGGGCCCTCTTCCTGCCCATCACTCTGGGCCATTGGAATGCTCTAGCATTTAAGGAATCTTCTCCATGGCCGTTAGAAGTAAACTAAGAGCAGAACATATGTGAGTTATTAACAGAAGCCATCTCTAGAGGGTGATATTTTGGACAATTTTGACCAACTTTTTGCTTTGAGTTGGAAAGGAACATGTATTCTTTCACAGTGAGAGGGATCTTCTTTTCCCCCCTTAAAAAGGCAAATGTCTTAGGTGCCTAATATGGATAGACAGCCCAGATTTACTATTGAGTGATTAAATCTGTCAGCATTTTGATCCACAGCAAACACAAACTGGAGTTTTCTAAAGCTCTTCGGAGCCTCCCATGAAGGCTTTTTAGCCAATGTTTTGAATAGCTCACATTAAGGCATGTGAAATAGTCTCTCCTGGTGGGATTTAATGTAATGCACAAGCACCAGGGTTGAAGTCAGGATTTTGTTCTTTCCAAGAAAGAATCAGTCAGGTGTTTAGCATTCTTTATACATAGCTTCCAGCTGGGACTGCCGGCTGAACAGGAAAGACAAATGCTCCCCAGAGACATCAGCGCCTTGCACAGACCATCAGACCACAGAGAAGCAGGAGGGCAGCCATGCTGTCTGCAAGGGGTGGCCTGGAAGCCCAACATGGTTTCTCTCTCTGCACTTCTTTTCCCTAGAGTTCCAAGCATTTCCCTTTGGCTAAAGTGCTGTCAACAGGGCAGCTGCTGAAATGAGTAATTTAGTGAGAGAAAAAGTGTGAACTCAAGCAATTCTGAGACCTTGACTTCTGCATTAGAAGAGCAAGAAGAAATTCACGAATGAAAGTAAGCTAATTAAAGAATCAGGGTTTGTACAATGTAGAGCCAGGGAAGCAGTCAGGCCCGTGAATCTCCATTGAAGAACTGACTGATTGTCAGGTGAGGCCTCAGTCTCTTTCTTGGCCATGGTCATTGCAAGAGAGAACTTATCAGCCACCAGGCCATTTATAGATCCATTAACAGCAGCAACCTGTTTTTTGTATGTTAGACAGATGAGTGCTTCTTCTTAAGATGAAATTTGCTTTCCTGTCATGATATTTTCTCTTGGACAGAAGGTATGTGGGAGTCTTGTGTGTGTGTGTGCGTGTGTGCGTGTGTGTGTGTGTGTGTGTGTGTATGTATGTGTGTGTATGTTGTGTGTTGGGGGTGGATGACAGGCAAGGGCCCCAGGCTAAAGATGGCCTCTCTCCTGTTCTGTGCTTCAGGTGGATATAGACCAGGAAATAGCTCATTGCTCCTGTGGCTTTCTTTTAACTACAGGTGATCTGTATATGTATTTTCAGACTCTGATTTCATAAGGGTATCTCGGCTTCAGTCTTTCATTTACTTGATATTGATGGTCATTTTCAAAAGCCTAATATATACAAGGGATACTTTAGATGACAGTAAGTATTGTTAGACTATATTCAATACAGTGCCTGTCACAGACTAGGTCCTTCAAACATGTTTCCTGAGAAGAGCATGCTTCAGAGACACAAGATATATGCTGCACGGAGGATTTCCAGGGATTCAAAATCACTATACTAATAAATGAACTAGCCAGCTGGTCCTGGAAATGTTGTTTCTAGAACAGTGGTTTTTAAATTGACTGTCCATGATGATGATGTGATGGTTGATACTGACTATCAACTTGACAAGATCAAGAATTTTCCAGGGGATGAGATCTGGACATATAACCTTGACTAGGTTAACTAAAATATGATGACCCATCCCAGAAGTGGGTGGTACCATTCTCTAGGAGTGAGTCCTGTATCAATAAAGGGGAGAATGCTAGCTAAGCATAGGAATTCATGTCTCCCTGCTTCCTAAACTGTGTGACCAGCTGTCTTGACCAAGCTTCTATCGACAGGATTCTCTGCCATGAGGGACTGTACTCCCTCCTGTAATTATCTACCTTAAGTTGCTTTCGTCAAGGTATTTCATCACAACTATAGGAAAAAGAACTCAGAAAAATGACCTGAAGTGCTATTTCTGAGAACAGAAGCAATTCACTGGTATCAGAACAAACTACTCAAGAAAGGCAAGTAAGCAGCCTTGTTTGAGAACTGCTCATTACTTTAGAGTGAATCTGCCTAAACACAGCGTTAGTTCTATGTGAACTGAATGAATGTACGAGGTTAGTTCCTCAGTTGCAGTAAACTTCAGGTCCTCTCAATAGCAGCACGTCGCTAATGGCTACCATCAAACATGAAAACATAAAAACACAAGAGTCAGGAAATCTTCCCATCCTTAAAGAAATTTCTACTGAGTTGCCTGGGACTAGAGTTCTGGACTTTTAACACACTGAATGGCCACACTGCCTATAAACAATTAAGGGAAGTGCCCTTGCTCTAGTTCTCTTAACTTGTCACTAACCCTGAAAGAATAAAGTTACACGGGATCTAATGAACATCATGGAAGATGCTCTGGTCTCAGTCTAATCCTGGACACATGAATCTGATGTCAGAAAAGTGTCTTTTTTAGAACCCCAGGGGAAGATGGCCCTGATGATTTTCCCATGGTGACTACTTCTATCTCGTGGCCAAACCAACTAAAGGGGACAGACTCCACAGCACACACCGGTAAGTTCTAGTGATCAAAATGGACCCCGAAGTTTTGGCCTTATTTCTCTAGATCTCTTTGGAATTTCACATAAGCAAACTCTCTTTAGAACTCTGTCTTCCTTTATAAGTTCGTGAATCTGTGGGAGAGCATCTACCCAAAAGTGAAAGGTGAGAAATGGACTTCCTCTTAAACTTAGTAAGAGACAAAGTCTAGTGCTTACTTGAGGGTCTCAGCAGGCTGTCGGTCACAATGCATTTGTTTAAGGCTTTCTTTGTAAAATATGCCCATAACAATGCCATGGTGTGTGATTACATGGTGAATTACACGTGATCACATTGCTTCAGGAAAACATGAAGGTGGACCTAGTGCTTTCCCTGGGAATAGCTTCACCCAGATGTTTTGACTCCATTTGAATTTATAGAAATGGATGTCTCCAGAAACATTTTGGGAGTAGTGGGTACAGAACTAAAGAGAAAGGGGTTATTCATGGAGAATGATGTTTCCTCTACTCCTTTTCCAGGAGTGACTCTCAGGTTCTTGACATTAATGGACTTTGCCATAGAGTTTCTTGGTGCTGAAGGAGCCCAAACCAATGCTTTGAGAGAAACAGATTTTTGCTGAACATTGTAACGAGCGGAAAGAATGGCACAAGTTTTGATGATATATCAATAAGTAAACAATATTGATAAGTATTCTCAGGATTGGAGAGATGATTCAGCAGTTATGAGCACCCACTAAAGATCCCCTTGCAGAGGCTCTGTGTTTGGTTCTCAGCATCTCCATTGGACAGCTCATACCACTCTGCCTTTCAGCTCCTGGGGAGCCAACGCCTCTAGCACCCTAGGCGCCTGCACTCATGTGCACACACTCCTATCCCATATGCACACACATAATTAAAAATAAAACATGCTTCTGTATTTTACAGAAAAACAAGGGACAAAATGTCAGTTCTTCGAGAGAAGAATTTAAGAACTGAAATCTCCTCCAGAAAACTCCATTTTAATATTCTTTACCAAAGTCTCTTCTGTTGCCATTTTCTCAGGCCTTCCCTATTCTCTCTCTCTCTCTCTCTCTCTCTCTCTCTCTCTCTCTCTCACACACACACACACACACACACACATCTCGCTGTGTGTTCTTCAGAGCTCTGGAAGGTGCCGCCTATATGTGCTTTGAATTGTTGTCACCCTGAGAAACTCTGAAACTTCACTGTGAATCATTGTGAAGGGTACCAAACAAGCATAAGACACAGTTCTTTGTGGTTTAAGGATAAATGATACATCCTTTTAGGATAAATAATAAGCAGTGTAATCTGTTATGTGACCAGTTGCTTGACATGTTGATCTTTGAGTAGAAATATTCAAAAGTATTTGTGTAATTCCAAGGCCACATCCAACTGTGCCTTGATTTTGAGGAGGACAGTCCTGCTCCAAAACCCTTACCTGAAGTTTTCTGGCTGAACCAGCAAGGCAAGGCACACTCCATATTCTAGCAGCTCACTGGGCAGGCTCGGCGTTCACAAAGAAAGCTGGGTAGAATTGGTAAGAACAGCCCCATCGCTGTCGTCTACCTGGCACTTGGACTGGAGTCAGATGGGTTTTGTATCGTAGGGGATTATTTAATCTACCTTTGAGTTATCCTGTGTGACTCTTGATGAATACATAACAGGGAGTTTACAGTGCTCTGTAGCTGTCATCTTCACACACCTGTGCCGAGAGGTGACTCATGCTTTTAAAATTCTTTTAATAATATTATTATTTTTCTAAGTGTCTGGAAGGCAGTGTCTAGGTTTGTTAAGGAGTATTTACATTTGAAGATGAGATAATCAACACCCCCTCCCCTTAAGCTCAATAGCAAGAGTAAATAGAAGATGCCTAGAGGTGGGATGGCCAATAAGGCTCATCCGGAGTCATACCTCTGAGTGATTGGTATGTCTGAGGAGAAGACTCGGAGACCATGAATTAGTACAGCAGAAAGGAGAGTCCTGGTCTCCTTAAGGTCTGTAGTAGGCATGAGGGGAAGATGTGGCTATATCCATAACAGTCCAAATCCTTAGCTTAAAGACCTAAATATGCAGAAGGGACAGTGGGAGACAGGAAAGCACAACATGGCCAAGTTCATGTTGAAAGAGACCTTGGGAAATTTTTATTGAATTAAACAGTGGAGCATTCCAGACTAGATGTAAACATGTTAGCAACGCTAACGAATTTAAACCTGTAGGGAACCAGCTGGCCGTATATACAAGGAGAGCTGGCAAGAGAGTCAGGCAAAGCACAGCAGAGACAGGGCAGATGGAAGTAAGGCCTGGGAGGCAGGAATGAATACAAGGCTCTGATACTCACTGGCTGAGAGGGTGTGAGGGCGTTTGAATTTTAAATGTAGGTTGGTATTAACTTACACTCTTACTCTTTTCATCTGTCTCTCGATAAAGTGACTATTACACCATAGACATTATGAAAATATTTAATGAATGACACACTGTGAATGAGTGAATGTATGAAACTGAGGAGGAAGAGCTGGTGTGGATGAAGAGAGGAAGGTTTTTATTTTAGATGTTTCCTTTGGGTGTTGATAGAGCTGCTAGGATTCTGTCCACTGTCAAGAGAGCTCTCTGTTTTTTTTCCCAAACACATCTGGCTACTCTTGAGTTGTGGGTCTTTTCTCCAAAGCAACTACTTCATGAACATTGATTTCCTTACTGCATGCATGAGATTTAGAAACCCACCCAGCAGTCTCTCCCTGTGAGAACTCTATTCGGCGAGAATACTTGGAATACAATGTGTCAGTCAACTTTCATGGCTCTTTTGCATGGGGTATTATTATATATATTCTACCAAGACAAAAACTAAAGTTAAAGTTCACAGAAATGGGTCCTAACTCAAGTAGCAGAGCTGGGATTCAAGTCCCTCTCCCTACAAATTTTATTCCTATCTCATTTCTCCACACTGTCTTACATTGCTAAGTGTTATATTTAAAAAAACACAACCCCCTGCTGCTGTTTTATGTTAATTGACTATGCCTGGAGGACCCTTTCTCATTTGTTGAACTTGCTATACTCCTTTTTACCATGGTAGTTAATTTCTCTCATTGTAGTAACAAATATCCTGGCCAATCAACTTAGGAAGTAAAAAGGTCTATTCTGGTTCCCAATTTTAGAGGTTTTAGCCTTCCGTCAATTGTTCTGTTGATTTGGAGTTGATTCTGGATGGAAAGACAGTTTATCATGGCAGGGGTATGTGGCAGAGGGAGTCTGTTGTCTTGTGGCCAGGATAGGGCCACAAAGACAAAAGGACAGAGGAAGTGACCAGGGTACCAAGGTCTCCTCTGAGAGCATACCCTAAAACTTTTCACCAGACCCCGACCTCTTAAAGGTTTCACCAGTTCCCGCTAGCACCATGCTAGAGATACCAAATCACACGTGCCTTCCAGATACAAAGTACAGCATCTGCTTTCCAATTTTGTCTCACCCCTGCCTCCCATCCCTGCATTTTAGCTCTGCTTCTTGGACCAAGTAGCCACCATTTCCTACTCATGGCTCTATCTCTCTCCTCATAGCATATATGTCCTCTCTCAGGTTTTCACTTTTATCTCTCCCATGGATACAGACACACTTATGTATATGATGGGCACATGTACTTGGAGGAGTGCCAAAAGAATTTGTGTATGAAAACGTAGTCAGGGGCCCTGAGAGATGGCTTAGTGGGTAGAACGCTTGTCATCCAAGAAGGAGGACCCAGGTTCACAAAGCTTGGTGTACATCTGTAATCCAAGGTGGCGACAAGGAGATCATAGAGCACACTGGCCAGCCAGTATGGCTGGATCAGCAACTCCAGTTCAGCGAGAGACCCTGTCTCAAAAAAGTAAAGTGGAGAAGGATTGAGGAAGACAACCAGTGTCAACCTTTGGCTTACACACACATGCGCATACATGTGTATTCCACCCACAAGTAGGGGTGTGTGTGCATAGGAGCACACAAGAAACTGGACAAATCTGCACACAGCGTGGTATGTGTTCAACCAAAGCTCTTGACTTGAAGGAGAAACTAACTGTAAGGGACAGGCCTACGGTATGACTATCTATCTTGGAAAACTAGTGGTTAGGAATATCTTGTGGCAGCTGTTCAGAACTCAACAGTTCTTTGGCAGTCTCCAGTGCCTTCCACAGAGCTGACCTTCTCTGTGTGCTGTGAGCTGTGTGTTTGTCATATGACATCCACGGCCCTGTTAGTAGGAGACAGTGTTTCTGAACATCGACAGAAGTGGGTCAAACAGGATCTAGAGCTAGGATGTGATGTTCTGAGGCCATTGACATTTTGTTTTCTCTGACTCATAGTTTTCTAGTGTTTTAGGTCACTACTTCGTGGAACCCAGCACCTAACATGTTAGGAGTGGTGGGTTGCTGTCAAACCTTAAATCAAGTTTTGGGGTGTGTGTGTGTGTGTGTGTGTGTGTGTGTGTTACGGCTTCTGGCAAGTTGCAGTCATTATGATTTATTACTAGAAAAGGAATACTGTTTGTTGTTCTACTATGTCCATTATACACTGAGTTATAAATAGAAAAAAAATAACTTTAAGACCCATGCTCTTCTTTTCAACAAAGAGCAGTCTTCATTGAAACCACATCTTGCTTTAGTCTTTGGTTTGGTTGGGTCCATAGAATGGACTTCCTGGTGTAATGGACTGATTCACGCTTCACCACCAGTGCAATTGTGTGCTTGTTGTTTCTGGTCCTGGCAGTGGGACCATGGCCACTGTAAGGCTAAGCTGCTGCATCACCAGTACACATTAAGGATTTCCCATGTGTGAAGTAAGAAGAGCACCCAGAAACTGTGGTGTATTCCCTGGATAAGATGCAGAGGCTCTGGCCTGACCCAGTGGCTGTCTGGGGTGCTGAATAACAGCCTATAGGCATAGGTTGTCCTACTGAGTGGATTTTTAATCTATGGCAAACAACAGATGAGAGGATCCAGAAAGCTACCTTTTTTCTAAGACATACTAGATTCACACAGCTTTTTAGAATATGTCATGAGATGTCAAGTGCTCAAGTAGGTTTGCGGTAGGTCACAACCAGCTCAGCCATGACCCTCTTAACAGTTTTTTCTTTTTTCCTTGAGATTATTCATCCTACTGTCCCATTCCAACACAGCATTAGCCTGGGATCTTTGACCATAAGTTCTGCTGTCCATTCATTCCTCTTAGGTCAAAACACGTTTTTGAACATTTAACTAGACTATAAGCTCCTGGAGAATGTGCCCTGCTTATCTCTCTGTTGATAACATCTATCTTCACTTCATATTTGCTGAATAAAATGTCTAGGTGGTCAACAGAGGATGCTTATTAGCCCAGGGGACCAGCATCTCTCAGCTAAGCTTGGCTTTGATGTTCATGCCGCGTACAGCCTGTCACCCAAAGGCTGGTCCAGCCTGCATGGCTCTGGCAAGTATTGGAAACTTGATGAAATGAAGGCTCTCAGGAATGAGCACATAGGCCTTAGGTGGCAGAAAAGCCACATCAGAGAAGCAGACATTGAAGGTACGGGGTTATCTTGTGACCCTGGCCCCACAGGTGTGGCGATGATGGACTCGCAGTAGGAGCTCTGACGGACTTGAACGATCTTGGAAGGAAGGAGGTGTGTGGCTGTCAGTGAGGGAAGAGGAGGGATGCAGAGCTGGAAGAGTGGGCAAATGGCTGAGTGGGCCTGCTGGGGCTCACAGGTATGATGATTCCTGCTGCCCACCAGGAAACCGCAGGTGTGCCTTCATTTCCCCCTCCTCTTCATTTTGTTGGACTTTGCTGTTTTCATTCATTTTCTAAAAATTCATTCTTTTACCCTCCACTACAGAACCCTCCTACTTTTCATTCTGTCTTCATTCTAAATTTCCTGATTCAAAACATGATCTCTTTTACACTTAATAAATTCTTAACTCAATGACATTTTTTTTTTTTTTTAAAAAGAATGGAGTTAATGAAGAGGATTAGAGAGGAAACCAAAATGTGCTTCTATAATGAAAGTAACATGCTGCCCATATGCTAACTGATTCCACTGGATGTGCTCTTGAAGTCCATGAAAAGAACCAAGCAATGGGAGCTGCTACAGTTGGGGGGGCTGTCCTTTCTGGCAGGAGTTTCTGCTGAAGAGCTTTGATGATTTCTAACTGGAATTGGGTAGGACTAAAACCTGAATTTAAAATGTTCTTCTGGGGCCAAGGAATAGCTCTGTTTATAAAGTCTTTGTCTTGCAAGCATGACAACCAGAGTTCAATTCCCAGAACCCATGGAAAAATGCATAGCATGGTGGTGTAGACTTGTTATCCCAACACTGGGGAAGCAGAGGCAGAGGCAGGTGAGGCAGAGGCAGGTGGATCTCTGGGGCTTGGCAGCCAGCTAGCTTAGCCCGATGGGTGAGCTCCAGGGCAATGAAAGACTGTCTCAAAAACCATGGTGGATGGTGCCTGAGGAATGAGACCTGAAGTTGTCCTCTGGTTCCTGTACTCACGAGGCACACACATGTATGTGTATTCCTATATATACACACATGCTCATGCACACACATATTCTGCATCTGGTATTTAAATATTACATAGTTTGAGCACTTGGCTTCTTAGTTTCTGCTCAAAACTGTTGGTATTTGAGGCTAGATAATGCTTTGCCATGGAAAGTTTTACTGTGTATAGTCCATAGACCAGAACCCTTGACCTTTACCTACTAGAAGCCAGTAGCACCCCCTACTTCTGGTTCCACATCCGAAAATGTCTCCAGATGTTGCCAGAAATCCTACTCCTGGGTAAAGTCATTTCTAGATGGGGACTGTGGAATATGCCCAGGGAGCCACAGTGTCCCCTTGGTATGCTAGTGCTTTGAATGAAACTTAGAAGGCAAAGGTGATGGGTGCCCCATAAACAGCAAGGTACGCTGTAGCATAGGTCAGTGTGACAGAACCTTTGTTAACCTTCACACGCAGCTTGTGGCTACACTTAGAACCACACCAAGATAACATGGCAGCGGGGGTGAGATCTGGGAAATGACCCTTCTCTGCCTTCTGGATCATGATACATATGCGAGTAGCAGTGTGAACTGATTTATGGCCCGACTGCTATTTGTCCACATACATCAAATAAAATTTGAGACTTGAAGCCACAAGCTGCCACGATCATTTTCCCCCTCCTGCTCCTGCGAGACAAGCATCGAAAACTCAGCCTCTCTGCTGCTTTTTAAACAATAGCCCTCTGTCATTTCCAGAAAATGTTTTAAATTAGTATAAAACTTGGCTAAATTTAGCTTTTATAGAAGAAAGAATAAAACATAATTAACTGTTTAAAGAAGCAAACAGAAACCACATGAAGGAATGAGACTCGCTGGCGAGAAATCTAACAGTAGTGCTTGGTAGCTAACCCATCCGCTGCGCAACAGATGTTCTCACATTTAAATGGAAACAGGACCAGCATTCCCAGGGAAGGCATGTGTGCTAAAAAGCTACTAACTGTACATACGTGAGCTGTCCAGGTGTGGTGTTACAATGCTCTGTAGCTCAGAGATGGAACTGTCTAAACACGGGATGGTTAGAACAGAAACAACAACAGCAAACATGCTAACGGAGCAGGAAATCTTGACAGGGCAAATGCTTTGAGGGTGCATGATGCTTGCTAATGTTTGACAGGTTGGTAGGAGAGTCAGCACTGAATCCTAAGGCGCTCTGATTTTAGCAGAGCATATAATATCTTCAGAATCGTTATATAAATACATGTCAGTTTAGAAGACCCCTGCATCCAGACTATTTATGGTGTTTTATTGGGGAAAGGGGAAAAGCAACTTTGATTTAAAGACTGAAATGGGTTCTCTGGTTTTCTTTTTTCCTTAAAAAAAAAAAAATTCCTGCCTAGAGCAGAGACAAAGGATCCTATTGTGCTCCTGACCTAGGCGTGCCATGTCTCAGACAGAGGTCTAGCCCGAGGCACGCAGCATCATACACACATGGATCCAATCTTTGTCACCTAATAAAGACTCACTGAATCAAAGGCCAGGTTATCATTTATTCTGTGGACTGACTAATGCCCCATTCTCTCTCTCGTGCAGTCTATTCTTAAGACTCCAACAATCAGACTTACTATTGTTGTTGCTGTCGTTACTGTAGTATCTTAAAAACACAGACGGACCCGGTGATGTGCCATTGTCACACGGTGGCTACAAGCCAAGAAAAAAAAAGTACAATAACCTATTGTTGCGATGGGATTCTTCTGTGAGGACAACTCCGAAACCACAGCGACAACCTAATCCACTCATTTCTCTTTCATTCCTCAGTGTTTACATTTCAGCGTCCTGCGCACACCTCAGGGAAGAGGAGCACCTCTCTCTGGTCACTCGAGATCCACCCATCTGCAACTGAAGGCACGATTCTCCTTCAGTTAGACAAATCTGAAAACTGGGCTCTGTGTGGATTAATCTTTTTTTGTCATGCTTGACCGTTAGGTGATGAAAAGAGCCACTAAAGAACAAAAAGGAAAAAACATACTCTATGGCCGGGTTCAGGAAGACAAAGGCCTTGCAACTCAGCTACTCCTCTTACTATCGCTTTTCTTATCTTTCCGTAGGAAATGCTAGGTGAAGTTTTTTACCCCCTTTCCCAAAATTGTATTCTCTTTGGCTCATGAACTTTACCAAGGTCCCTGTGTCTTGGAGAAATTAGGGGATAGACTTAACACCTCTTCTTGTACATGCTTTTCTGAACATCCCAGATCTGCAGACACGAGCTGCCAAGGGCTCTTACCCCACAGGCAGCCTGCACTTCAGATACGCACAGCAGCTGCTGTTTAGGACATGCACAGCTTCGGAAGCCTGCTTTTGGGTGACTAGGATCAATTAACAAACCACGAGTCAGAGACCATGTTTGCAGTGAAAAGCTTGTCACACTACAACGAAGAGACCGTGTGATGTAAACCGCCTGCCTGAGTCGTATGTGACTTTATTTCGAAACAGTCTCCCACCAATCGTGTGTCTCAGGGAATAAACCTTGGTTTCTTTTCATCTCCATCAAAACAGAAAGTCAGCAAATCCTCTCAGGACTTAACATTTATCTCCACTATTCCTGTTCCTAATTTACGGCTAAATTAGTTCTCATTAGAAGGAAAAGTTGGATTCAGATTTTTCTCTCTTAAGCTTGAGTTCTCTTAGACTGACATCTTGCTCAGGCTCCAGTGAGGCCAGTTTTGTTTATCTCTTCTCAATTTTCTCTCTGCTTCACATTCTCTCCCCTTTTCTTTGATTCTTGGAAATGAATGCTTTCCTATATGCGAGCATCCTTCGGACCTGCCAAATACCACATCTGTCAAAATGCTGAACAGACGTTGTTTAAAAATAAGGGTGGAAACTTAGCCTTTCATTAAAATCTCTAAAGCAAAAGCTGCTCTTTCTTCTCAACACTTTTTTTTTTTTTGGTATGTGCACCCGGTATTATCATAACAACATAACAACATCCCACCATGTCTTTCCCCACAAAGTGCCAAAAGAAAAAGCCTGCTGATGATAATCCCTAATGAGACAGGCAGCTGAGCACCTCGGGAAGCAGGATGCTCTTTGCATTGCTTTTCTGGCTAGATGATGGGTCCAAAGAAGCCTCACACTCTTCATTGGCCAGAATCATCCTAAGTTCCTTTTTTTAGATTCAGTTCCTATGAAAACACATTCTATACTTTGAATGCCCTCTTCATAGTAGTTCTACAGATGAACTTTAGACATAAATTAGAAGACTACTTCATGATCATCTGATGCTTTAGATAAATAAGTAAACAGTGACTTGACCCAGTGAGAGACTCCTAAATGATCCGTGTGGTGGGGTTTCTATAAAATCATGATCCACAAGAACAAATAAGTAAATGAGATAACTTATAATTTAGCTGGACACAATGGGCATACTTGTTACTCTTGAAGACAAACAACTGATGACCAAATATTATTCTCCTGCCACAGACGGAGCATCAATCTGCTTCTGTATTGTTCATCAATGGCTTTATCCGCGGTGAATTGGGCTTTGAGTTCCTCCTGCCGGTGAAGATCGCATGCCTGCTGCGACACATGCATCAGGGAAACCCCTTTCATAGCACAAAACACATAAAAGAGGGTGTATCCCACCAGACTGAAGTACAGCTGCCATGTCAGAAGGGGAAAGACATAGAAGACTTTATCTCAAGCACCTAAATCCAACAGCCTCTGAGCCCCAGAGTCCAACCACGTGTGACCAAGAGTTCAGCTTTGTAATAAAGGCACCAAGAACTCTCTTGGCCATAGGAAGGGCTGGCTGACAGGGCTTCACATGTGCTCAGCAGTGGGTCTGAGCACATCTGCAAAAACAACAGCATTTGGAAGCAGAGATATGTGCCATGGGGATGCTGGACCCAAAACAAATTCTACATGGGTGTTTTGGAAAACTCTGGAACATTTAAAGTTCTATGACTTTTGGATCACAGAAACTTTGCTTAGAGGTCTTGTTTTTATTTTTTATTTTAAAGTCTTCCCTCCAGAGAAGTGCTTTTAGATTAGCTCAGTAGTTGTGTAACTTAACAAAGTTATGCCTCTCTCTTTAATATTTGCTCTTATTTTGGGTTTAAAGGGAAATCAACAGCAATGAGGAGACCAAAGCATCTCAACCTCATTAACTTTTCTGGACTTTTTACAGTGTCAAAAAAATTAGGGCTAGCTTTTTTTTTGGCATATGGTTAATGCCAAATTTTTTTGCTTTGGATGTTCAGGAAATGGGCAGCTGAGTTGGGGAAGGATGCCTGAAAGTGGCTATTGAGAACCTTGTGGAATGGGAGCTGTCAATAGAATGGAGAAGTAGTAATGATTTATGAGGCAAATTAACAATGGTAGCTTCCATATAAGTAGCAGCCCAGAATTCTTGAACCATAAGTAAAGGATTGCCTGTGGTCTACCAAGTGGTGAGCTCTTTAGTGTCCCAGATAAATCTGTTTCATGTTCGTCATCAAAATCTAGAATTTCTCAAGCCAAGTCATAAACACACAGAGAAGAGTAAGTGGCACCACGAGGAATAACTGCCCTCGGGATTTAAGAAGACAATAGGACAATGTCCTATTTTGATAATACAATGTCCATATTCTTGTATGTGCAAGGACAATAAATATAATATATGCATATGATAACCTTAAGATATAGATTATAAAGAGTTTGCATCCAGTGCTGAGTGTCTCCAAGTCCTAACTCAGAATGGAGAGAAGATCCTCAGGTCTTTTTGTTCTGGGAGCATGAAGCTTGTGAGATTTTCAGAGGCCTGGTTGAGAGTTAGTCCCACTGAGCCCTGTTATGCTCTTCCAAAGAGTAAGTTGAAGCTCTACCTTGAATTTTCATAAGAAGGCAGAGGAGTTTTCTGTTGCTTTAAAGAGTGATAATTAGTAGGTATCTTTTGCACTGGGCTCAGAACCCTTTAATTTGTGTTTCTGGTTTTTCCAAGACAGATTTACCCTTTTCAACTTAAAATTAAATAAATTCAGTCCATGTTTGCCTCCATGGGAGCAAAGACCTGATACTATTAAAACATCAACACAGAGAACTGAAACCACTGGATCCTTCCACCACGTGAGGGCTATGGACACCACTGCACCAAAACCACAGGAATGGTCCTTCCTCAAGTCCCTGCGTTCTGACGTCTGGCCAGAGAGCCATTCTTTCTCTAACCTCAGTGTAGCAACAAGCAGTTTCCTCCCAGAATGGCTCCACCCAGAATCAGGACAGTTGCTATGCTCTTTCTATTTGTTTTCTGCCAATCACTTCAGTTTCTTTGTCTCCAAGGGGTCCCAAACGAGAATGACAAAGGCTCTATGATGGACTGCTAGGCTCATGGGAGAGGTAGATCTACTCATGGGACACTGCTCTAAATCAATATGGCGTGAAAGGAGGAGGACAGAGCCGGGATTAGAACCTACTTAGGTGTGTCCATCCTCTTGGTGTGATATGATGTTGTCATCTACAAAGTTCACACTTGAGAACCAAACGAGGTGTCACTGGAGGTGACACTGGAGCTGGAGCACTTGAGGTGTCACTCAGTGGCTGGAGCACTTGACTAACACATGGAAGAGGTCCTGTGTTTTATCCCCAGCATCTCATAAACCAGAGGTGCTGACCCCATAATCCCTGTACTTGGTAGAGGCAAGAGGATCAGAAGTTAACTTCTGATACATAGTAAGTTCAAGGATACAAGAAATCCTCTTTCAACACACACACACACACACACACAACCCTACTAGGAAAAGAACCCTAAACCCAAAAGAATCCCTTATTATGTTTTAAGTAAGTTTACAGTTTTGTGGTAAGCCACATCCATAGCCATCCTGGGCTCCATGTAGCCCCTTGTTTTAGGTTGGACACTCTTGGTACTATCTATTCCTCCTAGCTCCGAGGCGTGCAGTAATTTTCTCTTTGCTCCTGAGTTCCCACACGCACCTTCTATCTTCATCCACCACATCTGTTTTCACGTAGCCACCCTGAGGCCCATGTTAGGACATCTGTGCACTGGGTCACCTTCCAGCTTCATATTCTCATTCAGCAGTGCTGTGCAGGGAATCTGTTCTGCCCCCACACTCTCCCTTTTCCAAGGTAAGAAGACTAAGTGAAATGAACACAGATGAAGATGAACGCTGAGGCTGACCTTGGAGGGCACCTGTGGTAGAGCTCTCCTGTTCAAGACTACATGCAGGACACCAGACCAGAGTGAGACCGTCTTCCTCCCGAGGTTTCGGTTCCTCTGCCCCTGCAGCACCTCTTTAGAGTGTGCCCTGCAACACAACACAGGACGAAACCGACTTGCCGAGATCTGAGAGGATCTGCCCTCTCATCCATAGGGCGAAGCGCTCCTGGGCGCTGAGTCTGACCACGAGACACAAAGGCCTGCATAAACAGGGGTCCTGTAAGGGGAGCATCTCTCTCGTGATCCCTAACACAGCCTGCCATCCAGTCTTTCAAAAGTGCTGCTTTCCTCCCTAGTAAAACTCTTACCAAAGAGCCCTATTCAATGCCAGCCCATATGCTCCGAAGAAAATGTTTGGCTCCCTTCACCCACATTTCTTTTATTGAGGTCATTTACTAAAGCCAAATATCTGAAGATGAATGTGTGGAATCTAATTTCTTAATACTATGGAAGGCTAAAAATAGTTTGATTGTTTGATGTCTAGCTGTAGATGACGAGTCCTTTTCTATCTTTTTTTGTTTTAAGTCCACAGGATTATTTAATGAGAGACACATGCAGTGAGTCACAGCCTGTAAGCTTTATTCAGCTCAGCAATGCAGAAAATTCCTTAGACGGTTGGTTTGCTTTTGGAGGGCATTCTGAACCATGCAAAATGTGGTGTGAGTCCTCAAAGAGGAGGAGGAGGAGGAAGAATGAGGAGGAAGAGGTGGAAGGAAGAAGCACTGCTGCTGCTGCAAGCTAGATGAGACTCTCCTGCCACCTCCATACAATCCAGGAAAGAATTAGTGAGATTCAAATGTTGGAGACGTTCCGGTAATAGGATGGTTAGAAATCGTTCCCTGAGGCCTCTGCCCTGGCTGGGGTGGTCCTCTCTACTCATAGGGATAGAACGTGAGAATAGACTCCAGTGTACTCGCAATCGTTAGCTCATATCATCGTCCATACATTATTTATATTCAGTTTTCTAAGGCATCACACTGTGTCTCTGGTCTTGCGCTAATATGGTCACACATAAATGACGTATTCGTTTATCTGCCCATTGATGACTCGGTCTGGCGAGACTGCGCATGTAGCTATACAAATATATTTACTTAATTGGTCCGCAATGCGGGTTTCGTAGTCACTTGACAGTCTCTTGCCAGCGGCATCAAGGAGCACACACCTTCCTCCACGGTACTCCACGTTCAGGTCCAGGTGTCCATTATTGCTAAGAGCTAGTCTGGATTGGGCTTAATTGACAGCTCCATTAGTCTGACAAACACAAATGGCATCAAATGCCAGGATTGGACACAAATTGAAGATGAGAGCTCCTTTGCAACCACATGGGAAGGCAAGCAGGGATTTTTAAGACAGAGTAGTGAGGACAATTAGCAGGATTAATGGACTCTCCAGTAGCAAGATGACACCAGATGCCCCTCTTTTGCTCAAGTCTGTGTACATTCCAGTAGCGAGTCCCACTGGCTTCAGAGTGAGGGCACTGTATTCAGCAACTGCACAGCCTCATGTCTCTAAAACAGTGAGCCTGGATGTGAGCTGCAAGCCTTGGGTCAGGTTGAAATAAGTTTGGACCCCGGCCTCCGATAGCAGACATTCCCAACGAGTGGAAACCTGAAGTTCCATGGAGTCATTAGCATGGCCTCCCTGCCTAAGTACTGAGCAGCCTAAGAGTCATTCTGGCTTTTCACACACATCCCTCTGCCTGTATCAGCATGCTGTATATCTCCAAGTAACTGGAATATATGGACAGCATAAATGGAAAAGGTCCATAGGGAACCATCAATCATGTCACCAAGACCCATTTCTGAAGAAAACAACCACAAATGTTTTAGTGAATATAAACGAATCTCACCCTGCCCGTTCCACTGTTCTTGGTTTTATGACCATGTTTTTTTTTTCACACTGTGTGGAAAAATACAAAGAAGTGCCCAGGAACTAAAAACAGAAATGGATCTGTTTTAAGGAGTATTTCCCCCTTGATTTCTTTGCTGTATTTACCAGATGTTGCCTACCCAGATGTGTACCCCAGCCAGCCTCCAACAAGAACCACACCGTGGACCTGAGGCCTGTTCCAGCACATGGGAACTGAAGCCAGGATTCTTAAAGCTTAAAAAGAAAGAGACATCTTTACAATCTGCTTGGCATAGTGCATCATATGAATTTCCCCTTTTCCAATTGTTACCCCAAAGAAAGACAAGGGGAGGAGGTGGTCTAACTCATCACAAGCCATTTTAGTTAAAACAAAGGAGACACATTACAGAAAGGCTGTGGCCTTGGTGTTGTCTCAAGGAGACCAGATAGCTGTCCACGTTACTTATGTCAGCGTTTCTCACCCCATGAAGATCAGGGGTTTATGAGAGTGTATGTTTGGGGTCTTGGAGCTTGCTCTATTTTGCCTAAGTAAAAGTTGTGTGTCTATTTACATGGACACTGACAAAAGGATCTTATATAAAGCTAGGAGAGGGGAAAACGAGAAACTTTACCAAACCCATTGTATAAATGTGATTGAATTACATATTGTAGTCACTTGGCAAGGACAGTGGTGGTGGAAGCTATGGGGGAAATTTGCCTAAATGAAGCATTTGCTAGGTATCCCCTTTGTCTCCCCTCTCAGTGTTTTCTTCCATTTTTATGTGTTAATGGTGTACAACAAAGGAGAGAAAATTGAGGGAATAACTTCACGCCTTTTTATGTGTGTGTGTACGCATGTTCATTTGTGTGTGGATGGAGCCAGAGGTTGACATCAGATGTTCCCCCTCAGTCTCTCTCCATCTTATTCTTTGGTGGTTGGGTTTCTCCTTTAACCCAGAGCTCAGTTAGCAATTCAGTTAGACTGGGCAGCCAGTGAGCTCCTGAGATCTGCCTGTCTGTGCCTTCCCCTCTAGGATTACAGACAATGCTCACTACCATGCCTGCTATTACATGGGCATTGGGAACCTGAACTCAGGTATTTGTGCTTGCATAGCAGGCACTTTACTGAATGAGTCATCGCCCCAATCCTAGCAAAACCTCCTTTTTCATTGAGTTTCTCACCCTTATTGAACAATAATGCCAAATGATGCTGAATTATGTAAGAATCAGAGAAAACTGGATTTAGATCGCATGATCTTCTGAGGAGTAGGTAGAGTTCAGTCATTGCTCCCAACTGGTTAACATCTGTGTGCCTAAGCATGCCAGCACAGGAAGTTTGTGGCTAGATACTGTGCTAGTTTATCAGCCTGCTAAGAATGCTTCTTCTAGCATAAGTATTGTGGCAGGCTCAGCTCTCATATTCCAAATGAAATCTACAGAGCCGGGGACATGGCTCTGTGGTAGATTGCTCGCCTAGCACACGCAGAATTCTTGGTTCAATTCCTAGTGCTGAAAAAGTGGAAACTTCTGGTGGGATTAGAAGCTATTGTCTCCTTCCAGGTCTGAAGGCCTACACTAGGTAATGTGAATGGTAGAACTGGGGACCGCTGTGTCTGCCTGGATGTGTCTGGAGTTCACCCCATCGAAATCATCTTGTGATGGGGCGGGGCATAAAGTGAAGGGAATCATTTCACCTTCAGTTACCACTGAGCATTTGAAAATGAATTTGCAACTCCAATATATTCTTTGGTTGATATTCAGTAATCAGCCATTAAGTATTAGAAATTGAATTTATTGCATGTTGCAAAAGCATTGACCCTTACTAACCTTCAGAACTTTGCACCTCAGTGACATGGCTCTCATTGAACTGCTTCCTGATGGTGGGGACTGACTGGGGCCTGAGCTCACTTTTGTAACCCAGGGTCCTGAAAGAGTACTGTAGCAAATGTCCCTAGCCATGAAAAAGACTGGCATTCAAAGCACATCTCCTACTGGACGTTTTTGCACACTATCTAAAGTAGGATGATAGCTAGTCAGGACTGACTGTGTTACATCTTTTTTGTTCCTGTATTCTTTTCTGAATTATCTTCTGACAACCAAAGTTGACGAATACAGTCAAGTCATTTTGCTGAGTGCAGACATGGCAATATGGATATTATCAAGACAGGTGATTTGTCAAAAAATATATGCTGAATATCCACTGTGCATCAGGGGTCAGGTAGTAGATTTTTGTCGATCATTCTTGGCTTTTGAGTATAACATATAAAGCTTCAGATGAACTAGGATATTCCAGCTACATAGAACACAATCAAAGGCATCCTGAAATTCTTTAACGCAGTAACAGAACAATCCTGCCATCTCCCAGACACAAGCCAACATGCTCAGGTTGTTACTGAGTTATGGGAACCACCTTATCTTCACCTTGCTATCTCTTTCCTTTAAGAGCACACCTTCTCCTTTCCCATTTCTTTGCAGCGTGTCCTTACCACATTGCACCCAACTCTCACCGCAAAATCCCCACTCCTCAGCCCCAGGGCCCACTCTCTCCTCCCACCGCTCCCCTGAACGTCTTTCTCAAATGTCACCGCTGTCAACTGCTGCTGACTCAATTCTTCCCATCCAGAGATCCCGGCAATGGTCTTGGTGTCTGCCCTCAGTCTTGGTCGATCCTTCATGTGGCCGACCCTGAGGTTCCACCCCCTGTCTGAGGGTGCTTTCCATCTCTGCCCTTTCCTCCAAAGAAAACAATCCTCATTGTGTTCATGCGTTCACTTATTTATTTGTTCGATGCAGCCATTTGTAGAACTTGGGCATTTCCTGGGCTTCGGTTTCCGTGTCTAAGAAGTCACTGCCATTGCTCTTCCTCCACACCTGGCTTGCCTTTGGACTCCAGCCCACTGTCTCCCTTTGTTGGCTGAACACTCATTTCTTGATTATGTTTTGCCCTCAAGAAATCCCCAAAGGGAAGATGAAGAGTTTCATAGGAACGGGGAGGGAAATTAGAGAAGGTATTGGGGGTAAAGATGCCCTTAAGTCACGTGTACATGTATGAAATTGTCAAATGATGATGGTGACGATGACAATGACAATAGTGAAAGAGAGAAATTCCCAAAGAAGTGCCCAGGCCCCCTTTCATTGGTGACTTTCTCACCTTGCTTCTATGGTTGGACCCGCCCGTATTCTTCCCTTCAGTTAGTTTCCTGGTTCTTTCTGTCTGTCATCATCACCAATGACTGGGCCACCTTTGGGTTTGTCTGTCACCTCCTCCCTTTATCCCCTGAGTAATTGTCTCTGTGACCCAGTCTCCATTACCCTAACTCCCTTTCTCCTTCATGGCTCACAAGTTCTCCAGGCTAATCTTTCTGAAGAAATGATTGTCACAAATATTATTGTGACATATCTTTCTTCCAAAATATTGAATTGTATCCTGACACCCAACCTCACGTTTTTAGGCTTCCCACCCCTTGCTTTTCCTAACATGTATAACCACAGTCCTTCAGGACCCACGGCTGCAGGGGTGGGGCTTAGATCACATATCACATTTCCCTCTCTGTGCCCTCTGCCCATGTCCTTCCAGCTGTGTGTGGCATCTTCCTTCACCCTCCTTGGCCCTGCTCCCCCTGCCATTAGCCATGAGTCTTCTTTCCATGTTTGTTTGGGAAATCAAATGAAGTCTTTTTCTTTCCCTCATTCTGACTGATGCATTACAGACAGAAGAGATGAGTGGCATCTCCTATCAGCACAGTGACACATGGTTGATAACTCAGCTGAAGAAGTGGCTTCTGAGAGGGGAGTTTTGTCTACCACACCTCTGCAAGCTGACTGCCCAAGAGCCCCCGAGTTGGGGGCGGGGTGGATGGCTGCTGTTGCTCAGGTGGAGCTGGTATCATAGAGAATCTGAATCTTGACCATTGTTGTCTTTGGACTCTGCTGCTCATCATAAAGATGAGTGGCAGGACTGTACCAGGTGGGGCTGCCTGACATTTCAGCTTCTGAGTAAAAGCTAGTAGCCCCATCACCTTCCTGCTTTGTTTCCTGCCTGGTCCTCCCTGCGTCTGTAACCTCTCACCTTGGCAAGCTAGCACATTCTTTAAAGACAACCCTTTTGACTCATTTCTTCCCTCATCTGATCATCTGTGCCTTATTTGGCCGCTAATGTTCTTCATTGTTTTATATATGTGTCATCTCACCAGATGAATCGCGAGACTCTTTGTTCTGTGTTCACATTTGACATAAACAGCCTCTGACCCCTGCTTGTCAAGTCTCTTCCATACAGGCTCTTTGCTCCTAACTAGGATTTAACAATAGTTTAGTAAATATAAAAGGATGACTTTTCAGATTCTTCTGGCCACCATTACTCTGAGAAATGTTGACATCACTATAAAAGTGTATCTTAAAAACATGTATCTATTCACCAATCTGTTCCAATTTGTCTTTAACATTTTTTTTCAGATTTATCTTATTTTATGAATATGAGTGTCGATTTGCATGTATTCCTGGTATCTGTGGAGTTCAGAAGAGGAGGTCAGATGCCTTAAGACTGGAGTCACAGATGTTTGTGAGCCACCACATGGGTGCCAGGATCTGAATCTGGATCCTCTGCAAGAGCTTTTAACTGCTGAGCCATCTCTCCAGCCCCCAATTCATGTCATT
This sequence comes from Cricetomys ansorgei, assembly GCA_026225945.1. Lineage (NCBI taxonomy): Eukaryota > Metazoa > Chordata > Mammalia > Rodentia > Nesomyidae > Cricetomys > Cricetomys ansorgei. Next base: position 34,718,810 of record JAMJFZ010000199.1, read on the forward strand.
TTATAGGGATCTTAGCTGTGGCATCTTTGAAAGACACAGGCCCACCAGCATGCTTACATATATCATGGAGCAATCGCAAGTACTATTGATGTCCATAAAGAAACTTCACTTCCTGAAAGCAGAATCGCCATCATTACAAGTAAAATCACAATTGTTAAAGATTGTGAGATATATATATATATAATGTTAGGCCTTTCTGCCTGCTGTGTTCATTAAATGTGTCCCAATGTGGGACCCTAGACTTCACTGATACCCCATTCACTGTAGCAAGTAATATAAAGGATTTTTCCTCTCTCAAAGTCTGCATTTTCCTCCCTGAGTAGCTATCAGCCTCGCTGTTTACGAATACACTAATGTTGCAATGTTCCCTGGATGTTTCCTTTGAGGTCTGTATAGACGTCGCAGAGAGCAAGGTCCTAAGCCAAGACACTGAGAAGTCTTTGAGGTACTGCGAGGAAATATGTGTGGGCCCTGAGCCGAGCACTGAGCTGAGCTCTGAGCATGCTCAGATCAAAATGGGTCCCAAAGCTGAGTTCCTGGATCTCCTCACAGGGTTTCCCACAGATCTGTTGTGGGTTCTCCCCTCAGCCTCATCTCCCTTGTAGGCAGGGACTAAGAAGCCCATTCTTTTCATTTCTTTTTGGTTTCACTTTTGAAATGAAGGTTGGTATTTTAGAATGGAGATATATTACGCATTACTCACCTACATATACACATATATTCAGTAATAGCTACAGAGATGAGAGATGGCAGAGGCAGATACAATTGGATTTCTTTCATAGGCCTGGGCTAGAGACTGTTTTTTTCTCAGCTCTTCCTCAAGTGAGACTGTGATTTTGTTCATCCTGGGTCCTCCTCTCAAGACCACATAAGGGGTTTGAGAAGGCTCCCATGTGAATTGGGACAGGCTTGGAATAGACCATTTCTTCGAAGACATCCAGTATACACTGCTTAAATGACTCAAGGCCCAGACTTGAAGCAAAGAGTCTGTGATGCTCTGGCATTATCCTTGGGGCTACGAGAGCATGAGAGAGGGGTGGGGGAGTGTCCAGGACCAGCTGGTCAGAGTGACTGACTGGTATCGGAGGCTTGAGAGCTGGAAGGACTGATACATACCAGACTGCTAACAGCTTGTCTCAAAGATGCTGAGGCAAGAGAAGGAACACAGTCTTCCTTGATTGGAGACAGTAATTTATTTGTATTGCCTCTGCCTTTTTCTCCAAAACAACTAAGCTGCATAGGACAGAGAGCTGGAAGGCACAGAAGAGCAGTTGCATGATGATTCAGGAAGTCCGGGAAGGAGAGCAAGCTAAATGACACTCAAAATCTCCTGTTAAACAACCAATAGGATGAAACAGTTGGTTAAAATACTCCCGGTAGTCCCTTTGGAAGTCACCAGGGAGTAGCCTCTGTCTTGTTGATTAAGTAGCTCCAAGTGTTCAACTGTGAAGTGAATCTTTAATAAAGCAAATTTGATCATCAAAAAAACAAAGCAAAAACAAAAACAAACAAACAAAAACAACAAAAAGAAATATAGAAATTCCCCATACTAAAAGTGGAGAGGTAACTTTTAGTGGTGGGAAAATACTCCACACAGTTAGAGTAAGTTCTGTGGCTGGGGACTGATTTGGATAACATTTTGAAAATGTCGTCACGACTCTCAGTGGCCACTCGCTTGGTAATAAAGAGCAAAACCAGGAAAGTGACCCTCAACTCTGGAGATGCTGCCACCGCAGCATAGTCACACCAAAGGGGAAAGGCTAGCAAAGCCAGCTGCAGCCCTGGCAGAGCACAGGTGAACATCCCCCCCACACCCCCAACACCCATACCCTCTCCCTTCCTTTCCCAGTGTGTTTAGACCACTAGTACCAAAATGATTTCTCTCTTGGCAATCAAAGAGCTAGGCCTTGAGGGCACAGAGTTTGAGTAATTTCCCAGGCTCTCCTTCCAGGGCTCCATAGCTCCTCCAGGTAGATTTTCTGGGGTGTCCCTCTGACATGGGGGGCACCATCCATGGCAGCTTGTGCTTGGAATTACAAAATCCCTGTTGAACTGACATCATGACATCACAGGATTTTATACTATTATGGGTCCTTAAAGCTCTTTTAGCACACAAATAAAATTAAATGATTGCGATAGGTCCTTATAAACTGCCTAGAGCTAAGCGAACATTATTGTTGTGTGTCTAAGCCTCTCAGTTTACATAGCAGGCAGACTAATGCAAAATTAAGTGATTGCCCAAGGTCTTTTAGCTGTATGTTCCAAAGGTTGTTTCACACTCATAACCCATATTTAATTTTTGTTTATCATTCATAACTAACATTTTATCTTTCAAATCATATGATAAATAATAGATACAAATTATGCACCAAGGAAATACTGGCAAGTGGTCTTGTTCTGAATATCTAAGATGTAACTAATAAGAATAGCATGTAAGCAAAACCAAAAAAAAAAAAGATTTCAAGCCCTTATAAGGAAGTACTTAAGATGCAATTAATTATGAATATAAGTACGGGATGATTTTGGTGGCATTTCACAGAATGTCTGCTGTAGGCAGTAGTCCCCAGAAGTCCTCCACCCTCATCTCCAGTGTCTGCCTCAGAGCCAGCTTCCAGCCTGGCCTAGGGATGACACTACAGTCTTACAGAAGCCCCAAGAAGGGAATTCAAGTTTTGAGTATAAGTCTATTATTGACATTTGTGAATGATCACAGTGCAGTGGGCTGCCCTGCTCTCAGGAGCTAATTACGAGGCTCGTTAGCTAGAAAAGACATTAGAAGCAATTTGTCGACAGCCCTGGAAGCCCAGTGACAAGGTATGGGCTTATTCAGCAATGGCTGAGGTGGGGTTCTGCATCTTTCTGACTATGGGGATGGTTCCCAGAAGGGGCCCAGATGGTTTGAAGCTTTCTGTCATGAGTTCCAAAAGCAGCAAGCGAAAGAATGACAGCATCCTACCAAAGTTTCTGTATTACTTGTATTTGGTAAGCTGAATAGAATTTCATCTTCTGATACACTGTACTTCATTGAATAGGAGGACTCTTAAATAAAGTTTTGACTCAGCCTGCTACCATGAAGGAACTCTTGGCACATACATTTGTCTGTATGTCTGTCTGTCTATCTATCTATCTATCTATCTATCTATCTATCTATCTATCTATCTATCATTTATTTATTTATTTGAGACAGGGTCTCACTATGTATCCTTGGTTGGCCTGAAACTCACTATGAGTTTCATAAACTGAGACCAGTTTAGTCTCAAATTCCCAGAGATGTATCTGTTCCTGCCCCTGAATGCTGAGATTAAAGAGAGTGCCACCATGCCCCGCAGACTGGTTATTCACACATAATGAGTCTGGTATGGCTTGGAGTGTCAGTTCATGCTATCCAAAGGGGAAGATTCATTGTTAGTTTACAATTGCTTTATGAATTCTGCAGTTCTTTTGATTATCTCATTTAATCATAGCGGGAAGTGAAAAATAACATCTTCATTTGACATAAAAGGAAACTGAGATTTGAGAGGTTTACCATGTTCAAAGGACCATGGCTGGCTTTCTCCTTTCCCAGCAGTTACTAATAAAGGCAGGTCTTTATCTCCAATTCCAGATTGTAGGCTCCAGAAGCCATACAACTGGAGCCAAGTCATGGAGGCTTATGGCGGGTTAGCTGGCTCCAAGCTGTGTGTGTCCCTACAGAAGAGCGTATGCGCTTCCTTCTCTAGCCTGCTTCTTCTTCTCACTAAGGCACAAGACACTTGTCTCTGGCACTTTGAAAAGTTTAGAAGGCACAAAGCCTTGGCTGAAGGCATGATTGAATGGGTGGACCAGGTGATGATGCGGCTGTTCATGCTGGTGTTAAAAAACCGACATGCTGTTCAACTGAATTCTGTTTAGTCCACTGAGTTTGAGGAGTGCTCTTTCATATGAATTCTGCATGGCATCCAATGTCCAGTGTTTTCTCCTTCTCTCTTAAAAACAGAGAGCCAGTTTTTTTTGAGGACAACAGAGTACTTGCCATATTGGCCTGTGGAAGAACCTTGTGAATGGAAACGTTAAGGCTGATACGAATGGAAGGTAGAAAGCGCCTAGATCCTGCTGACGTGGCAAGGGACTGCCAGACCAGACTTGTGCTAGTGGAACTACCCTGTGAAATAAATAAAATCTGATCGTATTTCAGCTGCTATTCTCTTTTGGGGGCCTGAGTGCACCTTCTAACTAATGAGGCAGAAAGACTGAATAAAACCCATATATGGGTCTCCTGGAAAGAGAAATATGCAGTTCACTAGTGTGGGTCTCAATATGATTTGGTCTATTGGAAACACAATCTGAGTGGGGACATTCCAGGAAAAGCTAAAGTTATCTTGATAAGAGGTGCGATCAGGTAGAAGAGATTGGAAAGGAAGAGGAAAGCCCGCTAAGAAAAGCCTGGATACCAGGAGGTTCAGCATCAGCAGCTGAGGGCCTGTGGTAATGGACAGCACTGGTGTGCTGAGAGGACTTTCTTGGCATTTTCAGCCAAGAGCTGACCCTCCATCAGGCACAGACCTTGCTCTGTGGGCCCTGATTTGAAACACACAACAAGTGAGCAAGTGTCCTGTGGGATACCGTCTGCCGGCACCCTCAAGTCCCTTTCTAGACATACCACTAAAGTGGTGATATTTTAAGCTATAGAATTGTTTTCCTTTATGTGTTTGTCCATAACTGAGGAGAGATGACTTTTTATAGGATTCAATTTCATGTTCCCAGGCCCAAGTTTAAAAAGCTTTCTTTGGCTCAGTTAGGAGGAGAAGAAGAGAGGGGGAAGCCTCCTGCATGTGGAACTTTTTCCAGATTATAGTCTAGGAGAGGCACTTACTTGCTGACCCATTATAGGGACTATGGTGGATCCAACTCTTAATGCAGATGGCAGAGGGGCAGGAAGCAGAGAGATGCGCTAAAGAAAGAGGCCCCACCTCAGAGGCTAATGAAACCCATTTCCGAGCTGACCACAAGTCCCTGCTCCTTCCAGACTGAGACCCAGAAGTGTTCTCTGTGGTTATCCAGCCCTGTCTCCCTACTGCAGTGACACTGGCTCTTGCATTTCAGATGTCACAGCTGCAAAGTGGTAACAGCCCAGAGTCGCTGCCTGGAGGGCTTCTTGCAGAGGGCTTAAAGTGTGGGTCATCGTTGTGTGAGAAAGATACAAACCTTAGCTGTAGAAAGTCACTAAAATAAGGGAATCACTGTAGGACAGGTAGCATTAAGCACTGACTCTGATAGTACTCTCTGGCAGGAAAAATCTGTATGAATCTTTTGTAAGGTGAGAGGTGTGTCTCTTTGACCGGGAGTCTTGGATTTGGCGTTGGCATTGTGACAGCTTCACTGTGATTTCTGAGTGAGTGTGAGCAAATTTCCTAACCAACCAGGGCCTGATTTCTACCTACATGATGGGAATTTTGGTTTTACCTCTTTGACAGGGCAACGGTTTTGGAAGTACGGCTGCACGGACTGACCTCACTGGAAACTACTACGCCTGTACTGCTAAGTTCTGCTAAATGCACAACACTGGGTGTCAGCCTAGAGGATCCTGAGCACAAGTGTTTATGAAATGAGCACCGGGATACAAGTGTGCATTAATGAATGAATAAATGAGTAAACTGGTTTGTGCATATGCATGTGAGTGTCTGCTTCCATGTGTGCCTGTGCATACATGTGCGTGCATGCGTACGTGTATAAACCTGGAGGCCAGAGGTCAACCCAGGAGTCGTTCTTCCCACATTGCCCACACTATTTTCTGAGACACGTTCCGCTGTGGCCTGAGCTCTCTGATTAGGACAGGCTGGTTGGCCATCGAGTCTCAGAGATCTGGTTGTCTGTCTCTGCCTCCACAACACCGGGATTACAAGCATGCGCTGTACAAGCAGCTTTGTATGTTGGTGCCGGCGCTGAAACTCAGATCCTAACGCTTGTGTGACAGGCACTTTACTGAGTTATTCCCTCATCTCCATGTTTTTAAAAATCTCTGCAGGTGACCCTCATGCTCACAGAGGCTTCTGAGAGAACATTCTAAGGGGGCAGTGGGGATTCTGTGACATAGCACGAAAGGGGTGTGTAGTGCCAGATCTGGCCCAGAATTCATGGTCAGTAAATGGGAGCATTTATTTTTATCTACAGAGGATGCTGTAAGGTAGATGTTAGTTTACTCAGAAAAGTTGGCTCAGGACACGAATGGTGAGAGAGAGAGAGGGACGTCCTCGCTCTCTTTAGACCTCAGGGGAGGCAAGAGGGTAGCCACAGTGAAGGGAGCCTGCTTCAACTGTGGAAGGTTTAGGTACATTGCCGTGATATTGTGTGTATTCAGTGACGAAATAACCTGAAGACGGACAAAGGAGAAGACGCATTTCCCGGTAATAAAATCCCTCAAGACTCCCAGGCTTCAGGAAGGCGAATTTTCATGCAACGGTGGAAATTGGTTAACGAACAAGTGAAGGTGTGGTCGGAGGCGACCACGGTGCCCGGAGCTCCGCTGGAAATTATCGACAGCTATATTGCTTATTCCTGTAGCGGTTGGGAAATGAAATGCCTCAATCTAATCAAGTAATTGCATTAAGGAGCTGCAGGGGACATTCAGCTGCTTTTCTGGAACAGACAAGCAGTCAACTGTACTACAACCAGGTTAACTGTCAGGAGGAGTTTGGCTCAAATGTCTTTTAGTTCAGCTAACATAGTTCCTCTTCTTGCAGATGCAAGCGAAAGTCTAAAAAAAAAATAAAAATGAAAAATCAGAGGGCAGCTAACGGGCAAAATAAAACAGCATGTTTGCAATGTGTGGTTCATGTTTCCAGGACAACATCCAGCAAAATTTGTATTTATTTATTGGAGGAGTGAGGTTAGAGGGTGCGATGTGGGGTTGGTGTTAGACCCTAAAATAAGCAGTCATAGTTGGGATGAGCAAGCTCTCCAAAGGCTCGGGCGGGCAGCTGTGTGCCCGGCTCAAGGTTTTGCTTTCCTATGCTGGGAGAGGGATGAGTATTTCAATCCACTCCACTCCTAGCAGATGGGTAGTCATAGTTAGGACAGTGACAATTAGCAGGAATTTCAAAAAAAAAAATACTACAATCTAAGAAGTTTCTCATTTGCATGATTAGCCGGAGGAAAGTTGTCGCCCCAAAGGATGGGAGTATAAGCAGCAGAAAAATGGCCACTTTGTGTTAGAGTTGTTCTTGTGACATTTCGAGCTTTGTGGGTCTTGCCAGTGCCACTTTATATCTGAGCATCCAGAAAGACACAGCTCACAGAGTAGGCACAGTTCCTGGGCTATCTTTGTCTACACGAAGCGCTAAATTCTTGGCCAGTCTTTTTGGCCACCAAGTTCCTCAGTAAGTGTTGTTTTCATGTCACACCTCAGCCACGATGTTGTGAGTTTTGTCCTCTCGGGTGAGGACAAGTGACCCTCTCCCTCAGGGACCGTGGGTCTCCTGGGGACCCTGAGCGTTGTTTGAGTTGCTGGAACTTTGTCTCTACTCTCCGGAATCCCTCCTTTACCGCCTGCCCCACTTCTCACATACACAGTACTAAGCAGGGTGTATTACCACGCCGTTTATCTCAGTCCTCAAAGCTTACAAAATTACTTCCATTTGTGAGGTAATCTTGCTTTTTCCCCCTCAGCCTTGAATTTGCCCACCAGGGTTGCTGTGAGGAATAAACTTAAAAATAAACTATTTCCATGTGGCTGGACCCTAGGATCCAGAACACAGACCGTACCACCAGGACAGGCGTCGTATTGTTCTTGTTTGAAAGCTGGTGTTTTATGAAAGGAGTTAATCTGGTGCCAGGGAAAGGTGACAGGAGAGTGAAGCTGCCTCCCTGCCTCTGATCATGGTGTCACGATGCCTGTCCTGGCTTGCGGCCCGGGTTGTCCGGTCCCTCACGGTGTGCAGATGGGAGGGAAGTGCTGACTTAGCCAGTGCAGGTGTTATGAGTGCTTGGTAATATTTGCTGACTGCTCTGAAGATGAAAAGCATTATGGGGCACTAAGTACAATAATTATCAGTATAAAATCTCACACAACTCCTCGGAAAACTAAGGACAAACAGGCAGGAAATATAAATGCTGGTGACAGGAGGCCAGGAGCCAAGGTGGCTTGTGAAATGTGAGGACACACAAGAGTTCATGGGACCTTGGGAAACAAAGGCATTCTTAAGCTGAAGGAAGAAAACTGTGAAGGAGGCTTCTCTGGAAACCCATGAGATTCTGGTTAGTGAGCACCCGTGGGCTACTTCCTTTCTAAGAGGAATACAGGCAGAGCATGTGCCTCGTAGATGTTGTGGAAGGAGCACCCCATTCAGAGTTTGTCTTGGGATCCTCCATCACCTTCTCCCACCTCTGTCTTAGCAACAGGGTGGTAGTGTGCTAATTGGAGACCTTTGGACCACTCTTAAGTTCTTGATACCCCTTGTGATCACAGATGTTGACTCCTTGTGCATGTCCTAAGATAAGGATCACCTCCTCTGGCCATTGATGGTGTTTACAAACCCAAGCTTTCTTATCCTGGCAATCGCTAACCTTTTCTGGGTCATCTGGGGTCATTAAGCTTGTGCTGCATCTGGCCATTGGCTCATGCGTAATAGGTGGTTGATTTTATGACCTCATCTGAAAGATGCTGAGCAAGGTTAAGTCTCCATCTTTCCAAAGGGTGGTGGTAAAACTAAAAGCCCCCTTCAAACTCATCTTTTACCAAAGAAATCTCTAAAGACATAATGTCTTTTCAAACTATATCCAAATATCTCTGTCAAGGACAAAGGAAAGAATATTAAGTCTTGTGTGGGAGATGCTGCCAGGCTGATGTCTTGTGCCAAGCACCTGATGTCTCTGTGACAAAGTTTCCTTCCTTCCAAGAGAAGATTACAGTGGATTGTGGATTGTGAATGCTGCAAAAGCAAGGGGCTGGCAAGCACTTAGAACAGTGCCACGCATATAACACACACTTCATGGGCATTTACTAGTAAATACGACAGAATACACTACAGGTTCCTTAACAAGCATGAGGGAAGGACAAAGGAAGTTGAAGGTCACCCCATGAGCCAGTTGCCAGTTACAAATGCATCAAAAGTCATACAAAAAGAGAGATGATAAAGATTCCAGTGAGCTAAGCAAGGCAGATGTTTCAAAGAAGTTAGGAGGGAGTTGGAAGTGTCACGGTTCGGATGACCTGTGGTTGAGCCAACTTCCACAGGAACCTGAGAGTTGATCTTGACAGTCAACTTGATAGGACTGAGAATCATCTAGAAGACAAACTTCTGAGAAGTATGTCTGTGAGGGAGTTTTTAGATTGGGTTAACTGAGGTGGGGTGACCCACACTTAACGCTGGTGGCACCACTCCACGGGCTGAGCGAGCCGAGCACAGCATCATCTCTCTCTGCTTCCTGACCAGAGATGCAATGTGACTACCTGCCCCACACTCCTGCTGCCACAACTTCCTTGTCCCGGTCACAATGGACTGTATCCTCAAATCACAAACCCCAATAAACCCTTCCCTCCTTAAATTGCTTCTGGACAAATACTTTCTCACAATGAGATGAGAAATAACTATGCACACTCTGAGGGAGAAAGCTCAGCCTTGAGCTAAAGGCAGAAACAAAGTAGAGCTTGAATGGTAGTCCAGGACAGGTCCTAGGTAACAGAGCCAGGCCTTCCGGGAAAGGCTGCTAGGATCCCATCAATTCTGAGCAAGAGCAGCAGTGACTGTCATATAAACGACATTTGGCCACTACCTTGAAAGATGACTGAGTTTTCTAAGAGTGCATTTCTTGATCATCTGTGTTGCATTTTTACCCCTAGAGTCACTTATGGGGTTGTTCATGACCAGGCTTGCTGCTTTAGCAGCTAATGTGTCTGTAAACACTGAAGAGAGTACAGGAGAGAGAAACAAGTCAACAAGGGTCTCCTAGGTGTCTTAGGGTTGGGGTATGTGACAGCGGAAGGCGAAGGGACTGGACCTGTAAAGGTGTCTTCATATTCAGGAACTATTTCATCAACCAACTTCCTCATGGCTTTGTTGATGACTGTGAAGATAAAACACCATGCAGCATAAGAAGCTGCATAGTTAGTTGTGACCTTATTGTAACAAAACCTAAAGCTTTCTGCATGTGTACATGTGCCCATGTGTGGGCTTGGTGTGGAGGCCAGAGGTCCACATTGAGTGTCTTCCTCAGTCACTCTCCACCTTATACTTTGAGGCAGGATCTCCTACTGAACCTAAAACTGGCTGTCAATCAAGGCCTAGGAACTGCCCTGTCTTTGGACCCTAGTGCTGGTGTGCCTGGATATTTCTCTTTTCTTCCTTCCTTCCTTCCTTCCTTCCTTCCTTCCTTCCTTCCTTCCTTCCTTCCTCCCTTCCTCCCTTCCTCCCTCCCTCCCTCCCTTCCTCCTTTCCTTCCTCCCTTCCTTCTTTCCTTCTTCCTCCCTCCCTCCTTTCTCTTTTCTTTTCTTTTCTTTTCTTTTTTCTTTTCTTTTCTTTTCTTTTCTTTTCTTTTCTTTTCTTTTCTTTTCTTTTCTTTTCTTTTGTCTTTCTCTCTCTCTCTCTCTCTCTCTCTCTCTCTCTCTCTTTCTTTCTCTTTCATTTCACCTCCTCCTCCTCCTTTTTTTCTGTTTTTTTGAGACAAGATTTCTCTGTGTAGCCCCAGCTGTCCTGAAACTTGTTCTGTAGCTAGACTGGCCTTGAACTCACAGAGATTCTCCTGCCTCTGCCTCCCAAGTGCTGGAATTAAAGGTGTACACCACCACTGTCAGGCTATTGCCTGGATTTGTTAAATGTGGGTTCCAGGGAATCAAACTCAGGTTCTCATGTTTCCACAGCAGGCACTCTGATGCTGGAGCTATCTCCCCATACCCCAGCAAGCTTTGTGATCTAAGGATATTCATAAAATTCCCAAGTGTCTTGGCTCAGCACTTGAGAACATGATAAATTATGATGCATACATAGTCTGGGCTCACTCTCCCCAGCAGACTTTGAAGCCCAGAAAGATTAATTCATGAAACTTCAGTCCCTGGGAGCTTGTGCTGACCCTATGACTCTCAGTTAAGAACCACAGGGCAGAAGAAAGTGACTTTGAGACAATCAAGGACAGTTCTTAGGTGTGACACATCTCAGCCTGTTATTCTAGAGCTAGGGGTGACTTTAGCCACGGCGCAGAGATAATATTCCTTCCTAAAGGAACCTTCTGTAAGAAGTGGGGGAGACCATGCCTATCTGGTCTTCAGGATGAACTTCTCTCTTGATGGGTTAAGTTTCTGAGCCACCGTGCTGCTCTCCTTCTGTGCTTTTACAAATTTCAAAGCTCTCTTCCATTTTAATGGAAGTTCTATTTGTGTTTCTAAAATTATAGATTTTTTTTGATGTCTTAGAAGTTCACTGCACTTTGTTTTTGCTCCCACTAAACAGTTTTTAAACACAGAGAGTGCAGAGATGGTGCTCAGCCGGAGGCAAGAAGGGACCAAGCTCCCTTTGCTGAGAACTCAAATGTTCTGTTCGGTCAAACAAAATGGTTTTCTCTATTTTTAATTCCTCCGTTAACTTGCCCCTTCTGATGGAATTTGAAAACCTTCAAACTCAGGCAGTTGGTAAGGAAATGATCTTAGAAACGTGGGATCATGAGGCAATTTACCACTGCTTTCTTCTAAATCTTGGGGTTTCCTAACAATTGATACTATTGTGGATGTTCGCCTCTTTGCCACTTCACTACAACACTTTGAAGCTACGCATGGGTCTAAAAGGTTGAGCCAGGTAGATGCCTTGACTGTGTGGTCCAGTTATGGGCTGTGCAATTCCACACTTCCTCAGGCACAAACCTAAATTCTCACTGCACCGTTCTGTAAGGATCGTCTGAGAGAGCCAATGTGATATTCCTTTGAAAGCAGATCGGTAACTTGACCTACACTCATCATCTCCCTGCCTCGTCCGTGTCAGTCTCTTATGAACCTTGAAAAGTACAGCTCTAGGGATAAAATGTGGATGTAGATCCTTGCACTTTGCCAGTCAAAATGCCAGTCCCATCGTCCCGTATTGATCCTACAGCGAACAGCGAGGGGATGCAACAGTTGTGCTCAGCAGTACTTTGTTCTCAGTGAGGTCATGCTAATGTTTTGCCAAGGAAGAGATCCCTAGTTATAGAGCCTTGTACTCTGGGTTCCATGGCCATCTTCCTGTGTCAAGCTCCATGAGCTCATGGTAGCTGGGTCTCTGTAACAGCAGGAATGCCCAGCAAATATCTTACATATGCAGGAGCCTACAGCTCAGTTCCCAGATCCTCATTCTGGCTTCCCTAGGTTCCAAGACATTGCCCTGTAACTATGGTCAACTCAGAACAGTTGCAAATTATGTGCTAACCACTTTGGACCAAAGAACAAACACACTAACTCAACTGAGTGACTCCATCTGTGTTTCCTATACTAGTGTACTTGAAGCTCTCTTTCTTAGAAAGTTACCAGGATGGGTGAGATAGCAAGGTTCCATGCTCTATGGTATAGAAGTATTAAGTTAGGATGGTAAATACCCACTAGACCTAATTGTATGACCCTCAGGACAGGTGTTGAGGACCTACTAGAGGATATAAGGCCCAGGGGTAGAGTCTGTGTGTCACTGGCTGACCTCAGAGGTGGTGGAATCTCACAAAAGATACAGAAAATAAAAAAAAAAATGCTCCGTGGGAGGGAACCTGCATTCTGATTTGTTACCCAGCCTCTGACAGAACCCAGCTTTGTGAGCCAGTAAATATGGACTTTCTCTGAGCCTCCACTTTCTCATCTGTGCTTTGAATGCAAATGTGTCAGGTCCCTGCTGGCCTCTCTGAGATGACAGTATCTGGGCAGAACGGCCCATACTTATAGGGGTCTCAGCACAAACACACACATACTTAGATGCATGCACATGAATGCTCATACCCACAGGACATGTACATACCCACAATGCAGTGTTTCTGAATTCATGAATGTGCATACATGATGTGTACAGATATATAGACAACAGCATACATGTACTCACACATGTACATGTATGTGTGCAACTGGATGCAGCACGCTTTCATGCTTATTCACACACACACACACACACACACACACACACACACACCTTTATACAACTTCTTACATGCATATGTGCAGATCCACATCCACATGCACATATCATTTGTCTCATATGCATATTCTTGCCCACACACGAACACAAAATCTTCTCTCCTCCCAGATACATAAACATACATATCTCAAGTCTAGCATTTCACACTTCATTTATACAATACATTTATATACGAGGGCAGCAACAGGCGAGGCAGGAACTAACAAAGTCATGTGAAGTGTTTTTATGTTGCCCTGAGGATCCTCTGGGCTCTGGGTTAGTCCTCTTGTCTGTTCCACAGGGCCTGTTATGTCATCTACATGTAGCTACCTTTTCCAGGGAAAGAAAGCATTAACTGAAAAAGAGATAAAAGAATGAAGTTCATCATAAATGAAAAGGCAAGAAAAAAGAATAAAGAGGAAAAGGTCGTTCTATTCCCATCTGTAGGAAAAATAAACTTCAAATTTTTTTAAAGGGATGTTTGGCGTGTCCTTCTGAATATTTGTATAAAGAATGGCATGCTCTTGTTTACTTTCGGTGGAGTTCTTGTTTCCTTCCTAGGATTCCTGGTGGCCATACTCACCAGTTATGGGGATCATGAGATGAACATCAGAGATACAAAGAGTGAACACACAACACACAAATATGGGGCAGGTCAGGGGAATCCTGCGTGGGACTCTGACTATCAGGGACATTTCCAGATCAGTCATCTACCTCCTTGGTCCTTGTCACTCTTGACCTGGTTCAGGGGAAAGCTAGGAGAGCTTGGGCTGGATGGGGGTGGGGTTTTGACACCATGGTGGACAGCTGGGGAAAGTCACACTGATCGCACCCAGTCCTGTTCCTGCTCAGGACAAGGATGGCTAGGCACTAACCACATCCCATGTGGGCCACCATGGTGCTGTCCCCACAGTGTCACCCCGATGTCCTCAGCAGAGCAATGTCCTGACAAAGCACGCCTCTGATTTCATCTGCACACTGTATAAATGGCAGAGCTCTGATTTAATCAATAAGGAAACTGAGGCCTAGGGGCTCATTTGCCTGAGTTCACCACAGCTAAGAATGGAAGAGTGGGAACTTCACTGACATCACCTATGTCCAAATATAGTTCATTAGCTATGGTAGCAGGAAAATAAAAATAATAGCTGGGGACAGTAGATAAAAATAGATGATAATGGATGTTTTACAAAGTGCACTGCACCATTTTAAGTAGATTTAGTGCATCAGTTTGCCCAGTTCTTACAGTCTTATGAGACATATACTTTTATTACCCCCAGTGAGCAATTGTGGAAATCAAGCCCCCAAAGTTAAATGGCTTGCAGGAAGCCATAGAGCCAAAGAAAGGTGAAAAGGTCATTTTGGTCTAACTACCCAGCTGTCCAGAGCCTGACCTCCTCACCTTCCCCAACGGGCTTCCAGGCACAGCCCGGCACGAGTGCCACACCCAGTTATGGACATCCACGCAAGGCCTCACCCCAGCAATCACCACACTGAAGACAATTTTCCAGACAAATACTCCATGTGTTCCATAACTGGAGAGACATCTTAGGGACAGAATCAAAACAAATTCCTGAACATTTAAAGCAAGGGAGCAGTGTTTTGTTTTGCCAGTGAGTTTCTGGTTGGACACTCTCACCATATAGACCGGCGCACAGTGACAGTCAGTTGGACCTCTCTGAAGTGTCAGCATTAATACAGTGGCTGAAGTTGGTCCCGAGTCCCCAGAAATAGAACTTTTCCTAGGCATGCATGAGGCACCCCAGAGCCATTCCCTACTGTTTTAAAGACAAAATGGTGTCTTCGAGCCCCACAGTGGTAAAACATGACAGACTTAGCTTAGATAGAACGATGAAGTATGATGTGATTTTAATGGCTGGATGAGCCATGCCTGTGAGTCCTGGAGGGCTGAAGGTGCCCTAGCAGCACCTTGGGCTATAAGGAGTGTAAGTAGAAGACTGACAGACCCATGGGATACCCTATGAAGACAAAGCCGCTCCATCAAGGGAGTCACACAGTCACCCGTTTCACAGAGGCATCATTTCCGTGACAGATGAGAACTTGTTTTGGGCCATTTGAATGCAGGTGCTAAGGGGACCTCACTAAAAGGCCAGCAGATGTTTCCCTGTCCACCTCTTCCTTTCCCCAGCACTGGGCATCCATGCAAAACAATGAAAGACATTTGGGGCTGCTGTGGTTCCTTCTCCAGCCTCATATCCCGTGTTCAGCCTCCTGCAACCTTCCCAAGCGTTTGTGTGCTCTCGGGACACAGGTTGAAGGCTCTTTTGGCTCTAGGATAACATATTGGTTTGCTGCCCTAGGACCAAATCAGGGATGGTTCCATGGTCTCTGCAGGTCCCATGGAGACTTAACTGCTTTGGCTTCAAGATCCCTTCAAAGCAACACGCCTCATCACAGGGAACATTAGGCCTGCAGAGCAGCATGGGATAAACTGAAAGGCATACTGGGAAGTTTCAGAAATGGAGGTTGCATTTGACACGATTCTTTGTAGCCTCAACTGAGGTCAAATGTGGACAGGACTGTAACAATCAGAGACTTGATTGGGGTGGAGACTGGCTGGTTAAGTAGCTGTCATCACTAAGACTCACCATTCATGCCGGCACTGAGGCAACCGCCTTCTCTACCGTATCAGCTCAAGTGACTTATTTGTTGCCTTTTCAATTCAAGGCTGTGACTACCCAGAACACTTATTAATCCTGAGTCCAGGTGACAATATTGATAAGGAAGTACCCATGAGGCATGATTTAGTGCCTCGTTCCTAGTGACTCCCTTCCCAAGTACCAGAGGCTTCTGTAATACTCTGGCACCGCCTTAGGAGAGTCGGTGAAACATCTATCCCCGTGAGCAAGTGGTCCCGCTGTGTAGAAAACCTTAGCAGCTCAGTGGGGGAGAGCGGCTGCCCTTTGTGATTTGAGTAAGCGATGCTAACAGAGAATTTTGTCTCTTGTGAGATACAGTCTGCACAGAAGAGGTGAGGACTGAATGCCTGTATTTTTAGGGAACCATGTTCAAGTTCATCAAGCAATCATCCGGGCAGTTCTGAAACAGGTCTCAGAGGGATGAAATCAAGAACGAAAAGCCCTGTCTCCCCATTTAGGAACTGTTGAGCAGAGAGACCTCAGTCAGGCTTTTCATATTCCAGGCCCTTCTGCGAGAGGAGGAAGCGCAGTTTTCATTTATCTTTGGAGCGCTTCATCTCTCTGCTTAATGGGCCAAGCTAGAGAGATGAAGATGGATTCCTTTCTACATTAAAGAAACCCAAGTCCGAAAAGGCCGTAACACTATATCTAAACAAGTAAGCATGCCTCCATCTTGGCCTTTGCTCACCCGAGAGCGTCCCCAGGCATTACCGCCAATGGGACGAACACGTGTTTCACTATGAGGGGGAATGGGCAGGAGAGGCCACAGAAGGTTTCCCGGCCTCTTCCACAGTACTCTCGGAACTTCCATCAAGAGACAAACCATATGCGTGTGTATGCTGTGTGGAGAGAGAGGGAAGGATTGAGAGGCAGACGGAGGAGGGGCAGGGGGAGGGAAAGGAGGAGGGGAAGGAGGAGAAGAAGGAGAAAAAGGAGAAGAAGAAGGATGATGAAAGGGAGGGGAAGGGAGAGGAGAAAGAGGGAAAAAAGGAAACGGACAAGACTGCAGTTTCTTCTCCTGCCTGACCCAATTATCAGATTTTGCATTTAAGTTTGAGACAGAAGATCAAACAGCAAGAGGCACTTTGTACTTCTGCCAGGAGACCATATGATATCTCTCAGCGACTCTCCTGCATGCCAGGAATACGGAACCATGCCTCTCAGCTGGGGCTGCATATGGCGCGGTGTGTAAAAAAAAAAAATAAAAAGAAAGAAAGAAAAGAAAAAGAGCAAAATTCGTCAGCAACTGCACTCATGGATTGCGGCCAGGATTTTTAGCACTTTATCAGTTACAGAAGAAAAAGGGCACAATCCAATTATAACTCTCCACACATAAGTCAAGAGCCGAACGAGGACCGCCGGAAGGACCACGGCCTGTGTCACGCTTACTTTGCAAAATTGATCATGTCGAGGGCTGTTTTCATGTGATACAGAGCGTGTTACAAGGAATGGATCAGATCTGTTCTGGCAATGTCTGTGTGCATTCTTCCATGAATGGAAAGGGCGGAATGCTGAAGCTAAACGCTTCCCTTCTCCGGTTTACCGCTCTTCTCCTGAGAGGATTGCTGCGAGAGCGTGCTACACGTTCTGAAGTGGGGCGTGCGCCAGTGACGGGGTAGAATGGGGTTTCTCGTCATCGTTTAGGCTTTACAGAGATGCCTTGGGAAAGTCACTTCCTGGAGTCGGGGAGTCAGGGAGTCTTGACATACGCTGCAAGACTGTCAGTGTGTGGATGGGTGACTCGTAGGCTCTGAATACAAGTGCCAGAAGCACAATGGGCACCCCCTTCATGAGCAACAGTTGAATTACGTCAGGTGCAAAGCACTTATCTTTCCCAATACACCCAAGCCCTTTGAGGTCTTTAAAATTGAGCCCCCCTTTTAAGAACACAGATGTGGCCAAGCATGCTTTGTCTTGACACAGAACGGCTGGGTGCTTTCAGGTGGACCTCGGAACTCCAACCCCCAAGGCCTGGTCCAGATCCTACTGCCCTTCACCTGGAGGAAGCTCACTTCCTCCACTGCATTCCTACACCAATCAGCAGTCTTGCTATGCATTCCATGCCTGTCAGTGCATGGGCCTTGCTTCTCTGTGTCTGTGAGCTCATGCAGTGTTCCCACTAGGGAAGAGCCTGTTTTTATGACTATTACGGACCCATAGCCAGCTTATAAAAAACCTGAGTGCTTGTGGCAAGACGTGAACAGCTGGCCAATATGAATGGAGATGGCCTTTGCATCATTACTGCAATTTCCCTGGGTGTTCAGGTTATTTCAAAATGGAAAAAGAAAACCAGAGATTGAAATACTTAGATAATCCTGGATCTCACTACCAGATATATGTATGTATGACACACACACACACACTTCACCACTTTACTTTTGTAAAGTGAGGTGTGTGTGTGTGTGTGTGTGTCATACACATACTAACCATCTACATAGTTATATATCATACATATATATGCCTATTCAATCATTGTGATCTTATAAAGTAGCATAAATACTAAGTATTTATCATAACTGTATACACTAGTACACAGGCTCACAGAGATTAAATAGTACATCAGGATAAAAGTCTTGGGACAGTGAGATGGTTCAGTGGGTAAGTAAAAAGCACTTGTCACCAAGCCTGATAACATGAGTTTTAACCCTGGGTTCATATGGAGAGAGAACCGACTCCTGTAAGTTTCCTCTGACCTTCACATGCACACCATGAACCATGCACATAAATAAGTAAATGCAATAAAAACCTTAAGAAGTAAAAATAAAAGCAAGTGTTTGTATGCCCTGTGTTGAACTAACACATGGTTGGAATGGGCTTATTAACACGGTGTTGAGCTCTATAGAGCCGTGAAGAAATGCAACATTGGCTCTTCACAGCAAAGGAAAGTTTATTAGAACACATTGCAGCTGCCAATCAAAACACAGACCTTGAAAGAACTTGACATTCTTTAATTTCCCTTAATTGACTTCTAGATAGTAAATGAAGATGATACATGTAGGGAAAGGCTAAGATTTGGAAGTTTGTTAACTTCAGAATACTCATACTCATAATAAAGTTCTTTTCTTAAATTTACCTTAAAATGGGACTGGAGAGATGGCTTAGTGGTTAAGAGCACTTGTTGCTCTTGTAGAGTATGGGGGTTCAGTTCCTAGCAACCATGTGGTATCTCAAAAACATCTGTGACTTCAATTCCAAAAGGATCTGACTTCCACTTCTGGCCTCTGCAGGCACTGTTTATACATAATGCACAGACATGCATGTAGGCAAAACACAACACACACACACACACACACACATATATACATATATGTATATATATATATATATATATATATATCAAAATTTTTCTTTTAAGAAAGTATATTGTCTTAGTAACTATTCTATTGCTGTGAAAAGAGAAGGATGCATTTCATGTAATTGGGGGCTGGCTTACAGTTTCAGAGGATGAGTCCATGATCATCATGGCAGGAAACATGGTCACACACAGGCAGGCAAAATGCCGGAGAAGTAGCTAAGAATTTACAGAGCCTACATCCTGATCAACAGGTAGTAGGCGGGGGAGGGGGGATACTGGGCCTGCTGTGGACTTTGGAAACCTCAACGCCCACCCTCAGTGACACATCTTCTTTGACGAGACCATACCTCCTAATATTTTCCAAATGGTCCACCAACTGGGAACCAACCATTCAAGTATATAAGCCTACGGGAGCCATTCTCATTCAAACCACCACATATATCATCATCTTGACCATTTTTAAGGCACACTAAATTTTGTATTAATCATCTACCTATCATTTATCTGTCCATAGCCCACTCAACAGTCAGTCCAACCACTTCCCACCCCTAATCCTTCCATCACCTTTGAAGTGCACCATATGTCCTGTGTGCAAAGTTTTTGTTGAAGGGGAGATGGGTGCCTTGTCTTTGTTGAGTTGAAGGAGAAACTGCATACATAACTGCACATATAAGTAAGAGCTTAGTCAGCAAAAAGGCAGGAGATAGGAAGATAAGAGCCAGCAGCACAGGGCGGGGAGGTATATGTATACCTCTTACCTAGGCCCATGATTGCGACAATCAAACCTCAAGCACCACATATTTTACAGAACAAGTGTAACGACACGTTGTGTGGTTCACCAGTGCTTTATGAAGGGTTTCTGTGGCTGCCCAGATGAGGTCTCCCTTGAAAGAGCCACTTCTGGGACTTCATTAATGACCCTTTGCATGCTTGTAACTGATCACTAACAGACTATAATCTTCTAACTATGGCTTAGAATACTTTCTCCTAAACTCATTAACAATCTCCCACTGAGCACCATGTGCCACTTTTACATCCCACTGCCTGGATCTTTCTATGGTCTATTCACTTTAATCGTACCTAGATTAGTTCATTTTCACTAGAAAAGCTGGAAAATTTCACTGTCCGCTGCTTAGACTTTCAGATATTTATAATATACTGAATCAGAGAGGCTGATGTTGACCCCATGGAGTCTGGGATTTGTATTTTGTTTGTGTGTAGGGAGATCTCCGCTTGGTTTTGGATTCCACATTAATATTCTAGAGCAAAACATCTTCCAATTCCATTGTAATTAAATAAGTAGAAGTTTTTACTAGGCTCTGTGCCAAGAGGCCTTTGGAGTAAGATTGCTTATATCTACTGGCTCCATTTGACCCTCCTTATTTCATACAGAAAGATAGTTTTTGCATTGCCCCAAATATCAAACGAATGAAACACCCCACAGTAAAAATATGTTCCTAGACAGAATTGGAAATATAAGTTCTGTTTGCTTCTTGGTGACATAAACTGTGTGTCTCCCTCACCTAGGACACTGGATATTTGACAGAGTTCCACTGTGAATCTGTCATGAAATAAAACATAACCCTTGAACAATCTTGTGTAAAATGTTTATGCATTAGGCATATTTATCATAGACTATAGACTTCAACGGCTAGTCAAGACACGACTTTGTATTTAAGGGGAGAAGTGGTCTGGGGTTTTGTATCGATCAGCTTTGAAGGATGATGAGAATTCACCTTCCAGTTGGTGGGGTGCAGCCTATGCTACTACAGGCATCCTTCACCAGCCCCCACTTGCTGTATCATGTCATTGCCAAGATTAAGCCCATGGGTCATAAAGCCTGGGGCTACCTTTGACCCACTTAACTTTCAGTGACTTTCTGGGGCCTTCATTAAACATGACTTCACATTGGTGATTACTCAGTTCATGGTTCCAACTGAGCTCTTTTCTCAGACTACTTGAGTTAAATTTCTGGAAGAACTTCAAATTTTCCATTTTTCTTTCATGAGAGTGCCTCAAACCAGTGTAGCCCAGACAAAAGCCCATCGTGTGGACAAATTGACCAGCTCACCAGATGGAAGCCTCTTGGAAGGCTTTCTTCCTAGTTCTCTCTCCTTTGCACAGATGTGGGAAGCTTTCATTCACGTCCCCAGTTTCCTAAAAGATATTCCCACCCTGGCACCTGTGACCTTAGCGTGCACAGGTCGGTGCAGGTTTTGAGTGGAAAAGAAGGACAGAAGGCCAAATATCTGCAATTTACTAGCTTCCTGATCTGGATTTGCCAAGTCACATAATCTCTCCAGGAACCAGATCCAGCAGAATCACATGTGGAGGATTTTTGTGTCTGGATTTTACAACATCACACAAGGCTGAGCTATTTTTAGCAAGCCATTCATTTTCTCAAGAAGTTTTCCATGTAATCGATGGCTTCTTGTAGAGCCAATCCATTCTTCCCCATGTTTCTGGACAATAATCCTCTGTAACCCCTCTTATAGATACTCAGTAGTAGTTTAATTTACCAAGAGAACAGTGATGGCCTCCCTTCATGTCACTGCCCGTTCGGATTGGTGGCTGTGGAAGTCTGTTCTCTGGCCATGACATGGCTGTTGCCCTCTTGAACCCTCAGTAGCTGTGGTTATGAGCACTGAAACTGCACATGACTGAGAGCAAGTGGTTCTTTCATGATGGGGGAAGGACTCTCAGGTTCCACTCCTCCTTGAGGGTATAGATATGATTGAGAGTGCAGTGGGAGAGAGATTTTCTCCAGCATTGTAGCCACTCTAAGTTGCTCATGCTCCTGTAAATAATTAATTAAAATTATTAGCTCAGGAAGCCAGGCAAAGATGGAATGGTTTCTTTGGTCTGTCACTGATTCCTGTCCTGGGGTGGAGCAACATTTGTTCATCCTCCCAAAAGAAATGCATAAGACCAACACTATTCAAAAGGTCATCATCACTCAGAGCAAAGAGCTCAGTTAACACTGTTAGAATCTGAGGGCCATTTTAATCCTTTCCATTATTGCCAACTTCACATTTGAGTTATAGCAGATATACTGCATACAAGCAGGATGGAATCTACAACTGATACCAAGCTATGGAAATATCCCCAGCAAAGGGCAGGGGAGATGGCTCAGCTGGTCTAATGATTGCTGAGGAAGCCTGAAGACTTTAATTCAATTCCCATAAACGACACAAAAAGTGTGCTGGTGAATGTACATAATCCCAGTGCTGGGGAGCTGGAGAAATACAGATTTTGGGCTTGCTGACCATCTAACCCAGCCTACTTAGTCTCATGCCCCAGTGAGAGACTCTGCCTCAAAAAACAAACAAGCAAAAAAAAGTGTGGTAACTTTGGAAGAGTGCCACCGAAAGTTGACCTCTGGCCTCCATGTGCACATACACATGTGTACCTCTGTGCGAACCACCATCCCTCTGCATACACAACAGAAAATCTTCCCAGTGAGGGGAACTGGTGCTGTGTTCACCCCCATTTGTGTGGGCTCTGACTGTTCATTTGCCTTCATTACCTCCGTGATCCTGAAGACTTGGGGTCTCCAGCCTGGATTATTCTAGGAATAACTTCACATTTCTTCTTTACTTATTTTTGTGTGTGGAACTTTTAGATCAAGCTCCTCTCCTGTTTTGGTTCATTGTCTTTTGTTGTCGTGCTTGGAAAATCCAAGAGCAAAGAGATGAACTAATTAATGGTGCTTCTTGTTTTTATGCTTGATGGTTTTCAGCCATGTAAATCATTGCATAACCAAGGTTGCTCAAGCCCTGGGCCTTTAGAGGCAGATCCAGGAGCACCCTTAATGATGGCTGACCTGAGGTACCAATGGAGCATAGTCCACATTAGCTCAAGATGTGCCCAAGCTCTGCCAAGGAACACTTCTGAAACTGGGGCAGACTTTGCATGAAACCTCATTTTCAAACTGAAACCATGAATAAAAAAAAAGGTGGTTCAGTGTGGTTTTTATTCAAAACCAGGTGAAGCTTTGTGGTTCAGCCAAGTTTTGACTTGAAGACAGAGAGGGCTCACTGTGTGTGGCTGGATCTCATTTTATCTTTCATGTTCCATTTGGTTCTATTTCCCAGACTTGAAATCTGGGGGTCAAATGAGGGGCATAAAATAAATAAAATGAGGTTGGCATGAAATGGGGTGCAGATGAAGACAACCACAGCTTTCTAGGGCCACACCATCCTTTTGGCTTTCTGCCTGCTCTTTTCCTGATACTCCTTGGAAGAATCTTACAAACAGCAAGACTTTTAATTGTTATTATTGAAGCAAGAAAGCTATTAACACTGTACAAAAACAGCAAAGTTGATAGGCCTCTTATTTATGCTCACAAATCCATTAATAAATGTGTTTTTTTTTTAAACTCTCGTATTGAAATTCAGAGAAACATATTTTAAAGCAATGGACAGTGACATTAAACATATATGGATTTCCGTGCATTAAGTGTCTGCTAAGTACTGCATATGTGAACTTGCTACATGAATCATGATATCTCACAGACAAGGAAGCTAAGTTCTTAGCAGTTGGAGAGCTTGTCCACACACTGAGAGAGAAAGCATGCAAGCATAATACTAGTTAACACCCCTTATCCAAGATACTTGGAAGCAGAAGTGTTTTGGATTTCAGAATTCTTTGTATTTAGAGGATTTGTGTATACATAATGAAGTATCTAGGACTGGCCTAAGACCCAAATCTGAGAGTGAATTTCACTTATTTTTCCTTGTAGTGATTTTATTTTTGTCCTAGTATAATTTCTACTGCTATGACAAATAGCCTGACCAAAGGTGATATTAAAGATAAAAGGGTTTATTCAGCTCACAATTCCAAGTTACAGTTTATCATTCTGAGGAGTCCAAGGCAGGAACCCAAAAAGCTGGTCAGAGCACATCCACAGTCAAGAGAAACGTGAGGAAATATGCATCCTTGATGTTTGTACTCATCTAGCTTTCTCCTGTCTTACACAGTTTAAGACCCCCTTTTTGACTTAGTAAATGTGTGACATTTCACATAAGACAGTGCAGGGCTCTAAAATATTGGATAGGGAGCACTTCAGATTTTCAGACTGCTGACACCCTACCCACACCGAATAGATTACCAGTTGGTCAGTGGTAGAGTAAAATGTTGCTCCAGGTTTTGTCCTCATTGCTCTATTTGCCCAATTCCTGTCCCTCAGAAACTTTTCAACTTGTCAAGCATACTATGAGACACACCTAAATCCATAGCATAGGGTAGGAACTGCTGAGTACCCTTTGCTCTCCAATGGGCAGCTGTATGGGGGAGGGGGTGGGAGGGAGGAGGAGAAAAGACGGAGAGGAGGAAAGAGGAGTGATCACTTCCATTTCTGAAAGGCAGCATTTCCTCATTTTCAAACTGAAACCACAAATAAAAAAAGATGATAGAGACTGAAAATGCTATGTGAGGCAGTGACATCTGGGGAGGAACATCCCTGGCATTCAGGGAAGAGGAAGAGACAGTGTTGGAAGAGACTAGGAGGTGCTAGCATGTAAAGTTTATAGGGGAGAATTATAGAAAGCAATTTTTAAAAGATGGCTTTGGCCTAAACCAGGGGAAATTTACTGAGTGTACCTGACACACAAATACCCATATTTTCTATTAGTATTTATTTAGTTTTCAAAATCAAGTAAAATATTGGAAAAGTAAATGGTCTGTGCTGAATCCCCCACTCTTCCCAAAGATCAATTATTCCCACAAATAGAAATTTTATTGACAGGAGAACAATTGACAAGAGTGTTATTATTCTTCAATAATAATCTCCAGTTGAAGGTAGACACTTATTTCTTTGAAAAGCCACTGATTTGTGTGTGTGTGTGTGTGTGTGTGTGTGTGTGTGTGTGTGTACTAGAGAATGCTGTACTAGAACCCATCTCTAAAGGATAATCTTTGTTTATATTGGAGCTGAGGATTTAAATTCTGAGCCAGGAGCCAACTTTGTGAAATGTCAATCTGGCCAAATCATCGACACCATCCTATTAGTCAAAGTTCCAACCTGATGGTTCATTGTCCCTTAAGTTTTGCCAGAGACTTCATTAGGGAGAAGGGCTTAGATTCAACCCCTAAATAGACTTTGAGCCATCATTACAACACAAACACTCGAGAGTGGGGTAGCTGGGTATTTGCTGTGGATTGGAGTGTGTGTAACTTCACACTTGCATTAGACACTGCACTCCTGAAGAGGCAGGGAAAACACACTGCACTACAGGACATAGATCTGTAACAGGAGAACCTGGATTCGGTGTCTGTCTTTGACCAACATCCTTGTGTGACCCAAAGTTATGTAAGAGATGCTACCAATCTCTCATGTGCTCCATAGTTTTGCTATGAATCCATGAGGCAACGCAGAAAATACCTAACTTCTTCATGGACTCGGGAACGCCTTATATCCAGGGCATAATCTATGAGAACATGCATCTGGATTGTCCATGATGGGTACTCCTTTGCTACTTTTCTACAGATTTCAAAAGTAAGTGGCCATGTGGGGCAGCTGAATAGGAATGCTACTTTATAAATTCGAAGGAAATGGACATTTCTTTCCCTTTGACTGTCCTTAAGATACAACAGAAATCTAGTTGTGAACTGTTGTGAGTTATACTTTTTCAGGAGGGAAAAATACTGTTAAATTTAAGGAATTTTTTTTTAAACCTGAGTAACAAGAAGCCTGGGCAGGCAATAGTATTTTGAAATAAGATTTATTTTTAATTTATGTGTACGGATGTTTTGTCGGCAAGTTTGTCTGTGTGTCACATTTGTACAGTGCCCACTGAGGCCAGAATGTGTAAGATCTCTTGGAACTGGAGTTTCAGATAATTGTGAGAAACCATGAGGGTGCTGGAAGCCAAACCTAGGTCTTCCGGAAGAGCAGCCAGTGCTCCTAACCATAGAGCCAGCTTTGGGGGCATTCTTGTTTCTGTTGTTGCTGTTATTATTATATTATTTTCATGGGACTTGTCTGCCGGAGTTGCACACCTTTCACAATTGTGTTCCTGCTTAGAAAGCACCAGCTTCTTTTCTTTCACTTTTTCTTCTTTAATCTTCACTGCTCACTTCTGAATCAAATCCGGGCAATAGAATCCCAGCATTTCCAGCCAGAGAAGTAGCTTTAGGGATAGACGGGAGATTCTGCCAGCTCTGATAAGCTGTGAGCTGTGCTATTATTTAAATGTCTGTCTACTTGAAAGCTCATTATCCTTGTACAGAGACATGTTCTCCTGAGCCACCTGGACACATTTTTTTTTTTTTTAAAAAAGAAGTATTGCAGTGACCTCAGACTCTCCCTTGCCAGAATTCTCAGACAGAACAGGGCTTTTGTCTATGTGGGTCAGGCAGGCTCTGTGTCTTCTAGGAGACAGATTACTCTTTTGCATTGAGGAAGGTCAGAACTGTGTCCTCCTGGACTGAGCTTGAAGTTCTGAAATCTCTAGCCATGTGGGGATAACTGGAGCTGCTGAGGGTCAGAACTGTTGATATATTCTGGGATGTCTCCTGTGACCCCACAGCCCCAGAAATGACAGATGATTCCAGAGCCTCTGCTTCAAGACAGACTCTAAGCTTTATTTATTCACTGGAAAACCCTCTTAAGTCTTTCCTGTAAGTCATTGTCTTAATGGTCAATATGTTTTTTGTTTGCATAGGTTGATATCTCAGAGGCCAGTGCCAAGCATTCCGTATAATTACAATTCCAAACAACCTTTATTAAGAAAAGTCTGTATTGTGTTCAGCCAAGTGCTTTATCAGGGAATGACACAGGTTTACTTGTGGTTTGGAGGTGGTTTAAGTTCAGGCAGATCTGGACAAATAGTTGCTAATATCAAACCACCAGACTGATATTTAGTCTGCCTGGAAGTGGACATATTGCTCATAGTATGGCTGACTTCCTTGATTCTATGGTATATAACTACTCCTCAGTACTTTGAATACGTTCCCAGAACACATATGAAGTAATGGGTCACTTAATAACAGGGATCTGTTCTGAAATTTGCACTGTCAAGTGATCACTTTCTTGTTCGAGTGTCTCAGGGTGTAGTTATGCAAACCAAGGCAGATTGGCATTGTTGGGTAATATATGATCTCAAGAGACCACCATCACATACATGGTCTATTGTTGTCTAAAACACTGTCAGGTACCACATAAATCTCCATCTATCATGGACATCTGGTTTCAGGTCCCATCTGTTCAGAAATCCATTTGACAATAGTCTGATGATGTATTTTAATGACATAAAAATATCAGTTTTAAAAAGGTAGACTCAATTGTTATTTCTCCTCCTTCTCTAAGACAACATAATAGATACAGTGCAAAGTGCAGGCCTGAGCAGGGAGTGCTGGTCATGCCCATTAGAGCTCTGGGGACTCTGGAGGCAGGCTGCCTGGTCCTGAGCACAGCTCTGCCTCTGTCAGTGCCTGGCATAGGGTTCTACTTATGCTAAGATGGGATTACAACAATTATGCAGCAAGTGCTAGAAGCATTGAGTCAGTACATACAAAGCATTCGAGTGTGCTTTGCTGTGAGTGATTACCATCGAAGGTCCTGCTAGTGTCACTTTGATCTTAGCATCACCATTGAGGAGGACTTTTGGACCTCTCTGAGACGCACTCTTTTTCCATGAACTGAAGACCAAGTGCTGAAACCATTTATTTTTACTTATTTATTTATTGTTTATTTATTTATTTTGTTTCTAGCCACCTAGGGAAATCCACATAAAGAAGAGAAGGGCTTCCCAGGGAAGCCCATGGGAAAGAAAGGCCAAGCTATCTCAGCAGCCTAACACATTAGACCAGTACTCAGGTTTAAAAAGTCATCTCGCATATGTGCCTTGCTCTTTGGTCCATGGTCTCTCAATGTCCCTCTTCATTTCTTTCTGTCTCATAGAGTGGATCGCCATCAATGTGATGTGATAGTTAATCTGCTCTGTCTACTTGATGGTATTTAAAATCACTATGGAAGTGTATCTCAAGATATGTCTATGAGAGTATTGCAAGAAAGGTTTAAATGGGCAAAGAGAGACACAGTCTTATGTGGGCAGCAGCCTTCCATGTGTGGAGTCCCAGACCAAAGAAAATGGAGACATGAGCTGTGCACCAGTGTTCATCTCTCCTTGCTTCCTGATTGTAGATGCAACGCGACTGTCTCAAGCCACCACCACCACAACTTCCTGTCTCGATGGATTGCACCTTCAAACTGTGACCTCGAAATAAACCCGTCCTCTCTTAAGCTGCCTTTGTCAGGCATTTGTCACAGCAACAGGAGAAGTAGCTAATGCAGCCACTGAAGAAAGAGACTTGAAGTAACAACTCAGTTGGGCAGATGTCATTCTGCTGAGCTTTTCTCATAAAGTCACCTCTGTGATCCCGAAAGAAACAGTTTCCCTGTTACTGATGGAAAGTTAAGTCTCCCCACAAAGAGGATTTCCTTTCCAGAAACTCCAAACAAGAGAAAAGTATCAGACCATGTGATTTTCTGTTAACCAGTAGCCTTTTCCAAAGATTCCAATGGAATAATTTGTTTTTCATAGTTTATAGGTAGCAGATAAAACTTACATGGAAAAATGGGCAAGCAGAAATGGAAAATGAGACACAGAACCTGGAATCGTCAGCTTAAAAAGCAATTTGTTTCATTTCAGCTGAGCCTAGAAATAACTTGAGGTTAACAAGTAAATATTTCTACTGGAAAGATCGGCTGCAATTAGGTCACCAACTCAGAAAAGACGTAGGCGGAAATTTAAGCACCGACTCTATCATTATGAAGGTCCCTCATCAGCAGAACTGTCAGCTATGGATATGTTGACTTAAAATGATGATGAAGCTAAAATATCAAAGAGAACATGAGGAGTTTTTGGAAGGGCCCCCTTCAGATCAACAGCCACCAGGGTTCCAAATATGGAGAAGTGGCTGAAATAACATCCTTAGGGAATTGGTTTGAACTCCTTGCCTTCTACACCAGTCTAAAATGAGAAAAATAGATGCTTCCTTTGGGGTCCCATGTGCTGCCAAAGACTTTGTAGGCTATGGTTTAATTCCGACAGTAGCAAAAGTGTTATTATTTTGGATACTAAGAAATACTAATTTTTACTTTGATATCATACTGAGACATGAATGAGAACCTACAGCAATACTGTGCAAGCTTACCTAAAACAATAGGTACCATGCAAGTAAGGACCTAGGAAGTATAGCGCTAGCTTGAATTGGTAAAGTCCTTGCCGTACAAGTATGAGAACCTAAGTTCAATACGTTGCAGGTATTTAAAAAGCCAGGTATGTTGGTGTGATGGACACTCAAGATCCTAATTCTGGGCAGGTGGAGACAAGAAGAGCAGACACTCCAAGTCTCTCTGAGAAATCCAGCCTCAAACAAACAAACAAACTAACTAACAAACACAAGGTTTGTTTGTCTCTCGAGGGACGACACCTGAGGTTGGCTTCTGGCCTTCATGAGTATGTACAGACACACACACACACACACACACACACACACACACACACACACTAGTGTTAAGAATAAAGGCCTGTTTGAGAAGCACAGTATGGACAGTCAGTGCTGTACAGATGGGCTCAGCTCATTCAAGAACAGGTTATCCCCTCAACTCCCCCAGACATTTATCAGAGACTCTGAAAAAGATTTCATTATTAATTTTATATACACTTTTCATGTTACTTGTGGGATTCCCAATGATTAGTTTCCCCCCCCCCCCAATGATTTAGATTCACTTAAGTCATGGAATTTGGGAGAATATTATTTTTTGCCTTGCTAATCACTGATTTCTCACAAGAGATTATACTTGACAATTCGTTTGATCCATTTGGTTTAATCGTCCCCATAGTCACCCTACCCATCCATGCCCCCCTCCCCTTTTGCCAAACCTCCTTTCTCCGCAGTAGCCTGGCTTGGGCTGTACAAGGACTCTATTTCCTTAGCAGTATACAGTCCCTGAGGTCTGTGGCATCCATAGCCTCAGTGCCATGAGCATAGTTAGGTGTCCTCTATCAGGCCTCTTTTCTTTAAAAGGGGACAATGCTGGGACAAAATCCCCAAAGGGTGGGTCCTAGCACAGCTGCCTAACTGCCCTGTCACTGGGAGGTGAGGGGCTCCCACAGCAGGTGTTTGGGCCAGCAGAGCAGCACAAGGCAGCTTACAAGAGGAAGGCATCACTCATCCTCTGGCCCTCTTGCTTGGTTCCCTTTGTCACATGTAGGAATGCTTGTGTTCCCTGTGCTATAACTCCAAGATACTGTCACATGTTTTCTTTCTTAGTAAAAATTTCCATTTATCAATGTCTTATTCCTTGGCAGTTTAACACATGTATGTGATGAATGTGATGTGTCCTTCTTGCCCTTTCTGACCCTCTGTCCTCCCCCTCCTTCTCCACTGAAATCCTTCCTTTTCCCAACAAGACCTCCTTTCACGTCTTTGGTGCATGTGTGTCCAACTGAGTTTACATAAAGTTGCCTGACGAGTGCGGATGGGAGGTTATTTTCCAGAGCATGGCAACTTATCAGTGGTTACACCACGGAAGAAAGTGACCCTCCATGACCTTCCCTGCTTCCCATCTTCCATGAGGGAGTACTGTCAGGGCCCAGTCTTATGCAGGTTTGCTCAGATGCCATGCGTTCATGAGCTATACCCTCTTGCCGCTGAGATGCAGAGTCTCTTCTGTTGCATACTAGGCACACATTTCTGGGAAGGGACTTGTGTCCGGTGTCCTTACTTTATTACCATTTCTATCACATGCTAACTCAGGCAAAGAAGGCTTCCCACTGAGGGAGGCTAGCTCTTACTGAGGTCCTAGGGTCAATCAGGGTTCAATTATGAAGTCATATGAAGGTATGTGTAGGTGTGTGCTATTTTCCTTTTTTATGGTAAATATATCTATCCTGATTAAAATTATATCATGTCCACTTTTAATGTAAGAGACAAACTCAGAGGAATGAAGCCACTCTCTAGCATCTGAGCACCCATAGGTCCGTAGCGTTAAGGTTTGAAGGGAAGTTGGTTCGTAGCAGACTTGAATACACTAAGCTACTTCCTAAGAGAATCTACAAGAAATTCCAGGCACCTCGTTTTTGTTCCCCCATAGTGATTTCCTTCTATCTTTGGGGATCAGGTAGTTGTGAAGTAAGAGGTTATTCTACAAACATCAGTTGAGTGGAGCGGGTGGAGTGGGCCCTTATGGATTCTCAGAATTGCACAGTCAGCCATATAGCTCACCTGTGGAAGAGACCATTGCCTTGGTTCCAAATCTGGTGTCTGCAGAGGGAAAATGGTTGGAGACAAATTAAGCTTTCAGAGGAAGGAGTAGAAGGGAGAGAATGAAGATGGAAGCCTGGAGGCATAGCAGAGTCAGAAAGAAGACATTTCAAGACCAGAGCAATGCCTAGCTGGAGAAGAGAATTCAGGAGAGGAGAGGCGATGAGAGGGAAGAGGAGTGGAGGTGAGAGGAGAAGAGAGGAAAGGAGAGGAGAGGAGGGGAGAAAAGAGGAGAAGAGAGGAGAGGAGAAGAGAGGAGAGGAGAAGAAAGGAGAGGAGGGGAGACAAGGGGAAGAAAGGGGAGGGGAGGAAAAGAGAGAGGAGAGGAAGTGACTACACAAGAATGGAGAGTACAGCCAATAGGATGGGGTGGGGGATGGAGAAGAAGTCAAAAGTGTAAGTAGAGGAACTTTCCAGAATATGATATCATGAACACAGCACTACACCTGCTCTGAAAGCTCTTAGCCTATGATGAGCACAGAAACACTCCAAGGCCAGCCACGCCTTCACCTGTGTCCTGACCTGGCTTTCGATGTTGGAATGGGGAGGAGTCCTCAGTGCCCTTAGAGGACTCCCATGTTCACCCTCAGTGGGCTGGTTTTCTTGTTCACATATAGGCATCATTTCACTCCTGTGTGTCAGGATTGCAGCCACTTTACCCTAAGCAGTACTTTCTTCTCGTACGATGTGTCATCGGGTACGATATACAGTGCTCTAGAAGTGTCCAATGGTCTCTGTTACAGAACGCTTTAATCTGACATTTTGGACCCATCACTTAGATTCTTAAAATTTGGTTTTACCTTCCGGGACATATTGTGTTAACTTCCACTCGTCTTTCCTTCAACTCTCATCATCCCTTTGGTCATATAGCAAAGGCAGGCACAGCCTCATCATGAAAGATAAAAGGTCCAGATTTGGCACCAAGCCCCATACTGCAGCCTGTGTAAGAGATTCCATACCTGAGGATAGCAACCGCTAATGCCAAAAGATGGACATGCAAGAGCCCATGGGTGATGCAGCAAAGGATCTGGGGTCCTTGTCGTCTCCCCCAGTATTCAGGTTCTCTCAGGGCTCTTGGCTTAAGAGCCCTTTTAGAACAAGGTCTTTTTGGATACGATGAATTAGGAGTCAGGCACAGTGAGTCAGGGCATCTTTTCTGAAGAGGAGAGTCAAAGAGGTTCACAGGGAAGGTACATCCTGAAGGCAAGCATGGCCTGGACCCAGGCAGGCAGCTATAATCCAAGCCATGGATGTCAATGGCTGTCTGGACACCCAGAACCTGGAAGGAGCAAAGTGGAATTGCTTTCTACTTGAGAAGAACCACAGATCCCAGCACTCAGGAGGCAGTCAGATCTCTGTGAGTTCAAGGCCAGCCTGGTATGCAGAGTGAGTTCTAAGACAGCCAGGGCTACATAACAGAGAAACACTGTCTAGGAAAAAACTGGGGGAAAAAAAAAGAACTACGAGAGAACAAATACCGTATTTGTGGTGATCTGTTATTGTGTTATGGAAGTCCTGGCCACCCAGTTCTTCCCTGCCTAGTCAGGAAGCTCCACCCAGTGGGCCACACTGTCCCTGGAGCCAGTCCCAATGCTCCTAGCATGATTTAAAGGCCCTGAAGCCTCCCTCATGAGGCTTCTTGCCCAGGTAAGTGTGTTTCTTGGGCCCACCCTTGTTGTTCAGACTTTCTGATTTCCATCTGTGTTCCTTTGAACTTCAATCAATGGCTGAACCCGAATGTTGTTTTGACTGCAGGTTTCTAAACTCCCCACTGTGTGGTTTTTGGGTCAGACAGTCAGGCTTACTTCTGTGAATCATCACCCAAAGATTCAATTAGGTCTGGCTTCATCCACCTTGTGGCCAGGCCTTTGGGGACTGAGGGAGAACAGGATTGTTTAGGCAACTGCTGAGGAAAGCCAGGCATGCCAGGAGCTCCAGGCGCTGACACAGGCAGGGAGCAGGCAGATTAGGGTGTTGGGACAGCAGGGAAGAATGAAGTCACCCGAGCTCGAGCTCTGGGGCTGGCACAGGGACAGCTGCTGATTCCTGACACAGTAATTTAGGGCGAGAGAAAGTGAAGGGGCTTTGTTAAGTAACTGAGAGGAGACAGAGGCCGGAGTCAAGGGGAGGTGAGACACATGTTCGCAATGCAGTCTTTTCACCAAGACAGGAGACTGAATCCCAGGCACAAGTCTGCGGGGGATATAAATGGTTGGGAAGCTTCCTTTGAAGTCTGACATCATTAACAAAAAATCACATAAAACCAAAAAGGGAGAAGGGAGGGAGGGAGGAAGAGAGGGAGGGAGAGAGGGGGAGAAAAAGGAGGGAGAAGGAGAGATTGACTTTATCCCAACAAAGAAGGTAACAAAGAAGGCACTGAGAACTGCTAATAATTTTCAGCATAAACAGGATTCAGTCAAACCCATCTCAAAGAAAAAGTAAAGTCAAACAAACAAACAAATGACAAGGTTTCTTGGAAGGCCTGGAAGGTGTTGATGGTGAGTGAGCTTAGTCCATGGGGTATTGCCCCAAGTCACACCACAAGATTCAGGCTGAGAAATGGCTTCCATCCTGAGGACAGGGGTAGCCCTGAAGTCACAGACCTAGGTTTGGTTTCTGATGAGATGGGCTAATTTCTGTTGGCTTCCTTGCTCTGGCAGGAGTTTTCCTATGCGCTCCCAGGAACTATGGGTTATGAATTGACTAGAAATCTCTAAGCACAGATTGAGGCTGGGCTCAGAGTGCCCTTGAATTCTGATGACTCCTACCAGTCCAGGTCTGCTCTGCCTAGTGCTATGATATCGTCTACTGATTTCAGAGTGTTCCCGAACCTAACTTTGGGACCTCTCCTTCCCTCACTGTCTACCGTGTTCCTGGCTAGCCCTGAGTTTTGCTGAGGTCCAGCCTGCACCAGGAGGCTGAGAAACGTAGCTTGTGATTTCTACAGAGGAGAACTTTGGTACTTCTCCCTTCTCTGTAGAGCTAAACAGTGAAGATTCATTGTCCTGTGATTAGTTTTCAGACAGACTTCTCCCACACCCCTCCTACCATCCCATGTCTTTCACAGTCTGTATGCGACTGTCCCTTGAGAATGCAGTTGAGTGTGTCAAATGATAGTACATTCCCATCTAGTAGCTTACCACAGGCAGGGCAGCTTCAGGACACTGGGCAAGAGGCTAGAGCATGTGTCTTTCCTAGCTTGGGGACCTCCAGATCCTCAAAGAGGATAATATCAATAGATTTGATTCAGAAGAGTGGGAAGTTCGGTGCACTCAGAGCTCTTGTAATGATCTTTATCATTCTACATCCTGTTGTGGACAGCTTCCTAGTTCATACTAAGATGTACAAGACTGATGGTTTTACTATTGCTGGTATAAATGGCAGCTCCATCAACCTGGAGCAAAAGCCATGAACCCAGGTCACATTTCAGCAGCTGCAGGTTGCCAATGATGTCTTAATTTCTCCTTAAAAAACGAGGCCCATAGGCGACCTGGAGTCTGGTATGGTTCTAGGCACTGGAGATAGGTTAGGCAGAAAGCCTGATTGCAGGCCATATTCCATGTAGGTAACATAACACAGGAGAAGGCCATATGTCAATCAATAGATAGGTTACAATTTTAGAGACTAACAGGGCAATGAAATTAAGTTTGCTTTCCAAAAGATGATGAGAAAATCAAACAAGACAACTGGGCAGAGGTAGCACATTGAGTGGCAACGTCTTTTGGTCACGTGGCAGCCACATGGTCAGACACATGTCTTGGCTGACTTGTGGTACCTGGCTGGTTCACACTCAGCCAGTTCTCAGGGTGTCCAGCTGAGGTTACAGGGGAGTCCAATGTGTGGCCAGATGGGCCTTTGCAAGTTTGGTTTCTCCATCAAGTCCAGCAATAAAAAGGATGACTCTGTAGGCAGCCTGCCCTGACCTTGGCAGGAAGGAACACACAGACTCCCTGGTGCCCTGCCTCTGGGGGAGTTGGCAGCCAGGCCCAGTGTTCCCCGAAAGGGCCATGCTTTTTTCCTGCCTGGAAGAGCATCTGGGCCCTGAGGGACGGAAGCATTTGGGTTGGTGGGAGGGGTACTTGTTGCTCCCATGCCTCTCTTAGATCCTTCACCCTGTGTGCTTCCCAAGTACTTCTTTGGGGAGGAGATGTGGCAATTCTGGGGCCTTGACAAGTCTCCAGGGGGACCCAGGAGAACTTTCCAAATATAACCTTTGTGTCTTAGTTGTTGTCGCTCATAAACATGGATAGTATTAAATGCGTGCATAGGGACTTAGTGATAAGGTAGAGTGATCTAAAGCACAGGTCATATTAAAAATAATAAAAACATTTTTAAAGAACATTTTAAAAGAACATTTTTTGGGGTGACCAGGGACTCTAAAGGCAAACAAAACTGCCCTGAGGATTACTTGTCCCTCAGTGACTTCCCATTGAAGTTGCCTTCTCAGAGCTACCGAGGCAGGACAGGAGCCCGGGGAGATGGCCTTGTGTGCTGGTCTTCACACTCGCGCACATACTCAACTGAAGTAAAGGCCTGGATAAACTTCATGCTCTGATTTCTTCCTTGTCACTCCCTGGGATTCTGTTTCCCCTAATATTCCTAAATACTGACTTTCTTCTATTGTTTGGAGCCAGGCAAGTGGTTTTGGGGAAAGTCATGGCCTCTGGAGTGGCTGGCCGGCCACAGACTGCTATTCATAGCTCTGCTAGCACACAAACAAGCCATCTCCCTGGGAAAAGAAGACAGAGGTCAAGACTCCAGGTAGGGAATTCATTCTGACAGCTGTAGGATTGTTTCAGAATTCCAGAACCTCCCAGGAAGGGCGATGTTTTCTCTACAGGACAATTCAATGTTTAAAAGTCCAAAAAATCACTGAAGAAATGCTATAAGCCTGCAAAATGATAAAACATTTTTTCTTTTTTTTGCAGATTGTCTACTCCCTGACTGAAATGGCTGATCATTTTTCTACTAATAAAGACTTTGATGACGATGGTGGTGGCGATGATGACGATGATGACGACTTTGTACTGGGAACTGGACCTATCGCCTGTGCATGCTAGCCAAGTGTTCTGCTACCGTACTCTATCCTCTCCCTAAGGTTTTGCAGCTTGCACTCATGTGTAGAGACAGAACTCTGTACTTGTAGCCTAATTAGCCAATAGCTGCAAGCCACCTCAGAAAATGGAATGACTCTCAGCCTAAATATTGACTGGCTACTTCTGCTGTCTTCTATCCTGAGCCCTCAGCCAAATTCTGGGGCAGTGATTGGTTTCTTGCCTGGGATTGTGACTTGTCCCCCAGACTAACCCATGGACAGGGTACAGGAAGTGCAGTGGGACGTGAGTCAGCACTGGGCTGGTACCAGGTGGCCTAGGGGCTTGGAAAGGAAGTTTGACCACTTAGGGCACAGCAGGCTCTGGGGGAGCTGTGAAGGGCTGGGTCCCTAGCCTTGCTGGGGCCCACAACTTCCCAGGGACCCACACACCGTGCTCCACCCTTCCCGGCAGACTTTCAGCTCTTCCAGCTGTGACCACAAAGGGTGGAACCCAACGGCCTGGGAACTAAGTTCTTATTGGTTTTGGTAAATTCAAATGATAGACTGAGTAACACGTTGGCATCATCATATGAAGTTATATTACAGGTC
This sequence comes from Cricetomys ansorgei, assembly GCA_026225945.1. Lineage (NCBI taxonomy): Eukaryota > Metazoa > Chordata > Mammalia > Rodentia > Nesomyidae > Cricetomys > Cricetomys ansorgei. Next base: position 34,755,770 of record JAMJFZ010000199.1, read on the forward strand.
TGGGAATATAGCTCTGTGGTAGAATGTTTGCCTGGCATGCATGAGGTCCTGGGTTCAATTCCTGGTACAAGTCAGACATAGACACAGACAGATAGACACACACACACACACACACCACTGGTAATCATAGCTCTCTTTGAGGGGTGACCCTGTCCTCCTGAAAGATTGGTCCCAGTTACGTTCTTGGGTATAATTTGAGATGCAAATGCTACAATTTTCTTGTACTCTGCCATCATGGTGTTTATAGGATAGGCCTTTGGGAACTAATGTTTTTTTTTTTCTTTTCCCTCTCCACTTTGTTCCTTCTGTGTTCCCTCTCTGCCTCTTGGAATATACATGTTAGAATTTAGGAACCCACATTCTTGCGGCCATCATTCTTCCCCCTTAAGACACCTTTACCTACACTCAGACAAGCTTCTTTTTCAGAATTTTGAACATAGGGAATTGTGTTAGAGAAATATGCCATGTTTCTGTTTGATGCTCCTGCATTCTGTCCATAGATAGTTAAAATCATGCACCGTCAGGCCAGGAGGAGTGGCTCTGTTGACGTGGTCTCCCCTTGTAGGGGGCTGGAAAGGGGGCAGTGCCATCTTTAAGCTTCTCCAAATGTCAGGCCTCACTGAAGCATGTCTGACCTCTGATTCAGTCCCTCAGCCCAGGCATGGGGCTCAGACAAAATTCTGTGTACAGGGGAGAGGAATGGAATGGAAGGGACGGACGGAGAAGCCTGTGTTAGGATGCAAAAGAGGCAATGGGGAGAAAGGGAGGCTATCGTTGGGGGCCTGAGGGGTGTCTCAATCCTGCCCAGAGTCTAAGACTACAGACATCCCTACTGCAGTGCCTGATGTGTCACATGTCTGGCCCTTGGCGACTCTTTCTCAAGCACTGTGGACTTGTTTATGAAGTAGGCCACAAGGCCCTGGGGGCTGCGGGGAAGGCAAAGAGGAGGGCAGAGTCTTTGGCCTAAAAGCAGAGTTCCTGGAAACAGTGTTGACACTTCTCAAATAACGTCTAGCTTGGAAAAAGAAAAAAAAAAAAAACCCAAACTCTTTCCTCCCTCTGCACTGCCCGATGGACTCTGCCTCACCACAGGGTGCTCGTATACACAGTCCGTGAAAAAAAGAGTCAATCTCAGGAAAAATCTCAGTCCAGAAATTGTTACTGAAAGTGATAGGAACCCTCCTGTTTGTTGCTTGGCTCCTCTCCATCCAAGCTTATCACTTTCCTTTATGCAGTGAAGCCAGGAGGTTCAAAACCAAACACAGGAATAGGGGTGTCACTCAGGTGGTGAGGTGCTTACTGCAGAGGCACCAAGATTTAAGTTGGATCCCCTGGATCCATGTCAGTTTGGACTACAAAACAAATGTTTTGTAATCTTGGGTCTAGGGTGGGAATCAGGGAATAGAGACAGAAGGATCCCTGGGTTTGCTGGCCAGCCTAATTGGAGAGCTCCAGACTAATGAGAACTCTGTCTCAAAAGACAAGGTGGACAACAACTGAAGAGTCACCTCTGGCCTTCACATGCACCCCAATATACATGTGCACCCATAGAAACAGGCACACATATATAAAAATGCTCACGTGCACACACAAGCACACAAGTAACCCCTCCCACATACATATACACATATAGTAACCTATATATTTAGTATTCATATAGTACATATATGTATAGTATAGTATACATATATATATAAATATATATACATATATATGTATATGTAAGGGTTTAGGTCTTAAACCATAGGATATAGATACCATCATAATATTTTTCCAAAATTCAGAAATATTGCCACATTTTCCACAAGGTTAACTTCTGAGATGAAAGAGTCATTTGAACTTAAGATTTATTTTTTAAAAAAGTCACTTACAAAGTGAAGACATTTTCTGGGAGGAGAAGACATTGACTGAGCTGCACTTTTCACAATGAGAAACATATTCCCATGGCTCTCCCACCACTTTCCATCATCACAGGATAGGCTCCAGTTACACTCACTTAGAACGCCTTAAAAACATGAACAAAACTCTGCAAGGAAGAGCCAAATGGCCCACGATAGAATACCATATGGGTGTTGGCACCAAGACCACGCCCCTCAACCTGAGAGCCCATATTTAAATTCATACTGGGAGTCAGTACTTCACAGTCTAAAAATGTAGTCTTCTTGCTACCTTGGGGTAGGGCAGAGCGATGGCTCTGAGTGGGTCTCTTCCTCCAGTGCATCTGGCCTTGAGTTCTTAGAGTCAGCTAACATCAAAGGAAACAGAAGAAATGGTGTGGGGACCACAGATAACTGGGGCATTGCTAAAATTAGAGGTGAGGTAGCCTGGGCTCTGGCAAGGAGCTTGTTGATCATCTACTTATGGAGAGGATAGACTTACTGCCTAACCCTTAAAGAGAAAGGCCTACCCATAGGCTTGACTGTCTTCAAGAGCTGCATAGCTCTATGGCGTGGGGTTCTTCCTAACTATCTTAGCTTCTTCACACTGGCATGCAAATCCGTTGCTTCTTGCCATGGAGCCCTGTGTAATCCTGAAGCTGACAGGCCTTGCCCTGCTTATGTTCTAAGATGGTTTCTATAACTGGAGAGCGCTCCTCACACTCGCACCCCTCCCTCCATTGGGATACTTACAAAGCCTTCTCTGCATTGGAGGTGCATCTGGTGAGAACCCTGGCCAGCTGGGGTAGAATAGTCAGGGACAGCTTCATGTGTGGGCTGAGTGAGTGGTCATCTGGGACGCTGTGGGGTGTCTCACCTTCTCCGTTCTATCTCTCACTCTGCGCATGTTTCCTGGCTACTATATCTATGTATCTACTTGATACTATGATCCAAGATTTATGCTTTGGGGGTAACTATCACATCCCAGGCTGGGCCCATCAGGAAAGGGTTGAATTTTTTATTTTGTTTTATTTTATTTTATTTCTATTAATATCTTGGCTGCCCTGATTTCCTCTTCAGAAAGCATTTAAGGACACAAGAAAGTTTGTGAGAAGGGGTAGAAGACGGAGCTTAGAAAAGTCTGATGCAAGTGGGGACCACAGAGATCACCCCGTTTCCCTGAAAAAGCTCTTGCTGATTCCTCAGAAACCTACATGTCCAGAGATGACTGTGGGACATTCAGAGATAACAGAGGTGTTCCCGATGGTTCTGGCCTCCTCTTCTCTGCCTTGAAGAGCTTTCTTAGGCACTGGGTACCAGAGGCTTCAACACTGTAGAGTGAGGAGGGAGCCAGAGAGCCTCATCCACTTAGTCAGCTCTGTTTTCCTTCTGACCTAAACAAACCACAAACTGTCTCGCCCTGGCACATACAGGGTAAGCACCGTCCGGAAGTGCTTGTCCCTGTCCCACCCAACACAGAAGACTGTGAGCACCACCTGGAAGTGGATATGCCAAAGTAGAACCCCTTGCCTAGAAGGAGCCAGCATCCAAGTCTCTCTTTCACTAAGCGAAGGGGAGAATAGACTGGACCCAGGCAGGTGTCCCCTGGTAAACGGGTGAGTTACGGTGGCTGTCAGCATAGGGACCTGGAATGTAGGCCTGAGAGTGAACGGGGCACAAACAGCTGGGCAGAGTGGGCCTTTATCTGCTGCCAGCTGGACCAGCCATGGGGCTTGGAGGCTGGAGTGCTCTGCCTGCTCCTGGCAGATGTTTCCCAAGCAACTCTGGTGGCTGTTGCTCCAGGCTTGGCCCAGAATAACACATTGTTAGCATATGTTAACAGTCTTCAGGCTCTCAAAAGATCACATAATGCTTTCCATTTAGTGTCTGTCATGCAAGTGTTACTATCTGTTTTATGGGCAACAAAACCAAGATACAGCGAGGTCGGGGAGAGCCCACATCTGAGTGGGAGTGAGTTAGGGGTTGACCCTGGAGACCTGTGCTTCCTGACTCTGTTTTTCACCAACTGCCCTCCTTACCAACTCCTTCCAGAATAGCCTGGCTGGCAGATCTCAGGGTCTGGGAGGAGTTAAAAGGAACATGTGTGTTCTGAACACCACACACACACACACACACACACACACACACACACACACTCCAGCAGTGTTCAGCATGTGGTGACACAGATGAAAGAGGAGGGATGCTGTTTCAGTTCAGTACTGGGTTTTGTGACCACACATGGTTTCCTTCACCCCAGAGGAAACACACCAAATTGAAAATGAGTGGAAGGGCTGCCTGCCTTTCTTCTCTCCCTTCCAGTGTGAGAGCTTTCGGATCCTATTCTTCCTCCGTTTTAAAACTGTGATTCTTTCTGTCCCCCGAACTTTCTCAGTAACTGGCGGCTGATACCATTCCACAGAAAGAGGAACTGTTGGGCTGAAGCTAAGTGGAAATTTCCAGATGGTTTCAGTGGCTCCGAACAAGGAGAGCTCCGTCTCACTGGGGCAGAATGAGAGGAGCTTGCCCACAAGTTGCTCCTTGAGGCTGAGTTACCAGAGATTCTTAGGCAGGTGACTCCTGAACTGTCAGTCAAATGAAAGTGAGAGATCTCTTGGGTGAAGACTACCAACAGAAGACACTGAAATACCTTAGAACAGGAGGCCAAAGAGGAACCTGAGGACTGTCTCAAGACGAGAGGTAGAACATAGAGACCAAAATCCTTAGGAAGGTAACTACAGAGCAAAAGATGCCAACACTGAAGCCTATAAAACACAACCTAGAAATTAAAGACCCAAATGAATGGACAGACAACATGCCATTGAGCGGCAGCATTCCATGCTGTGGAGATGACAATGTTCCAGCAATCTACAGATTGAATGAGGTTCCTACTGAAATCCCAGTGGAATCTCTCTCTCTCTGTCTCTCTGTCTCTGTCTCTGTCTCTCTCTCTCTATAGGTGCACTTGTATATGTGTGCAGTTGTGTGTGAAGGTGGGAACACACAACCTCGGATATTGTGTCCCCCCTTTTTTTCTTCCTTCTTTATCTTAGGGTTTCTTGCTGGCATGGAACTTGCCGAGGAGGTAAGGCTGGGGCTGGCCAGGGAGCCCTAGGGATCCACCCGGATCCGCCTCAGGGCTGGGATTCCGAATGAATGCCACTGAGGGACTAGAAGCCGAACAGATCCACGACAAGCAGACAGGGAAAGAGCTGCAGATAGGTAAGAAAGATGGCAAACTTTGACTTCTTCCTTGTGCTTCTGATCTGAAACAAGGCCTGGAAGGGTTTTTCTTCTGCCGGCAGGGTCCCCATTTTGGCTGACTTATCCAGGCTGGTCAGATATTCTCAAGGCTGGTTCTAAATAGGTTTACTCGAGGCTGTGGATCTGTCTACTCCATTTCTTTGTCTAAGTTGACTAAGTCAAAATTATGGAGGGGGCCTACCTTACACCACCATAAACACATTTCCCTGAGACCATGGGGTGATCAGCTCTCTCTCTCTCTCTCTTTTTTTAAACTAACAAATCCAAGATTCTGGGAAGGGATCCATCACAGGCCATCAAACCTCTTAAAAAACGCCAGCCCCCCGGAAAACATGAATTTCAGTAACAGGGAGTCTGCTCTGTGTGCCTTGCTGTGTGTGAGCTTCTTCGCTGTGTGTGACGTTTGTTACCCGTTGCTGCCTGCTGTGCCTGAGACTTAGTCCTGCATTTCAGTCCTTTAACGGGCAGAGAAAACAACCCTGATCAAGGTACTCCCTAGACAGCAACACCACTGTGCCCAGTTTAATGTGGGTTCTAGCAATGGAACTCAGTTCCTCGTGCCTACAAGGCAAGTGCTTTACCAAGTGCTTTCCTGACACAGAGATGAAAAAGTCTTTAACACAAATACTAAGTTCTTTTCTAAAGTGCTGACCGGTTTTTCCACTAGCTACTCTTTGGGCCATCTGGCAGTCTGTTGTACCAGTCACCTTGTCCTACTACCTTCTGGTGAAGATGTTCATCTCCTCAGTCACACACCGCAGCAGCAGCTCAGTGTGACCTGCCTCCATCACCCCTGCAACCCCCGCCCCAGCTCTGCCCTATTCTTCCCTGTTGCTCTATCATTGGTCCCTACTGTGCTTTCAACTCATTTGGCTTTCTTTTCTTTTTATCTCCCCTTTCTCACTTAATATAACTCTCACCATCAAGGATTGCCATCTCTGTTCACTGCTATGTTTCCAGGACAGAACACATAGTAAGCACACAGACAATGTTCAAGACAACTAGTTTTGAATGCAAACATGAGCGTAAACCCTGTAGGAGATAAATGCATCTGCACCTTTACTTTTTGCAATAAAGCAAGTGACTTGCTAAGGGGATTTGGCACAACTTAGTGCCCTGGGGCAGCACAGTGGTGCAGGGACAGTCACCACACATCTGAAGCAGTGTTGAATTCTTCTACTTCCTCCTATTTGAGAAGCAAGTTCACTTGTCTTGGGGCTGTTTTCAGAGCCCCGCTTCCTCCAAGGCACTGCTCCCTGAATCACGATACATATGAAATCACTTCCCCATCTGAGAAAGTCATCAAGGGATCTAATCCATCTTAATCATCAATGGCACAGGAGCCCTGTGAGCGGAGATGCAGTTATGACTGTGTGGGATGCCAGGCCTTGGCTTCGGCTGGGTGAGAGCAGTCTCTGTAGCAAGGAGCCGACAGCTGGCAGGAAAACTGCAGAGCTGTCTGCGAGTGACTGAGGAGGCTAAGCTGTAACGGGAGACTCCCGCGGTGAGACACTTAGTACTTGTAGACGAGACTGTGTCCAAACAAATGTTCAATTCCATACTTAACTGATGATTTCCACTTTGATGACGATGAGTGACCAAGAAGGAGAAAAGCTGTCTGTTAAAGGATGACTCACTCGCCTCTTCTTTTAAATCAATCATGGGAACATTGTCCTGAATTACATCACTGACCTCCCGAAGCTGGGAAGTCTCTGAGAGAACATGGCAAAGCCACAGCTTCTCAGGAGGGTCTATACCTCATGAGGGTGCATCTTGGTTCTCGGGTGCAGGTGTTACAGGAGGAAGCGTTTCCTATGTGAGACTGAACAAGATGGAGGTGCCTGACCTGAACATGTGACCAGGCTGAGGGCCACGTGTCTTCAAAACTGTCACAAAGGGCTGGGGAGATAGCTTACGTCTTACAAGCATAAGGACCTGAGTCCCAAAGAGACCTTGTCTCAAGAGACGAGAGCCTAGAATGTAGCACCAAGACATCCCTTTTGTATGGTTTTATAGGTCCTGGAGGTACAAATGGTGGTACATCTCTGGACTCCTAGCATGTGGGAGGTTGAGTATGAGGATTACAGATCTGAGGGTAGCCTGGGTTACTTAATAAGTGTGAGGCCAACCTAGGCTACCTGGCAAGAGTCTGTCTCAAAACAATAAAAACATTAATATTAAAAAAGAAACAAAAACAACAGCCAAACAAAAAGGACCAAACAAAGCAATGACAAACAAACAAACAAATAAGAAATCAAGACATAGGTTACTCTGCAAGAGTGGCCATTGGCACAGGACTGGCAATGTAGGTGTTAGTCTTACAGAACATCTCAAAGCCCCTGAATGAAACCAACTCCCATGTGTGAGAATTTTAAGACAAGACAAGGCTGAACCCTGAGTCTAGTTGCAGAGTAAGCTCATGCAGTAGCTCAGGCTCACACTTCCTCTCCCATTCCATTCATTGCTGATGGACAATTTCTCTATCCTGGGCGGCTCAGCGATGGTATGAACTGGGACCTCCCCCTCCCACACACACACTTCCAGCTCATCGCATGGCCTCTGTGACAGGACCATGCCTCTGCAGAGAGGAAACATTGACTGTTCAGTCTCAGCATAGAAACAGCTTTAAGTTCAGCCTCCTGCTTGTGGTGTCTTGGGGAGGTGACTATCCTGTGTTTCCAGTAGGTGTTCAGCTCGAAGACACACCAGGCCCCTGAGAGCACAGCAGCAGTAAGTAGCCTCATTTTAAGGTCCTGCCATGTCTCTGTAACTGAGCTACTTTTCTCTGGTTCTTCCCAATGTCTGGGGTTGGGGCATTTCAAGTTTCAGTTTCAATTTCTGTGCCTCAGTGTTTCAGGACTAACTCAGTCCCCATCGTTCCCCACCTATCTCACAGATCTCCAAGCTTGCTGCCCTACTGGGTGGCGAGTAGAAAAGTCATAGTTAGATCAGACCGATCTACAACGTTCTCAAAGAATCTATTCTTCATTGGGGCTGGATTTTGTTCTTACACAAGCATGTTCATCTTATTCAATAGAGTGGTGGCTGAACAGAGGAGAAGACAGAGGTAAGTATGTAGATAGATGGATGGGTGGGTGAGCAGACGGATAGACAGACAGACACACAGGTTATATTTTGCCCCCATGCCCTGTACAGTGTCTGAAGTGGTTATGGAAGTTTATTTTTAGTTATATATAAAATAATTGTTTTATGCACTGTCGAGTGAGGGTCTGCCTAGGTCTTGGCATTTTGTATTGACTACAGGTGTTGGATTTTTTTTGGGGGGGGTGTTTGATTGCTTATGATGTGCAGGTGCTATCAATAGAACACCTGAGGTGTTCTGTATCAATAAAAACACCTGAGCTCAGACGCTCCAGGTTCCACTGTCCAGTATAGCACTTGCCATGTGGTGGTTCCCTCTGCTGAGATCTGGCAGAGATTGCACATGTGAAAGTGCCTCCTTGTCCTGCTTGCTGAGCCACCACAGTAGATGAACTACTACACAAAGTCCTATAAACATCACCAGAATTCCATACAACACATTTTGTGCCTCAAGAAATAGTGCTTTTAGAGAACCATATTTTACACACCAGACGTTAGTTAGATGCCTGCCTACCCACCAAGACACCGCCCGTGATTTCATTATTCTGAGACATTCCACGTTAAATATTTTATACGTATCTCTTCTCCATCCATCTGTTTCCAAACGTAACATATATCACTTAGAAGAGTCTCTGAAGTCCCATTTGTCCCCAACACTTAATCGCCATCTCTGTAAGGGACATTCAACCTCTCTTAGCTCCTCTTTAGCTCTGGTGAGGACCCAGTTTCTGGTGGGATAGCCTGCACAAGCTGCCCGTGAACATGGAGCCAGCTGGGCTCAGAGCTGTGTGCAGCTGTGAATCCTGAACCTGAGGAGGAGAAGATGGGCTGGCGTCTGCAGTTGGACACGCTCAGCACTTGCACACCTTTGAGACACCTTCGGAATTTCTTGTTAGTGGCAGTGCGGGTGGCTGCACATTGTTTTGTTATTTCCTACCACACTTTGCAGGTTTGTCATAGGACCTCGACACGTTCACACTTGCTTTTCAGCAGGAATGTGGCAGCCAGCACCACCCCCTGGCTCCCTGGCTTTCCTCAGCTGGAATGGCCAAGGTTGGATTTTGCTGGATGACATCGTTCCATCTGGGAAGAATCACTCAAAGGGCTCACATCATCATTGGCAGGCGCATCCCCGTCTTAAGTCACCCTCTAAGATGAGAGGAGAGAAAGGCTCATCTATTATCACCACGGGATCCTTTGGTGCCTAGCAGCCAAAATGCAGTTTAACAGCCAAGGGCTGTATTTTCTGCCTTTATATGAGCTGTCTTTAAAAGAGGGATATGGGGAAAGAGGTGAGGCATACAAACATTGAAGACCAAAGATGTAAAAATTGAATGTTCCCAGTGTATGGATGGAAAATTGGCTTTGCTTCCACAAAAGCCCCAAGTAGCAAGTTTGTATAAATGTCATTTTCAGAAAACACAGTATGAAGGACATCCAATCTTGTTAGAATAAAAGCACAGTACCTTTCCCATCTGCCCAACTTTTCAAAGCACCCTTCCTTTAGCATGCATAGAAATAAGCTTCTCATGTGGTCCAGAGGTAAAGAACATGGGGGATTTGAGACCTGGCTCTAAAGAGTGACTTTAGGTAAGTTAGGTGGGCCCTCTGAGCCAATGAAGATAACAATACCAGTATTTTATTTATTGCACGTGAAGTACTGTGCAGGGCACAGTACTACGTAAGTGGTCAGTCCATTCTAGGCGATGTTAAGATTATTAGAATATACTTTTGTGGACCTGTGAATACAAGCACGGGGCAGTAATTGCAGCAAATCTTTTCGATCCTGAGTTAGTGCGTTAGAGAGGCTGTGGGCAGGGTCTGCATTAAATGCTTCTTGCATTGATTAACTTGTGTGTGTGTGTGTGTGTGTGTGTGTGTGTGTGTGTGTGTAACAGAATATGTGACATACCAACTTAAGGGATGATCTCACAGGTCTCACAGCTCTGGGGTACAGTATGTCAGAGTAGGGAAGGCGTGGCAGAGGGCATGTGAGGCCACTCTTTACCTCCTGTCTATAGCCAGGAAGTAGAGAATCATGAATGTGGGTGCTCAACTCGTATCCTCCTTTTGTTCTGTCTGGATTCCAGCCCACAGGATAGTCCTGCGCACATCCATGGTGGGTCTTCCTACTTCAATTAATTCAGTCTAGAAATTCTCTCACAGACAAACCACAGAGAAGTGGTTTGTCTGCGAGGCGATTCTAGATTCATATCAAAGTTCAATGGATATTAATGACCTTGATGAAGAGCACTAGCTACCTGATTGACCCTGGGTAGTTCCTGATTCCTCTATTGTGATAGCCTGTGCCATTCTCAGAAGTAGACCCTTGGAGGAGAACCAACCATGTGACCTGATCTGATGTACCTTGCTGAACTACTGTAGCCACCAGCCTGTCACTCAGCTATAGAACAGGTCTGAACTGAGACAGTCTGTGAGTATTAACCAATCTCCAGCTCTGGGACACATACAAAAAAGGAAATACCATAAACAACCACATTAGCCATTGGATATAGAATGCACATTGAGGTGAAAATATTTAGTTATAATGGGTTAAATGAAAATAGGAATAAGATTAATCTCCCATTGTGATGGTTAACCTTGATTGTCAAATTGACAGAATTGAAACTCACCATGGGAAAAGATTTTGGGCCTGTCTGTAAGGGGTTTCCTGTGGCTGAGGACCCAGACCGAAGAGAAAGGAGTGGGTGAGCAAGCAGTTTTCACCTGTCTCTCATTCCTGGCAGTGGATAGTGTCCAGCTCCTTCATGCTCCAGATACCGTGATTTCTGTCTTTATGGACTATACTCTGGAATTATGAGCCAAATAAATGCTTTCTTCCTGGAGTATTTTCTTTTCTTTCCTTCTGTTTTCTTTGGGGGGGGTCAGGTGCTTTGTAATAGCAGCAAGAAAATTGCTAACCTACACATGGTTTATCTCACTTACTTGATGGTGGCTGCTGGAAATTTTGACATGTGGCATATGCCATGCTCAGATATTCCCAATGTTGTATCTCAGAACTCGAGGGTCATGGACACAAAATACATGTCTGGACAGATGCTGTGCCTTGCCACCGAATGTCTCCCAGAGTAAGGAGAACTGCCCCTCCCCCATTGGGCTGAGGCTCATGACCTGGACTCCCTGGTTCTTTACTCCTCTGTCCTTGCCTCTGTCCTGACTGACTTTCTTGTCATCACATGGATGATCACAACGGGCCCATATTCAAGCTGTGCAAGCATAATGCACCATCAACACCACTCCTGACTGTCCTTCGGTCTTCCTTTAGCATCTATGTTATATCCTCAACAACTGCTATTTCAGCCATCTGACCCCAGATCTTCTCATTGCTGGATCCCTTCCCACCAAGAGAAAGTCACTGCCAGTCCTGGCTGCAACTTTCTCACCACCGTGTAGCCACCACCTCAAGAGATGTGTCTCTAATTTCTCTTCACAACAGCCCAGCATTGATGAGGTTTTCCTCCCACCCGGAATTGTCACAAGACAGCCTTAAACCACACCCGAGAGCCTCCATGATTGTCGGGATTCTTTATTCTGCCATTCAAAGCCCCGTAGACCTTGCCTTGTGTTACGGATCCAGCTTCATTCACCCTCCATCTGCCTCCATCACTTACATAACAGCGTGGCCTTGCTATGCTCGCTGAACACATGCTGTACTGTTTTATATCCCTGTCTTTTATCGGTGGAGCTTTGTGGCAGTAATGCCACCTTAACTTCCTCGTAAGCTTTGGAAAGCTATCCAACTTAAGGGCAGAGGCAAATCCATATCTTTCTAAAGTTCCTGCAGCCCTTTTCCTAACCATGACCTGTTTGTCTTTCCACAACTCTAACACCTTCCTCCTGGCGCCATGCTGATACATTCAATATATCTCCATGTTAGCATCTTCCTAGGAGCCTCCCTTCCTGCCCAGGGGAAGAATCTCTTACTTACATGGTTATTTATCCATCTCTTGACCCTCCCTCCTTCCTGATAACTGAAACTCATGGAAGGAGCTCCACGTATGACAGAGAGCTGGATTAATGACAAATGTCAACCTAGTATGCTCTTGGAAGGATGGCTGGCTAATCTTGTCTCAGCTGTGGTCTGAGAGATTTCCTAGCAGATGGTAGACTTGTAACAGTAACATTCAGAAAGAGAAAGAAGAACTTAGGTTGTATACTTTTGTACAGTTTTGTATTAATCGAGTGTGCACGGTGAGGCTATTTATGTAAAGGTCGGAGTCAGCAGGGGTGAGCCAGGATGTGTCTGGGCTCCACTATTCCTCCACTCTCACCTTCCCCTCCCCCAACAGGGATAGGATCTGAGGTGGCCCCACCTCTTCTAACCACCCCACTACAAAATGATCGTGAGGGGTACAGAATATGAGTGCTTGTGGAGGAGATAAAATTACATCTGTTAGGATGTCATGTAAAACCATGCTTGAAAAGATCTACTGATACAATGGGGAAAACATGAAGGAAAAGAAGAAAACAACAAAACACAGAGGTCCATTGGTAACAGAGAGACTGCCACTTGGCTTCGGGGATGGCTGGACGTGTGTGTGTTGAATTACAGGCAATTATCGGTGGGCTCCCTGTTGGCCCTAATGTAGAGCCATGTGTCAAAAGGAAACCTGATCTCTAAGGAGGGAAGCCCCACTGCATCTTTTAATCCTGTGCCAACTCTGCTGGGTCTGAACCCTTCCATGGTGCGTTTTTATTCTTGAAATCTGTCTAATAATTATTGCTAAGAGTTGATGTGAAGTTAAGAGTCTCTACCAGATCATCTGGTTTTTAGAGGCCCCAACTGGAGTCATGAAAACATGCAACTTTGAAAACTGAAATAAATCCTGCTTTATGTCTTCCATACTGTCTAGCCGTCTATCCTCTATGTGGGGACCAACATTTTTATACATGGTAACTGTATGTTGTTCACCAGGATGGTATTTGCTTAATTCTTGTTTAATTCTGTGTGTGTGTGTGTGTGTGTGTGTGTGTGTGTGTGTGTGTGTGTGTGTGTGTGTGCGCGCGCGCGCGCATATGTGTGTAGTGGAGTATGCATGTGTGGAGGCCAGTGTCTTCCTTGACTCCTCTCTACCTTGTTCTTTGAGCCTCTTTCTGAACCTGGAACTCATCACTTTGGCTCAACAAGCTGGGCAAAAAGCTCCCAGCATCTCCCGTCTCTACCTTCCAGGTCTAGGATTATGGGAACATGCCCTGTTGCACTCAGCTTTTTATGTGAATGCTGGAGATTCAACCTCAGTTCCTTCTGTTGGGTATCAGACCCTGAACCTTCTCCTCAGCCCTACCAAGATGATAGTGAGGTACTGTGGGACCTTGTGGACTGATTCATTAAAGAACAACAATCAAGTTAATGCAATTTGACCGTTAGTTACATTTCTTTATATTCCTTTGGATTTTAATATTGGAGTTTGATTCCTGAGCACACATCACTGAAAAATGGACTCCTAGATGGTTCAAATGGTGCACAAAGCTAGGCTGGGTAGCAATTGGTGCTGCCTCCACTGAATGCAGAGTATCCTGGACTGATCTGAGTTATCCTTGCTCATCCCTGTCCCCAGATCCCATCTATAACCAAGACACATGCTTCTGCTCCAGAAGGACTGATATTATTGAGTAGAGAGCATAGAAGCTCATTCCTTAAAAGATGACTAGGTTCTTGTTCTCCAGGTCAGTTCATAATACTCACACTGAGTAAATGGAGTGTGGGCCACCCAGCTTCAGATTTCTGAGCTTTGGTTCCCACAAGTGTAGTGAGTTTATGGGCGTGCACCACTTCCTAGCTCAAGCATCCCATCAGGTATACTACATAGAGGAATCCTGCGAAGCACACACTGGCAAAGCACACACTGCCTAGATATTCCAGATAAGGTCTGTCCTCAGATGGAATTGCTTGGAGAAAGCATGGAAGTCCATGATGACCAAATGTTATTTGTTGGTGCTTGGAGGGGTTCTGATTCTAAGGCATACGATAGCTACGTTGCACACTCTGGGTTCAAGGGGCTTTTCCCACACCACAGCTCCATCAGAGCCCTCAGTATCATACACTAAGGTAATGACAATCAGAGGGCCTGGAATTTAATGGTTTTTTTTTCTTAATTTTTGCTTTGCTTTTATTTTTTAGAAAGAACATTGTGCAGCCCAGGCCAGTCTGGAACTCATTACATAGCTGAGGATGACCTCGAACTCCTGATCTTCCTGCCTTTACCTCTCAAGTGCTGAGATTGCAGGCATGTGCCATCATGATGGCTTGGGAATTTACTGTTAACTAATCTCGTTTTCATTGGTTCACTTTAAATAAGCAGTGGTCCTAACAACTTGGACTCCTGGGCTGTGAGTAGAGACTGAATAGTAAGACTGGACTAGCAAAGTAAGGGTTGTTGAGACTATTTCTACCTGTTTGGGTTTTGGATTTTTCTATCCTTAGCTTCTGGAACATGATTTGGTATGTTACAGTTAATAGAATATTGTTAAGTGAGACAGCAAGTGAACACTACAGATGGCCAGTTACCCTTTCTCCACGAGGGCACTTGCTCACTGACTCTAAATGTGTCCTATGGAAGAAACAGTCAGAAGCCAAAAGGAATGAAAGGAACATCCCATGTCTTAGCCTGTCTCCCAGTCTCAGCCCAAAACCATACCTGAGCCCTGAGCCCTGTTGACTGTCCTAAAGACAGTCTAGGCATCAGGGTTAAGAGCTGGATGGGATGAAATCAAGTCCCCACCCTTTCTCCTTCTGACAGTGAATATGCTAATGTATTCTGATGAGATGGATTGCTGTAGGGGGAGCTGACACAGAAAAGAAGACCCTGGAATACCATGGCTCATGGCATAGAAGGTGATAAAACCATAGGAACCGAAAGAGGCCTGGAGAGCCAAAGCCCAGATGCTCTACCGATCATCAAATGTCCTGTGCGGGTCTCATCATTTTGACATGAGTGGGACAGAAGACTGGCTATGGCTTTGAATTAGGAAGACCTTTTTTTTTATAATCACCACATTTGCTTTAAAGCACAGTGGGATTCTGGACAACCCATCTCCCTGGCCAGCTTCACTCCTGTGCTTTTAGTGGGCAATGCTGTTGTAATTTCTCTGTTCAAATTAAGTTTATAGAAATCCACAGAAAGAGATGTGGACCCTAAAGCTTAATGGCCCCTGGGAGGCAGCTGGCTTGTAACAGGATCCCATCAGGCCCTGCTTCCTTCTTTGTGTGCCTGCCCTGGCCCTAAGAATGGGTTATTGGATGTCTCCTGGCAGGTGCTATGGGATTAAGGGGGTAGCTGGTCAGAGGCAAACTTTGAATTAGGGTAGTTTAGTAAAAAAGTAGGTGACTAAAGTAAATATGATCTTTAGCTTAATCCCCCATAGCTAACATAAGGTTCAAATTTAATAGCAAGGTTTGAAAAACTTGGTTGGCATGTGTGTCTATCATTTGTCAATATGTCTTTGCACTCCACACCAGGAGTTATATTTTAACTCAGTGATGAAATCTCTGTTTACTAGGTCTAGCAATCTAAAATACCAAATGTATTATTTTCCCTCATTTCTGGGACACCACAGGGTGAAATGTTAAACAGTGTGTGGGGATTTTTTTTAAAATCACTTTTTCCCTTATCTGTGCTGGGGATGGAACCCAGTTTGAGCCACATTCATAGCCCTCCTTTTATTTTTTAAACATTGGACACAGTATCCCACTCACTCATTTGCTAAGGTTGGCCTTGAATTTACTCCGTAGCCCACGCAGGCTTTGAACTTATGATCGTCCAGCCCCAGTCTCCAGCTGGAATGACAAGATTTTATCAGCAAGCAAAGCCTCTGAAGCCACTTTTAAAGAATTTCGCAAGGTCTGTTATTTTCACTCATACAGTTCTGGCAGGTGATAAATGATAGATTTTTATGTAGTGACCCTCACACATTCCGAAGTGACCCTCACATGTTTTACTATAGAAAGATTGGCTCCGTATCTGTTGGTATAATGCTTGTCTAGCATGTGTGACCCCCTTAGTTTGATCCCAAGTACCATATAAATTAGACACGGTAGAGTACACCTCTAATCCCAGAATTTAGGAGGTACAAGTTAAAGGTCATCCTGGGCTACATAGTGTGTTTGAGGTCAGCCTGGGGTACATGAGACCTTGTCTCAAAAACACAAAGAAAACATGCAAAGTTTGACTCGGATGACACGTCTGTTTTAGTGGTATCAATTCTCATAATACCCCTAATTCTCAAGTTTGCAAGAACTGCTGACCATCGTGTAGCTCACGCATAGGATGAGCTCTACCGGTAGCTACCACCCGCACTCTCCCGTCACTCTCGGGAAGCAACCCATGAGGAGAATTTTGGAAGGCAATCATACACCCATTATCTTATCAACAGAGACAAAAGAAAGGCCCAAATGTGGTGTCTTCTTGCATGAAGAAATGGTAAGAACCTAAATTTGAGGTTTCAAGACCTAAACTTCAACTTTGCACGCAACTTTGGACAATCAATTAGCCTTAAAGAGGTTTGTCTGCCTCAGAGGATCAACAGTAGTGCTATTTTATGCAACACAAGGCCCTGAAATATTTATTTCTTTGTTTATTAGCTTTCTCTCTCCCTTCTTCTCCCTCTCTCCCACCCCCCTCTGTCTGTCTGTCTGTCTGTCTGTCTCTCTGTCTGTCTGTCTGTCTCTCTCTTGTTGTGTGTGTGTGTGTGTGTGTGTGTGTGTGTGTGTGTGTGTGTGTGTGTTTGCCTGCTTGTGTGTATGTGCATACATGTAAAAGCCAGAGGTCAACTGCTATTGTTTTTCAGGGGATACGAACCTTTCTTTTTCTTTTGATCCAGCCACCTGGCTCTCACTGAATAGGCTGGGTTGGCTGACCCAATGAGTCCCCAGGGATCTGTTTCTCCTTCTTCCTAGAGCTTGGATTATAAGCAGGCCCCACATGCATAAGTTTTTGACATAGAGATCGAGAGAGTTTTTTTTATACTTTTAATGTAGAAGCTTTACCAACTGAGCTGACTTACCAGACTTGAGATGCTAAAATGTTAGGCAGGAAAGCCAGTAGAAAGCAAGTCAGCAGTGATTTTTTTTACATATGCGATTTTAATATTGGAAATCTGTTTTTGTAGTTGAAACCTCTCTGGGCAGTTGCAGGGCATCCCTGTGGCTCTGTTTCATCACAGGCTAGGACCAGCTTCTCCCTATGGAGATGAGAAGGCCTGCTTCCTCTTCTTTATCCTGGGCATTCCTTGTGACACATCGTTCTCCATCACTGTGGCTTACCCTATATCTCTTTCAGCTCTATGATGATGCTCCAGTAAGAGCTGGATCCTGCAACCTTGCATCCTTAGAGACTCTCAAAAGGTGTCTGGGAGTGGTAATGGTGCTGCTGTGTGGCCCACATGGCTTACAGTCTTGGGCTGAGGATGTGTGTGTGTGTGTGTGTGGGGGTGTCACTGAGCTCTTGACAAGTTTAGAAAAGGAGAGAAAACAGCTCAAAGAGTGAGAACATTGAGACCCTGAAGCCTTGAAGACAGGGGTGGGACTGAGCCTGTGACACCTACCCACCCACAGATGTGGGTGAGACTTCACAGCTAGCTCTTCAGGATGGAAAATCTGGAAGTTGAGCCCTTTGTAGACCCCAGCCATCTCTTTGGACCATCATAGCTCGATGGCCGCAGGCCACAGACAGATGAGAGGCAGACAGTAATCCCATAGCTTGGAGATCTGGGGACAATCAACATCACTAGGCAGAGATGCAATTTGAGTATTTCCTTATGTTTCTAAAACGTCAGTTTTGCAGGACTTGTGTTTTAACACCAGCTTGCAAAATTCCTGAAAATTAGCAACCAACATTCAAGGGAGCAGATAAGCAAGAACCATGGAAGACATGTCCTGGCTGTGTGGTGGGGGTAGGGGACTGGGGGTGGGGTGGGGAGGTAGGTCTTCAGGAACCCAGCTGTGTGGCATGGGGACCAACTGACAATGACCATATGACCATGTTTCTCCTATGCAGAGGCATCCTCAACTTAGCTGCTTCAAATGGACCCAAGAAACCAGGGGTAGCCCCTATCCTGTGGAGGCCCAAGCTTTGCTTTCTCTGATTGTGGCAGTTTTCCAGCTGCAAATACATTTGAAAATGATAGGGCCAAGAGCATTGTGGGGAAGTGGAGAGGGCAGGGGCATCAGTGATTCACAGGAGGACCACTGGTGTGTTGGATACAGTGAGGATGGGCAGAGTGAGACTGAAGACACCATCTATAGGTACCAAAAGTTTTAGAGTGTCACAGGACATATCTATTTTTTTTTCATTTTTTGAGATAGGGTTTCATGTACCCCAGGCTACCCTAGAACTCTGTATATATCTCAGGATGACTTAAATTTCTGATACTCCTGTGTCTACCTTCTGAGTATTGGATTGCAGGTGTGAGCCACCACGCTCTATTTATGGTGCTGGGGATGGAACCCAGGGCTTCATGAATTCCAGGCAAGCAGTGCCCACTGAGCAACATTCCCAACCCCAGATTACTTTTTTAAACCAAAACAAAGCATTAAATTTAAAATAGCTTATAAAAATGCATGCATGTATATGAATTTATTATATATTTATATTGTATTATATTCACACAGTTTATACATTATAAAGCCTGCCTTTTAAACTATATACTACATTTGTACCAAGTATACAATATATAGAGATATTAAATAGATACAACTTTGCAAACAAATTTAGCTTGGGACAGCACCACAGAGGAAGGTTACATTTCCCAGCCTTCCTTACCGCTAAGTATTTCTGAGTTTGTTTAGGTTCTGGTCAGTGAAGTGTGAACAGATTCTGTTCTTAGAGAGGAACACATGTTCCGTTACACATGTTCCCTTCAATATTCTCTCCTTTTGCTTGCAGGGTAGAGATGTGTTAGTGGCTGTGGCAGCCATCTTGAATGAAGATGTCACAACATGTGACATGTGACATGTGACATGTGAAGGTTTTACATCACATCTACAAGAGAGAAACACACCTTAATTCCTCTTGTCTTGTTTAAGCCTTAGTAGTTTACCCGCAAGTAAAAATCTATGATAAAAGTAGATTTCTGGGCACACTCCAAAAGTCTTCATGGAATTTTAATTCACTTTCTGCATCACGTTTCCTTTAACGTCTCAAGCAGTGAACTTTAGTGCTGTAGTTAAGATCTTACCCAGAAAACAAAATCCCTGCTTTCTTCCTGTGATTCTGGTTACCCAAAGTTAACTGCAATTTGAAAATATGAGGTGGAAAATTCCTGGAAGAAACCGTAAGTTCTACACTTCGTGCAATTCTAAATGGCCTGATAAAAATGGCACCCCATACCGCCACTTGAACCTGAGCCGTCGGGCATCTTTGTCCAGAGTATCCATGCTGTGTAGGCTACTCTCCCATCAGTGCCTAAGTGTTTGTCTCAGTTATCAGACAAATTCTGGTGCCACTCCACTGCTGCTGTTGAAGTAAGCCTTATTTTACTTAATATTGGTCCCAAAGCATGATTGTGGGGATGCTGGCAACTGAGATGCATCACAGAGAAGCCAGAAGGTGCTTCCTCTAAGTGAAATGCTGACAGCGCTCTACTCAAGAAGAAGAAAAAAAAAGTATGCCGAGGTTGCTAACATCTTCAATAAGATGCATCCTATCTGTGAGACTGTAGGAAGTAAAGAAATCCATGCTAGGCTTCCTGTCACTCTTCAAACTACTATAGCTAATGGCCTGCTGAGTGGCAGGCTAGGAATGACACGGCTGTCAGGGAGAGTCTGATACTCTCTTAGCTTCAGGTAAGCCTGGGGGGTCTTTGGGAGCACCCCCAGAAGAGAAGGGAGAGCTGTCCATCCTTACTGCTGCGCTGTGTTCTATTTTGCTAGGCACGACTCAGAGCGAAGCTAGTCTCTTGAACACATTATACTCTATAGCAGGCTGATACCACCATGCTTTACCCCAGTCACCTTGCAACTCCCACACTCTCCTCCCATGATTCAGAAGCCCATTATCTACTAGGAATTGATAACACGGATCATATTCTCTGCAATGTCCACCATGCCGGGAGGATGAGCCATGGGGTTGAATTTCAGAAAGCCAGAAGTCACTGAAGACCAAGACTAGTATTAAAACACCTATGGAGGCCCAGCAGTATTCATCCTTGTTAAAAAATGAGGTGGGACCTAAAAGGAAGAAGGAGAATTCTTTTTTCCTTTAACCAGTTCAGTGACTCAAAAAGTCACCTCAGTGGAGCAAGACCCCAGAATGTTTAAAATAAGAACGACACTGTTGGAATGACGCTTTGTCCCCTGGAGACCACTTTGGAGGACGCAATTAGAAGTGTGGAAACTCTGACACACTCTTTAGAACCAACCTCTCTGCTTACACACTGACATTTGTTTATGAAAGCACTTCAGTAGGAAGGAAACCCACTTGCGTTACGTCATGAAAACTGGGAACAGCAATGCATCAGTTTGGGCCATTCCCTAGCAATCCCTTCCTTACATTTGGGCTTTATGTAACCTGAAGCATCCAAGCCTCCTCCAGGGCTTCCCATACAGCTGGGTTCCCCAATGGACTCCGTCTTGCAAGTCAACAGAACTGGCACTTACTCCTAAGACTTGGACATCCTCTGGCCCAAAATCTCACTCCTTCATGAATATCAAGTTAAGCTGCTTGTTACTGTTTGAACTAATGAATATATGGAGATGTTTGGATATCTGGACTGGGCATGGCATCTCAGCACAAAGCAAACAAGAAAAGCCACTCCAGAGCGAAGCCATGGGGAGGAGGATGGAGGGATGACACCAAAGAACAGGCAGATGCTCAAAGAAGAGCCGTGCAGAGTGAGCATTCACGTAGGGGACTCGCTCAACCAGATTGTGGTCCTGGAGAGATTCCTGGAGGAGAAGATGGGGAAACCATAGGTTCTCTGGAAATCTTTAAGAATAGGCTAGATCCCCTCGCCCCCAGCCAAGATTTATTTATTTTCATTCTATGTGCATGAGTGAGCATCAGCAAGTATGTATGTGGGCCTCCTGTTGCAGTGCCTGTAAAGGCCAGTAGAGGGTGTTGGGTCCCCTTAAATGAACTATAGGCAGTCGTGAGCTGCTATGTGGGTGCTGGGAACTGAACCCATGTTCTCTGTAAGAGTAGCAAACACTCTTAACCACTTAAGCCATCTTTTTTAAACCCAAGAATATTTTTATCTTGGTTATTAATCTTTTAGCATACAAAATAGCAGGTTTCACTATATTTTCACATACAGAAAGAAATATCGTATCATATTTACCCTCTATCACCCTACAAATCCTTTAAACTCACTTCCCTCCCTCACAACCCTCTTCTGTAATCAGGAATGGAGGTAAGCTTTTATTTACCTGGCTTTGTATTCAATTCATCAGGTACACACTGTTTAATAATGAAAAGGGTATTGGTGGGTTTTTCCCCGTGTTCTTGAGAATACTGAAAGTGAACTTGAAATTCCGATTTACACGAATCTGTGATAAGGGGACCCCATCATGCAGTTGCACAGTGGCCCCTTCCTGGGACACTTGCCATTCAGCCCCTTTAGGATGTCACTTGCTGGGACATAAGATGTCCTCTTTAGTGATTGTATGTGTGTGTTCACTTTGTAGCACAGGATGGCCTCACAGTCATTGCAATCCTCCTGCCTCAGCTTCCTGAATGTTGGGGTTCTAAGTTTGAACCTCCACGCCTGGCTGTGTCTGTTTTCAGGGCCTGGAGAAGCAGGCCTTACTGATCAAAGAGCACACTTTTCAGATGGATTCTCAATTACACCCTTTGCCTTGGAGGGTCAAGCTGTTTGGTTTCCAGTGAATTTGTGGTTGTACCTGCGGTTACCCACTGACTTCTCATCTGCCTAGCTTATCTGATAACAGGCAAATGGGGAAAAGCTTTTAATACTCCCCAAAAGGGGAAGACGGGGCACGGAGTTATTCACGGCATGGAACCAGGCCAGGGCACCTTACTCCAAAAAGGAAAACAATCTCCATGCTGGACTCTAGCATCCCTTTTTCTTTTGAACCTGGTGTTTTAGCTCTCCGTCTTTGTTTGTCTGTCTCTGTGTCTTTGCGTGTTTGTCCCCCCCCCCCTTTATTAAAACCGGGTCACAGTAGCTCATGATGTAGAAAGACAAACAACTCCAGCTTCTAAATGTGTCATTTTAAAGACAGCTAAGTTCAGGACCAGGGTCTGCAAGTCCTGGGAATTCAGCAGCAGGGTGGAGGCTGGGCTTCCCTGCTACCCTCTACTCAGCTCTGCACTGCATTCAGGGGTCCTTTTAGGAAAGCAAGGGTACTAGTGGCTGAAGGGGTGCAGCCAGTAGAGCCAGCACGGGTGATGGCAAGGACAGGAAAGGAGGCGGTGGCGCGGGCCGCGCGGGGCGCTGCAGCTCGGAACTGCTGCAGAAGCAAGCTGCCAGCGTTATCAGTGGCGCACAGGCCTGCGGTTTTCTCGCTCTTGCAACTCTGCTTCAACTGCCGGTTTATTTTTCGACAAACAGGATGCCTCCATCTGAGGCTGTCAGCATCCCAGGCTCTTTGAGAAGAAAAGAGGTAGTGAGGGCCCCACCCTAGAGCCCAGCCGGGAGGGGCAGGAGGTCTTGTTTCTAGATGCTTCCCAGAGAAGTGCGAACCCCTGGCAGGTGCAGCTGCTGGGCGCCTCCAGGAGAGTGTCAGGAAGGGCGGGGGTGAAACTTACACCTCCCACCCCCACAAGGGCTCAAACGGACTTCTTGGGCCCCACCTTTGCTAAGAGTTCCTACTGCAAGGGGAAAGCTTGGGCACGGAGAAGCGTGCCTTTGAACTTGAATGGGTGTACAAAACACTTGAGCTTCAGGAGATGCTAACCTTCTGGTCCAAAGGCCAAGCAGGCTTAGGGTGGGAAGCTCAGGGGCAGCCTGCATTAAAATGATGCTAATGGATGTGCAGAGATGTAATGGGTGGGTGTGTGTGAATTAACTCCCTGGTTTTGTGGGAGACATTTTGTTAATGGAAAAAGGAATTCCTTTATGTTCTAGAAGGAATAGGAGTTTAAAACAGGGAAGGGATTTGAAAATCCCAGCTAGAGAAATGACTCAGCTGCAAAGAGTGCTCCTTGCTCTTCCAGAGGACTAGAGTTCTGTTCCCAGAGTCCACCTCAGGTGGCAAAGACTGCCAGTAACTCCAGCTTCAGAGCAGGCAAATGCCTCTGGCCTGGGAGGGTATCTTCAGTCACGTGTAGGCACCCACACATGCACAGGAAAACACACACCCACTTAAAATAATAAAAATAAAATCTTTTAAAAAATATCAGCTGGCAACACATTCAGGAATTGGGGAGTATCTAGATTAGAGTTTCAGCCAAGATGATCAGATCTGACAAAAATATACTAGAAGATACCCAGCCCAGCCAGGGGCCCTGTGTGTCTCTGAAAGGATTTTCGTCTTGTATTTGGACCTCCACAGACACATTTTTCAGAAGCTGTGTCATTGTATTTAAGGGGACAGAATTTAGAGTCCAAATTTCAGAGCTCAAGACTTGACTTGTTCCCAAATTAAGTCTAGGGTGGTGGCATGATCTTTAAAATGTACCAAGTTTGAGTTTCAGGTGTTAGCAGTGCTTTCTGAGAACCGAGAAGCAGCATACGAAATCCACTTATGTGTAGATTTCTCACCAGGGAGAAGGCACAGTACCTGCCTGATGCTCCAGGTAGAAATTAGGTTCTGCTACATTTTGCTCAGGCCTGAAGTTGCATCATGATTCCATTTTGACTTCATCAAAACCTGTCAAGGTTTCCTTTAACAACAGGCTGTCACTCAAAGCTCTTGAGGCTACAGGGCTGCTAAAACGTAGAGTTCCTGTCTCCCCCCTGAACTGGGGCTTCTCAGGTAGGTTTTGGGAATCTGGGAATCTGCTGTGTGTGATTCTTATATACTACCAAGCTGAGGACTTCCAGATCTGCAAAGTTCAAGCCCAATCTTACTGTGGCCTTCTGAGCACAGGGAAGGTTGTCCCTGGCCTGGTTGATGCCATTCTCGGATTGGTCACAGAGTGTCTCAGGCTTAGGCTTTGCCTCTCTAACTAGATGGCAAGTTCTCGGAGGAAGCTGCAAGGCTGCCATTGCAGGTCCTTTTCTAGCACAGAGGCACGCACGAGGGCCAGCCAGCAGACCTCGGGACGCTTATGACTATAAGAGAGCTGGTCACCACACTTAATGTGGCTCTGGGAGGAGAGGAAGCTGGGAAGAAAACCAGGGTAGTGGGTGGGGAGAGTTTCATGGGAATCTGCTTATATGACTGTGAAAGATGTGGCAAACGTGGTGGTGGGGGAAGGGTGTGTGGACCCTCTGCTCAGCTGTCTGCTGTGTGGGCCACAGAGGGGATGGCTTCTTATTGTAAACGCTTTACATCATATTTTAGCGTCAGTTCACCAGCTCCATAGACTAAATGATGGGTGCTTCCTCTGTACCCTCACCCTGCAATGGTGGATGTCCTGAGTGGCCTCTTCTACTGTCTCCTCTTCCTTTTTGTTCTAGCTGTCCCCCCCCCCTTTCCTGCATGCTTGGTACTCAGCTCAAGCCCTTACCTCCAAGTTCCAGTTAGCAGACCTTTTAGTCATTACACATAGCTAGGCATATTGAAGGCATGCTCCTATATTAGTGAATTAGATTAAGGTACTGTAGAAAAAGCAGTAGGGATTCCTTGTTTTATCCCGCCGACATGGCTAGTATTATTGGCTGTGTGATCTTGGCTTTCATTCTTAACCTTCAGTGGTCTTGGTTTGTCATCTGAACTCTGAGGCTTAGTGTATTTATTTCCAAGTCAGCATGACCATATTGGCTCATGAGACTTTGATGGGTGCATGACATGGTGACCTTTTGAGAAAACAAGGTGAGGCTAACCTAGGGTACCCAGCCCCTCCATGCAGATTATTTCCTGAAGAAACACTTCCAGGTGTCCCCGGCCTTCCTTCTCTTGGGTACCGTCTCTGCTATCCCATCTATATGTCCACTGCCCTTGAGTCTTTAGTTTCTTGCTGAAGGGAATCTGCTGGCTTCTGTAGGAATCCCTTCCTTCTGGAATGCAGGAATATCCCCATTTGTCATCTGGTCACCCTCCTCAGCTGCTCCTCTGTGTTCCTGACTCTGAAGCTTGGACCCCTCCCTTATCTTCTCCCTCCAGGCTTTGATCTTCAGACTCCAAAGGCTTTATGCTGGACTCTCTTGTCTTCTTTCTATCCTCCCGCTTCTCTGATCCTTGAAGTCCCAATGACAGCCTGCAGATCTTGTTCTTAAGGTAGCAGTTCTCTTCTCTGTGTAACACAGGGAGTGAGATCCCTGTAACGGCAAAGCTATGCTTTCCACAGATAATAGGCCAGGAAAGGTCTGAGCAGCTCAGACCCTGCCATTTCTAAGACCTTTGAAGTCTCTGGCTGTGCTTTTACAGGGAGCTAGGTTGTGCTCTGATGTGCCCAGTTGCTGTCCAGTTGCTGTCCCGATTTTGGTGATGGAGTATGTGTGTATATGCAGGGCTGTGTTTGGTGGGGGACTTTCTAGGGGATAAAATAGGAAGAGTGTAAAGGGTAAGAACTTTGTCTTGTGATCCTGGTGGTAGTTTGAGGTTGGATTTCCCTTCCTTGTCTTCATTTAGGTCTGAGCAGTCCCTGTTCGGGGCCGTCCCGTGAACTCCTGTGTGTGTGGTCGCATGTTTAGACCCCATCTAGTCATTGCATTGCTGATATTGTCCCTGTCCTCTCCCTCAGCTGAGTTGTGATCACTACAGAATGCCAGGCATTGATAAGTCAGCCCTGTCTCCTCACATGCTTCCCCTTCCTCTGTTATAAACCACCAGTGTATAACATTTCCCTAACACAGAAGAAAGCTGATGAGGAACCTTCTCTGGAAAGCCATCTAAACATGACCTTAAGAGGTAAGAAAGTGCCTGAAGGACCAGACCTGCTAGAAAGACCAAACCTTAAGAAAAAGAATGAAAAACTGAAAGGAGATTCATCAGAGTCAGATGAACTGTAGGTACAGACAGCATAAGATCACTAAAAGGAAAAGTAAGAAGGCTCCTTGATGTTGGTCTGGACAAAGATGTTTCAACTAAGACCCTAAAGGCATGGGAGATCAAAGTGAAAATATACAAATGGGATTACATCAAACCACAATATCTCCCAGCATCCCACACAGTCAGCAGGGCCAGAGAGTGTCCTACTGAACCAGAGGATGTGATTGCATGTCATATGTCAGCTAAGGGTTTCGTATCCAGTAAACACAAGGAACCCAACAATTCAACAGCAAGACCATAAATCACCAGATTAAAACATGGGTGGGCACTTGGAAAAATATTTCCCAAGAAGTGTATTTAAATTTGATCAACCCCTCTAGCCACTGGGGAAATGCAGAATAAAGCTTCTGTGTAAGGCTACCTCAGACCCGTTGGACAGACAATATTAAACAGCCCAGGGACTCCAGAGCCGGGGAAGATATAAGGGATATGGACCCTATATGCTGCTGGTGGGAATACAAACTAGCATAGCCACTGTGGAATACAGTATGGACGTCCTTTAATAATCGAAAACCAAACTACCACGTAACCCCATTTGATGGCTCCTGTTGTCAGTGTGACAAGCTCTAGAGTCACCTGGGAGCATTTTGTTGAGGAGTTTCTAGATTGGGTTAAATAAGGTGGGAAATCCCACTGTGAATGTGGGCAGCAGCACCCAAAGGCTGGGGTTCTGGACTCAACAAACAGGAGACAGTGAAGCTGAGCACCAGCCTCCATCTCTCCCTGCTTCCTGACAGGATGCAGCAGGACCAGATGCCTCAAGCTCGAACACCATGTCTTCCCCAGAATGATGGGCTGTACCCTCAAACTGTGAGCTGAACAGACCCTTCCTTCTTCAGGCCGCTCTTGTGAGGCACTCCATCAGAGAGAAGAGAACACACACACGCATGTGCATGCACACTCACACACGCATACACACACACACCCTAAAGAAAAATAATCACTATGAGCTATTTGTACTTCTGGGTATGAAAGCAGTGTGCACAATAGTCAAGATAAGTCAACTACTTATGATATGCATCCATGGACCAATGGATAAAGAAAGCATGGTATATTTGCACAATGGAATATTATGACGCCAAACAAAAAGAAGAAATCTTGTCATATGATTGAACCCAGAGGATGTCACACCACATGAGATGAGCCAGGCAAAGACAGACAAGCGCCGCATGTTCTCATTTATACGTTCAGTCTTAAAAGCCGAACATAAAAAAGCTATATACCATAAGCATACCATTTTATAATTTATATCTGTCGATAATGATGCTAAGAAAAAGACATTTAACTACATATTAGGGCAGAGGACCCAGTAAGGGCTATTTTGTTTTATTATTTTGGCTGTGTGTGGTACTGAGACTTGAACCTTGGGCTTTACCTTCCTGAGGCAAACACTCTACCACTACATCTCCAGGCCTTTAATAGAAAAAGAAAATTGTGTGTGTGTGTGTGTGTGAAAGAGAGAGAGAGACTGCCATGTCTGTTTTAAGTCAAATGTGTCATTTATACAGAAGTAGCTGGCGTGTCATTCTCTGTCCCGCAGACTACCAGGCAGGTTCCAAGTCTTGACTGGAATTAACAGCCAGTGCCACTGTGAAGCAAGAGAGCAGGCCGAGGAGGAGGGAGAGGAGCCAGACTGGCCTGGCCCCAGAGTGTACACGGCCATGCTGAAAGAGCATGAAGGAACCCAGCAGGGCAGTGAGGTGCCATTCTTAAGCCTTGGGGTTTTGATTTCCCGTCTGTCTCTGTGTATGCCCTACACAGACAAAACAGCTCCTTGGCCTTCTCCTTCAGAGCTTTATTATTTTATTGCTGTTTTTTATTATGGGAGAATAATTAGCTTGAGCACCTTTTAATTTCTTCCCATCAAGATGTTTGTACAGCAACAATTAGAGGCTGGCAGCGCCCAGCATCTACATAGGGACTCTCTCCAGAGTTAGCAGGAGCTGGCACGGGGACACATCACCACTGTGTCCTCTCTTGGGGCCAGCAGAGAGAGGAAGGGAATCGGGGTGAGTGTGGTGATCCCTGGCCAGAAAGTCAGACAAGAAATGCCTCTGACACACATATAGGAAAGGATGAAAGCAGACAAAAACCTCAAACGCAAGGACTCGATTGGAACAGGGGCTCTTCAGTGATCAGAGGACCAGTAGTACAGACTTTTGAGGTGATAAATGTTTCTAGATTAAGGCCGACCATGCTCAAAGGCCCCCCAGGAAGTACATCCCTGCTGCTGTGTGATTGGCAGGTAATGACAGGAAGGTCCTGTTCACAGGGTCACTTCTTGTCACCATCGCTGACTCAGCTGCTTCTGGCTAGAGTATGAAGTGTTTGGCGCAAACCTCTGTGCAAACCCTGGTCAAGGTCAGAGATCACAGTCAGAGACAGGGTAATGAGGGTGCTGCCTCCCAGAGGCTCCTAGCTTTCTGTAGGTGGACGGTGTGGCAGGCCATCGTGTGGACTCTTAATTATTAGGGTCTCAGGGCCTGAGTTAGGATGGAGATGGCAAAGAACCTCAGACACAAAGCTCGGGCCGTGCTCTTGTGTCAAGGTCACACAAGTGCAGGGTCAGAGTTGAGCAACTTTGACAAACATCTCTTTAAGACTGTTAGGGGACATACCCAGGAAATCACAGAACACAAAGCACACAGGAAATAAACACAAAATTGTCCATAGATTTCTGTAGATATCTCTTTGGTCAGAAAGATGTCTAAAATGTCATCTCCTTCCATGCCTGAGGGATCTCAGACTGACGAATCAAATCCTCAAAGACTGAACAATTGACTGTCCCCAGCAGGCTCAGATGGTCTTGCTGAGTACTCAGGCTCTGGTGTTGCTGGCTTAGGGAAGCATGTACCCCTTGTGGGAGGTGTAGGGAAGCCTGAAAGTCTCCCTGAAAGGGGGTCTGTGGTGGGAGGGGCATGCAAATGAACACAGTATGAGAGGAGGCGTGGACACCGGTGGTGAGCACTTAAGGCCATTGAATGCTTCCAAGGCCAAAACAGCCCAGGACTGTGGCCAGTATCCTGAGATAGAGCCGTCCCTCACTTGTGCCTCATGAGTGATCTAGGAGCCTTGGCAAGACTTTAGCTCTGAAAGGCTAGACTTCCTTGAGTATATCATACAGATGATCTTTTTGTTTTGTTTTGTTTTGGTTCTTAAGACAGAGTCTCATGTAGACCAGGCTGTCCTTGACCTTCTGATCCTCCTCTACCTCCCAAGTACCAGGACTATAGGTGTATTGTATCATACCCATTATAGATGTATAGTACTGTACCCACTTTAGACAATGCTGGAAATCGAACGCAGGGCTTCATGTATGCTAAGCAATCACTTTATCAACTGAGCCACATTCCCAGTCCCATATAGATATTCTTAAAACCCATGAGTACCTTCTGCAGGCAGACACTGGGCTCTGTAGCATGAATAGTTCTGTTTGGACTTGGCCGATTCATTTCCCTGTGGCCCGACCCCAGGTGACTTCCCTTGCATCTGCAAGCTAAGCTTCCCCCAGTAGGAAAGGGTTATCATGAGAACACAGTACACGGGGTCATGTGAAGGATGCGATGCCAGAAGTGCATCTGTTAAACACTTAGTAGGTGCTCAAGAAGTGCTTGCTGCCCTGTGTTCGGTTTAAATAGTTTTAAGTTCAACACTCAGCTAAGGCGAGCCACACCACGTTCACCACTGGTTGAGAAGAACAGGCTGTTTTCTCCTTCACAGGTGTCTGGTTCCAGGAAACACCACAAAGCCACACTCTGAAGCTAACTGAGGCGACTCTCCTGCCTGAAGTCCGTGGCTCACCAGTTTCCACAATGACTTGTTACTTCTTGGCTTTCTCTGTGTGTCTCTCATAGCATTATCTTATCTCCTGTCTTTCGACAGCATTAAAGGTTGGCTTTCCTTGCTGAACAAGTGGAGAAGGTGGGACTCCAAGAGGTCCAAAAACACAGCTCCAGCTGACACTGGTGATAAATAGCAGTGACAGGGCAGGGACCAATGGCTGGATGCAGAGCCTTCGTCAGGCACCTGTCTACCCAGGTCTGTGTCCATTCTGCTCTTTGATAATACCCACTGAAGAGGATCTATTGGTCCCAAAAACTTGAATCCTCTTGGATTCCTTCTAGAACTATTGGAATGGTATTCAGGGTGAAGAAATGGAAGTCCAGGAGGTAGAGTCTTGTGACTCCATTCAAATGGTATGCCCAGGGAAGGGTGAAAACACATTACACATTATAACTTGTATTTATTTGAAGCTTTTCAATTTCATTTGGGGCTGTGCTTTATAATGCATATTCTACAGTTGTCTCAACAGTGGAACAGCATATCATTTATAAATAAAGACCTATGCAAAGATTGTGGGCTTGCTCAACAGTCGGTACTGATTGGTAGCAACAGCAAGAGGCCAGAGATGGCCGATACTCCTGCAGCCTGTGGTGAAAGCTTTGTCCAAGGCAGTGTGTCCTGAGAAGTCCCAATGGGTTCCCTAATGCACATTTTGAGTGCTGGTGTGTGTGCATGTGGTGGTGTGTGGGGAGAGCTTCGTGTCTCCTGAGAGAAGGCAATTTTTGGCCATGTGACTCAGGAGCCCCGAGCTTTGCTTAGAGTCAGAAATGCCACAAACACAACTATTCCTGGTAGGAACTGTAGCCTTGTCTCAAACTTTCTACACCAGCTTCTCCTGCTTTTCAACACCACCCTTCTCAAATTTGGAGGCTATCAATCTTGGCAGACCTGATTCTTGGCAGCCACAACCACATCATGCTTAGAGTTCTGCTTCTTTAAATTTCACCATAGACACTCACTCAAATCAACCCTGTTAAATGTAACATTGCCTAAGGGACAGATATTGTTAGTGCTGGGTTTATGGGAGATGTGGTCTCTGTAGGACCCGTGTTCCTGTCTTCCTTAAGGAAGATGCTAATGGCTCATGGGCCTTTCAGACTGCTCCCTTAGTCTATACATGCAGATAGAAGCTTGTCTTGCGTAGGTCCCTGGGGTCTGACCAAGGCAGAGTATTGCTGGTGTCTGCTAATTCTTTAGACTCTTGAATGGTATCAGCCACACTGGTGTAGCAGAGCTCTGAGACATAGGAGCTAAGGGGACCTAGTTTTTTGTTTCTGCCTCAAATGAGACCTCAGATAAGCCAGTCTCTCTGAAGTCCCGATGAAGTTTCCTAAGATTACTCCAGTCATACCTGGAGAGAAAGCTCAGAAAATAGTGTTTGCCTTGCAAGCATGAAAACCTGAGTTCAACCCCCAGAACTCACATTTAGAAAGCGAGGCATTGTAACACGCGCTTGTAATCCTAGAGTCTCTGTGGAGAGCGGTTCACTTGCCGATTCAGCAAGCTCTGGGCCCTGGGTCTGAGGGAGCACAGCTGGGATTGTCCCCTGGCCTCTACACACACGTCACACATGTGCATGTGCACTGTTCTCCCACACACATGAATATACATGCCCATCCCCCACCACACACAAAATAAAATTATTCCAGATAAATATTCTGAGCAAACATTCTGGTCTCTCTTTCTAGAAGTTTTAAGAAAATACGTAGTTACAGCTTTACATAATAGTTCTATCTGTCAAGTGAAACTGTGTAGAGCTACTATGAGGTTACACACAAAACAAACTCTGTTCACCAAACACACACATACACATCTAAACTCACAAAGTGTCACCATGTGGGGGACAGTGTCTGAAGTTCATAGTATCGCCTGGTCATTTGGAGTTTAAACGGATTCATCTACCTATTCATCTACCTACCTGCCACAGTTTTTTCTTTATTTGGACAACAGGAAGCAGATAGGAGACAAAGACTTTTGAAAAGAAAAAAAAAAAAAGGTAGTGTGGTTGATTGACAGCTGACATTGGCCTCCATTGCTGGAGTGCACACTACTTTCTGGGAACAGTCCTAATACTGGTCAACACTGGTGCTGACGTCCTTTCCTCTCGGGGACTTAAGGGCAGTAGCTCTCCTGATTTTTACAAAATAGCCAGAGACCTTCCTGTTCACACCTGTCCAAGGCCTCAGAGCTTTATTTTCACCTATTCATGCCACACAGCAAGGAGGAGGAGAGAAAGGAGCGAGCTGGCTCCCAAGGCTATGGCCATATTCCCTTTCTCATAGCTCCTCAGACCCTGGCATGAGCATGGCGTACACGGTTTCAGATTTTATACATCGTGTTTCATCAGGATGGGTCAGTATGGACTGCATGCAGCTGTGATGGTTAGCAGGGCGGATGGAGCTGCTCAGATTCAGCCCACAGGTGGTGTACAAATTGCAGATAGAAAGTGCGCAAAGTGGCTGGCACTAAATCTGCTCCTGGAAATCATGGGTACCGAGCCAAGGCC
Organism: Cricetomys ansorgei; assembly: GCA_026225945.1. NCBI lineage: Eukaryota > Metazoa > Chordata > Mammalia > Rodentia > Nesomyidae > Cricetomys > Cricetomys ansorgei. The sequence continues at coordinate 34,788,435 of JAMJFZ010000199.1, forward strand.
TTTAGTGAATGCTCATAGTGCTGTAAAATGAATAAGAAAAGCTACAGAAGTTCTGAACCTTTCCTACAAAAAGGAAAGTGTTTCTTCACTGCCCAGTGACAGGTCTGTTTGACATCCTTATAAGAAACTCACCAAGGGAGGTGACCTTGGCAGCTCATGAACCACACACACATGCTTGTATTCATGTGCTTGTTACACACACACACACACACACACACAAATACGCACACACACCTACTTTTTTCTTTTCAGTAGCGGTGACTTAAACCAAGGTTGCAAACACACAGGGTAGCTCTTGATCCCTGAGCTGATCCCTAGTCCTCCTTTGACTTTGTAATTTGAGACAAGATCTCAGTAAGTTACTCAGGCTGGCCTTGAACCTACAATCTCCTGACTCAGCCAAGGCCTGAGTCGTTACATGGGGCCTGACTTCCTTTGTTCTTCGTCACAGACCTCTATCTAATACTATTTTCAAGATTTTTCTGTGGGCTCGCATAAGGAAGCCCCTCCTCCTCATGTTTTGAGAGGAATACTTGCGCCGCCATGAACACTATATACTTGTGAGGAAGGAGGGAACTGCTGCTTCCTGGAGCGGCTTCCTCTGGAGTGTGATTTATTGCGCATGTCTTATCATTTCATCTTCCATCCAGAGAAGTCCCCTCCGAAGAGCCCCAGTGCACATATCCAAAAGACCTGGTGTGAAAGCCTGATGGCTGTCAGAAAAGGGAAAGCAGATGTTGCGTGCAGTGGAGAGCTGCTCACCCCTGCCTGCCTGTGCACAGTTTCCAGGCCGACACACATGTGGAGCCTTGACTTAAAACTGACAAAACATGGCTACACATTTGCACAAATAGATGCTAGTCTCGACATTAGCAGAGTGCTCGGCAAGCCGAAGGAGGAAACCGAGAAGTCTATTTTCGTGACCATTTCTATTGGGGTTGGGGGGTGGCCTAAACCGTCTGAGAGAATCATTGGTTTGAAAGAAGTCTGTCTAAAAATAGGCACCTAAGGGGCTGGAAATGGGAGGGTAGTGCTCTGTACAGAGTCCACAGCTCTCAAATGAACACCCATATTGTAGCAACGTGAAATGAAAGGTGTATATTATTTCCTCTTTCAAAGGAAACCCGAATAAGGACTTTCTTTCTTTCCTTTCTTTTTTCTTTAAATGAAACATTGACTCTCTCAGCAGAGAGAGAGAGATTTGCATGCAGACTCCGGAAGCTGAGAGGGCCAGTAATTACCAAGCAAAAACAACCTTCTCCTCGCAGTAATACGAGGTATGAATGAGAACCATCCATCCTAGAAAGAGGGCCATTTTCTGGTTATTATCTGTCTTTTTTTATTTCTATGAAAGATAAAAACATCTTTAAGTAAATTTAAGGTGATTCATTTACAGCTAAGTTTCACTTGATAAAGGGGTAGAAGTCTGGAGTACGAATCATGGTAGAGTATGTGTAAGGTCCGGGTTCTATCCCAGTGCCACAGGGAAAGATAAGGAAAATCAAAAAGGAACAGGAAGGATGGAAGGAAGGGAAGAAGGAAGGAAGGAAGGAAGGAAGGAAGGAAGGAAGGAAGGAAGGAAGGGAGGAAGAATAACATTTCTGGCAAAGAATTCTATACAAAGAAAATAAATGCAAGTTATCCAGGGATGCTTTGAGACACATGCCAGCCCCTGGCCAGCGGTGCTGGCGCTGATGTGAGTCTGTTTTTCTTTAGCTCACTAACATATTGAGGGTCAAGTGTGATTTTACATTGACATTGTAAATCGCTATGGCCTTGTTTCCTATTGAATCAGCTCCCTCCCCCTCAATCCACCCTAATATCCATCCAGTAAGAACCAAGAAGGAATGTGGTGCTTCTGTGCACACAGCCACCCCTCAGTGTCCTGGAGAGGGAGGGGTTCCACATGTCTCCACCCCCATGAAAGACAAAGTCCCTCTAATAATGGCATAATATTTGCATAGAACCTATGTACATCCTCCTAGATATGTGAAATCACCCCTGGTGACTTTCATATCTAATTCTATGTAAAGGCTATGCAAATAAGGCTGTACCATATTGCTTAGGGAAAATAGATAATAAAAGTCTGATACTCAGCTCAGATGCAATTTTTCTCCAATATTTTTTCCTTCTGTTCTTGGTTGCATCTGTGGATGGGGAACCCAGGGTTACAAAAAGCCAGTCACATTTATAGAGCATAATCAGCACAGAAAACAAATGATACAAGGTAGGACCAGGAAAGTGCAGTCTGCCTGGGAACTGTCTCTGGTGCCTCATCCATCAGAGACCGCCCTGTCCTCATACTTCTGCCTTCTACATCCAGGTTCTTCTCTGCTCTGCAGATCATCCCATCCTCCCTGGTGCTCTCTAGCCAGAGGCTTTCAACATAGTGCTGGCCCACATGGTATGGAAGTTTCCATTCCTTTGCTAAATGCTCATGTTGTCAGAACTGTCTTCTAAATATTTATGTTTCTATCCATAGACCTGGGTGGCTCTCAATCCTGGGGGAGAAACTTCTTCTTTTTTTTTGTTCCAGTGGAGAGCAGTTAATGCAAAGACTCATAACTTCGAAAAGTGCCAAGAAGTGACAAATGAGTGTTCATCTCTAAAGGTGACATTTTAATCAGACATCTTCCCCACACCACTACCCCACCAAGGCTCAGGGGACATTCGGGAAGACGCGAAAGAATGTAAGGGCCAAAGCATGGAGAGGAGTGCTGGGAAATGCTTATTGTCATCTGGACACAGTGTTGCCACTGAACTCACTAACTCACGAACTCACAAACTCACTGAAGGTGTGGTTGCTTGGTTGCCTGCACAGGATCCATACAAGATCTAGCTGGCTAAAACTCCAGAATGGACTGGGGAGGAGCTAGGGAGGCTCAACTCCTAACTGAAGAACTATTCGTAGTTGACGGGTAATGAGAAGGGAGAGTCATTCTTCTTTGGGGCGTGATCACTGGTAGGCAGCTCCCACTGCAGTGGATGGCCCTGTGCCCGTGTGTGCATGGGCAGTGACAATTTAACTCAGTACATTATTTAAAATGAAAAGAAGGGCTGGAGTCATGGTTCCATTGGTGAGAATTCTTAGTGCTCCTGCAGAGAACCTTGTTTCAATTGCCAGCACCCACAAGTGTGTTATAACTACCTGTAACTCCAGCTCCATGAGCTCTTGCATGCAGACACTCAGACACATAAACATAACACAATCTATCAATCAGATGGTCAATCAACCAATCGATACTTAAAAGAAGAAGATATGAAGTTGGGACGAGGTGTGTTTGGGGGCAGATATGGGTGGAACTGGAAGGGAAAGTATGGAGTGGATTCGATTGTATTTCTTTGTATATATGCATGAAATTCTAAAAGAGTAAATTGAAATAAGTATATATGTATTCAAAAACATAAAGGGAAAAAAAAGAAGTTTCCTCTCTGAATAAAAAGACCAGTCCCATAAGAAGATACAGAAAGAAGCCTGCCTTCTCCTTCCTGCTTAGGGAGGCTGGTGCTCACTATCTTGGCCTTCGTCCAGTATTCTAGGGCCCAAACCAGAGACGTTTTGTGTCCCCTGTGCACCAGTTCTGGGCTGCTGGCTCCACATACAGACCAGCCCACGTCTGCAGGAGCCACTGTGGTCAGTTTTTCCTCTATATGCAGCCGTTACATGCACACTGACGAACCCAAGCAAAGCTTTGTTCTCTTTGTAACAAAAGGCATCAATGCAATCAGCCTTGGGCACAGCGCTCTGTCATAGACCCTCTGGCACCATTCTGTGTTATATGGGTAGCAGAGAGGAAGATGGAGGAAGGGAAGGTAGAGAGGAGAAGGGATCAGAAAGCTAAGAGAGTCCAAGAGTATGCTGCTCCAAGGAATACCTGAGCTTGCCTGTCTGATGTTAAAGGCCATAGGTGGTTTAGAACCCCATTTTATTTGTGATATTCCCTGGGGTCCATTGCAACAATTCCTGGCTGTGGCCACTGTCTCCAAAGGCCTCAAAGAGAACACATGCTTTCCTTTTTATTTCTTTCCTGAGACAGGGTCTCTGTATCCTGGGATAGCCCCAGTTTCTATGTAGCTGAGGCTGGCTTTGAACTCCTGCTTACATCTCCCAAATATTGGGATTACAGACATGCGCTCCCCCTCCCCCATTTCTGAAGTGCTAGTAAAGGAAGTAGGCTTGGTGTGCAGCAGGCAAGCACTCTCCAAACTAGGCTACACACCAGCTTGGAAATAGTCCTTTTCTGCCTCTCAAAGGGCACCATAGTTATATTTTTTGCAGGGTTAAAAATGTCAAAAAGAACATAACATCTTGTTTTGTGTCTTATATGCAGAAAAAGGGTGGTGGTTGGTGGATCATAAAGAAAAGAGAGAGTGGGGGCCAAGGAACATGAGCTGTGGGAGAGATGGTGTGTATGCTGGAGCAGCTTCAATAGATTTCTCTAGAAAACTGGGAGGAAGAAAAACACTGAACTGTCTGAAAATACCTTCCATGTGTGAAATGGTACAGAACTTTTCATACCAATGTAAAACATTAAAACAACATCAACAGCAAGAACTTCCTCATGTTGCTAAGGCTGAGCAGCTAAGCTGTAATGTGTTTTAGGGCTCGGCTCCTAAGGGGTTTTGCAGATTTCACACAGGAACTCGGTCATTCGGCAGCAAGCTCTTCTAGAATGTTACTAGCCCCTCTTGCAGAACTCAGAATAGACGAGGAGACAATATTGACTCATCTAGGTCACTGGGAAGTTACCTGAGAAGCACAAGAATTTCCTGTGTGGGCCTCCCTGCCTGACCCCAGCCAAGCACGAACCCAAGGCACCTTTTCCCCTGAGCTTTGACAGTGGACTTGTCAATGACAAGTGATTGAAGAAATAGCGGAAACTGTCGCCCTTAAGAGCCCAGCACTGCATGCAGTTCTGCAGGCAAAATGGCTTTCCTTGGAAGAGCCTTCTAGAGCAGTGGTTCTCCACCTTCCTAAAGCTGCAACCCTTTAATACAGTTCTTCATGTTGCCATGACCTCTAACTGTAAAATTATTTTCATTGCTTCTTCATAGCTGTAATTGTTATGAACAGTAATATAAATATCTGATATGCAGATGGTCTTAGGTGACCCCCGTGAGAGGGTCATTCAACCCTCCAAAGGGGTCATGACCCACAAGTTGAGAACCACTGCTCTAGCCCCTAAAGCAGCATCAGGATTCTCAGAGAAGCATCTTTGCTATCCCCTGCATCCTGACCCAAGCCTTTGCCTCTGTCAGTAGACACTGCTGATAGAGCCGTGTGGTGGGTTTGTGCCACCCCTCCCTCCTTGTGGCTGCTGACAGGAGAGACGGTGTCTGCTGAATGACAGCAAAGGAGGTGATTAGCGCTTGGCCTCTGGTGTCTCCGGGTGTATATGGGGTGTTCAGCAGCTCTACTCTGGCCCTTTTGCCTGGACCACCTTTCCCTCTGCTCTCCATCTTTCTGACTCTGCTACTTCCTCCAGGGAGTCTTCCTGGTATCCTCCATGTGAGCTTCTTTCTTCCAAGGGTGGACAGGGGCTGCTGTCTTAGGTAACTGAGTCTTTGCTGGCTAGCCACTGTTAGTGCCTTTTGCATGCTTTGGAGGGGCCAGGCACTTCACACAGGCCATTAGGTACTTTAATGATCTATACTGCAAGGTAAGAAAGCTGAGGCTTAGCCAGACATGGGGTACATGCCTTTTTTAAAAAATATTTTTATTACTTCTTTGAGAATTAAATATAATCTATTTTGATCACACTCACTGCAACTCTTCCCTTAACTCTTCCCAGATCAACCAGCTCAGATTTTAATCCCAGCTCTCGGAGGCAGAGGAAGACAGATCTCTGTGAGTTCCAGGCCAGCCTGGTCTACACAGTGAGTTCCAGACTGGCCCAAGTGTGTCAAACAAACCAATAAAACATAATAAAACCGACCAAACCACTTCCCAAACAGCAGCAGCAGCAGCAGCAGCAGCAGCAGCAACACCTTAAGCAAATCAAACAAAAACAAACAAACAAAAAAGTAAGACTCCTGAAGCCAAAGAGAGGAAAGGAGAGAAATGGGCCTGTGTTGCCATTACCGCGCACTCTGACTTCAAGCCTCCTGCCCGGCACTCTCCCAGCCACTGTCCTTGGCCTCCATGCCTTTCTCTGCAGGCAGCCACCAGGCTGCTCTCTGCAAGCCTATGTGTGCCACAGACACGGCCAGTCTGCCCCAGCACAGCCAGCCTTGCTGTCTCTTGCAAAGGGCCATATCTTTCTTGAGTCTATCTTTTAGGTCTGTTTCCAGAACACAGAGGAATCTCGTTGCTTTTAGCTGCTCTGAAAGGCTTTCTGCTGTTTAATTCCAGGTTTGGCTGCTGGTTCTGATGATCCTCCAGTCAGCCATTGTTTCTTTACTTATTTATTCACCTTAATATGCATGCATGCATGCCTGTGTGCGTGTGTGTGTGTGTGTGTGTGTGTGTGTGTGTGTGTGTGTGTACAGGGTGTTTCTGAGTGTGCCTGTGTGGACCCGTATGGTGTGCCAGTGGCTCTTGTGTGGAGGTCACGGGCAACTGTGGGTACTTGTCCTCTCGTCCCACCTCCCACCATTTCACAGAGGGGCACAGAGATTACAGACATGAGCACCTGGCTTTTTATGTAGGCTTCAAGGCTTCAAAATGAGCTCCTTATGCTTGTGAGACAAGTGCATCACCCAGAGAGCCATATCTCCAGTTCCACCTACTACTTCCTGTCCCATATTTAATGTGTCAAGTGCTGTAGGATCCCCTGCAGTCACTTGGCCAGGGCTGGCAAGATGTCCTTGGGAGTCTGCCTGAAGCACAGGCAATCCTGCCGGAGGGAGAGGGACAGAGGTAGCTTCTTTGGAGACTGCTATGAGCTCTTCAGAATCTTAAACATCTTGAAACTGCCACCAGGTCACTGTGGACTGTTTTTCGGTGTGCAGATCGAGCAAAGGCAATGAGGACCTGTTTGATCATTTGTAACACCTTTAGTTTCATAATGCATGGGTAGTCTCAGACGTGAAACTTTGTCTCACAGGGAAGGCAAGGTCTGATTCAAATGTCCAGGGTGCAGCTGGCCAGGTGCCTTGTACTGGTCTCCTGAGGGACCAGAGGAGGCAGATGTGCCGAGACACCATGTCAGGGGCTGCACTGTGCCCTCCAAAGCCTACATCCCAGTTTTAATTCAAGTTTTAACTAAGAAAGCCTTACTTCCTCAGAATGTGACTGTATGGATATAGAGTATTCTAGAAGTAATTAGATAGAAGGAAGTATGAGAGCACACCCTGCCCTGATGGATGGCTTTATATGAGAGGAGGTTAGGAGCTGGGTGTGGTATATCTCCTTGTAATTCTAAGACTCTAGAGCAGTGGTTCTCCACCTTCCTAATGCTCTGACCCTTTAATATAGTTCCTCATGTTGTGGTAGACCCAACCAAAACATCATTTTCGTTGCTACTTCATAACTGTAATTTTGCTACTGCTATGGATCGTAATGTCAGTATCTGGTATGCAGATGGTCTTAGGTGACCCCTGTGAAAGGGTCGTTCGTGACCTACAGGTTGAGAATGGCTTCTCTAGAGGCTGGGAAAAGAAGACTGTTTTGATTCAAGGCTATCCTCAGCTACAAAGTGAGTGCTAGAACAGTAAAGAGTTACTCCTTGTGGGGAGAGAAAGAGAATGGGAGAGGGAGAGAGAGAACTAGGTGATGCAACAAATAAGCTAATGAGACTCACAAGAAACCAACACTGCTCATATTTTGAGCTCACACATCTGGCCTCCATAAAAAGCAGAAACGAGGAAACCCATTTCTGCTTTTTAAGTCACCAAGTCCGTGGTATTTTGTTACAGTCGTCTGATCACTCACTAACAGGTTTTGCATGGTGGACAGAGCCAAGCATAGTTTCACCTCTGATTTTCGGTCACTCCAGCCCTCAGTAGCATGAGAGGAAGTGTCTTCGTGTCTTTAAAACGTGGTAAACTTGTATTTATGGGAACACACTCTGCACACTCGGCCTCAGTTCTTTGATCCCCGCTGAAAAAAACTCCGCTGGAGAGAGTCGAAGCACACAGCCACGCTGCTGAGATTTTACCCGTGGTTCTAGGAACTCCGGCATCTCGGCACTCGGGTTTTGCCTAGACCACTAAGCCACTTCTAAGAGCAAGGCTACTTGAGGCATTTTGAAAAAGAAAAAAAAAAAAAGAGGAGAAAAGAAATGTGGCAGCACTTTTCCCTCGGCAGTGCTGCGCCCTGCACCTTCTGAGGGGACCAAGCTGGGGTTCTGCAAGAGTTTCATGTCGCCAACCACGTGTGATAGTTCCTGGGAGTCTCAATCGAGCCTTATCTCACTGCTTAGGCAGACTAAGTGAGAACCTGGTGTGAGGCGATAGAAGAGGGAGGAGCTCTCTGTGGTAGACCACATTCTTTTCGCGTGCCAGTGTCTCAGATGCCGGCCCAACTCTCACGAGAAAGGGAACAATGGCTTGCTCGGTTCCCCATCTCTGTTTCTCCCCATTTCCACACTGGTATCTGGCTGAGAATGAGTTACGGGTTTCCTCCTGTGAGGATTGCAGAGACTGATAAAGTGCCATCCCAGGAGGAAAACAAGATGCCGGCAGTGAGCAGCTCGCAGTGACTGCTGGGGAGGGAACACAGGGCCATAAATTACAGGCAGGAGAAGCAGCCATGGTGAGAGTCCTGTGAATGGCCAGGCTGCAGCACCAGGGGCCAGGAGAAGGGCTGTCAGACAGAGCACTGGGGAGGAGGGTGGGTTCTGGCACCAGATCCAAATGGAACCAAAAAAAAAAACCAATGTTCTGTCACTGTTCTGGCTGGAGGGAGTAGTGCGGACAGCCAATGTAGGCCACTTAACCCCTCGAGTTGACAGGTCCTTTGGATGGAATAATGTCAACCAGGGAGTTGCCAAGAGCTCACCAAGTTTCTAAAGCTAAATCTCCATGTTATTTATCAGCTTGCGGAATCTGACAGCCCTTTCTCCCTCCATCTGTTCCATTTTGCCCAGAGGAGGAAGTGAGGCCTTTTCAGATGAACCATGCTGATTAAAAAAAAAAAATCCTGCGTATGTATGGGATATGTGTGTGCTATTTGCATGTATACATATTCATGTGGGCGAGTGTGGACACACGTATGGCACAGTGTGCGTGTGGAGGTCAGAGGCTAAGTTGGTCCTCACCTATCTCGTGTGAGGCAGGGTCTCTTTGTTGTTTGAGGGTGTGCGAGCCTCTAGAGAGCCCCAACTCTAAACCCTATCCCCTGGTAGGAATGCTAGGGTTGCAGACAAACATCACTGCACCCGGATTCAAACTTGGGTCTTCATGCTTGTATGGTAAGCATTTATACATCTTCCCAGGCCTTTCTGGGTTTTGATATGAGCAAAAGTCTGTCCAGTTAGCCTGCTTGAAAATAAACAGAATCCTGCTCCTAAGCTGGGGCAACAGGCTGTGGGGTCAGGTCCTCTGAGTTCCTGGTTACCACATCTCTAACTGTCTTTGCTGTTGGGCCCATAAAGAAGTACCAGAAGGCCAACACTGCAGACAGTGCAACCTACTGCCCAGTGGAATGTTCAGTGTTTCCTGCTTCTGTCTTCCTGAGTTCATCAAATAGGAAACAATAAACATTTGGAGCATGTATTGAGAGTAGAGTAAGCCAGGAATTTTTCTACAAATATTGCTTCCTTTGCTTGTCAGCAGCCCAGAGGAAATGCAGCCAGTGAGCAGTTGGTGGCTTTCACCAAGGGCCCCCAGGGCTGGTGTCTCTGCCTAATGCTCTGCGAGACACTGTGTGATATGTGACTCATACCCATCCCCATGATTCAACTTCACTCCATTTCCTCCGCTGCCATCAAGAGAGCACTTGGAAGCCCTTTAATTTAAGACTTGGAATTGGTTAATGGATTGCTTTTTTCTCCTTAAATCCTGCTGCCACCCCCAAAACCCAAAACCCGAAAGCACATGTGGAAGCGCGCACGCGCGCGCACACACACACACACACACACACACACACACACACTTACTCTCTCATACACATTCTCCACACCCCCACACAGACACACACAGACACACACACAGACTTTCCTCAAGTTTCTACATTTCAGCATAGAAGCACTGTGACATCCTCAATAGCGTTTGTTGTGACAAAGTGGCTGGCAAGCCCTCTGCATTCCCCTGCTCATTTGGCTGCATGAATAAATAATGATTCACAGATACTGGTTGGGTGTGCACAAGAATTTGTAGCCAGAAAACAAATGATTGCCCCTATCCCATCCCATTCCATCTCTGCTCTGCCAAACCATCAAGCCACAAGCTGCAGGCGCAGGTCAAAGAGCACGTCCCGACGCACGGCCATGCCTTCATGATCTTTTCATGCCACTGTTTATATTTTCTTAAGCTCAGTCTCTATTTACCGTGAACGATCCACAAAGCACACGTGCACACTCACAGCTCAACTCCAGCCTTGTAAATTTCAAGTGACTGGCTGTAAAAATGCGGCTACTTTTCGGGGACCCATGTTGTCTGCAGTCTAGTAATTTTAGCTGTGAGAGTGCCTGGACTTGGGAAATGGCTTCACAGTTCTTTTTGAGAGAGACCATGTATGCCACGGCTTGGTGGCTTGAGCAATGCCGGCTGCCTCTTAGCAATTGAGGCTGAAAGAAAAACCACAGCACAACCCCTTCTGATGACTTTTCCCAGAATGAGTCTGCCCAGATCCTGCCCTCTCCGAGTCGCCACTTTGGCCCTTAACTCTCCAGGCCGATCCAAGGTATACCTGTGAGCTGCCTCTGCCAGTCCACACTACTGGCACTGGCTCTCCTGGTCAGCTAAGTACCTGAGCCTGCTAAACCCCAGGGGCAAGCTGAACTCAACGCTGGGGCCAGACAGCTTGCTGACTTCAGAATAACTCTAATAGCCGTTCAGGGCAAGGGATAGCCGCATAAAACCCAAAGAGTGTCATCGGTGTCAGCCTTCTAATCTCCAGGACTTTAAACAAAGCAGCCTGAAGCACTTGACACAACTTTCACTCAGCAATCGAATACTTCAACAGCTTAACTAAACATTTTTAAAAACATCTCTGCCGCATGGCGCCTGACAGATAAGTAATCCAGTAGCCTCATAATCATCGGCCTCTGTTTGAATTTCTCCCCTCAAGCAGGCAGGGACCCCAGGCAGTCACCAGAGGGTCCACAGGCTGCCATTTCCGTCTGTACAGAGCTGAGCAAAATCAGATATAAAAAGACCAGCGTACTCACCTCTCACGAAGCACTGTGGGTACGAAGGAAATGACTCAAAAATGCTGTCTGAAGCCATCGCTTCCTTTCAAAAATGCACCTCTTCTGAAGGTGGGGGGATTCAATGACTTCTTTTACCTTAAGAGCAAAAACCAAGAAAGGTCAGTTACTTTGACCTCACCTCCCACCAGGACTCCCTAAGTTTAACCCCCCCCCTGAAACCTTAACACCTCTGGGACTCCATGAGTCCTATGGTGGGGGGAGTACATTTGCAGAAACAAATATTCAAATTGTTAAAGATTTAAAAAAAAAAAAGCACCGCCTCTGCTGTGGCTGAGCTGCTCACCGCTCTGCGAAAGCCTGTGGTTTGCATTCAGTGTGTCTGCTGACCACTGTGCCGGGCTTAGACTTCTGACACTGCCAGGCTACCCAACTTGTGGTTCTGTGGTTGTTTATGAGGCCCAAAGAAGTTTTCACACAACCCAAATTACAAATTTAACTGTTCCCCTTTCCACAGCCCATCATCATTGGTTCTTGCCAATCACGTGACTTAAGTGATGTCAATTTTTTTTTTTTTAAACTTTCTGAGCTGTGCCCTTCCTGCCCTCCACCTGCCCTCCCCCTAGGCTGTGCAAGAAAATCGTTGAGTAGATCTTAGAAGAGAGAGTCTGTCTGTGAAAGAAAAACAAAGCAAAACAAACAAACAAACAAACAAAAATCCCCTGCTTCTGTCTCTTCTTGATGTCTCAGCTCTTTACTGATTTTGTAGAGTTCAGATCCTGTTGTTATTTGTGGTTTGGGGAACAACTGATTATTTAGATAAAGATTGCCTTGCTGTTTATTCAATAGTAATTCAACAATTGGCACCGACTTGCTCCTGAGACCGGATGCGGCTCCCATCACTTAAATTGCTGGGCATCGGCTTGGGAGAGCTGGGTTCTTGGTAAAAGCATGTAAGACCGAAAAGGGGAAAACAGATGAAGGAAACGCTTCTGTGTGTGGCTGACCCCGAAAGGAGCTAGCAACTTACTGGCATTTCAAAGCTTGGGGAAAAAAAACAAAACAGTTTTAATTGTGGGATGAAAAGACCATTTTAATAAAAACCCAAATGATGTGGCTTTATGCCCCCCCCCCACCCCAGTGGACAGACTTAGCATGGTTCTCTTTTGGTAAACAGAGAAAATCATGGTATGCTGTTCACACCCACACCCATGCTCATGTTAGGAAGTTCAGGAAAAGGAAAGAAAGGAGACTCTTCCACTGGGCAGGGCTGAGGTCCTGTACAGCAGTTCATTCACTGTTTGTACCTCTAAAGGCTGCTGATAGCCTTTCTCTCCCTCAACTCAAATTAATGGGCCGATTCACACCTCTAGGTAAAACTACACTTAGAGTCCATTGTCAGTACCTAGAGACTCCTGAGCCCCTGCTTCCTCTCAGCCACCCCAGGGGAGTATTTTGCAGTTCTTTGGCCTCCAGCAGCCTCATGTGTATGGAGGAGGCAATGAAGACAAGATGATTCCCGTGGGTGTGAGCTATCTGGCTCACCTGGACCCATTTACCTTCTCCAGTCTCTCTGTTTTACTTGCCGACAACCACAACTTTCCTCTGTCCGGAGTTCCCAGATGAGGCGTGGCTTTCTTTTTCTGACTTGCTTCTCTTCCTTTTCCTCTGATCAATTTCCCTCGATCTCAAGGCACAGCCTGGTGAGAAGCTGTGCTAGAATGCCAGCCCTGGGTCCCAGCCCCAGGCGTGGAGAGTGCTTCCCTAAATCTAACTCCCGAGGAAACTTCTTAGTTCCACCAAGTTAATTTTGCACACACAGAGACCTCCGGTGACACAGGCCTTTCTAGGGGACCAGACTCCGTGTTTACTTACTACTGTTCTAATCAATGCAGGAACTAGAAACCCAGCGATTTCTTTCTCCCGGCCATGCTGAGAAGTTAGCAGCAAATGCCCACACTTGGCTCACACTTGAGAAACAATGGCTGTGCGTCATTTATGAAGCTTATTAATATCTAAACACAATGCACGCTTCACGTTGCCTCTCAATTCAAATCCCTTGTTAATATAATCCTCTTTATTCAAATCCCTTGTTAATATCATCCTCATTATGTCTCTGCTGTTGGAGCTTCTAAACAAATTCCAGTCTCCAAGTAGAGGCTCCAGCCAGCTTGTCATGTCTTCTGCACTTGCTGCCTCCTGGAAAGCTTCCAGGACCCAAGCGCTGTTGCTGCAGCTGCCTCCTTGAAGGTGACTCACTTCACAAGGAGTGAGAAACTCAAGTGTCCATGTAGATTAATCCTGAAGTTATTTCACTTCAGAAACTCCCGGATGCTTTTAGCCTTAGGTGTCCTCAAATCCACAAAGATGGCTTAGATACCCCGAGTGTCTCTTTGCCTTCTGGGGTCTCCCTAGGGCAAATCAGACTGGAAGAAGGCTTCAGGGTGGCCTTGCAGAGGTTCCATGGCAGGTTGTCATGAGGCACCAGGGGGCAGAGTACAGAGGCATGAGTGTTCCGCAAATCCTGTTGTAACTTCTCTGGGCTTGAATGTCACCAGAGCCTACGCAGAGCTTCAGGACGCACTGAGGTGGCAGCAGTAAGAGAAACTCAGCTGGTTGACAGTGAACATGTTCTTTACACTTCTTTAAGAGCCCAAGACAAAAAGACACGTCTGTCACCAGTGAGCAGCCTGAAGAAATACTTAATCCCATTTTAGGCAGAACTGTTGAGGATTCTTTCAGTTCTCGGGTGGACCCACCCTCCAGCGGTGAGTCAGACCCAGGCTGCTGGCCTGGGAACCATACCATGGCTGCTGCAAGGGACTGTGGCTCTGCCAAATAACACCACAGCAATCTGCATCCTCTGATTGGCAAGGTTACTGAGCTGCCACTCTTGAGGGTGGTTGAGGGTGGGGTGGGGAAATGCTCAGGTGTCTTTGTTAATGGCCCTATAAAAATACCAGGGAGGGTTGAAAGATGCAGAGTTGTGTAATCCTATAATTAATGTCGGGAGCTCTGTGTGCAACTCCATCCAATTAAAACACTCTCCCGGTCGGCTTTTTCATTGTATGGTTATTGTGTGCTGTCTCTGAACTCTACACATAGACAACGCAGATTCTCTGGACAGAAAACACGGGTATGGGTGGATACCTTCAAATTAAATAGTATCAAAAATCCCCAGATGATAACACTGACAAATAATCTTTGTAGAATGTGGATTGTGCACGTGTGTGTGATACTCAGGTGTCTGAGTTCACATGAGTACACAAGTGTATGGAGCCAAAGGTTTTCTCAAGAGCCTTCCACTATTTTTTTTTTTTTTTTTTTTTTTTTAGGACAAGGTCTTTCAATGGCCTGAAGTTCACCAATCAGGCTAGACTGGCTAGCCAGTGAGCCCCAGAGATCTTCTTGTTTCTGCCTCACTAGAGTTGGGATTACAAGTACTGACCCCCACAGCAGGACTTCTTAATGTGGGCTCTAGGGATCAAACACAGATCTTCATGCAGATCTCCCCAGATCTGTCATTGATTGTTAATATTTGTTATATTCTTCACTCTGTGACAGAGGCCATAGCTGTAGACTGTGTTATACCAGCAATGAGCCCAGGGTTTATGACTGATGCATAGACACCAAAGCTTTGTGGACTGAACAGAACCTGCACATCTTGGCACATCTGATGGCTTGAATTGACTGGAGAGCCTGATAGGTCTACCTGTTACTTGCTTTCCTTTCTGGACACTTACAGTGCAGTGTATGCATGTGTGTGTGTGTGTGTGTGTGTGTGTGTCCCTCATTTGGGTAAAAGTGGAAAGTATAAGTTTTAACCCCTAGAAGACTATTTGTTAGCCAAGAGGGGTTTTAGCCCTCTCAGCATGAGTGTTGAGCTTAACAGTTTGAGGTGTGGCATTCTGTGTGGGGAGACTCTCAGGTGCTGTCTAGCTCCTGACCACTGGGTATCACGCTATGCCCTTTCCTGCAGGGGCACTAGGACTCTCAGTTTTCACTGACTTTGCAGTTCGGAATGTATGCGGAGTGTCAAGAATGCTATGGGTCACTCACTATGGGTCCCAGCCACAGGCAACCCTGCCAGAGGCCTTGGGAGCCCTACGACGGGCTGTGCTCTCCTACCCCCAGGTTCCTTCCCATGCTCTGCTCTCACTACCACCCTGATGTTCTTCAAAGGAAGAGCTCACCTCCTCTGTCCAAATTTTCAATAGCTTAACCATTCAGGGCCAGAGGCTCTATGTCCACAGGCATCCAGGAGACTGGTCTACTGAAGCACCAGGATCACTTGAGGCCTGCCTCAGGCCAGAGACCTTGTTTGGGATAGTTTCTCCTTCCAGAGTGCTGGCCCTTCTGTCCTTGTTGCCATTTGCTTCCAGGAGGGCGAAATCCAGAACCAAACCCACTTTGAATGGTAGAAATATGCAGTGCTCACAGTTTGGTCAAACAATAGGGACAGTCTGGGAGTTAATGCTCAACTTCCCAGACCAGCATTGAGGCTAATTTTATCATGCAAAGAACGTTATAGGAAACCCAAATTCCTGTGAGAGAAACCAGGATTCACTGGGTCAGAGGGTTCTACATTTGGTACTGGGATTCAGTGAGCACTTGGTTTTGAGGACTTTGGACTTTTATTGAGAGTGTGGCATCTTTTCCTGGTGTCAGGCAAATGAGCAGCCTTCCACAGGGCAAAGCATAATGGCACTTTTGTCACTGGGGTGCTACGAGGATCAGTGTCCCTTTGGACTATGCAAAATGGTTTTGAATGAACTAAGAGAGAATTGTGGTTGGCATTTCAATATGGAAACATCCAACTTGTGAATTTTAATATCAGCACTTGCCAAATATCATACAGGCATGGCGCCAGGAACATAGAGGTTGAGGTTGAAAACAGCCTTTGTAGTTGATGCTAGAAAAATCCCAAGTGTCCATCACTGTGTGTGTGTGTGTGTGTGTGTGTGTGTGTGAGAGAGAGAGAGAGAGAGAGAGAGAGAGAGTCCTTGCCTTCCACTTGTTTGAAGCAGAGTCCCTTTGTATTTGATGCTGTGTTTTACACCCCACACTACCTGCCTCCACCTCTCTTCTCACTTTATAAGCACTGGGAATACAGATTTACTCCGCAGTACCTGGCTTTATGTGGGTTCTGGGTTCAAATTCAGGTCCTTATGCTGGCACAGTCAGGATTTTTACCCACTGAGCCATTGCCCCCGCTCCAATTTTGTTTTGATACAGAGTCTCACTATATATTTAAGGTGAGGCTGACTTCAAAACCACAATCCTCCTGCCTCTTTCACCTGATTGCTGAGATCACAGGAGGTCACATGCCTGCATTATCCATTTTAGAGTTCTGTGAATTGAAATAATATAGTGTAGTCTTACATATGCAGGCTAAAATTCTTTCAGAACCTCAAAATGTCAAAAGCAAATTAAGTACACTGAGAAGCAACATATTGGCACTGAAAATGATGTGGCATGCATTATAATTTTCTTCTCTTTGAATTCCTGTCCCTTCCTGTTGTCTGTTTAGAAACTGGGTTTCTGGGAAGAGCAGGCAGGAAGATCTGGCCTATGGTTCTGGCTCTGGTTCTGGTTCTGATTTCTCTCCCTCAGGTTTTTGGTTAGTTACAGCAGAGAAGGAAACCATCCTGGAGCACATCAACCATGTGGCAAGTGGCAGGACGTGATGGCAAGCAGAGGGCCTGGTTCTGGATGTCTGGCACTGACATCATGATGGGATCTGGCTACCTTAGGGATCTTTTGTGTGTAATTGATTATGTTGGGAATACTTAGCGTAGATGCCAAGCAAGTCCCACACTCCTCTAAATCTCTAGCCCTCTTTTGACTTTTCGGGAGAGAGTCTTACCAAATTGCTTGAGCTTGTCTGTAACTTATTGCTGTCTAGGTAGGCCTTGAACCTGAGATCCTCCTGCCTCAGCCTCCTCTGTAGTTAGTCAAGCCTGTGCCATGAGGCTTGGCTTATCTTTGGGTTCGGGAAGAAATTCCATTCCATACTGTTTTCCATAGAATCTGCTTCTTTGGGTTCTTATTGACAAATGCAAATGTACCCGAAGGGCAGATACAGTTTCCTACATGGCTTGTGTCTGAGACAACCTTTGCTATAGATGAGAAGGGAATTTGGAGGCCTGGATAACATTAACAAACCAAAAACCAGCTGTTAGAACACTCATCTGGCTCAACCTCAGATGGCATTGTCTTTTCCTGAGGACATGTGAGAGTTTACCTGGCCATCTACTTCTGTGAAACTAGTATTCTTTGCTTGTTTCCCTGCATTTTTTCTCAGATTTTACCAATGCTCTTGTCATAATTCTCAAAATTTATATATTAAGAAAAAAAAGGGTCATGAACACTGAGCTGCTCGGTGTGAACTTCGCCTTTAAACGTGATGCAGACTTGTGCATGCATGCTCACACGCATGCTCAGTCTCACCGTCATCCTGAACATCCTGAAGCCTAGCCCCATCCAACTCCCCAGCTGTGTGAATTTGTATTTGGCTGCTCCACCTCCTGCTCAGAGTCCTGTTTTTTTTTTTTTTTTTTTTTTTTTTTTTTTTTTTTTTTTTTTTTTTTTTTTTAACATCCTTTCTAAATCCAGGGCACAGCACACCCGAGGATGCTTTTGCAGTGCTGTCTTCCCAGCAGTCAGTTGTTATCACTCATATAACTCTACTCCTCTAAAGTAGAAGCATCCAACCCCTGTTGATCCCTACATTACTTCTCTCCTGATCTTTTCCTCAGGCCTCACCAATTCTCAGGAACACCCCAATCTCCCTGCCTATTTGTTTGCTCTTCTGTGTAGTTACCGCACACTCAGCTAAGTCACTGTCTTCATTTTCTAACTCTGGGTAAGGTAGATCCAGTTCTGCTCAATGAAGGTTCCTGAAAGAACAGAAAATATAAAAGTACCCAAAGGATCTACAGGGTTAGGGCTAGAGGTGGTGTGTAAGGAGGCAGACTCTCAGAATATAAGACAGAAGGGTCTTCATTGTTAGTGTCAATACAACCTTGTGCTCCCTAATGTTAAGTGGGTCCTTGCATTGGAGTCTGGGTACCTCACATGCCTTGCCTATTTCTGACCATGGGTGGGTGTGGTTCACAGAACTAAGCAGAAGCCATGAGCTGGATGTGGTAGTACCTGAGTCAGGAAGGGATATTGCAGATGAAAACCTCATATCTAGCCTGGGGATGTGCAAAGCCCAGGGTTCGAGCCGTAGCACTGTATTAACAATGTGGGGGGGGGCAAATACTCCTATCATCTGAGCACTCTAGAAGTAGAGACTGGAAGATCAAGAGTTCAAAGTCATCCTTGGCTACATAACATGTTTGAGGACAATGTGGGTTATAGGAGAGCCAGTCTCAACAAAACAACACACACACACACACACACACATACACACACACACCTATATACACAAAGCTTTGGAGTTCTGAGCTAGACCTGGTGGATATATCAGTTTCATGCTGTTAGACATGTGTATACACACACACACACACACACACACACACACACACACGGGTCAGAGGTAAACCAAGCCTACTTAGGAGAAGTTAGGCTCCCAGCATGTCACAGAAAGGAATTATTGCCAGAAGCTGTGGAAGGACGCCTCAATGTAAGACTTGAAGGTCAGACTGAGGAGTCTGCTGTTATCCTCTAGAGTGGGAACTATCAGAAGCCTTGGACTGAGACGGTGGCAGGAAAAATCAGAGCTTTGAAAAATATTGGTAGTGGTAGAAGCATCTATGGTACTTGACTGTCAGCAGGGTGGGCTAGCTGTGGCCAATTTGGTCTAGTCTCCTGTACTATGTTGAATCTGATGGTGAATAATTTCACCTTTCTTTATTAGAACTGAAGAGAGGGGAAGCAGACTCTGCTGTGCCAGCCATGGAGTGACGAGTCGCCTAATGACATTAAGGACTAAGGACCGTGTCCATATTGCTTGGTATAATGACAAAAGCCACTTGTTTTGTTTATCGTAATTATTGTGGTAAAATATACAATTAATGCTTACGATGCAACTCTTTCTAAATGTGCAACTCACTGGCATTGGCTGCATTGAGAGTACTGTGCAACCACTACCTCTATCCTACTCCAGGAACGCCATCATCCTCAGTCTAAGGACATGAGCAGTGAGTGGCAGGATCGGAAGGCAATGGAACTATGGCAACCTGAGTGGCCCCGGGACTTTGTGCCTCCTTGTAGTCACAGCTTTGCCTCCTTGCTCTGAGCTAGCCCAAAGCTTTTCTTTGGCCCAATGAGATAATCACACGCTCATGCAAGCAGAGATTTGAAATGGAAAAAGGTTTCCACTTGAGAATAATCCGAGGCTGGTATAAGACATGTGGAAAAAATCCCGTTGTTCCAGCTGACAGCATCCAGCTGATCATCAGACACTTAGTGAGCCCCACCCCAGTCCAGAACTGACCTGGAGGTGGGTATGGTGGGAAGAGCCCAATGAGCATCTGCAGGGCTTGGAGCAACTGAGCTAAGTGTGAGGCCCAGAGAAAACTAGGCAGACGAGTGGCCTGCTGGCCCCCCTTTTTCTCTTCCCAGGTGCAGAGGTGTGAAGGCTCCTGCTTAGCAAGAGATGGAGGTGCTTGGGATATTGGGGCATTCACAGCTACCCGGTCTATACAGTGAGACCTGTGTCAACATAAAGCAAAACAAGAACAACAAAAAAATGGATACTTTAAAACAAATAGCTTTTAGAAAAATAAATGCAACTCAAATCGCCTACCAACATCAAGAGGTTGAATGGGTGTCCTTATCAGTTCCCCATGGCAGTGATAGATCACTGACCAAACATAACTTGGATGGGAAAGAGTTTATTCCTCTTACAAGTCCATCACTGAGGAACAGGAACTCAAGCAGGAGCATAGGGAGCCGTGGAAGGAAGTTGTTCCGTTGGCTTGCTTCTGGGCCTGTGGTCAGCTACGTTTCTTATGCATCCCAAGATTACCTGGCCAGTAAGGGCACCATTCAGAGTGAGCAGACCCTCCCACATTGATCAACAATCAAGAAAACGCCCCATGTGCATGGCTACAGGCCAATCTGATGAAGTTATTTCCTTAGCTGAGATTCCTTCTCCCCAGGTGTTTGCAGTTGACAACCCAAATCAGCCATCACAATACGCATAAACAAAATGTGGTACTCACATACAGGGAAGTATTATTCTGCCCCAGAAAGAACTGACATTTTGAAGTATGCTACAACATAAGTAGACCTGGAGAACATGCTTAGTGAAGGGATTTGCTTGGGTTGGTGCTCTGTATCTGCCTCTCGTTTTCTGTTTACTTTGCCTATTTATACACGAATCAAAGTTGGCTTTTTTTTTTTAAATTTTAAAACTGTGTGTGTGTGTGTGTGTGTGTGTGTGTGTGTGTCAAGGTGTGTACAGGTACCTGAGGAGGCCAAAAGTGTGTTGGTTCTCCTGGAGCTGGAGTTAGTGATGATTGTGAGCTTCCCAGTATGGGTGCTGAGAGCCAAACTTGTGTCCTCTGGTAGTGTAGTAGTAGCTCTTAACCACTGAGCCACCTATTCTGCCCCTTAAGTTAGATCTTAATTAAAAGTAAAACTCAAAACATCAGTGAGTCTTTCCTTCATAGGAAATGCCCTGTGGCGAAGCTGACTTCAAAAGTCACTGAGACCTCTATACCTGGTCCATCCGGCCCTTGAATGGAATCCAGGGTGCTGGTTTCTGTTTTGACAAAACCCTCACTTGGTATGGATGTGATAACAAGCCCAACTTATTGCCCTTTTGCTCTCCATTCTTGGAACTCATTCTCTAGACCAGGCTGGTCTCAAACTCAGAGATCCCCCCTGTCTCTGCCTCTCAAGCGCTGGGATTAAAGGCCTGTGCCACCCACCAGGTGGCATTCTTGAAGTTAATTGACTACAGGTAGAGCCTAGTGCCCTTCTAGAGGAGGCGGTGCATTTCATGGCAATTCAGACGGTTGGTCCTTTTTCCTGCGGCGTCATCACTTGTCACCTGTGAGACAATCTTGTTTGATTGGCAGTGGACAGCTTTACACTCCAGCCCACTGTCTTCTTTTTGAGCCACCCAGGTGTGTAACAACAGCATTCTAGGCTTCTGTCTCTACAGGAACCAAGGGGTTGAGCAAATTCAATTGTGTCACAAATGTCGCCCACTGTACCCTTTTCAGATATGCTAATGGAAATGCAAATGAAGAAACCTAGTTATGACCCCCATGTGGAGAGCTTTGTGACACTGTGCGGTGCCCATCTCAGGGCAGTGTGGACCCTGAATTACACAGGGACCATTTAGAAATAGTGGATAGGCAGCAATGGGATTTCATGGAAAGAGTCCATCACCTATGGAGACACACAATTAAACGTGAGATGTTTACTTTTCTTCATCTTCCTGACCAGTAACTTTAGCTTATTTAAAAGATACTAGAAAGATTCATTCCCTGCGTGGCTGCCAGGCCCTTGCTTTAATGGAGTGCCATCTTACTCTGAAGTACCAAGGATGCTCCCCTTGGATATGATGTCAAGGTAGTGTGAGTTAGCAAAGAGGGTGAGGATGGGGACACACCCCACAGAGGAATGTATGATTAATTTTGAATTTTAGAGAGACAATAAAAAAGCTTATCCATGCCCCCAATGTTGTATGGGATATAGAAGAGTAAAGAGATTTTCCTTGTTGAGCTGAATTCAAATTTAACTGGGTACGTTTTTATTTCTATTTAGTTGCGTGGATGTATGTGTGCTGCTTGTCTGTATGTACAACATATGAATGTGCCAGAAAATGGTGTCAGATCTCCTAGAAGGGTTGTGAGCAACGTTATGTGTGATAAGTATGAAATCCAGCTCCTTTCTGCAAGAATAGCAAATGCTTTTATCCACTGAGATGTCTGCCCAGCCCCACTGGGTTAGTTTTAATTTAATTCATTTCACTTATGTATAAACCTTTAAAGAGGTTTACCTCTCTAAAAACAGGGAGCTTTGGGAGGGAGGTTTGTCTTAATATCCAGAGCAGATGAACTAAGGATGCAGAGGCTTCCCTGCATTCCCTGGGCTGCCATGGGGTTTTCTCCTTCACCCCTCTCTGAGGCCCTGGAGAGGTGTTAAATACCAGGTTTACCTTGCTGGTGGCTTGCCCAACTGTAAGAAACAATGGCCAAAGGGATCATTTTCTTTGTGTTTTTTGTTGTTGGATTCACCTGCCTCTGGCCTGGGAGGACACATACATTATTGTTTTTCTCTGCCTCTTTCCAAAGGGGAGCCCGGGCGTGCTAATTACTGGGTGGCAGCCACTTTAGCTGCAAGTGGATGACAGCTGGGTGCTGGGCGCACTCTGCAAGGAGAGTTTTGGGTTTCCATTGTGGTCCAGGCTATAATCCCAGACCTCCCATCTGCCCTAACTGTTGTTTTAGGTCAGGAACAATTGGCCAGGGCCAAAAACATAAACAACTCCCAGTGCTGGCCCTTATCATTTTCTTTTCATGCTGGCTTAGGAAATACACCTGAGAGAGCAAAGGCTCACAGTGAACCGGCAATTACCAACCACCAAGGGCAGGCAGCAAACGTTCAGAAATGGAGCTCAGGATGGGCGGCTGCTGGCTGCTGGCTTGCCTGGGGGCCTGGCCACATCTGCATTCAGGGTACCACCCTCCCACCTCCGGCCTGAGTAGCTCAAATATGCTAATAAACTGACAAATGGGGATGCTGCCCAAGCTCCCCTGATTGATTTTGAGCAAACAGCTAGCTCTGGTTATGTGTGGCGCTGGGGAAACTACTTCATGAAGAGAAGTTAGGTCATAACGAGTCGGTTGTCTATGACATATTTAATTGCAAAAGTGGCAAAAGCAAAATTGGACAAACACACCCTTTTTTTTTCCTCCCAGGTATGGTCTTGGAAGGAAAATTCCAGAGCAACACTGAAAATGGAGGTGGAGGGTGAGTTGGAGCACATTGCTGGAGGGGGCGTAGTGTGGGATGAAGGTGTGGTAGCTTTGAGACCACCTCCTCACTCATTGGAGAGTCGCAGTTCAGCTCTTGTGTACCAGGCATGTTAGTGAACAGAAAAGGACAGAAATAGACCTTTATCATTAAGTTCTGGAGCAAGAAGGTCATGACATGAGCGTGAACTTGGAAGGCACTGCATGGTTTGAATCCCAGCTCAACCACTAACAGTCTACCTGTCCTCAGTCAAGTAGTTTAAGGAATGTATGTTTGGTTCCCTGATCTGCTGAATTGGGGGGGGGGCACCACTATGTCTTTTTGAGACTGCTGTGAATGACAGTGATGGAATTTACCCTCCTCCCTGATGGGCCGTGGTGAGGGCTAAGCTGGTTAATGCTGGAGAAGTATGTAGGAAGATGCTTAGTGTAAACCACAAGCCAAGGACATGGCCGTCCTCCTGCTGATGCTCTGTGCCGTCATTTAATACTGACAAACATGATACCCGTGTAATTTTTTCCATAAATGATGGGGAATGAAAAATACCTTTCACACTTCTTAGGAGACTGGGAAGGCATGATTTTACATTCATCTTTCCACTTTCCAACAGATAGTAAATTAGTTAAATTGTTTCTGTCACATCTTACTTTGAACCTCAAATATCAAAGAATGTTATTTCTTTACATAATTCTTCAAATATCATTAGAATACCAGTACAATGAATCATCAGTCAAAACAGTTATATTCAACACCAACTAACTAGAAATTAAAATGTCCTTTTGATAGTCAACTTGACAGGATCTACAATCACCAAGGAAACACAACTCTGCCAAGGTCAGTGAGAGAACTTTTTAGATTGGATTAACTGAGGTGGAAAGATGCACCATAAGTATGGGTGGCACCATTGAATGGACTGGGGTCCATGGCTGAATAAAAAGGCGAAGATCAGAAAACTGTTATCTCCTGACTGCAGACACGGTGTGACCAGCTGCCTCATGCTCCCACCTCTGCCCCATCTCCCCGATCATCATAGTCCATCAACCATGCCCTGACTGTGAGCCTAAATAGACCCCTCCTTCCTTAAGTTCCCTTTGCCAGTTTGTTTCCTACAGCAATGAAGGGAAGTAATTAATGCAGGCCTCACACGCAGGGTAGTAGGACTGAATATGCTATATTCCTGGTGGTTTATAATCCTCCTCATTTTTTCTTTCTGGAGACTGGCAACATGACACTGTGTCAATGACATGCTACGCAAGGGGAAAATCAGCCATCAACATTGGTATAATTTGTGGTCATAGTCAAATTCACCAAGATGACACCATTGGCTTAAACTAATATCCTACAAGTCTAACTGTTTTCTCCTTATCTCATCAAAAGATTGTTCTGTTGCTAGTTGCCTCATTAGTCTGGAAAGCATAGATGCTTCATTTGGTAAAAGGAAGGAAAGCATCCCAACCAATTCCTTACTAAACTAATCTGGATGCTTTGGCCATGCGTGCTCACCATCCTTTTTTCTGGTCATTTATTTGACACACCTTGAACAAGTACTGAACCTGTTTTGTGTTATGGGCTTGGTACTGGGGGAAGAAAGGTAGTTGAGAAATTAATAAGACAGGTTCTTGATCTCAGGTGCTTACTGAAGGAGAGGAAGACCCCAGGAAGAGGGCATATGACATTCTAGGCATTTCCTTCACTGGTCCAAGTAATATTATATTCTACTACCCAGCTCAAACCTCATTGCTTCTACTTACAATATTTTATGAGTTGGTATTTTTTTTATGTGAATTACTTTTATATGGGTTGAAACTGCACAAAGGAGCCATTATCTCTGGACTTTCCAGGCTAACCAAGGACTTTAAAAAACCCCCATCTTTTACTGAATCTCTCTGTCTCCTTCCTACTGTAAACGACCTTGTGTTAGTCATTCAGATCTGAGTAGTTTCTCTGTTTGGGACAAATATCATGACTTATCAAATCTCTTCTGGTTTTGGCATCCCATGACTTTATTGGAGTGGAATGTGTGCTTTCTGTTGTTATGACAAATATTTTGACTTAAAACAACTTAGGGGGAGGAAAGAGCTTATTTTAGCTTACAGGTTATAGCCCATCATTGAGGGAAATCAAGATAGGCACTCAAGCAAGAACCCAAAGGTACGCCTGATTGCTACTCCGCTCAGCGTTATCTCTGACCAAAGACCTCACGTCACAAAAGAGGCATGAAGGAAACCACGGGGTATGCTGCTTGCTGCTTAGCTCACAGGCTGTCTTATGCTCAGCTGTCTCTCTTCTACAGTTGAAGACCATCTTCTCAGGTGGGCGCACAGTGGACTGCACCCTCCTACTTCAGTTAACAATCAAGACAACCCCCACAGACATGCTGTCAGGCCAACGCAGGTAATTCCTCAATTCAGATTGTTTTCTCAGATGAATCTAGGTTGTGTAGAGCTGACACTTAAAGCTAATTAGGACAGGAGGTAAGTTTTGCTCCCGCAGTTTTCTTCCCCTCAAATATTCAGATGGTCAATGCTGCAGATGTATTTTTGATACACATTATTTTCTTGACAGAACTTTCCAGACTACAATTGTAGTCTTCTCTGCTCTTTTGCTCTCTTGTATTATGTATACCCTGGGGACAGCAGTATGGGAATAAAATTTCCTTAAACTTGATCATTTGTTCCAGGCTGTTGGGTAAATTAGATATCTAATTATTAACCAATTCTTATTTTAATAAGTTCTAATCTCTCTTAATTTAAACTCTAGAATAAGTAACCCCAACATTTTGTAGTTACAGAGATATGAAAATTTGCATCTCTGCCTAAGTACACTGACACAAAAGACACAGAATAACAAGAATTCATCTTCCAGCAATCTTATTTTTACTTTCAAAGTCATCAGAAGAGGAAAAGGGCTCAGTTCTAGCTTGCTTTCTGTTGCTGTGGTCAAACATGATCAAAAACAACTCTGGGGAGGAAACGTTTTATATGATTTACAGGTTACAGTCTATCATCTAGGGAAGCCAGGGCAGGAACTGAAGGTGGGAACCCGGAGGCAGGAACTGATGCACAGACCATGGAGGAGCTCTGCTTACAGACTTATCTCCCATGGTTTGCTCAGTGTGCAATCATATACAATCCAGCCCAGGGACCACACTGCCCACAGTGGGCTAGGCCCTTCCACATCAGTCATTGATCAAGACAATGCCCAGTAGATGCATTTATGGGTTAGTCTGGTGAAGGCAAGCCCTCAACTGATGCTCCATCTTCCCAGGTGACTTTAGCTTGTGTCAAGTCAAAGAAAAACTAACCAGCACAATTTCCTTATTCATTTTAATTATCAAGTAAATCTTTGAAAGAATAATTCTTTTAAAAAAAAGGAAAACAAGGATTAATGGATAAATGATACGCAAATACTCATTGGTGACTTCATCTATTTCAGATGAATAAAGTAGGAGTTTATTAATTATAGCCAGATGTGGCGACATTAGCCCATACTATCAGCACCTGGGAAGTGGAGGCAGGAGGCTCATGAGTTCAAGAGGAGCCTTTGCTACATGAGAACTATTAAAAGAAAGCCAACAAACCAATAAAACAATCAACAGCAACAATAGGAGTTGATTGGTATATAACAGCTGCCATTATTTGATCACCTGCTGAGCTCCTGGTGCTTCATGCCTTATGTGTATTTATATTATCTGTGCAGTCATACTATCTTATATTTTCATATGCTCACAACATCACTTTTATGTCTGCTGTTATGGTTTGAAAGTGAAATGTCTACCCCAGGCCCATACGTTGAATGCACGATTCCCAGATGGTGGCACTCTATTGGTAGTGTTGTGGAGACTGGAGGCATGGCCTACATAGAGAAAGTAGGCCACTGAGGACCAGGACCCCAGGCCCTTCTTCTGTCTCTAGGCTATCCATCAAGAAATGAGAACTGGCCTCTGTTACAAGTCCCTGCTCCATGAGGCCAAAAAGTCATGGACCTTCTAGGACTGTGGGGACAGACAGAGCCATCATCTTCTAAGTTGTTTCCACCATGGATATTGTTACAGTGTTGAGAAAAGTAAATAACAGACTCATTTTACAGATGAGAAAACAAAGGCATAAAAAAGCTACATGGTTTCCGGAGTCACAAAGCAACAATGGAGAGCCATGGTTCCTCACCCAGGCAGGCTGGCTCCAAATCGGCCCTGTTGCCCTGCTTAGACCATGCTGCAGCTTTTCCCTCTTTTTAATTCTAGTTCTCAACCAAAGAACCATCTGAGATAGGAAAGAGGGGATTTTTTTCCATAAGAATTGAAATTTCACACGCCCTGTAGATCCACGCTGGGACCATTTACTTGAGATGAATAGAAATATATTCTTTAAAGTTCAGAGGGTTCGTGGGAGTAGTGCCCAATTTTATTGTCTTTTGTCGCCACGGTATATATTATTTATAAGGTGTTCAATTATACTACAAAGGGGTCCTAGGTTCCCTTGGATATTTAAAAAGCATTGTGGAAGGATAATATAGCTTGGCTGTGTCCAGGCTTGTACTTGTCTATGTCTTTATGAAAGGCAGGGTGCCTTTGGGTGATGTTAGATCTTATTCAATGGGAGTGGTGTGACTTAGCCCCTCACTGTGAACTAACTCCCAGTGATAAATCTTTCCTGCCTCTAAACATTCTGGCCACTTCTTTACCACCCATATACTTAGCGCTGTCCAACCCGGGCTGATAGTAACAGTCTTATCTTTGCTGACAGTGTATAACATTTGGACTACAAAGGCTAGCAATGGATATAGTGCTTTTAGAGCTCTGTAAGTAGTAGGGCACATTTTTGTTGAGTAGAATAAATTATCTATTGGCATATCACGCTGCATTACACACACACCCAAAGAAGAATCTTAGTGTGAACATCATCGCTGTCTCAGGTCTATGGGTCAGTACAGCTCGAGCAAGAGGTTCCAGAGCTTATGGTCAGCTGCAGGTTGGGTGAGCAGCTCTACATGTTGAGATTGGTCAGTCTAGGAGCAGTTAAGTCAGCATGAGTCTCCTCCGTTTGTCCTCCATTTCTTTAGGATGTTGGCCCAGGTAGGCTCGCTTGGAGGTTATAGAGAATGAGCGGACATCTGTGTAGCTCTCTTGGTTAAAGCTTGCAAGTGGTGGTTACCATTTCTGTTGCTTTTGATCAGCTAAAGCAGCTTATAAGTCCATCCCAGATCAAGGAGTGGAAGATACAGTCCATGTCTTGGTCAGAAGCCATCCAAAGTCACAGTCTGAAGAGCATGTATGCAGGAAAGGTTGGGGTTTAGAATTAATAGGCTGTGGGTAGAGTAGAGTAAGTAAAAATGCTCCCAGCTGGCCCAACATTGTTTCCGGTTTCTTTAAAAAAAAATCTAGATTTGTTTATTTTTATTATTTTGTGTGTATAGGTGTGTTGCCTACATGTATATGTGTGTACCACACACATATGCTTGGTTGCCCTGGAGGTCAGAAGAGGATGCTGGATCCCTAAGAACTGGAATTATAGATGGCTGTGAACCACCATGTGGGTGCTGGTAATTGAACTCAGGTCCTCTGGAAGAGTAGCCACTGCTCTTTATCCTCGGAGCCTTCTCTCCAGCCTCAGTTGCCAGTTTCCTAGCTGTGGCTAATTATTGGAGTGGGAAAAGGAAAGAAGGGTGACTGAAGCCATTGGTTCAGGCGTCTGCTCTCCATACCTTGTGGTGGTTTGAATGAGAATGGCTTCCGTAGGCTCATAGATTTGAGTGCTTTGGTCACCAGGGAGTGGCATTTTTTGAAAGTATTAGGAAGTGTGTCCCTGTTGAAGGAAGTACATCACTGGTGGGCTTTGAGATTTCAAAAACTCATTCCAAGCCCAGAGTGGCATTCTCTCTCTCTCTCTCTCTTTCTCTGCCTATATATCAGGATGTTCCAACATCTGACTGCATGCTGTCATGCTCCCCAACATGATGATAATGGACTAAACCTCTCAAACTGTAAGTAAACCTCAATTAAATTCTTTCTTTTCATAATAGTTGTTGTCATGGTGTCTCTTCACAGCAATCAAGCATGGACTAAGACATCCCTCCTTGACCATAAACTAGTCTCCTAGTCTTTGGCTAGTTTCCTCTGTTCCCACATTGTCATAGGAATCTACTGGAGCAATGCCCATTGAATGGCTCTGCTAAGTTTTTAGGTATCAATGCGTATGTAAGCCTTCACTGACGGTATCTAGTTAAAGATCAACGAGCCTGTACACAACCTCCATAGATGGACAGATTCTAAACGATCTCTACAGAGAATGTGTAAATCCACAGAAACAATAGGTTTCTTACTCCACCCCAAGAGTGTGTCTGACACAGCCTGGGAATCAGCAAAGGCTGTCTATAGGAGTGGATTCCTCACAAGAATGAGAAACACACAGGTTTTAGACATAGGACTGTGCCTCTCACCTGTGGGAAGAGGAAACCCCTGCTTGGCTGAGGCTCCTGTATCCAAGGAGGGTAGCGAACCGAAAACTGATGTCTGAATTTGTTTCTACCTGTGGGATCAACTCTTAAGACCAAGACCAAGAGTTAAGATCACTTCTCTTTTTCCAGATTTTTGTAATGCCACAGTGTTACAGAATCTTTTCTCTTGTTTGTGGGTTGTTTTGTTGTTGTTGCTTTTGAGACAGGGTTTCAGGTAGCCCAAGCTAGCTTTGAACTTCCTAGGTAGCTAAAGATAATCGCGAACTGCAAATCCTCCTGCCTGTCCTGTAAGTGGAATACTGGGATTACAGGTGTGAAATATACTTGTTTTATGCAGCGCTGGGGAATCAAACCCAGGGCTTCCTGCAGGCTAAGCAAGCACTCCGTGAACTAGGCTATATCTCTAGCTCCTATGGACTTCCCTCTTTGTGGTTGCTTTTACTCCACGGCCTTGTGGGAATGAGAAAAAACCTCTGATGACACTGGTAAGAGCGTCAGTCAATACGAATATCTGAACAGCTATATTTCTATCGACTCAGTTCCTTTTGTTGCAAATGATGCTGGGGCTGCCGTGCCTGACTACCGGAGTCTGATCTCTATGACCCACATTTTAGAAGAACAAGAGAATGGATCCCCTCTGGTTGTCCTTTGATCTCCGTGTGCACACAGTGGCATGTGCACATGCCTATTCCCACTGCAAATAACGTAATAATAAGAATAATCATGGTGAATTTTGCACCAATGACTTACAAGGAGCTGCTTGCCCACCCTGAGGTCTGACCTAGATTAAGAGTCAAATGAGGATGTAAATATTTAACATGTTGCAAGCAATGACATTCAGAGAGAAAGACTCAACCTGGATGAATTTTTACTGGAGACAGCATCCACTGTCTGACTGTACATATGGAACTTTTAGTCATCAGTTAATGCCTCTGGGACAGATCTGTGGATATTTATTGTATCTCAAAACATGTGGGATTCCAAATTAAAAGATGTTGTACCAGGATAAGAGAGATGTCAGGGAAAAAAATTTTTGCTTTAGATTTCATTCTTTCTCTTTAAAAAAACTGAATGTGTGTGTGTGTGTGTGTGTGTGTGTGTGTGTGTGTGTGTGTAAAAGTCCTTAAACCAGATGGACACAGGTTACATTCAGTTAATTCACTGATCACTTTCCTTCTCCTGGCTCTACATCTCGTCCTTGATTTGGGAAAAGAAGCTGCAGGTTAGAGGATGGCCTTGGATGGAAGGTCCTTCCTGTGAACTTCCTTGGGCTCTCAGTTGTAGGATGAAATGGCCTATAGCTGCTTGGGTGGGGATCGGAGGATGACCAGAGCAGGACAATCTGGCTGCGATCTGGCCAACAGCAGCGGCTATGCGGTGGTGGAAAAGACAGTACTGTCCTGTTTTCATTAAGTGTATTTATAAACACACTGAACATGAAACATTTTCCCTTTCTTCACAGTGATGGATGATTATATATCTATGAAATGTTTTCATTTATTTGGCGCCAGGGTAATCAAAATCAGTTGAAACTGCCCCGGCGTAGGGAGAGAAAACAAGGCAGCCTGGGACAGCCCCGGCTGCTTCGCTCTTGCTCTTCAGGGGTAGGAACTGCCTAATGGAGAGGCTCCTTCACAGAGGAACACGCTCTTGGGAGGGGTAATTGCTCCCAGCCCTCATGGCTGCGGTCCACAGAGGCTGCAGCTCGGCTGAGTTTTCAAAGAGAAAGCCTGCCTTCTGGAAGCAGCGTGGGAGCGGCGGGGCCAGCCTGTGCGTGACTCTGTTTAGGCTGAGAGGGAGCTGGGTCCCAGAAAACCTTTGTGAATGAAACGAAGTGGGCTTTCATGTCTGCCCTGGCCCGTGTTCTGGGTCAGGCGCCCTGATCTCCAACATCCTGTTTAAACTGGTGTTTTCCACTACATACAGACAAAACTATTTCTATTCTGAGCTCTTCGTGATTGCACAGGGACAAGCAATGGGGATTAGAAAGGCAAGCAGGGTTGCCCTGCTGGGGAGAGACGTACAGAAAGCAGACTCCCAATCCTTCTGCTTTTGATGTTTTTTTCTTTTTTCTTTTTCCTTTTTCGTTTGGACAGCTACAAGACCCAGATCTGTGCTTTACAAGTTCAACCTTCAGTTGAAGAGGCCACTGTTTCTGTGAGTTTATCCAGCCTAAACCACAGGATAATGTTGTTCGCTTCTGGTCACCACTTTGCCTTTTGGTTCCAACATGGACCTGTTTACAGGCAGGAGAATTAAACCTTCAGTGAAAGAAAGAAAAACCAATGTCCCTGGCTGTCACTCATCACCTTTCAGGGAATTAAGTTGACTGTCAGAGCAGGAAAAGGGCATTCACCTTGTGGTTAGGTCCAAGAACCAGTTTAAAAGAATGGAGGGATTTCTCTGTGGTTTGTTACAGTCGAATGAGGACACTAACAAGGTGAGGGATATGCTAGACAATTTACCTGGCTTATTTCTCTGAGAACTTGCACTAGCTGGCTAAATAGTGCTTTTCATATTCCAGACCTTTTAAGGACTAGGAAGGGAATAGAGCCAGACTGTTTGCTACTCCACAAAGCTGGGTGCATACATTTCTGCCATTTTGACCATGTGGAACCAAGCAGTATCAGAACGTGGAAAACCAAGTAAAATAAATCCTCCTTATCAATACATTAAAAGCTATTTCAGTTTTTGAGAGTGACCTTTGAGAATATATTTTTTTTCCTACTTCTAAGAAAATTATAAATGTAACCCTGCACCCTAGATACATGCAGGGCTTGCCGACCTTCACCTGAGTGACCCCCTCCTATGGGCTCTTAGACTCAGTAGTAGCGTTGATGAGCTCTTCCAGTGATGATGTTACCTCTGTGTGCTGCCAGGGCATGCAATACATACCTGCAAGGACACAACTGGAATAAAAATAATAACATCAAAGTGTGTCTGATACAAATGTGAGTATTTTTCTAGAGGGACCAAGGAGTGACTTTGGCCCTTGATTAGCCAATGAGACTTTCTATTTCTTAAATTACCACTTTTACCTATGAACTTGGAAGTTGTCTGGTTTCTAAAAGTAACCAGAACTGTAAATGATACGAGGGTTTACGATATTTAAAATTGCTTCTGAGGTGCTGGCAAGGTTTTAGAAAGACAAACGGTATTAGTTTGCTCTCTGCTGCTATGATAAAATGTCAAGAGCAAAAGCAGGAAACGGTTTAATTGGCTTATGCTTCCATACCGCCGTCAACCATCAGAGCAAAGTAGGCCAGGAACTCAAGGCAGAAACGTAGAAGCAGGACTGAAGCAGAAGCTAAGAAGATTTGCTACTTATTGCCTTGCTCAGCCTGGTTTCTTATACTATCCAGGATACCTGCCTGGGTGGCACCACCCTTTGTGGGGTGGGCCCTCTGGCATGGGTCCTCTACATTAATCACTAGTCAGGAAAATGCCCCAGTGACTTGCCTACAGGCCTAACTGATGCAAGCATTTTCTCATCTGAAGCCCTCCTTCTTCCCAGATGGCCCTAGCTTGTGTTAACAAAAATTAACCAACACACAAGTGCTAAGTATGCCATAAAATACTATGTCCTGTATCATTTTTATAACTAAGAAAATAGCTATTATAATTTAAATATATTGATAATAATTAAAAAAGAATATGAGAGAAAGATAGCCCAAAGAGATGGCTTGAGTAATTTTCAAGATGGTAGCTCTGACTTTGAACATATAGATTTTCAATTAGGTGGTGTGAACCTGGTACTTTATTAAGAGAGGAACTAACTAATTCTTTAACGAGCATCCTCTGTAACCAAGTTCCTCCCAGGGAGATAAAATTACTTCATCTCAGAGTCTGAGGAGGCAGCATGCAAATTCAACTGCAAATCAGCCAGTCACATTAGTTGAGATACAGTGAACATAGCCAATCATGATTACCTATCTTCCTTCATAGGATCCATTACATCAGCTTCCAGAAAAAGTAAGGGTGAGCCAAGACAGCGGCATACAGCCAAGACTTACACAAATCCCCATGATACATTTATCTCGGATAAATAGATCATCACACTGACTCCTGTGGCAGAGGGATCCTTTGGACAGGATGATTTTGGTGTTTTCCTAAGCAGTGCGTTTCCTTCATACAGCCAAACGGACTTGTTTAGAAGCCTTGTTAGGAGTGTTTTTTTCTTTCTTTCTATTTTTATAGGTATCTCTGTCAGTTCCATTCAAATTCTATCTAAAGTGGGAATGCATTCTCAGATGTTGAATATGGATTTCAAGGAAGAGCCTTGCTCGGAGTTTAGCTTAATACACACGATTAACTATCCTTTCTTGCCATCATGCTACATATTTCTTAAAAATGACAAGCCATCATCCCGGCTTGGTTCGTTCCCAGTAGGCTCCAAGTCCTTGTTGCTGCTCATTACCTCTTCAGTGTTTGGCTATACTCCACACACTTCCTGCGTTCCCAAGCATCCCTGCGTCTCTTATCCTTACTACAGAACATTCAAGGTCTTTCTGTAGGCCTGAGACCTCACACACTTATCCACCAGCTACGTGTACATGAGCCTTTATAATTTGTAAGTATTCCAGATATTTTTTCTGCCACCATAAAGAAGAACAGCTTGGGAAATATATAAACAACAGGCTGGCTCCGGAGGCTGGGAGGCCCAAGAGATGGCTCTGTTAAAGGCTTAGGTCTGTGTTAATGAGGGAGAGAACTAATGGGAAGCAGAGAGCAAGAGAAACAAACCAAGAGAGGGCCAAACAAGCTTTCATGACAGTGCATTCTCGAGATAACTACTCTGTAGGTAATGGCATCAGCCCATTCCTGAAGGCCTGTGTAGCAAAAGTTCTCTGTACAAAGTACAAACCTGGGCTGCTTGTTCAAAACTCACAAAGAATGTCCAGACGGTGACTGAAGGGCCTTAAATGAAGGGTGAGCGTGGAGGGCCTGGGTGAGCTCTCAGAGCACATGCTGGGGAAGCCCGCTGTGACCACAACTGTATCTGTACCCACATATGCATTCCTGGCAGGCACACACAGGACGTTCTTAGAGCACATGGACTTTTGCTCCTTTTGCTAAAACCCCTTTTAACCCAACACCAAATATTCATAACTTGGACCTAATGAGTTAAAGATGAAAACACTCCTTCCTTAATGTAGTGTTTTCTTCCCTCCCTTGATCTGAACAAGTCTTGTGCCCCCATTCCTTGATAAGCAGGCAGTCTGTGACCTGCTCAAAGGTTGCGCTAATTATTTTTCTGACTATAAGTATATTACATAGAAAACTAAAAATAAAGAGAAAGAAAAAAAAAACCCTCATTACCCACAAAATGTCACCAATTAGTGCTGAATACTGTTTTACTTTGCTCTCTGCTGATGAGATAAAATGCTCTGACCTAAAGCAACTTGTGCAGGAAAGGGGTTTTTGTCTTATACTTCCAGATCACAGCCCATCACTTAGGGAAGTCAAATCAAGAACTCAAGGTAGGAGCTGAGGCAGGAACCATGGAGGATCGCTGCTTACTGGCTCACTGTCTGGCCCAGGATTTTTTTTTTTAACAGCACAGATCCACCTAGCTAGGCATGTTCCTGCCACAGTGGGCTGGACCCTCTCAAATCAACCATCAACAAGACACTCTTACAGACATGGACACAAGCTAATCTGATCTGAGCAATTATTCAGTTGAAATTCCCTCTTCCCTGGTGACTCTGGGTTGTGTCAAGTTGATAAAAACTGGCCAGCATAACTGCTATCCAGATTTTTCTGTGCATCCTTTTAAAATGTATTCATTTTTTAAAAATTTTTTATGCAAGAATTTGTAAAGGCTCTTGCGTACTTTTCAAATCTAAAGTGGGGCCATATGATCTCTTTTTCCACTTAGTAATGGTGACACAAGTCATTTGTATATTAAGAAATACCTGTACAGAGTGTTAATGTCTTCATAGCAACTGACATATTATGTCGTAGCAATTGACATAATCATCTATCATGGTTGGTAAAGAATTAGTTTAGGGATGAGTGAGAGGTGGTCAACAGAAAAGAAAGACAATACAATTAACATTAGTCCCTTTGCTACTGTAACTTTTACTCCACCTTAATCTAAAGCAAGCCGTTAAGCAAGCAAATGTGAAATTTGAACCCAGGTCCACACGAAGACAGAGGCAGCCCAGGAACTGCAGGGACCTGAGATTTACAGCTTCATGCAGAAGAACGGCCCTGGGGTTGGCACATCCTCCAGAGCCTTGGATGCTGTAAAGCTTGGCAATTGTTCTGCTGTGGAGAGAAGTGAGCCAGAAGCTCATGAAACAGAGAGAGGGGACAGAGATACACAGTAGTGATGACAAGTGATGATTGGGGTGGCTTCTGAGCCAAGGAAGTGTCACTGCAGAGACGATCTCTCATTAACGGCCATCCGTTTGGTCACAGACAGTCAGTTCACACATTAGGAGAATCTAGCCAAGTTTTTCTTGCTTATGAGAAACAAATGCAGGAAAAAGAGACGGATGGGTTTCCATCTTCAGGAAGCCAGTGTTTTGAATTCCTCAGCCATATGTCTCTTGGACTTCTGTTTTATTCTCCAAGTGAAAATTTAGGACAATTTTTAGTGAAAAATTATACTTCTTAAATTTTTAAAAATAAAAACCACTTGCAAGTGACTTTCTTGGTGGCACTTAGTTTACTCTTATTATCTGAAACACTATGATTAACCAGTTGGTTTGTGATGGACATTCTGAGGACAACAGCCTCATTCCCCAAAGGGGATGGAAAAGGTTTCTGATATTAAAGTCAGATTAAAGAATTCCAGAATGTATCAGAATAAGAGGTTATTGAGCCCCCATAGTGACTACAAAATGAGCCCTCTGAGCATAGATTCCATGAGGGTGCATCAAATGATCACCAACTCAGTGGCCTCTGAGAATGAATGGTGATTCTTTCTATAGTTTTGGAGTCCTGAGGTCACAACCAAGGTTGTTTGCAGGGCTGCCCTTCCATAGACTCCTTCCTGCTTCTCCCTGACTCTGTTGTACCAGCTGTTTCTTGGCTGTATCACTTCGATCTCTGCCTCCATTTCCCCATGACTTCCTCTGTGTTTGTATAGTCTCTTCTGTTTCTGACCTGGTCACTTGCCACTGGAGTTAGGGCTTACCTGTATATCTCATCTCAGATCTATAACTTCATCTTTAAGAACCCAGACCTAGTTAGCTGTAGTTGTCAACTTGAAACAGTGC
Source organism: Cricetomys ansorgei (assembly GCA_026225945.1). Taxonomy (NCBI): domain Eukaryota; kingdom Metazoa; phylum Chordata; class Mammalia; order Rodentia; family Nesomyidae; genus Cricetomys; species Cricetomys ansorgei. The sequence goes on from JAMJFZ010000199.1 coordinate 34,825,309, forward strand.
AGAGAGTTCTGAGAAGAAAGTCTAAATTGAGAGATTTGTCAGGTCTGACTGACCTGTGGACATGTCTGCTAGAGAGTCTCTTGATTGTTAATTGATGTAGGAGAGTCCAGCCCATTTTGGGTGGCACCATTCCCCGGGTCCTGGGATGTATAAGAAAGCCAGACTTCATGAGTTGGGAAGCAAGCATGCTCTCACATGGTTCCTGCTGTCCTGCGGTTGAGTCTCTTGTTGGAGGTAATGTCTTATAGAATACCAAGTGAGCCTGCTTAGAGTTTCTGTCTTGGTTTTCCTCAATGATGAACTATGACCTGAAATGAAGAAACTGTGATGTGAACTGTTTAAGCTGAAATAAACTCTTTCATCCCATAGTCGATTTTGTTCAGAGTGTTTTTATCATAGCAACAGAAAGCAAACTATGACATCATCTCCAAGGAAGGCCATTCTCACAGGTGTTAAGGGCTATGAAGTAGACATGTCTTTTGGAGACCACTATTCAATCGATGACCAAGAGGGATATTACCTACCCATGTATCCCTAGAAGGGGCTTCAGAGTCCCTATGGGTAGATGGATCAGTCTGCTTTCTGAGTCCTCATGGGTGGGTGTGGGCCAGCCTGCTTTCCTGGATGAGGCTGTAGTTGAGCAAGGAAGAAACTGGAGGCCAAGGGCTGTTTGGGGTGCAAAGGCAGTCATGTCTGGCTGTCTCCAAAGTTCTTTTCTGCAAAATGGTGCTTGTGTGTTGCTGGGGGTGATCAAGATAGTTGAGGGAGAGGAAGTAGTATGTGCTATGTAGGGCCAGGTGAGGGGGCAACCACACTAGCAGCTTCCTGCCTAGAGAATGGCCAGGAGACACAATTCCTGATGTTCCACTCATGTAATAGAACCAGAAAGCCCTTGGTCCGAGATTCAACTCTGGGGCAGAGGGTCATGAGATGTTGGAGGAGGTGGGCTTCCCATCCCACTAAGGGGTAGGCAGCCCAGAAGAAGTGAGAGGTGCTATCTTTTCTTCCCATCAGTCATAACTCTCCAGAGAAGTGAAACCTTTAGGAAAATATACATGTGTGCACACACATACATACACATGCACACATATATACACACATGCATATATATATATATACATATATATATACACATGTGCACACTCATACACACACTCTCTCACACATACATACACACACAGAATCGCAGACCCTGCAGGTATGAAGATGGAGAGAGCTAAGGCTGAATTCAGTGCAGGGTTCTGTGGTGTAGTCTTGAGAGTTCCTTCTTGTGAGGCCATGACAAGAAGGCTGTTTGTTAGTAAGGTAACTATATTCCAGGGAGATAATTCTGCTATATGTATAGTCCACACACAGGTAATATTAATCACATGCAAATTATACTTTCACAATAATTACCAAACCAGACTGTACTGACACCTAAAGTGGTCTGCCACACAGACACACCAGCAGGCACGGAGCTGTCACTGAGATGTCTCTGGGTATCTGGTAAATGCCAGGATTGTGCTGTGTTGGAAATACAATTGTGGCCAAGGACCACCTGGTCTATACTGTTAGAACCTACCTTGGGGTGCTCAGCTAGCCCAAGTCACCATAGAAGTTACAGTGTCCTAAAGTTGTGAGGCTACTGGTAAAACAGTGACTGAGGCCTCAGGAAGATCCAGGATGATCTTCCCAGATTGGCAGCAAAAGAATTGTGAACCAGAGAAGTGGGGGAGACAAAGAAAGGAGCGATGTTCCAGGCAGAGAGGAAGCTCAGAGTCAGAGAGGCACAAAGCCTAAGAAGTTGAAGCTGAAATAGATGGAGGGTGTGGCCAGAAGGGCGGGCTTGGAACTGACTGATGGACCAGCATCTCCTCGGAGGTACCGACGTCAGACCTCTGTTCACTGAGAGCCCCAGAGGGCTACTGAGTTAGGGATGGCATGGTCAGATTTTCCTCTTCAGAAGCAAACTCTGGCAGTTGTGTGCAGGTGAACCAGAAATAGGGGTCTGGGACAGAAGTAAGGTAATGTCAAGAGGCAGAGAGCATGGCACATTTAAGAGAGTGGGTTAAGAGAGCATTGGTTGTTTGTTGCTATGACAAGACACTTGACCAGAAGCTACCAAGTAGAGGGTTCTTTCTGCCTCACAGTTCAAGTGCCACAGTCCCTCACGGTGGGAAAGCATGGCAGAGGAGTTGGAGGCTGACATGTCACACTGAATCTGAGCTCAGGTCATAGAGAGTGAATAGGAAGTAGGGGAGAGCTATAAAGCTTCAAGACCCATTGGCAGTGACCCACTCACTCCAGCAAGGCTACGCCTCCTAGAGGTTCCACAACTCTTCCAAACATGCGGTAACCTGAGGACCAAGTGTTTGAACACTTGAGCATGTGAGGGGATATTTTCACACTCAAATCTAAACCCTATTCATTCTTTTTGTCCAATCACAGATGAGGTTTGGGAGGGCAGGAGACAGAGTCTTTCCTCTTGCTCCCATCGTTCATTCTGATTAGGCAGAGAGATGTTTGTCAAATTTGGAATTCAGTGTTTTTAAAACCAAATGCTTCTAGAGACTTAACAAATCACCCAAAGAGAGATGGGTGATCATCAACATGGGAACGCTTTGTACCCCACAGTCTTTGCTGCCCTCAGCCTCAGGAGCACCCTGTTCCTATGCTACCTCAGATGAGGACATGCTCCTCCTCCCTTCTCAGTAGTCTTGCCTTTCATGGAGAAGATCAAAATCAGAGTGAATTACAATCGGACGTTATTCAACCTTTCCATATTAAAGTGAACACGAGATCTAATTGTTGGTTTTCCCAAACTTTATGTCAGTTTGTATTAGATTACCATCCACATGCCAGGACACAGAGCTCATACAGACCCAGAGTGGAAGGAATCTTCAAGCTGGGCCAAATCTGTAATATGAAGGAAAAGGGAAAAGGAAAAAAAGGTAACCTAAGCAAAGCGAGTTTGAACATGAATGAGCCACCCAGCTCTGGAGGGGAATGAGGCGAGCTAAGCCCACACTTGGCACTGGGGATCCTTGTGTATCAAACTACACCTCCCAAGCAGTCTGGGTTGTACTAAACCAGAAACATGCTCTGCCAAATGCCTCGGTTCCAACGTGTGTGTTTTGTGTGGAGTGAAATCCATGTATTTCTTATCCATTTACACTTAAATAATCAAGATGTTATCCAGGGATGCCTCTGAGACTCACAAACCTCTCAGTCTTCCTTGCTTTTAGTCTGAAAAAGGAAAATCATACTTTTGAAGTGTAGACTTGAAGCCACAAATCTGTACAGTGAAGACCAATACGCTCTCACTGTTTTCTTTCTGTTTCCTGAGCTTCAAACATGGTTTGGCAACTTGGCAGACACATGACTAACTAGAAGGAATTTGTACCAACAGAATGGGCCCACATACCCATCTCCCTTTCATATTAATGTGTCATGGTTCTCCATAGGAGGGGAAAGGAGTTGGGGCATGGCAAGGGAGGGAGGGGAAGAAAAGGAAGAGATGTTTTACAGTGAAAATGACAAACACAGAGGAGCAAAAGTTTGAAGGGAGGCTAGAGAGAAGAGTTTAAAATTGTTTTTCTGTCGGGGGTACATGTACATATGTGCATGCGGGAAGTCTGAGGATTTCAGAGGGTGGGAGTGTTTGCCACATCCTTTTTGAGACAGGGTCTCATTCCCTGAACTCATCAAGTAGGCTCCCCTGGCTGGCCAATGAGCCCCAGGGATTCCCCTGACTCTACCTCTCTGGTGTTAGGATTACCAGCTCATGCTACCATGTCCTGCATTTTTGGATTCCTTGGGTTCTCAGCATCCAATTCTAGTCCTTGAGCTTTCTCTTAACTGTTTGAGCCTTCTCTCTAGCCTGAGATTTAAAAACAATTCTAACGGGGAATTTCTATATCCAGGTAGAAGGAGAGAACAGCATGGTTATGTGAAACAGCTTGTGGTACCTGTCTTTTTAATCTATTTACTAACAAGATAGTTTGTGTACTCAGCATCATCTGTTGGCACACTGGAGAAAGGAGTGTGGATGCAGTCTTTTTCATGGTCCTCCTAACCAGAGGGTGGCCTGCTTCCTTTCCACTGGAGTCTATGTTGGGCTGTGACTGCTTTAATCAAAGCAGTTTTGGATCCACCTTCACATGGACTGGCACCTTCACTGTGGCCTCCAGAAACTAGCAAGTAATATGGAGGCCAATCAAGATGCCTGTTGGGTCCTAAGATGAGAGCCATGTCTGCTGTGGGCCTTGTGAGAGCATCATATTGGACTGCAACACATTGAAACTTGAAGGCACAACACTCCTTTCCTATTTTGCCAGTCTCTTCTCTGGGGCCCCAAAGTTGCTTTCTGGAAAACTTTTTAATGTTAAAGTGTTTGCTGCAGCACTGAATCCTTCAGATGAATCTTCAGAAGTTTTGCATCATTGCTGACATGCGTGAATGGTTTGCACAATCTTTTCTGTCTTCTTAGACACTCCCTGCCTTCTTAGAAGCTATTTATATACATCACAGATGGCAAAATTTAAGAGAGATGTGTTCTTCTATCTATCATCTACCTATCTAGCTACTATGTATTATATATCCATTTATAATCTATTAATTTATCATCTATTTATCCTCTATCATCCATTTATCATCTGTGTATCTATCTACCTGCTTATCATCAATGCATCTAGCTATCACCTAAACATTCATGAATGTATGCTCATTTTACTTTATCTATATGACACATGTTAACTAATAAACACTCATTTTAACTTCATAGTTCCTTAAATGGATGAACAAATTCTGCTATTTTAACTCTTTAAAACGCCTCTGCTTTGTCCTCTGCACTCATTTACTTTCTGTGGATGTGATCTGAAGGGAGCATATGAATGACCCCTGAAAACCGCACACCCTGCTCTTCCATGGCTTCCTATATTTTTCTTTCTTCCCATTCGCTTTTGATATATAGTCATAAGAGAAGATGCCATTTTGAGGAACAGCATGGACCAGAATTATGCAAACCACAGCACAAATACAATCCCAATTCATCCGCATAACAATGTCTGGAAGCAGGTAGTGTTTTCCCATTTTGTTGCTGAGGAAGCAGCTGCGTGGAGAGCTCCAGACACTTGCCCAAGGTCACACACTTGGTGGTAGGCCTGGGGTTTGAGTCCACAGCATGCAGCATCTCCTATATACATGGACAGATACGCAGGAACCCATTTAGTCACTGGACCAGTCATCTTGAAAGTTCTCCAGATGTCCTTCTGTGCTAAGTTGCTTAGCAAAACAACTTCAAATAAAGGGCCAAATAAAGCTAAGTAAGGACATTTTCATGCTTGCAAGACGGTTTGATTTTATCAGTGAAATGGGACTTCTGTGGAAATTAGTGTGGGGGTTCCTCGGAGAGCTAAAAGTAAATCTTCCATAAGATCCAGTCTACCGCTCTTGAATTTATACCCAACGCTATATCCTATTATAGAGATACCTAGTCACCAATGGTCCTTACCGCTCTTACTCACAAAGGCCAGGAAATGGCAACAGCCTAAATGTTCTTATTTTCCTTAATGTGTCAGTCAGTATAGGCTGTGTTATGATGTGGTAACAAATAATAGCACAATTTCAGTGGTTTAAAGCAAAACTAATTTCTTGCCTTGATGTGTTTTCTTCGTGGCTTACAGTATCTCTCCTCCCACGTTGCCATCATTTCTACTCTGGCTCCAGAGCTGTCTAGCACACTGGCAAACATCATGACAGAAGAAAAAGACAGCTCTATAGACTCCAGAGGGATAGGACGTGCACCAACCAGAGAATGAGGCCTCTTTCAAACAGACACCATGTATTGGTCACAGCTGTAACTTCCTAGCACAGGGAGCCAGGGTGGAAGAGTTAGAAAAGAGAAGAACCAGCGTTCTGCCTGGAACAAGCGTAATAACACCACACGTGCAGCAATTTCAGGATTCCGGGTCCGATACGTGGAAAGACTTTGGAAATAGACAACTGTTTCACATGAGATATCAGTGTCATAGGACTAGACTGAGAAACTGGTTATTCTAAGACTTCCTCAGTTCCTTCAGGATGGGCCTGCAGAGGGGAGTAGTTAGCTAACAGAAAGATTACTGAGTCTTCTAATCTTTGGTTTTTAAAGGTGCAGGCTTGGATCTGCACCTTCGGCTAACAGCTTGAGGTGATTCAGTCCTGCTGTTGTTAAGACAGAGAAAGAGAAAAGCAAGATAGATGGATGATGAGTGTGCCACATACACCTCACATGAATGCAACTAATGGATCAAAACCACTAAAATGAGTTCTGTTTAGGGTCTGATGTCTTGCAAAGGAAGAGCAGCCATGAAGGAGAGCCCTGTACAACATGCTGTTCTTGCACCAGCAGGAGACAGGACAACAGCGGTCAGGGGCAGGGAGTCTGATCAGAGCTGCCTGCCTGTGTCTGGGGATACAGCAATAGATGCTCAGGCCTATGAAGGCATGGAGATTGGAGTGAACATTCTGGAGGAAAGAGAAGCTCAGAAACCGAGACCAGCTCTCTAATTTGCTTTTCTTGTATAGGTCTTACTGAAAGGCAGAGAAGCATAGAAGAAACTGGCTGCTTAAAGTCCAAAAAATAAATGCAGAATTCTTAGATATTCATGATATTGGGATAAGGAAAAAAAAATGAGTTCAGGACTAGAGGGGAGTAGTTAACAACCCAGGTGGGATTTCTCAAGTACAATTGTCCCTAGTTATTTACTAGGGATTGGCCCCGGGATCCCCCTACAAATCCATGTGTGCTCAAGTCCCGTGTGCAGAACAGTATAGTAGGTGCATAATCCCTGCGCACATCTCCCTTGCAATTTAAATCACCTTCAGGCTTATAGTGTCCATCAAAGTGCCAGTGCCACGCAAATTGCTGTTATGCTGTGCTGCTGAAAAAGACAGGAAAGGGAAAAGGGAAGTCTATACTTGCTCTGCATAGATACAATCATAGGCCTAAATATAATCACCACTGAGACTCAGAATGAACCATGTTCAGATAAGGAAGGAGACTGAAGATCTGGGGAACGGTAGCAGCCTGCAGGCTGATGTGCCTGCACAACTCTCCATTTGCTGTAGTGCTCAGTTCAGAACATTCAAGTATTGTTTCAGAGATTTGGGGAACTTATTAAAATCATCATCATCATCATCATCATCATCATCACCATCATCATCATCATTATATTTATATTTTACAGAAATTCTCACTATCTAGTCCAGATAAATTTAAAATTTACTATGTGGTCTAGGCTGGTCTTGAACTCCTGCCTCAGCCTCCTGAGTATTGGGATTACAGTAATGTGTTATCACATGCAACTTTTCACAGACATTTTGAGCCCTCATTGGCTGATTCTGAGATCTGAAACCCACAGATACAAAGCAAGGATTGTACTATATTTCAGGAGTGAGGACTAGCCAAGTCAGGAAAAGCCTTACAAGGACTAAAATCCAATTCTGAGGCAGCTCAGCCTCTGACTCTATAAAGAGATCTGTTTCCAAGTCAGCCATCTTCGAGATGATAAAGAGAATTGTTTTTGAAGTTTATAAGATTAACTAAAAAGTTTACATATTTTTTCAATAAGTAATGCTTAGGGTTCAATAAAATTACCAGGCGTACAAACAAATAGGATTGAGAGAGACAGTATCCAAAATTTCAGTCACAGACTTAATTTGGCAAAGGTAGTCAATGTATCACACAGATCAGAGGACAAAATGAAGAATGTTACCAGAGGAATATAATGAATGCACTCAGCATAAATGAAATAAAGTATACATTTCAGAATTAAAAGAAATCTAAAGATTGAAATTCTGCAGCAGGTATGACTTTTAGATTGTTCAATTAAAGAGCAAATTAAGTAACCTAGAATGTGGGTTGGTAACCAGACTGAAGCGTGGAAGGAAAGCTTACATGCAACACATTACAAAATGCTATGATAAAAACCCAAAGTAATCAAATAAAAACAGGCAGAAGACATTTGAGAAATAATTGATAATGACTGGAAAACCCAACTTTACAAACACAGCAATCTTCTCTTGATTTGTTACCAGATAACAAGGAGAGGACAACAGGTTCGTGCTTGCGTGTGTAGAAACCAACAAGCGGATACGGAAACGAGAGCCTGGTCTGTCTACAGGAAGAGTGAAGTTGAATGAGTTACACAGCAAGAGTTCAATGTGTATTACAAAGCTGCAGATTATGTGGTAGCGGAAGAGGGAGATACGATGTACGTTAGCACAGCCTCTTAGAAAAACATAAAGGACAAAAGAAGGATCAGGAAGCAAAGGCTGCATCCAGTCCACAAAGGATGGCCTATAAAAATGTGCTCAGTCCGCTCCACTCCACACACACCAATTAACTATGGGTGGCTAGTAGCTTTAACTATGGAAGGTGAAGGTTAAATTTTAAAACTTCTAGGGGATAATTTAGATCATTTCTTCACCTCCTTGGACCAGGCAAAACATCTTAACAGGGACACAAAGCATGTTAAATATTAAGTAAACTATTATTGAGTTGGGTCATGTTGAAATTAAGAACTTCTGTTCATCACATGACATCATTAAATGGGTAAAACTAGTGTGTGTGTGTGTGTGTGTGTGTGTGTGTGTGTGTGTAAGTTTTAAAAAGTCAAGTTTATTTGAATCTTGGAATCAATCCATTGAAGAGTTTTTATTTTTTCCTGAATTTTGTTATAAAGTAAAATAATGAGATCAATTCTTTACAATTTGATCATCTTTCAGTGCCCAGAGCACACAGTCACATTTTATTTTTGTTTTTCTTTATTTTGTTCTTCTTTAATTAAAAAGAATGGTGGGAATTCAGTGACAATTCATCTTCTATAATTATCCTGTAAAGCAGGCTTGGAAAGCATGACGCTACTTCTGTTTAATGATGAGAAAACAGTGCTGAGTGGGGGCTGCTAACCTGGTTCCTCATGATCACACAGGGGGTAGAGACTGCGAGCTGTGATGCAAATGTGAGGACACTGGCTGGCGTGGGTGTTTCCCCTGCTCATCTCACATCGGCCTGCTTTCTGTCTGGGCCAGGGGTAAGAAAGCTCAGGATCCTTCCCTTCTGGTCAGCACTGGCAAAGCTCTAACAGTGGCAAGAAAGCAAATTGTGGGCTGGGGAGAGGCTCAGCTCTGAGGTGCTTGGCTAGCAAGAGTGAGGCCCTGAGTCCCACCCCTAGAATCCACGTAAAAGTCTGGAGATGGGTGACCTGTCCTTGGGAGCCCAATAGAAGCAAGGCAGAGAAAGGAGGATCCCTGGAGCCAACTGATAACAGGCCTGTGAGACATCAATGGAAGTGGATGACCTTTTTGACATGTCTAAAGCTGTCTTCTGACTGCCATGCTTGCATATGCATGCATATACCTGAGCGTGCACACACACACACACACAGACACATACACCACTATACAAAAAAGAAAAAGTCATCATTGGACAAATCTGAGTTGAACTGTTGAAGACCCAGAGAGGGACATGATTGGTATCCAACTTTTATGAATAGATCCTCAAGAAAGATATAGAAAAATGAGCCCAATCTGGTTACACTGACTTGAATTCCAAGGTCCCAAGGAAGCTGATTCAGAAAGATCGTGAGTTCAAGGTCTGCCTGGTAACGTGAGAAGAACTTACCTTAAAACAAACAAACAAACAAAAAATCTTAAGATTTTGGGGTATAGTTCAGCGGCAGGGATTTTGCATGGTATATCCTACACTCTGGGTCAATTCTAAGTACTGTAAAAATAAAGGTAGAAAACTGACATAGTCAATTCTGTATTTGTATTGACTTAAAAAAACAGAAAATGAAAAATATGTAGAAAAGATAATGAAAACCTAGTTTCAGTATGACAAATCTGTTTCTTTAAAGGTTCCACTGTTTCATAAAACAGAACTTAAAATCTGTCAACCCCTCTACCCCTCTATACTGCTTCCTGGTCTCATTTGTCTGGAAAGTCACTGGCAGGGCTGCCTTATGAGAGTGTAGGATATCCCAAGGAGCACGAGGAAGAGGAGACAGGAGGAAGGGAAGAAGAAGGAAGAGGAAGAGGAGGAAGAGGAGAGAGAGGAGGAGGAGGAAGAGGATGAGGAGGTTGAGGAAGATACCTAGCTCATCATCCAAACCCAGGTGAACCAGCAGAGACCTGAGACTCCATCCCCTTGGCATGCTTCAAGTCCATGGTCAGTGGCCACAGTGTTTTACAGATCTGAGCTTTTCTCAGAGCCCCTGCTTAACCCCTGCAGTGGAAATGATGTGCCTGCAGGTCTCCTGTGCCCCTCACAAGAAGAGCTGGTTTGGAAGATTTGGGTTGAATTTTGAAATACGCCAGGCTCATTCTCTATGAATTTGAAATATCCTTTGACTAGTTAGGCTCTCCTCTCTTCATACCGAATCCTCTACTTTCTGGCACCCACTGTTACCCTTTGCTCCAGACCCAGAGACGATTGGTCATCCTGTCATTCTCTGCTATTGGCCATTTTCCCATTAGTCTGAATGGCAAGAGAATAGATTCTTCCCTGAAACCAGAGCAGGTTTTCCCTCCTTTTGACTTGCTAACTCCTGTATTCTTTCCACTTCTCTGTTGCACCTGAAGGGTGAGGGTTGTAGATACAGCCATAGAGATCCTGGCCAGGTTCTGATTTGGGATCCTAAAATTCACTGGAACTCCCTTTGCTCCAGTGCTGCCGCATGGATCAGTTAACTGATGCCAGTGAACAGAAAGCACAGTGACCCAAGCACTATGGTAACTGCATCACCCTCTGTATCATCCTCCATCAAGATGGGGGTGGATGACTTCACCTCTGGAACAGCTGGTGGCTTCTGTCATTGGGGATCTAAGCTTTTCTAATATTCTTTCTTTGTGATCTCTGACCAGCTAGACCAGAAAACAAAACTCCGTATATATCGCTTCGTAATCATAAGATGGCGATGCAGTCCCGATGACACGCTGTCCTCTCAGCTACATAAACAGGAAGGAAGGAGCTGACACAGACGTTGTCTTTTAGTTTAGAAAGTGGATCCTTTTTCTACTTCCCTCCCTGTCTCAGCATGGAGACCTAAATGTGTTTCCATCTCTAGCTTAGCATCAGTGAGGAGAGTAGGGTCTCCACAGCTGGGTCAGGTCAACCAGGGGTTTGTATTGAGAGCAGGACCAGCCTCTAAAACACCTCCTTTTAGAATGAAGAGACCTCTGTCCGGTGCCTGGAACACAACACTGGGAGGTGTTCTAGCTCCATTGCTGCTGCTGTGATGTAACACTGTGACTAAGGGTACTTTGGAGAGCAGAGGGTTTATTTAATGTATCAGGCCACAGTCCATCATTGAAGGACATCAGGCAGGAACTTGAAGGCAGGCCTGCCTGCTGGTCTATGCAGCATTACCTCTGACTGAGGAGCCTCCTCCCAGCTCTCACAGCTAAGGCACTACTGCAGGAACCATGGAGGGACGCTCTTGGTCACAGGCTCATGCTTTCCTTCCCCCCTCCCCTACTTTTTCTTTTCTTTCTGATTTATTTATTTTACTTCATGTGTAAGAGTCTTCTGTCTGAAATATATGTATTATGCTACTTTTATGCATAGCTTCCCAGGGAGGCCAGAAGATGGCATCAGTTCCCTGGAACCGAATTAAAGATGCTTATGAACCACCATGTTGGTGCTGGGAACTGAACTCAGGTCCTCTGCAAGAGCACACGTGCTCTTAACCACTGAGCCATATTGCCATCTCTCCAGCCTTCTTGGCCAGCTTTCTTATACAGCCCCAAACCACATATCCATATTAGGCTGGGCCCTTCTGCGTCTAGTAACAAGACCACCCTCATCCTATAGGCTAATTTTATCTGGCTAATCCTTCCATTGAGACCCCTTCTCAGGTGACTCTAAGCTTTGTAAAGTGGGCAGTGAAAGCTACCTAGGGCATTCGAGAACAGGAATAGGGTATGCAACCAGGAAACCAGTCTAGGTACTCTGCTCCGAGAGAGTTGGTCTAGCTTTGATCACTTTCTTTGCCTTTGACTGTAGCCCAAGGTAAGGACAAGATGAATACTGTGTGCAACGTGCACCATGTGTGAAGGGATGCACACGTGACTATACCAGTCCACTAATGCGTGACTAGTTATGTGCGTGCCTTCTTCCTTGCTCTCTTCATTGCTATTGCAGACTTACCAGAGCTTTCTCTTTATTCTCACCTCTCAGGGGGAATGCTTTAAGCTTTCTTGTGCAGTGCTCATGTCTTTTATCATTCTGCCTTGTCTATTTATAATCCTCAACTCTAGGCTTCCAGGAAGCCTGTCTCTATCATGTTCCTTTTTTTCTGAGCAGGCTTCCTCTCATCAGACCCCCTTTCTTTCTTCCCCTCAGCCGTGTTCCCTTAGTTTGGCCTACCGCCCGCCTGCTGCTTCTTATTTTATTTTATTTTTTTAATTAATTATTTTTTGTACAACATATTTTGATTATGTTTCCCCTCCCCCAAATCCTCCCAGATCATCCCCAGCTCCCAATACACCTAACTTTACGTTCTCTGTCTCTGTCTATGAAAAAAAAAAAAAAAAAGAAAAAACCCTCAGGAAACAAAAACAAGGGCAAAAGCAAGCAAACAAGCAAACAAGAAGCAACCTTCCCAAACCACAAAAAATGAAAATCAAAACAAGCAAATAAACCAACAAACATGTAAAAGACCAATAAGACAAAAAAAAAAAACGCCCAAAGCAAAATGAAACAAAAGTTCCAGTGAGTTCATTTTGCATTGGCTACTCCTCCTGCCGGCCATGGCCATGGACCTGCTCTGGACTGTGGCTCAGCGAAGTTGCCATTTTGAAGTGTGAAGTTGGATGAGTTTTGGAAATCACTGTAAATCTGATACAGGTTAGTTCCCCCCGTCTATGTGGTCAGGATTCTCCTGCACCCTGTCTCTCCTTTGCTACATTGCTAGTTCATTTTGTCATGAGGCAAGGCTTTCTACACCCATGGCTTGATCTCTGGGAAGGAGCTCCATCCATACATAATTTAGATCATCCATCAGAAGAGAATGCTTAGTGATAACAGCATATGAATGCTAAACTGCGTTCAAGCAGAGACAGCCTAGCTGGTTAGTGGTTCTTTCAGCAGAAGGCATTTAGAATGGTCCTGCTGTTGTCAGAGGGTGTAATGGGCTGATGTTAGACTTCCATCCTCCACAGCTGAGATTGGCAGACATGTCATACTGAGTTAGAATGCGCAGAATACAATTGGGCATGCTCTGCGAATACAATGGGAAGTTCTTTGCTATTCTTTCTTAGGTTATCTTCCTCCATCTTCCCACTCACTGACTATATACATAGAAGCATGGAGACTCGTGTGTGTGTGTGTGTGTGTGTGTGTCTAATACACACCATACGTTATAGGCCCACTTAAAAAACATTGCACATTCTCACATGTGTCTTTTCTCTTCTTGGCATAGAAATTGGTTGGGCTTTGACCAACAGCTATGACCTCACCACTTTGCATTTTAAGATCTGAATGGCTGTGTCTCTGAAACTCATGTGGAATATTTTACACCAAGGTAACGGATTTGGGAGGTGAGGCCTTTGGATGTGATTAGGTCATGAGAACAGAGTTCTTAAGATTAATGTTTTTATAGATGATGTCTCAGAGTGATATTTGTTCCCATTCCAGGTGAGAATATGCCATTGACGAACAAGCAGGCTTCATTAGACACCAAATCTACTGGCACCTTGACACTGAACTTCCAGTTTCCAGAACTGTAAGAAATAAACCTGATGCTTGTAAATCACCTGTCCATGGATTTTACTAAAGCAGCCGAGACTGACACATGGTTCCTGAGAATGCAGCCTGTCTGCTATTCCTCTGAGAAGCTTTCTGGACTGACACCTGCAGAACCAATGTTTCCCTTGCCTGAATTCATCTAGGAAGATGGACATGTGCTGGACTGGGAGATAGCTCAGCTGGAGAAATACTTGCCTTGCAAGTGCAGAGCCCTGAGCTTGATCCCCAGAAGCTATATAGAAAAACAAAACAGGTGTGGTAATGCATGTTTGTAATCCTAGTCCTGTGCTGGGACATGGCTCAATGGGCAAAGTGATTACAGTTCGTATACAGGACCAGAATTTAGATTTCTACAACCCATGTAAAAGCCGCGTGGGCTTCATGGTAACTAAAATCCCAGCACTTGAGAACAAAAACAGGAGATCCCCAGAGCATGCAAGTTAGCTCAGCCAATTGGAGTTGGCATGCTCTGGGTTCAGCCAGAGCAGTGGAGAAGAACTGAGGACAAAAGTGATGCCAATTTAGGGCCTCCATATGCACTCATACACAGGGACAACACATTCTACATACATACTACATGCGTGTGTAATCTTCCTCCTCCAAAATAGGTGGGCATCCCCCGAGGAACAATATTTGGAGTCTCTAACCTGCATATGCACCCCACACTATGTGCACATATACAGGAACACACACATGTGCTTACGTGGCCATATACCACCCCCCCACACACACACCGCATACATGAGCATGGACATATTTCTAAGTACTTCACACACAGCAAGACTTACTGTTTGCCTGTTTGGCCCTATGATCCCCCACTTTGTCTGTTTGTCAAGAGTCTCACACCCTTTGACACAGAGGACTCTTGGCTTTCCGAGTGAGCAGTCTCTTCCAGGTTGATGGACCTTTCACTCAGAAGTGTTGTAGTGGGAAAAAGGAGTTTAGAATCTGAATGTGGCTGTCTGCTGATTATTATCTAACTTCTCGAGAAGTGTGCTGGATCATAGGTTCCCAGCCACCTGAAACCAGTTGTTTCCATCAGTTACAGGGCCCGCTCATCCTTCCACGTTGCCTTGCCCTGATCTCCACCCTCCAATTTGTATTTTGAAGACTTTTGTGGTTGTTCTAGAGCTTAAGGTAGTCATACAAAATGGCTTAACTGAATTTCTACATTCTGGAAAACCCTTCCCCACAGTTATAATAAATATAACTCAGAACAGTGTTATCAGACTCGCCTCTCTGCAGTCCTTCCTTTGATGCTCTCTGACGCATCACAGTGCCTACCAAGGACCCTTGATGATGTGTGCTGAACCTTCAGAGTCCAGTTATCACAGGATGCACTTGACATCCATCCATGCAGAGGATATGGGGCCCAAGTGGCAGGCTGCCAGCCTGGTGGCACCCAGCACTGCTCTCAGTAGGAATTTGTAGATCCACCATCTACACAGTAGGGAAAGCAAACCACACTGGGCTCCTGTGGGGTCCATTCTGGCTTCAAAGCCTCATACCTCAAAGTGCACCTCTCTCTCTTGTAACAGTTTTAAAGGTGGAACTTCTAGGGACCAAGTCTATGGCTCCCCAAATAGGTCACACAAATTAAGCTTTCTGTATTTTTCCCTGGATTCTTGACCTCGGGTTAAGCCCCCTCATCAGTGCTCAGCAGCACAGTGGTCTTTAGGCTGACCCGTCATCAGCTGTTCACTGTCCATCGACGCTTCAATCCACAGAAGGCGAGAGGCTCTGTCTCGTCAAACCTTGGACCACACTCAGGCGTGGTGAGAGCCAGATATCCTGGCACGGTGTTGCAGGGTGCCGCCCAACACAGGACCAAGGGCACCATCAATCACATCCAATGTCCCACCCTGTCTGGAAGCAAGTCATCCAAATGTCTTATTCTGATGGATTCTCCCCACACATCGCCTGCTCTCCCCGTGCTTTTACTCGAATCCCTACTCATTTGTTCCTGTGAAGGTCCACATCAGCTCCCACAATTCCAAGAAGCACCTCCTGCACAACTCTCCAGGTTGATTTACCGTATAGTCATCATCGCATTTCTGTGCTCGGCCTTTTGTTCACAGCGTTATTTCACATGAGAGACCAGAAAAAGAAATGGACACTGTCCTTGGATTTTAGTGAATGTGTCTTGTGTCTTCAGCAAGACCAGAAGAGCCAGGGAAGATTTATGTCTGAGCTGCCATCCCTTAGCTGAGCAGGCACAAGGGAGGTACCCAGCAAATACTTTGTCTTTTGAAGTCACATTGACACCAATAATAAATCACCAAGAGATCTTCCCAGTAGTGCCCGGGAGATGGTTCAGTGGGTAAAGGTGATTGCTGCCAAGACTAGTGACCGGAGTTAGGGTTCTGGGACCCACAGGGCAGAAGGAGAGAATCAACTAACCTCCACGTGGGTGACATACGTGTTTGTATTCACACAGACACACACAGACACACCCCAAACAAACAACAAACAAATGTATACTAAATAAATAAAATATAGAAAAATAAATATATGCAAAATATACAAATATATATTTACACAATATATTTATATCATATTATATATTTATATATTATTTGTATAATATATAATATATTTATACTATATCTATATATTATATTAATATATTATATATTACAATGGTTTGGAAACTTTCATATATTTATAATATATTCAATAAATAAATAAAAAAATATTGTATATAATGTTTCCAAACCATCTTAGTATATAATGTATATATAATACATATGTATATGTGTATATACATATACATATATGTGTGTGTATGTGTGTGTGTGTGTGTGTGTATATATATATATATATATATATATATATATAAAAGTTTCTGAAGTATCTTAATGTGAGATAAAGCTTAAGATTGCCACATGTCCCCACAGCTCATCTTTGTCACCCAGTGCAGGAAGCATTATACTGTGTCCATTTGAATGTTTTTAATATTGTGGAAACTCAGTGCTATGGGCTACGTCTTGATTAGTCCCCAAGTGTTCTTGTGTTGAAAACTTGGTCCCCAGTGTGGCAAGGTTGGGCCTTTAAGAGCATCCTAATGAAAGGTCATTAAAGTCAAAGGGTCATTAAAGGGCAGGGGCCTTAGAATAAAAGTAGATGGTATGGACCTCCAGCTAATTCTTGTGGGAGGAAGCAAGCCTGGTTGCTGAATGGCTCTCTGCCTTCCTCTCTGGTAACATAATGGATCTCCTTTTACTCATGTTCCTCTCATGATACCAACTGTCATTAGGTCCTCAACAGAGGCCAAACCAATGAGGCTACACAATCTTGGATGCTTGACCTCCAAAATCTTTTATCTTTATACATTATGCATCCTGGGGTAATTCCTTATAGTCAAAATGGACAGAGCTATCCAGTGACTTCTCTGAGATCACATAGCTTTCAGGGGGCTCAGATCCACCACAGACAGGGTGGTCTTAGAGCCTAACTTCCATTTCCAATTATAACAACCCTCCCAGTCATAGAAGATGCTAGGGGAGTAACAGAGGAAGCCAAGTCATGGGCATTCTTCATCCTGGCCTTTTGCAAAGGTCAAATGGGTTTTGACCACTTGTTCCTCCCTGCTGCCCACAGAGGATGATTTCAAGGTCATATCTAAATTTTTCCATGCATGGCCCCACTTTGTCAAAATAATTGATTTCTGGTTTAATTGAGAACTCATGAAGGGTTACTTTTAAAAAAAATCTACATTACAAAATACACTGTAACATTTTGACTTTTGACTATTTATGGAAACTGGGACGATTGGGATAAGTGTGTGATACTTTTAGGCAGTGTATAATAAGGATCTGCTACACAGACTCCAAGAAAAGGCTGAAGCTTTCAGTGCCAGGGAGCAGTGTTTTCTTGGTGTTAAAGTCTGTGTGGATGGGGTTTGTGGCTACATGTAACCTTAGCTGTGTTAGTCAGGGTCTTAGCTCCTTTTCTGTTGCTGTGTCAAAATTCTCTCTGACAGAGAAAGTATTCCTTTTATCTCATAGTTGAAGGCACAGTCCATCATGGTGAAGTCAAGGTGGCAGGAGCGTGAAGCAGCTGGCCCCATTGCATTCACAGTCAGGAAGCAGAGAATGAGGAATGGATGCATGCAGCTACTCAACTCCATTTCCCAATTTACACAGTCCAGGATCCCAGCCAGGAAGTTGTGCTGCCCACAGTGGGCATGTCTTCCCAACTCACTGAACACAACCAAGATAATCCCCACAGGCATGCTCAGAGTCTTCCGGGCGATTCTAGATCCTGTTAAGTTGAGGGTTAACTCATTACAGTTACTGTTGTTTATCTGAAAGTAAAATATCTGAAAGAATAGCTAAAGTGACAAAGGATTTATCTCAGCTCAAGGTTTCAGTCTTCAGTCCCTAGTCTTTGGCTTTTCTGATTCTGGGATGTTGTAAGACAGAATATCATGGTGGTCAGAACCAATAGGGGAGGTTGTTCACTTCAAGACAGACAGGAAGAAGTGATGTACTTCCTCCAGCTAGGCTTCATGTCCTCAAATAGTGTTTGCAGTTGGATGTCAAGTACTCAATGCATGAGCCCACCCGCAGGGGACATTTTGTATTCAAATGGTAGTAGGATTAGAAATGACCCCATCTACAAATCTGCCTGTGTGCTACTTTGGTGTTGTAGAGGTGAGCACATCTAACTCTTACAGGCCTTGTCCAAAAACCTCCAAGAAGCATGTAATATTTTTTCCTTTAACTTTGATAATCTAAAATCATACGAATTATATCTTACTCACACGTATCTACCAGATATATGGAAACAAAAGGATTTCAGATGATCTCATAGGATTTTTTTTTTTTTTTTTTTTGCCCAATTCAGTCAGTCATGAGTGACACTCCTGGAGCCTTGGCAATGATACTCAGAATAGTAGAACCTGTCTTGCTACTGTCACTCTTCCAGAAGATTCTATTTGTTTTCCGAAGTAGCTGATGTTTAATTTTATCTAAATGGTGTTTCTGAGACAATGGAGCAGGAAATGGAACAGTCTTTCTTCATCTGTTCATTCAGCCAGGATTTCACAGAGCCCGCCCATCAACCAATGTTCTGTGAATGAGATTTTGACTGTACTGTCTTCACTGTAATCTTGAATCATAATTACTGTTTCTTATTGATATATACCCCATCTCTAGATATGAGTAAATTGATTTCTAAGAACTTGGGATAATTGTGTGCTGGCTGTGTGGAGAAGGTAGGAAGATTTTAGCAAGTAAATTGGAGTCTAGAATGTTCTTCTCCATCATCTACAAACATAATAATATCAGATTCAGACTTAAATGTATCAAATCTTGGACCAGCAAAGTACCTGAATTGTTCGAGGGACTTGTCACCTCGCCTGACAACTTGAATTTAATCCTGAGGACCCACACAATGGAAGAAGAGAACGGGCTCCTTAAGTTGTCCTCTGTCTGACCACTGCATTCCTAAAGTGGCACTCCCACTGCACATGAATACATAAATAAATGCAATAAAAATTAAGATAATCAATACTGAGCTTACAAGTACTGAATCAGTTGTCCTGTATATTGTTAGAGATTGTTTAAAGCCTAGAGAAAAAAGTAACAATTATGTCCATTCCAGAGGTCAATAACAAATCAAAACTCCAATAATTTTTACATTTGGGGTGAGGGTAGGGCTCTTAAGCTATATCCATTTGTCTATCAGCAGATTAATTTTATCTATCATCTATCTATCCACCTATCAATCATCTATCTATCATCTATTTGCTGTCATTATCTGTCATCTACTATCTATCGATCTATCTTCTATCCATCTATATCATCTGCTTGTTATCCATCATCTATTATCTATTTGTCTATTATTTATATGTCATCTACTATCATCTGTCTATGATATGATCTATCTATCATCTATCTATCTATCTATCTATCTATCTATCTATCTATCTATCTATCGATCTATCTTCTATCTATCAATCTCCCGATCTATCTCCAATCTATCATCTGTCACATCTTAATGGATACTGTTGAGGCAGAAAAAGCCTTCTGGTGTACTTTATTTCCTGAGTTCTCAGGCTGACTTTTGGGCTTGGAGACTGTGGATATTACTACATTGCTATGAGAAAACTCATGACAGAAACAAGTTACAAGAGGAAAGCTTTATCTTGGCGCACATGTTCACCAGTGACACCTGTCATCAGCGGTCCATGTAGTAAGCATAGCCGAGAAAATCATTAAAGCCTCTTAATCAGCACACAGCAAACACTCCTCCATATCTCCACGCTGCCACATTCCCATCTCAAGGGAATTGCTGCCCATCCGAAACAACCAGACTCCTTTAAATTCCTGCCTTAAACTGTTACAGGCACAAAGCAGTACGGATTTGTCTTTCATTGCTGTTCCCTCTTTTCAGTTATCCACTGCCAGTCCACCAACTGTGGTCTGTGCTGTGTTCTCTCCAGCTTCCTCAGGACCCCCTCCTTCAACCCTTTTCCCCTTTTCCTGGTCCTCACAGCTCCATCATCTTCACTCTGTCTTTCTCTTAGCATCCTCACCTCTGCTGATTGCTGCCTCCCTAACTCCCCCATCTTCCTAATGTCACTCTACAGAACTTGGTAGAGTCTGGGCTTCTGCCTTCTCTGCAAGCTCACACTCAGATATTCTCTGCTTCTAATATTTATTATTTTTGTTCTTACATTTTTTTTTCCTCCTGAGACAGGTATCAAACTAGCTTCCAACTTGCTATGCAACCAAAGAAAACCTTGAACTGATGATCATCCTGCCTAGACCTCCCCAGTGCTGGGACATGGGAGTGCACCACTATGTCCGGTTTATGCAAAGCTGGGGATTGAACCCAGGGCCTCATGCATGCTAGGCAAGCACTCTATCAGCTGAGCTACAGTCCCAGTGCTTGTCCTCATTCTTCTCTATGGTCTGTTTGATCCTCATTATACTTTGGATGTGAAATGTCTTCCATAGGCTCTGGTGTTTGAATACCTGGTCCTCAGCTTATGGTGGCACTTTGAGAGGTTATGGCAACTTTGGGAGGTGGGGTCTAGCTGGAGGAAGTGGGTCACTGGGGGGATGGAACTTGAGGTGTATAGCCCTGCTCCACTTCCTGCCCCATATCTACTTCCTGCTCTGCTGAGATGGGAGGAGTCCCAACTGCTCAGTTTCATCACTATGGAGTTGCCTGGGCTGTATCCTGCCTTCCCCATTATGAAGCATGGTATTCCCTCTGCAAACCTGAACCAAAACAAATCATTCTCTTGTTAAGTTGCTTTTGCTACTTATTCTGTCACTGTAATGAGAAAGGTGACATATACAACCTTGGGTGCTTTGATGGCTCTTATCCATTGACTGCCCCCACTTCTGTCATCGAAATTGCCTCAATCTCATGGACTATTATTTTGAAGCTGATCTTGTATGCATCTTCTGTTCCCATGCGTCCTTTAGTAGAGTCATGGCTAGTTTCACCCCTGGATTAATCCACCCACCCTCCTGGTTTGCATTTGGACAGCTGCTGAAATGCAATGGTCAAAATGTTTATGTCCTGAATGCTTACAGCTAACTGCTTTGGCTAGAGCTCAACTCTGCCCAGCTCTCTTACAAAGCTCAGGTGTACTAGTTACTTTTCTTACCACTGTGAGCAAGACAACAAATAGCGAAAAAATTAAATGGAGATGTCATTGCTTCTTAACACTCCAAGAGATGGAGACCAAGAGCTCCGGCCCAGCACTGTTTGTTGGGGGTGGGGGATCTATTTCCAAAGCCCCAAGTTGATACCTTCTTCACAGCTGATGTCCTCCAGTGCTCCCTCCTGGACCTCTATGAAAAGTTACTTGATATTTTCTCTAACCTCTCTATTTCTTGTGTGTGTGTGTGTGTGTGTGTGTGTGTGTGTGTGTGTGTGTGCAAGTGGCTACATGTATCTGTGCTTGTGTGTGTCTCTCTGTGTGTGTCTATGTATGTAGGTGTGTGTGGAGTTCAAGGTCAGTATTCCATGTCTTCTTCAGTAGCTCTCCGAATTTTTTTTCTGAGACAGGTTCTCTCATTGAAGCCAGACCTCACCAATTTGGCTATGATGGCTGGCCAATGAGCTCCAGGGATCTGCCTGTGTGTCTCCAACACCAGGGTTTTGAATACAGGCCTGCACCCATTGCTGTAAAAGCTTTTAAGTAAGTGCTGAGGATCTGAATCCAAGTCTCCCTGCTTGCATGCCAAACACTGTCCTGACTGACAGTCTTCTTCAGCACCGTAATCACCTCTTACTCTCTTCATTCCTACACTTTCCGGAACCAGAGCATGTCTCTCAACTCAAGACTTAAATTTCCTTGGCAATGTTTCTCATGTGAAATTTCTCATGTGTTGAACTGCATGCGTTAAAGATACACGGCATTTTGGAGGCTTACTATCCAGACACATAACTGAGTTGTGTGCTTTGCACGTTCCCTCTCTGGCCTGCGAGCCTCTTGAACTTCTCAACTTGTGGGTCAAGATTCCTTTCGGGGTCCAACAACCCTTTCACCGATAATCAGATATTTATATTAAGATTCATAACAGTAGCAAAAATTACAGTTATGAGGCAGCAATGAAAATAATTTTATAGTTGGAGTCACCACACATGAGGAACTGTATGAAAGAGCGGCAGCATTAGAAAGGTTGAGAACCACTGTATTTTTGAACCCAGCCATGACCTGTAGATGACAGTAGATAGCTGGGTGGGGGTGGTGCACGCCTTTAATCCCAGCACTTGGGAGACAGAGGCAGGAGGATCTCTGTGAGTCTGAGGCCAGCCTGGTCTACAGAGTGAGTTCCAGGACAGCCAGAGTTACAACAGAGAAACCCTGTCTCAAAAAAACTAAAATAAAAAAAGAAAAGAAAAAAGAAAAACAAAGAAAGAATGGAAGAAAAGAAAAAAAGAAAAGAAAAGAAAAGAAAGAAAGGAAAGAAGGAGGAAAAAGGAAGACAGTAGGAAAACATCTAGCTGAGCTGAGCTGCTATGGTTCTCTCTGTATCAGCCTCCCTTCCAGCAGCTCTATCTTATGTTACTCTTTTCTTTTTCCTTCCTTTTAGACTGTATCATATTTTATAAGCCCCCAAAATACAATGCTCTATTTCTCACTCAACTTTATATCCATTTTTCCTTCATGTCTATTTTTATTTTTTGGTTCAAGCACTCTTACACCTGCCATTACCTGAGAATTATTTCATCCTTGGCCGCCTCTGTACACACTTCCATATTCCCTTCACAGTCTGGATCCTAGTATCGCAAATATCACAAGTATCTCCTATCCTGGAGGAGATCCGGCATTTCATCTTCCAGCCTTGGATTCTGCCATTCTCGGACAGTTTACTGCTCTGACTTGCCACCAGACTCCTCCCTTTTCTCCACCACTGTCCGAGGCAGATGCCAGATCCACCTGCCCCTGTGTCTCCACTGCCCCTGCCATTTCCTTGCTGGTTAGAACACATCCGAAGAAGCCGTTATGGGGCTTCCTCTTTTGGCTGAAGCTGACCTCCAGCGGCTGTCCTCATTCCCTCCCTTGCATCACCCAGCCTCTGCCAACATCTGGTTGATCTGTGCCTGGAAAACATCCATCCTTTCATCCTTCCATGCTCTCTCCTGCTCCACTCCATAGTAACATCCATCACTGCCTTCCTTGAGCTTGGCTTTGACTGGTTCAGCTATTGATGCCATTTCTTTTGAACAAGCATCTGCTATATTTTGCCAATTTAAACTCTGGTGAAGGTGACTAGTGCTGGTGTGTGTACATCAGCACCAATTCTGGGCTCCTTGCAAATTATTCTTGACTGGATCCAGTTGACATTAGACATTATTTTCAACAGCTCTGAATACATTTCCTCAATACTTATTTTTTTAAAAATATTTTGGAGAACAAAATCTTGATTACTTTTACTCTTTCTTCCTTAGCTTTGAGTGTTTTAAAATCTTCTATTTCTAACAAAGCTTATCACCATTTTTATGAAACATTATTCATTTGTTACTATTATTTGAGTATTATTATTATATGTACCACTCAGCAGGCTGTCTTCAAAAAATTTATATGTTCTAAAGAAAAACTGCATTTCAGAATAATCATCTATAAAATGGAAAATCAAATTCTGTTCTGAGATAACATCAGGAGCAGGATTACTGGGAATGACAGCTGTTACCATATGCTCAAGGAACATCCACCCTCTACAATGTGCTGAGCCCACTACTGTATGTTTTTGACACAGTGGAGAACGTTTGCTATTGATTTGAACCTGTTGAGTCTTATTTTCAGTAGGGAATACAAATACTCACATGAACAATATAAAAACTAGACCAGGACCCACACACAGCAGAGACAACTGGTCGCCCATGGTATACCAACTCTCTCTAGACCTTTGTTGGTAGAGTTCTCAAGCTGGCAAGACTCAAAGTTGCTTAGCCTGAGATCCTGGGACTACAATTCCCTCTTAAGAGATAGGGAATCTTCCATTGAACCCATGATTCCACACGCTCCCTGGCCACCATTAAGTTACACAGACTTGAGCTCATTTTTTTTTTTCTTTTTGCTCCTGAGAATACTTTGAAGTAGAAACTTGTATAAATAAAGACAACGAAGAGTAGAATGGGGGTGTTCTGAGGTCAAAGTCGTGGATCCTCTTGTGGCTTCAAGGTGAGAACAACATTGTTACACATGGTACCTGACTTTCTATACAGATATCTTCCCATTGTGTGTGTGTGTGTGTGTGTGTGTGTGTGTGTGTGTGTGTGTGATCTATATGCAGATATTAACAGGAAAGTATATATTTATGTTTTTGTGTGTATCTCTGTGTCTGTGTCTATATGTGTTCACGCACAAACACAGTGATCAGTTTATTCTCTGAGATCAACACCAGATCTTCCATCTAATTCTACAAGTTCAATTCCAGTCCCACATTGTCAGCTCTGTGACTATCCACACTGTTTGGTGGCTAGTACAAAGGGTTCTCAGAACACTGAGAAGGAGGCCAGGGCAAGAAACCTATTCTTACTATGCATGATTCTGATATTCAAAGGACTCTTGGTAACTCAATGTCTCTATCAGCTATTAACAGGCCCTGACAGAGCTGTAGGAACACTCAGTCCCTGAAGATGAACATGCCCACAGTGGTCTTAGGAATAGACTTTTCCAACTGCTATTGAGTCACACAATCCAGCTGAAAGCAAATGAAAAAAGACCATGTCTGTTCTACCACCTGATCTTTATTAGGTGGCCAGCCATGCAAGCTGGCCTGCCTGTCAACTTAAGTGGGGTCCAGCTGCTGGCAGATAAGTGGGAGCACATGGTACCAGCAAGATAAGACTCTGGTGGCCTGAAATAAATGTGAGCAACCAGGATCCTCCAAGGGGCCTCTGGGAAAAGCCCTGTTATCACCAGCATTGTTCACACTTGCTAACAACTTTCCTTGAATGGGGTTTTCAACATGTTTGTTCCTTCAACTCAGCATTATCTGCTAGTTGTTAGTGTGGGTTGTGGTCCTCAGCAGCTTCCTGATGTTGTCAGCACAACAGGAAGGGGGCAAGAATCAGAGTGATTTAGAAGTTGGGCTAATATGCCCCTGCCCAGTGTGAGCCCAGCTCTGAGAATCATGCCTGGCCATGGCTAGCAGCCCTTGCTTTGGAAAAGTACAGAATGGGCATTTCAGGGAGGTGAGGATTAACATGATGACTCCAGGGAAAGTTGAAGAACAATACAGGATGTGGGGTGGGCTCTTCTCAGTCCCTGGGAAAAGGTCTAGAAGTTCTATGAGACGCTGCTATCCTAGTCTATTTGGTTATGTATGTAGGCTAGAAGACAGCCTTGTCTGTTGATCCTTAGGCATCATCCACATTGATTTTTGGACTAAATCTCTCATTGGCCTGAGACTCACTGAGTAAGCTAGTTCAGTAAACAAGTGTTAAATTGATTGGAGGAAGTGCTTTCTTTGGCAAATCAATCTCTCGGGGTTTCAATATCCTCACTCTGCACAAAGAATATATCGGACCACCTGGATAGAGACGTGCCAGCTCAACCTACTTCCACTGTGGAAAGGTATTTGGTTGGCTCCTATGCTAAGCACAGAAGAAGCACAAAATGGAGTAAAATTAACAAATAGATCGATTGGTCTAATTCAAGGTCATGTGTGACCCATATGCCAAGAGGGAACATTCTGCCAAACAAGTTAAAAGCAGATAGAGATGATCCTGGAGAAATCCAGAGGAAGCTTTCTGAGAAGGTCAAGCTGAGCCTCAAAGAATCTTTAGGATTTAAGAATATATAATACTTGGGGGTGGCTCTTTCAGTAAAGTGCTTACCATATGAACACAAGGACCAACTTCCATTGCTATCCCCCATATAATAAGCTGGCTGTGGGGATACCTGCCTATCATCCCAGAACTGGGGAAGAGGGAGACACGAGAAGCTCTGGGACCCTGGTCAGTCAACCCGGCCTACTCAGCAAACCCTAGGCCCCAGTGAGAGACCCTGATTCAAAAATACTCGGGTTAGTCTCTTGTTCCCGTACATATGCGCGCGCGCACACACACACATACACACACACACAAATATATAGCGGTTATTTTAATGGTTATGTACATGTATAGGGAACTTGAAAAAATCAGAACAAAATGAAAAGGGAGAACTAAATTACCTCAAACCCCACCGTTCAGAAACTGCTATGGGGCTTCATTTTGCAAATCTGAGTTTAGTCTTTGTCCAACACCTAAACAGCCCATAGTCCATGTTCTACAATATAGAAGATTCTACGTTGTTAGTCTTCTGTTTTGTTTTGGGGTACAATCTCCCAGACCCTCTGGCTGTCCTGGAAGTCGTTATGTAGCCAAGGATAAATTTGAGTGCTAGAGTCGCAGGCATGCATCACTACGCTCAGCTAGCACTGATCATATTCTAGTACCTCTGGGGTCCCGTTGAGTGACTATGTCCCAGGGCAGTGGACCATCCCTTGGAGGCACTTGCTCTCTTGCGCACTGGTACAGTGATGGTGGTACCTGCTCTGTGCATTCCTCTAGTTCCCCTCTTGGTTGCGACTACAATACTGTCAAGGTGTTTTTGACATAAGAAAATCACAAGGAGAGGTGAGTTCAAGATCAGTGTTACTTTCCAGTTTCACCAAAGTGTGAAGTTTGTGTATGGTGTCATACAAGGTCTCCCTAGGGGAATTATGATGGGCTGTACCCCAGTGCTGATGGCAGGCTATGAATGACAAGTTACAAGGATGTATATTATTGGGATGGGAGCAGAGAATTTGTGACCAGATTGGTATCTGAGTAAAAACAAGGTGAAAGGTAGATGTAACAGAAAGGCATTAGAGGCACTGTGCTGGTTAGGAATACTGTCAGCTATAGGTGATGGTCAATACTTAAAAAATAAAAACAGCAACGAACTGCTGGCCAGAGATGTGCTGGAGACCCACCCCTCAACAATGCTGGCTATAGTCATTGTTCTTGGTTACTGAAGACACCACACACATTTGTCACAGGACATGGAGAAATCAAGTTGGTACTGACCAGGAAGCTTCCTCCCCAAAGAGCTCTCGCAGTACTGGAAGGGGCTGTGGAAGCTGTTGTGTGTGTGTAGGGTTAGGCTTAGTCTTACCCAGTTGTAACCTTGTGAACTACAGAAATGACTCAGGTGTGAGAAGACATGCCTAAGGGTATAACAGTGGTACAAATATTATGGTGTTTAGCAACTGTTTCCTGGTTGGATTTAAGGCCTACTTTACAGGAGAAAATACATGTCTAGGACTGAAATCTGACTAAGAACACATAGTCGGCAGTTCACTGACCCCAGTGGTGAACCCATTGCTATTTTTCTTCTAAATGGGCATAATGTCAAACTGACCTCTAAATTTGTATCTCTTCACCCATAGACTAGTGTAGCTCTCTGGCCTCATCAGGGAAGTTTCCTTGTGCAGATGATTGTTAATGCAGGCACAACTGCTCACAGTGCAGAGTAAGTAAGTGTCGGTGGAGTGCTCAGCCACAGATGGAGCATCTCTAGCCAGCTCCTGAAGGATCAGGGGACATCAGGATCAGGGAAGGATCAGGAAAGTGGGGACAGGCAGATAACAAGAGCCTGCTGACAGGGAAGACCAGAGTGAGGCAGTGTCTTCTGGGCACAGCAGGTGTGCTGGGCTCATGGACTTGTTAGAGCTGGGGTTTTCTGCAGAAAGTTGGAACAAGATAAAGCCAGTCACCATTCCCACACAGAGCAGGGCGGGGTTCATGATCCTTCATTCCTAACAGAGGAGCTATGGACAGCTGATGACTTTGGAGGATGAAGAGTCAGTTTTCCTTAAGGGTGTGGCCTTGGTAGGTCAACCACCCTCCAGTGGATGGCACCACTCCCAGAAAAATATGGGTAGGACAATTTGGACTCCATGGGTTATTACAAAATAATAATAATAAAAAGGACATGAAGTTGTGGGGCAGAAGCAGAGAGGTGTGGACAGATCTGAGAGGAGTTGGGGAGGAGTCAGGAGGAGGAGTTAAGGGGAGGAGTGAGGGTTTTATATATGTACAATATATTTTATCAAGTTCTCAATTAATAAAAATATTTTTTTTTCAAATCAAGAGAAGGAAGAGTGACTTACATAGAACCCAGACTGTGAAGGGCAGCAACTGTTGGCTATGTTTGGATGTTAAATGATGGCTAAGAAGAACTCCAGCCTCCTCAATATTTTGCTCTGCCATGTTTCGTGCACATTATAGACTTTATTTTTCTGGCTTCAGACATCACAGTGTCAAATAGGAACAGGAGTAAAGCCCAGAGACAGGGCGAAGAAAATGTTTGCCTGCGTTCAGCAGTGTTAGTTAGCCAGGCCTTTGTCAAATAACTGAAGTGTTTTCTCTAGGTAGTCTGGATGCTAGAAATCTGGAAGCCAGGAAGGCTGTGTTTCCCCTGAAGGCCTCCAGAGAGGAGTCCTCCCTATCTTTCTCCTGGATTCCAGCATTTGTTGGTAACATTTGGGCAGTCTTTCCTGTGGGGATGCATCCCTGATTTCTGCCTCTCCCCTCATGCAGCATCTTCCTCCATTTCTTAAAATGATCATTGAATTAAGATCCACTCAAACCCACTATGACGCATCTCACATGCTCACATGTACAAAGCTGTATTTCTATCTGAGTTCACACGCGTGGGTATGTGGGGTTGGGACTTTGAACATCTGAAGGTAACATTTACATCCCAATTGAGGACCAAGGCTTATTCTAAGTATCCCTCATTGAGCATCCTTTGTTTGTTTGTTTCTGGTCAAATTCTCAGTCCCTGCTCATTTCCAGGCTTGAGATACACCCACCTGCCTTGGGCATTGAGTTCTCTGATTGATACTTGACAAAACTCAGAATTAAAATGTCAAAGTAAAAGATGAGGGTTAAGGAATGCTTTCTAAGTGGGGCACAGGGCCTACCGCATAGGGAGAAATCTTAGGAGTGCGTGTATGTGTACGTATGCACGCGTGCATGCACGTGCTCGCATATGGACGTGCATGTGAATACACAGGTGTGGGAACTAAAAACTAAAAAAAAAAAAAAAAAAAAAAAGCATCAGCAATAATTGTTGAGAGAGAATCCCTCACTGTCCCCTGGATATGAAACCTGCAATTGTGAGCACTAGAGTCTGTAGCTAAGGAAGAGTCCAACCTACAATCCTGTAATTGAGAGTCTCTATGACCTTGGTATTTAGGAACTGAGTTGAGCACAGAAATGCGAAAAGTGAAACTACGAGGAAGCTCCAGCAAGTGTATGTGCCAGTGAAGGTGTGCCTTTTCTTGTCCTCCTCACCCACAGCCTCATCTACTCACCAGCGCCCTCACTAGGCTAATGAAGGAAAGGCAATCCAGGATCAAGGAACTAAGCACAGCCTCTTTGGGACCATACTAACATCTACCACGGAAACCTGATACTTCTGGGGACGGAACGTTCACATGGAAGGACTTGGGAAGTTTTTCCTTGACTGCTCGGGAAGGCAGAGTGACGTGGGCTAGAGTCTAGCTGCTAGATGGTAACCTTCTGTGCTTCTGCTTCTGGAAGCTCCACGTGTTTTTGGATCGGACGATGACCATGAAGAGGACTTGAACAGTTGTAATGAGAACTGCTGCACCCGTGTCTGGACACAGGTAGAGCATGTCAGTCGTGCTCAAGACCCCGTGTCCAACCACACACATCACGAGGCTGTGCTGACATATGCACTGGGGTTCTTTTTACCTGCTGTTGGCTTGGCAGGCTTGCAGCCACACAGGACAGCACGGGGAGCTGAAGTCAATCGTTTGTTTCTGATGATCCAGCTGGAGATGCTTTACCCTCAGAACTGGCACTTCCAGAAAGTTCAGTGTGGAACATTAGTGCTTAGCCTGCTTTGCTCACAATTTGCCATCCTGGCAGTTCAACGTGAAGTTCAAGGGGCGAATTTTCTAAGTATTTCATGTAAGACAAACTGTAGCTCAGGGAGCAGCATTGTGCAAATAATTTACCTATTTCCTTCATCTTTTCTTGACCCAGTTCTTGGGCCATTCGGTTTTCATTACAAATATTTTTAAAACTTTAAAAATAGGTATGTGTATGTGTGTGTCTTTGTGTGAACATAAATGTAGGTGCTCTCAGAGACCCCATCCACTGAGCTGGAGATCTAGGTGGTTTTGAACCACCTGATATTGATGCTGGGAACCAAACGTTGGTCCCCACAAAAGCACTTCATGCTCTTAACCACTGATTTACTTTTCTACTTCCTTGTATCACACTTCTCATTTACACTGAAACTTTCAGCAAAGATTTCCAGGGAGCTGGGCCCATAAGAAAGATCCAAGGTAATTTTAAAATTTAACCGGTCATATTCAAAACTTATTAATGAAATACAGTCCTCAACAATCTTGACTCTTCATTTAAATCAAGGAACAAAGAGTCACTTTTTCAGATGAAAATCCTGAAGGGAAAAGGAGTCCCAAAACCTCACTGGATTGACTTGTAGTTGGTATCAAGTCGGGGAGGGGGGATTATTGCCTTTCACTACCCCGAATACAAAGAGGCTCAATTTACTTTCTTGTGTTCATCTATAGACTCCAGGAAGATAATTTGAAATCTGTGATCATCTAATGCTCACATTTATTGAGTCGCAGTAAGTTATGCACAAACGTGAAGCACTATATCTGCCCTTGGAGTGCGATCCGTAACATTTATCATCCATCTGCCCCAGTCGCAACCTGAGCATGGACTTCTGCTTTCACATTTAAATCAAATGCTCTAGCATGCTGCAAATAAGCAGACAATATCACAGATGACTTGGGGGGTAGGGCTGAACCACTGAGGGTTGGCAAGGAACGGGAAGGGAAGGTCGTGAGTTGAGCTGTCAGGTACTCACACATTGAGAAAATTTCCAACTGTGTTTAAAAATGTTCACATTTACCCCAGCATGTGAGGAAATGGCCAACTGATTTGAATAATGCTTTTCTCATCCACAAAGATCAGTTCTTTCAGCTGCCATTCATCTCCTGGGCATCTCAGATTGGTATGTGTCCTCAGTGGTAAACGGTTACCATGGGATAGGAGTTCTAAGTTTTCTTTCAGCCAAAGAGTTCCTTGGGGATTGAATGTTGTTTCTGTCCCTTGATGTGTCCCTGAATGTGACCTCTTTGGAAGAGAATCTTTACAGAGCTCATAGAGTTAAATTGAGGTCATTAGAGTGGGCTCTACTCAATTCTACTAGGACTTTTTTTTTTATAAAAGGGGGCAGTGGAGCACAGACACAGAGCAAGATGATGTGAAGGCAGAAATCCACAAGCCAAGAAGAAGACTCCAGAAGAAACTCACCTAAGTGACACGTTATGAAAAGAAATCAATTTAACATGTGCACATGTGCACAGTGCGTGAGGGTGGGTGCACATGTGTCAGAGTACATGCGTGTGGATGTAAAAGGGCAGCCTCTAATATTTGTCCTCACCTGTCTTCCATCTTGTTTGAGCAAGGCTCTCTTGTTGCTTGGCTCTAAGCATACCAGGCTAACTGGTCCAAAATGTTCTGGGGTTCTCCTGTCTCTGCCTCTTGTCTGTGGTACCAGATGAATACTACGGTGTCTATTTTTTTATGTGGGAGTAGAGCAGTGGTCCTCAACCTTTGGGTTGTGACCCCTTTTGGAAGTTGAAAGACCCTTTCACGGGGGTCATCTAAGATCATCTGCATATCAGATATTTATATTACAATTCATAACAGTACCAAAATTATAGTTATGAAGTAGCAACAAAAATAATTTATGGTTGGGGGTCATCACAACATGAGGAATTGTATTAAAGGGTCGCAGCATTAGGAAGGTTGAGAACCACAAGTTTAGGGGGACTCAGTCCTCATACTCTTGCAGCAAGCACCTCAACTATTGGGCCACCTTCCCAGCCTCAGGATGTCATCTTGATCACAGATTTACAACTACATGACGAGTATGTTTTTCTGTATGAGCTGTCCTCTTGGTTACTACCATCTTAGCAAACTATAAATAGTTTATGTATAGTTTAGCTCGGATTGTGCCATTACCAATTCAGTAGTAATACATAGGGATGTTTTTGTAATGCTTATATATGCACGACCCTATTGGATTCCGACATCACATGAGGCAGAAACAATTTCTTCAGCTTCATAGAAGTTAGACGCCAGCCCCTGATTCAACGATAAGGAAAGACAAGTTCACATACAGTATGACCGAGACCATGGAAGGTTCTAAGGGACACAAAATCACGGCCTGCTTCTAAGATGTGTGCTTTATCACACTGGCATGTGAATATCTGTGAGCTCTCATGCTAATATAATTAGCAAATATATGCTTAAAGAGTAGTGTGCAGAAGGCAGAGCGAGGTCTGCAGGAGCTTACAGGAGCATTCTGAGCAGACAGAGAGGGTTGGGCTCGGACTGCCTTCCTTATCCTTTGCTGCCTCTCTTAGCTTAATTCGGCTGGAAAGATCATTACTGCACATATCCATAAGATAATTCAGGCACAGGTCTCTAGAATAAAGTAAATTCTGAGTGAGGTACACCGATGAGATAACAAACTGTTACCTCCCCAGCTCTGGGAGCATCACACAACACATCACAAACATTTGTTGTTCTTGCAAAAGAGATCTTGGAAAGCTGGATCCATGTGTTGCTAGAGAAGTTGCCAGAAGTTAGAACCTTCTGGAAGGTGGTTTGAAAATTTGTCCCAAAAGCAATCTTTTGTTTCATACTTCTACTGAGACAGTACCATACAAGTTGGGGAAATATGTTTATGAGAATTTCCAAGTATCTCAGGCTCCTTCCTCAGTGGGCAGGATAGTAGTGTGGAGGCAGGAAGAAATCAGAGAACTGTGGGAAACTCTTCAGA
Source organism: Cricetomys ansorgei (assembly GCA_026225945.1). Lineage (NCBI taxonomy): Eukaryota > Metazoa > Chordata > Mammalia > Rodentia > Nesomyidae > Cricetomys > Cricetomys ansorgei. The sequence goes on from JAMJFZ010000199.1 coordinate 34,858,443, forward strand.
CTTGGGATGGCACTGAGGACCCAGAATTGATCACGATACAATAATAGCAAACGTTGCCGTGGGTGAATGCATAGCTCCTGACATGTTAGGAAGTGAGTGGGATGTACACCATGCAAATAGGACATACGAAAATGGAATGTCACAGGCCAGTCAGATGGATCAGACGGCAAAGTCACGGCTCCGACAGACAGAAGGAGGTCCCCCACTCAGCAGTTATGGAAGGGCTCAGCTGTACCAGAATAGGAGTTAAGGGCCAATTCCAGCCTCAGGGCTTCAGCTGGGGAGTCATTTGTGGGTGTCGCACAGGGAGCTGCTGGCGTTTGGTGAGTCAAGGTCGGTGATGCTGCTACACTCCTGGGATGCACAAGGCGGTCCTACAGCCAGGGTAACTGGCCCAAATGTCAACAGCAGCAAGCGCAGGAAACTAACTGTTCAGATTGAGGGCGGGGTTAGAGGGGTGGGGCACAGATGAGGAGAGCAGGTGGTGACTGAGGCAAGCCAGCCATGTGGGAGACACGAGGGTCGCAGGTGTGCCCTTCCACTCGGAGGAAGGAGTGCTGGCAGACACAAGACAGGTGCTGACAACCGGTCCCACTCAAAGGCTAGGTTTGGGGTGTTTCTTAAGAACACCATCTCCCCTAAAGGAGAATACATGAAGGCTGAAGGTGCCACAGGGAGGGGGACTCAGATGGGCTGAAAGGTGGGCATTTGGAGGCTCCTGGTGTGTAGTGTCTAACATGCTTACAGTCACACACTCCATTTGCTACCGCTTCATGCACGCCAAAGGAGCAAAATACAGTTATTTTCTTGATGAGATTGTTTCTCACTAAGCCTTTCCTGATGGGACTTGGGTAAGGGAGTAGGGCAATCCCATCAAGCAGTCAGACTCCGAGCAGTTGGTTGTGTGTGATAACACTGTTACTCGTTTTAGTGTGATAAAACTGGACCTGCGAAGTGGACATAGACTTGGTGGATAGGTTTGGCTTTAAGTGGATAATTTAAGAGAACTGCATTTAAATGCTTCTTGTCTGAGGAAGCTCCATTAAGGCTCAGCACGGTCACAGATCTTGGGGGATTTGTTGACAAGTGGGAGCTCTTAGCATGAGGGGAAAATGCACTGGCCCCTCAAACATCTTTCATCCCTGAGGTCCTGGGAGGAAAACCTTTCATTTTAAAGTTCTGAGGTAACAAGTAATATGGCCAGTCAGGTCACAAGCCTTGTTTTTCTTTGGGATTTATGCTACAAGACTCTGTATGTGTCAGGGACCCTATTGTCCACGTGGTCGTGTCTGAGAGGGAGTTAAGAGATACTGGATTATGTTGTTTGAGCTTCCCCAAACCATCTAGTATCAGAGGAAAGCCTCAGTCCCCAAATGCCTGGTTTTCTTGTTGAAGTACCTTCCCCCATGCTGGTGGATCCCTTCCTATAGGACATCTGCTCTGAAGTATTTGCCTAAGAGTGGCAGGGGACATTGTTGTTAGCACCTAGTAAGGTCTGAAAACCAGGAGCCCTTGGCAATGAGACTCTTACTGAGGTCGATCCAACCAGCCTCCATTTCCTACTGCACTGTAGCTCACAGTTGGTGGAATGCTTCCAGATGCCTGTCACCATCCTTTTGACCTTTCAATCCCAACAGCCCCCAGGGGATCTCATCATATTCCCCAGTCCACTCTCGGAGAAAGCACAAGAGCTGATTCTCAGGTTCCTTTTCTTCTAGCCCCTGCTTTCAGCTTGGACATACCTGGAAACCCACAGAACTCAACTTCCCTGTAATCATCTTCCCCAAACCCAGATTTGTTGAAGAATCATCGGATTAACAGGCTGTGCAAGGACACATTTTACCCAGGGCAGCTATGACTGTGGCCCAATGCATAATCCTAAGCTTAACTGAAAACATTCTAAGACAGCTAATGTAGACATTTGTAACTTGGCTGTACAGTTCTCCTGTGTGAATGTTGTAAGGGTTGATGCCTCACAGTGTCAAAATACTGGACAGGTGGAGCTGGAAAGAAGTTGGTGTAGCTTGCTTGCCAGCAAGCTTGAGGACCTGAGCTCAAATCTCCAACAACCATGTAAAAGTAGGGGTGTTGCTTTTAGCCCTAATGCTGAAAGAACAGAGACAAGCAGTTGGGGGCCTTGTTGGACAGTCGGTCTAGAAGAATTGGTAAGCTGCAGGTTAAGTGAGGGACCCTGCCTCGGGGGAATAAAGCAGGACACCCATTCATGGCCTCTGTGCATGAACATCAGCCTCACATAGATGAACACAAACACATATACCCGAACATGCAGTCACACACACGGAGGGGAAAAAATTATGCATATATCTGTATATATGCAGATACTAAAACAGAAATGTAGTTGTGCCTACATAGTAATTTTAAGGACATTAAAGTTAGTTAAAGCCAGGCACAATGGATGATGCCTGCAATTGCAGCACAGGCCAAGACAGGATGGTCACCCATCAATACAAAACCACAGCACTCCCCTTCTAGGAATAAGAGATAGTTTATTCTGGAGCCATTTTGAGTGATCATGGCTCTGAAACATAGATTTAGGTCACCCCAAATTCCATGTTTCAATGTGTGAGAAGCTTAATGTAGTTTTATAGTTCACAGAACAAAGAAAGTCATGCCAAAGTAAATTTAAAATACATTGGTGAGTGCATCAGTGGGGCAGATCCAGCAAGCTCTTCTAAAGGCCTAAGACGGCCTGTGATGACATTCTTAGCTTTGGGGCTGGTGGAAGCCAGTGGTTTGCTAACAGATTTCAAAATGTTTTTTTATCTATTGGTCACAGGATATTAGCTCTGATAGAGGTGGGCAAGGAATGCCTGTCCCAGGGAACAAAACCAGCCCAAGATAAAACTATTAGCCTCTGGACCCGCAATGTTCCAACTCTCCGCGGTGCTACAGTTCCAGTCGGTCCATCAGCCTCTGCAGACACAGCTTATTTGCAGGAGTTCTCACTCACAACCACAAGTTCAAGGCTATTCTGGGCTGCACAGTGAGTCCTAGGCCAGCTAGAGTAAGACTCCATTTCACCACCTCTTTGAACCCTCTAAAGAGTTGAGCGAGAGTTATGGTGGGTCTGAGCTTCAAAGCCCTCAGAAGATGCTTTTCCTTCCCTGACAACCTTTATGGCGTCCTGGAATCGTTTTCCTCTGTGGCGGTGCCAGGGCGCCTTCTACTCACCCACCACATTCAGCTGAGAAGTTCCAGGCTGGGCTGAAAGAATTTCCCTGACTGCATTGCCACTTGTTGCTACTAACGCACGAAAGCGACACAAATTTATCATGCCACCCAGAATGTTAAGCCCCAAACATAACTTTGATGCAAAAGCCTGGTTTTCTGCCGTGTTTTCCCTCAGAAGCTGCGAGACGCTGCCTTTTTGCACCTCATTAAACAAGTTGCTCTTTTCATCGCCCTTTCCCCTAATGCAGCAACATAACCTTCAATCATCAAGATTAATGACGACAATAAAAATATGGGGATAAATCTTAAGAGGGGCACGGAAATGTGCAGCCACAGATGCCGAAGCCTCACTTCTGAAGCTCTAGAAAGATTTATCTCCGCTGATTACACAACCTTCTGTTTTCTCTCATTAAACCAAATTTAATTTTACTGTACACTCTTCCTATGAGATTTAGCAAGTTTACGGTCAGGGAGCTAAACAGGTTTTTGTGAGAGGCGATTTCATCCCTGAACCTAACATTTAACCCAAATCCTTCAGGTTTCTTTAAAATGTGGTCTCAACGTGTTTATCATGTGCTACAAACTGTCCAGGTCACCTGTCTGCCAGACAGGAAATACCTCCTGGCTTCTCCCCACCTGCAGGAAAGGCAGCTCCGCCCTCCAGGGGATCCAGGCAGTGCACTGAAGAGAAGCAGGTCCTAATTCATGGCTATGGGCTTTCAAACTGCTCCTGAGAGTTCAGGTCAAGTTTCCCAGTTCTTCACTGAGGACACCAAAGAGTAAACTTATTCTAATGATAGACCTATTTCTTTGGTTCTCAAAGAGCTAATTCATTTTTTTCTGTTTATGCATATTTTATTATTTTATTTTTATCAACTTGTGTGTTTACATGTTTGTGAGTGTATGTGAGTGTGCATGAGTGCATGTGAGTGTGCGTGAGTGTGTTTGTGTATGTGCGTGTGTGTGCATGCGTGTACACACATGCACGAGTGTGTATAGGTCAGAGTTCAATGTTTGGTGCCTTCCTCAGTTGCTTTTCTCTGTCTCTCTCTCTCTGTCTCTCTCTCTCTAATGTTTATGGATGTTTTGCCTTCATGTATTGATGTACTGTCTGTGTAACATATGTATGCCTGGAGTCCACAGAGGCCAGAAGAAGGAATTGGATCTTCTGGAACTGAAATTACAGATGTGAGTCACCATGTGAGTGCTGGGAATTAATGGGTCCACTGGAAGGGCAGCCAGTGCTCTTAACCACTGAGCCATCTCTTCATCCTCTGCCAAATTTGGGAGCCTGTCTGGAGCACATGCTAGCAGCCCTTCCACTCTTCTTGTGAAGTGGCCCTGGCAAGCTTCAGCTCCTACAGTGGTGGACTCATTCTGTGTTCACCACGGCTACCAATGGGTGGCCATTCTCACAGACCATTCAATAATGGGAGAAATACAATCCCCTTTGGAGAGAACTGTGGGTCCATAATCCAGGAAGCTGTGAAATCAAGGGGTTTTGCTCCTGTGCTAGAGGAGAGACCATGGATTCCTTGATTACTAATGATGATTGTCATGGTCATGACAGGTACAAACCAATGACTGACTGTAGGAGCCGGGAAGGTGAGGCATGATGATGCTGTGTTCTCCTCCAGAGCTGGAAATACTTGCTACTCACTACACACCTCCCAGGGCCACAGGGCTTAAGAGATAAAAGGGTTGGCGGAACACACTCACAGAAGTAATTCCCAAGCATTTTCTTTCAAGGTGACTGACAAAGCAGTCTTCCCTTGTCTGTGGATCAACAGACTATGTCCCAACAGCAATCAATCTGATCACAATGTGCTCAGTGAATCATAGCCCTCTGTTAGAATAGTATCTTATCCAACTGAAGGAGGAGTTCTACCATAATTCCATCAATCCATCCATCTCTCATCCATCCATCCCTCCATCTCTCCATCCATTCATCCATCCATCCAACCATCCATCCTTCCATCCTTCCATCCTTCCATCCATCCACCTATCCATCCTCCCTTTATATCTAGCAATCCATTTATTCTTCCATAACTATTTCTGGTACTGGAGAATTTAACTGTGTGAGTGTTTAGATAGACAAGGAGATTATTTCTAGGATCTCATGACACACACACACATACACACACACACACACACACACACACACACACACACACTTGACCTGGTTGTACTGACATTAGAAGATACAAATCCCATAATCCTTTATGTTTTTACATTTCCTGTCTCATTATTATTATTATTTATACAAGCAACTTGCTCATCAGTAAAATAGGGCTGATCTTTCTACTTAGGTTTACATAATTGTTTATAGCTATTTCCTAAATTTTATAAATGTCTTCAGTTCCTGGGAAAACAAACCATTACATTCTAGGATATACATGAGGTATATGCCAAGTCCTAGTCATTTCCCATATTACAATTCCTATTTTATTTTTTCATTTAGTGTGGGTATCTGTGTGGGGGACATGTGTGTGTATGTGTGTGTGTGCATGTGCAGGTGCTCTACTGTGGATGTGGGTGTGCCATGGTGTGCATGTGGAGGTCAGAGGACAGGAAAGTTTCTGGGAACTGCTTCTTGTTTCCATGCTGTTGAAGCAGGGTCTCTCATTATTTCTGCTCTGGGTAATTTTGACTAGTTGATCAGCATGCTTTTGGCAATTCTATCTCTGTCTCCCAGTCTCTCTGCCAGAGTGATGGAATCACAGATTTGGACCAATGCACTGGCTTTTTACATGGGTTCTGGGAATATCAATCACATTCGGATCCATATGGTTTATACAGCTAGTGCCTTTACCCACAGGGCCATCCCCCAGCCCTATACTTACTGTTAAAATAGTGTCTTCATTTGCCATTGTTTTTCATCTTCTGCAATTCTTTCCTATACCCTAATCCCATCCAATCTCTTTCATCAACGTTTAAATCTCTCTATAGAAGTAAAGCAGTAGACTGGACATCCACACAATGTAACATTTACTCTGTCTAATTAGATCCATGTCTAATTAGTGGGCAACCTCACCACTGATTAATGACAGCTGCTCAGCAAAACTTCAACCGAGACGGTGGTGAAGGTGTGAAGGGCAGGGGACAGACCATAGGAAACAGAAAAATGTTAAACCAGAAGGAAAAAATTGAAGGCTTTAACTACAAATAGTGGAAGATAATGTGGTGTCTTTCAGCTGAAACCACAGGCCCTCCATTCAGGTCCAACCCGAGTCCAGCCACTATGAGTTTTCTTGTCTTCAGAGAATCATGTTTCTCCCCCATTCTTCTTTTTTCCGAGGTAGAAAGAACACACATGGGAACCATTTGCAGAGGTGAGGCCGTCAGGTATGAATCATGGGAAGCAGGAAACCATCTGCCTTGGTTTGCTTAGGCCTTGGGGGTTCCCACAGTAGTGGACAAAGAGGTTGCCCTAGACAGAAAGAAGCCAGCCTCCCCCATTCACCCTCGGACAGCATACCCCACCCTCATCTCTCCAGAAAACAAACAGAAGTGATCTTGAAGTTTTGATTCCTCACAAGAGTTTTAGATTCTTTTCTTTGTCATCCCAATCTTCGACTGACAGGTTGGTTTGACCTCTGCATTATGGTTTCAGCATTTGCTTTGAATTGTGTGCTAGGTTCTAAGTTCTCTAAGGTCAGAGATCATCTGATGTTGAGTCCCAGTACCTACTCCACTTCCCTTATAATTCTACCTTCTGTTCCAGCATTACCTAACTGAGACAGACACAGCTCTGACTGTGGAATCATTGATGAATGAAGTCAGTCCTTACCAAGGGACTGAACAGGAAGAGGAGAAGATCACATTATGTGGTTTGGACATGATTGAATGTGTCCCCTAAGGGCTTGTGTGCTAGAAGTTTGGTCCCCAGTGTGGTGATGTGGGGAAGTGGTGGGGCCTTTAAGAGGTGGGACCTAGTGGAAAATGATTAGGTCATTGGGCAACACCCTCGGAAAGGATGAAGGCAGAATGAGTAAGTTCTCTGGAGAGTGGGTTGTTATAAGGCAAGGCCAACCCATGCCTTTGCCCTTTTGGGTGGAACTTTTCCCCTTTCTGCTTCTCTGTCAATCTATGACGTTGCAGGAAAACCCACATCAGACACTGCACAGATGAGGAGCCTGATCGCTGACTTCTGGTCTTCCAGACTGTGAGCTGAATAATCTTCTCATTGTAAGTGTTCAGCTTCAGGTATTTTGTTACAGCAACACAAAGCAAACTGATGCACACTCTCTGGGAAGATGATTGAATTTCACAAGATTGAATTTCACCATACTTCTGTAAGGATGGTCTTTCTATTTCTCCTAGTCTGTCCATCATTGCTTTGAGGAACTCTTTGCTGCAAAGGTTCTAATCTATTGTGAGTAGCTCAGAGCCCTTTCAAATCAAACACGTATCTCCTTTGTTTTTTCCCAAATATTCTTTACATGATAACCCCTGAACATTTCATGAAAGCTTGGAGTAGAGCAGGTGTATGTTAGAACGTGGATGAGAAGGGGGTAAAATGGCTTTTAGAATGAGAATCTGTTAACATTTGTCCAGCATTAAAATAATATGTGTTTTATAAGCACCATACACTTAATATCCCTAGGTGACTTCTTATTCACTAAGTGGGTAGCATTGGATAGACAGTAGATGTGGATTGAAAACATTTTACAGTGATGGACCAAGACCCAGAAAGAGACCCTCTGCTACCTGTAAGGACTTAGAGTAAACTAGAGAGGGAATCAGGGCTTATTCCCTTTCTTGTACAACCACAAGGCCTAGAGAGAGCCTTGTGTGCTGGCTTACATATGGCCGTGCACCTGCCTGGTGTTATGAGTATATGTTGACTTTTGCCAGTGTGGGTTGCTGTCTTAGTTAGGGTTCCTACTGCTGTGATAAAACACCATGACCAAAGAAACTTGAGGAGGAAAGGATTTATTCAACTTACGTTTCCACATCACAGTTCATCATCAAAGGTAGTTAGGACAGGAACTCAAGCAGGGCAGGAACCTGGAGGCAGGAACTGATACAAAGCCATGGAGGAACACTGCTTATGGACTTGTTCCTTGTTTCTTGCTCAGACTGCTTTCTTACAGCACGCAGGACCGCCTGCCCAAGGATGGCACCACACACAACGTGCTGGGTCCTCTCCCTTCAATTACTAATTAAGAAAATGCCTTATAGGCCTGCCTATAGCCAATTTTACGGAGGCATTTTTCTTAACTGAGGTTTCCTCCTCTCAGATGATTTTTAGCTTGTGTCAGGTTGACCTCCAGCACAGTCCCTATAATGAAAATGAAAGCTATGGAGTTGGGTATTGGTTGTCACATCGCTACATTAACCCTGGGGCACTGGAAAATTATCGAGTCTGTCTCAGTGTCTTGGGAGGACTACCTAACACACATGACATACTGCGCCCAGAGCCTGGCATACATAACTCACACTTACTAAACCTCGTATTAGTATGGCATACCCCAACTGCAACTGAGAGGGGTGCAAGCCTCGTGTGTTCTCATGAGGGGAAAGCGCAGGCACGGAGGGTGAGCTGGCTTCAGTGTTTGGATCTGTCATATTATATTTGAAATTTATACTGAAACCAATGTGCAAAGGTCCCTTCAGAGAACTGAGGGGGGTGGGGTGGGGAGTGGAAGCATATGGTGGGCTGCGTGCTGAAGAATGACTTCAGTGATCGAAACAGGCTGCTCAAGAAATATGCCTTTTCAGCCCTGTCAGTCACGAACAGTTTCCAAATGTTGACATTATGCATGATATTAATATACTATAAAGGATCTGTGTAAGACTGGAAAAACATAAACATACCCTGCAAAGCCGAGTGAGCTCTGCTCAGGCCCCTTATGGCTTAGAAGCAAACCTTCACATCCAGTTCTGAATACGAGGGTTATCGGTGACCTACAACAAGAAGCCCAGAAATGGCCATTGTCCACAGATGTGACCACACCTGGGCTTGTCCAAACTCAGTATAGCATCATCACATTGAACATCTCATTAAGGCTTTATCCTGTTTCTCCACTATGAAGGACATTTATCTGCCTTTTGCCTCCCTTATGGGTTTACTAGGGTGTGGTTAGTCCATATGGAGAATAAAGGCCCATTTCTCAAGTGCTCAGAGCGTGGAGGAGCTATTCTGGCAGAGAGCAACCTTTGAAGTTTGGGAAGGCTGTGCTATCAAGGCAAAGTACAAAATGAACTCTCACAGAGGAACCCCTAATGCATTATGGAACACAAGGCAGAATCCAGCCGACGGTGATGCTAATTTTCTGCTTTTGTCAATGAAAACCAGACACGAGGAGGGGAGGGTGGCTCTGAACCCTGAGAATCTTCCTGAGCGAGTTGCCACATAGCAATATCAGAAGGCTGGTGTGCCCGGTGTGTGAGGTGGGGGAGCCATGTGCGGGTGAGGGCTGGTTCCCTTATTTTCCTTGGCAAAGTTTATGGAAAAGTCAGAGAGAATGAATTTCAAATGATGGGTCAAAACTCAAAATTTGGAACACATTTCTTGCATCCTGGAGGTCTCCTGCACCATGGAAACAATTTTGATGACTTTGAACTCTGGTCCCAGCTTGCAGGTATGCTACCCATAGATCCCCATTTAAGAATGTTTTCATTTCAGCCATTTACCATGCACTGAATCTTTTAAATTTTGTATAATTATGGGGGATTCAAATTGGTTTTAAATGATTCCTCTAATTTCTGTTTTGTTTTCCATTTATTTTCTTGTCTTGTAGAGTCCAGAGACTTGCTCTCACGCAGTGCTTGGGATAGTCCTGCTCAGGCGACTGTCTTCCCTTGCTCTAATTTTTGCTTACATGGTAAACATATTTACATATTTGCATGACACATATGTGCCTCATGCACAAAATATGGAAATAACAGATTGATTGATGGAAAAATATAAGAAATTAGATATATGAGTATTCATTCACAGGTGCAGAATATAGAGACTGTGTCTCTGTGCGTGTGTGTATGTGTATGTGTATACATATACACGTGTGTGCATGCCTGTGTGTGCGCACATGTGCGTGTATGTGCATGTATATATGTGCATGTGTGTGTGTGCATGTGTGCATGTGTGTATATGTGTGTGTGTATACACGTGCATGTAGGACAAAGGACAACCTCAGGTGTCACTCCTCAGCAGCCATCCACCTTGGGTTTTGAGACAGAGTCTTTCATAGGACTGAGTTCTCTGTGTAGGTTAGGCTGGCTGGTCACCAAGGCCTAGGGATTCTCTGTCTCTTTCTCTTCAGCACTGAGATTACACACATGCATCTTCATGTGCCTGGCTGTTGTGCAAGGGTAGAATAACCCTGTGACACTTCCCTTGGCTGACTCCATTTTGCACCATTCTTTGGAATAAACTGTAGCAATGGGTGGGATACCATAAAAGTGAGTTCTGGGGTCCTCCTGGGGACTATCAAAGCTGAGGGTGTTGAATCTTATAATTGGCATCAGAAATAAAAGGCTCTTGTAGACATGTCCCTATAATTTTGCAGTTGTGGTAGAGTGTCTCCTTTACTCTTTCCCTCAATTCTCATTCTGATTTGCAAAACCATGCTTTATTCCTCATCTCTTGGCTTTTGTTTGTTTTGAGACAGGTTTTCATGTAGTCCAAGCTAGCCTGAATTCGAACTCACTAGCACCAATGATGCCCTTTAACTTGGGATCTTCCTGCTTCCATCTTCAAACCACTACTTATGCAGTGGTGGAGGTGGAACCCAGGCCCAGGCATGCTGGGATGTCACTCTGCCATCTTTTTAACACATACATTATCCACTAGTGGGTTTTTGTTTTGCTTACTTATGTTTAAATTAGAAATTAGTTTAAGGTAAGGGTTGGGTAATTGTGGGTGTGTGTGTGTGTGTGTGTATTGTTTGCCTGCTTGTGTTTGCCTCCAGTACTGAAAGCAAGCACACCACCACTAACCTACACTCCATCTCTGAAGAGGTGTCTGAAAAGGTCCTATTGAAATGAGACTGGTGGTACAGGTCTGTAATTCAATTTACATGGGAGGGTGAGGCAGGGCATTTGGTTCAAAGCCATCATGAGTTCAAGGCCAGACTAGACAGCTCAATGAGATCCCGTCTTAAAATCTAACAAAGAAACACACAAACAAAACATTGAAAATGAAAGGGAGCGTGAGCACACAGTTCTGTTGTAGATCGAACACTGTCTTTTCATGAGAGGTCACCATGAAAAGTAAGAGTCCTCTGAAGATACCCCACAGGTGTAAGAATCCCATCTATGGCTGGTGCTTCCTTAGCAAAGTAGCACAGATGTGGTTAAAACAACAGAAGGGTATTTTCCTATAGCTCTGGAAGCCAGAAATCTAAAGGCTGGGTGCCAAGAGGACTTTGTTCCCTCTTCCAAGCAGCTGGATGTTGTACGTGCATGTGTGCCTGTGCCTGTGCGTGTGCGTGTGCTGGGGTGGGGGTGTTCTGGTTCACTCTTGGCTTCTGCTGGCTGCCAACCATCCTTGCATTCCGAGGCATACATGGATGGCTCCCTGTGTCTGGATCATGGCCACCCAGAGCTTCCTCCTGTGCTTCCCTAGGTTCACATGACATTCCTTTACTGTTTTCCCATGTCTTTATTTATGTTTTTCTGGATGGTACTACACTTTGAAGCCAGAGTCTTGTACAGGCAATTTTTGAACATGGAACCTCATCCCAGCCCAACAGTCTTTTGTATAAGGAAACCCACTGCTGTATTGAACGAAAGGCTCATTCTATGCCAGCCTGACCTCATTTTCACTAGTAACATCTGCAATGACCCTGGATGCATTCTGAAGCACTGGAGGTTAAGCCTCTAGCATGTATTTTCTTTGGAGGGACTCAATTCAACACGCAGCACAGCCATTCCCCCTGATTGAAAGACAAAGCGTCAGTTCCATCATTGGTGACAAGAGAGCAAGGGTGTCCCAGCTTGGGAAGAGATCAGAGATGTACAGAATGTTCGAGTGCAACACAAGAGCACAGGACAGGCACACAGTGGAGAATTCTTTCCTGGTCTCTGCGGGAATCAGTGGAACCAAGCTGTCGTTTCCAACACAGGGAAATTATTAAAACTTAAGTGACTCTTCCCACCTGTGCCTGCTTATCATGCTGCTGGGAGCTGAGGGAACTCAGAGGATCACAAACCAAGGGGGCATTGTTTCCCAAGCAGCTTCATCAAGTGGGCTTGCCCAGCAAGCACGCTGAGACAGCCCTCTTCCCACCTTGCCTTTCCCTGGCCTGACTTCCGCTTATCTGAGAACCTTTTGTTCAGGCTCATAATTATTCAGTGACTCAGGAGCCCACAAGCCTTCCCCATGAAGCCAGACAAGACCAGCAAGCTCCTTGGACCACCTGTTCCAAGTTATTTCCTGTGTGGGCGGCCACTTCACAGGGCTGAAAACCAGAGTTACGGTAACAGCCTCTTCAACCCTGAAGCTCTGAGCTGTTCAAACCAGATGGGATCTCGTTTGATTTTGTCCTGGCCAGACTCATTGCGCTATCAATGTTTGCATTTGTATTAAAAAAAAAAAACCTCATACTCCTTCATAAACAAAGGTTCTCAAGGGGGAGATGACACACCCTTGGTACATGACCCTGGTACAGAAGAGCAAACACCTCAGGGCAGGTTAGCTACTCCTAAAAGGTAGGATCTCATAATGCAGAAGGAGGAGTGAGGCCAGTATGGAAGTGGTGTTGTTGGCTCTCTGGCACCTGGAGTGCAGGCTGGGGCTCAGGGCTATTACCAGCAAATTTTAAGATGTATCCTGCACTCAAGTTGAGTTTGGAAATTGGTCTGAATTGAATGGAATATTCTGTTCACAGGACACCTAAGTTGGTCAGTGAAGTAGAAAACAGAGCAGGCCAAACAATTATCTACGTCATTTAGACAAAACACAGGAGCCGGAGGGGATGACTTATTATTTCCATCCAAATCCCTGGCGTTTTCATTCTGAATTGACAGTCATGCTTTTCCACACATTGCTGCTCCTCAGGAGGGGCATCTGCTGTCTCCGTGCTGTCCCCTCATGGCCAGCCCTTCTAATAGTGTATGCACTATCAAGTTCCTGGGTCATGCTGACTTGAAAAGCAATTTCTTTCTAATTATATAAGACACCCATGCTCAATACAGGAATATGTAGAAAAGTCAAAAGCAGAGAAATATTAAACCTAGGCCTATCACAGGGACAGCTTGTGTGTATGTGTGTGTGTGTGTGTGTGTGTGTGTGTGTCTGTGTGTGTGTAGCAGAGGTGACCGTGTATGCTGTTTTTCATGTGCAGCCACTTTTATTTTATTTTATTTTATTTTATTTTATTTTATTTTATTTTATTTTAGTACTGTCTCTCATTGGCCTGGAACTCACCAACTATGCTACTTTGTCTGGCTAGCAAGGCCCAGTATCTTTGAGTCCCTACTTCCTCAGTGCTAGAATTAAAAGCATGTGCTACTAGCCCCACTATTCATTTTAAACATCGCTTCTGGGGCTCAAATTCAGGTCCTTATGCATTAAAGCAAGCACTTTTCTGACTGAGCCACCTCTCTAGTTCCTGGATAGTTTAATATATATTAACAAAGGTTATTATGTATAACAATATCAGTAATAGCATCTGATGTAAATAATACCATGGTGGTCGGTGTAGGATTTTCTTTTTTTTAGAGACTTTTGAGACAGAGTCTCACTATTCAGCTCCATCTGGGACTCAAAATCCTCCTGCCTCAGCTTCCTGAGATCTAGGATGACAATCATGCACCATCATGGTTGGCTTGAGATTTATCTTTTTTTGTAAATATGTTGTTTAATCCAGTGTTTTCAAGCTTCCATCATTTTGCCCTCCTACCAGGGAAGTGTTAGCCAGGGGTGCTCACTTAGACATTAAAGCCATAGATAGCCAGAGAAATGGTCCAGTGGCTGACAGAATTTGTTCTTGCAGAGGACTCAGGTTCAGTTCCCAGCATCATATGGTGACTCACAACCACCTGTAATTCCAGCTCCAGATGATTAGATGCCCTTCCTGCATCATTTTGTGACACTGTGTAGTTTCTTATGGGCTTGCTTTTTAAAGGTTATTTTATTGTATTTGTATGGTATGGGTGTTTTGCCTACACATATGTGTGTCTGTGTACCGTTTGCGTACACACTATGGCCTGGCCATAGTGTGACATTATTGCTCCAAACATCACCTTCAGTCTTTGAAAATAAAACAGACCTTTGGAAACACTGCTCTAAGTCAACGCTGCCTCATTCAGCTTTTACCGTCACTGAGATAGTAATCTGAGGGTGAACGGAGTATGTGAGCTCTCCCCAGCTGGCCGTTTTTACACATTGCAGGTCAGACTGAAAGCCCGGGTGTCCAATTCTGCACTACAACTGTTTTTAGTATCAAGATGTCCCACACATTAGGTAGAGTAACAACTACTTGTATTTATCTGAAATTCAAATAGGATCTGCTGTTCTGTCTTGGGACTCTGTGCTGGTTTTACAACCAACATTTGTTTGTACTGGCTGGGCTGCACCAAATGACATGATAAATATTTTGATCTATTGTCTACCTGTAAGCACTAGAGCAGAACTCTCTGCATTTAGAACAGCCTACTTTGTGTGACCAAGAAACCTGGCAGGGAGAGAAACAGACCCAAGGCAGAGCGAGTTTTCAGAAAGAACATAGGGACCCTAACACTTGGTTAAAGACTTAGCTGTAGGAGCTTGTACGGGTGACTGAACATCTAGGGCCTTGATTTGTGCAATGGCAGCAAGTAATGCCTGTTCTTTAGAGCCGCAGAAGTGATGAAAGTCGCAGGTTCTCAGTGTAAGGTAGGGTATTTATCTGTTTATAAGTCAGCAAGCCAACTGAAAGTTCCAAGTCCTCCAGCCTCTGCCTCTACCTCCCAGACACTCAGTGGAAAGGATATATGTCTCTGTCGCAGACACGTTTTGTAATGGTGCAGATGAGATGGTGAGTCACAACTCTATATGGGGGTCACATAACTGAATGTGGAGGCAGACGGAAATTTGGCAATAGTAAAATGTTTCTGAACACTCAGCGATCAAAAATTAATCCACAATCAAACACCTAATGAATTAGAGGAAATCCTGTCTGTGCTTGTGTGGTGCATTCTGGGACGTCACTGCATTGCAGTCTTGGTTCTGAACACACAACATGCACATCTGGCACAGTGGATGACGTCACACTATGCCAAGCTAAGAAACCCTTACTGACACATGTCAAGTCAGGTTCCAAGCTCTTATATGCTATGAATTGCAGTGTTTTTACTGTACATGTAAAACTTTCTGCTCAGACAGAAACAAAATAGTTTAATTAGAGAAAAATCTTTTAAATATTTTCCTCCTATCATCCTTAGTATGTTAGTCTATCATTGGATTTGATTGTGTTAGAATGTTTGATTTTAAAATTGTTGACTGTGGTTAGGGTGATAGCTCAGAGGGTAAAGTACTTGTCCTGCAAGTATGAGGCTCTGAGTTCGGATCTCCAGAATTCATATAAAATCGGGTGGGATTGTGTATGTCTGCTCTCCCGGCACTCCTTCAGTGAGGTGGGAAGCGAAGACAGGAGACTCTCTGGAAGATCATGGCCAGCTAGCTGGCATAAAGGACAGGAGACCTTGTCTCAAGCAAAGAAGACAAGAGTCAACACTCAAGGTTGTCCTCTGACCTCCACATGTACACTGTAGCATGTACACATGATGTGCATGCACGCATGCGCGCACACACACACACACACACCCACCCCTACACACACGATTTTAAAAAGACTGCTGCTAAAGTTGTTGACTTAGGTTTCATAGAAAATTCTTATATGGATGTGGCTTTTGATTAGGAAAGAATTTCCAACAATTTCTGAAATAGCCCAAACACGCTTCTTTCTCTTGTGATGTAGTACATGTTTCGGTGAGGCAGAGTTCTCAGAATTGATAATAACAAAATCAAAAAATGGATCAGCTCTGAAAAACACTGAAGATGTTCTATATCCTGCAGGGTCAAATACCCAGCCAACGCTTAATTCCCTATGCAAAGATGGTGGGGCACATCTGCCTCATCAGTGTGCAAACCTTAGTCTTCAGTAACTGATGCAATTCTATATATACCACAGAACTGCTTTAAAATAAAAATTTCTATTATTTACCAGTAAATGCTTAATTTGAATGCATATTTTATATATCTTGGGTTTTATAAAATTATATGGGGTAAAAAGGGGGGTCACTGTCACTCAGGACAGTGAGAAAATTTAAGAATTTTTAGGTTAACACTCCAGGGACCCAGGTAGCACCCCAGTGAAGGGCATGCACTTCAGACCAAATTATTGAGCCCTTTGGCTTTTTAAGGAAGACCTGCTGGCCTCACTCAGAGATTAACCTTGTACTTGGATCTGGGACCATTAATTCATGAATTGATGTGTAATTTATTAAGTAGCCTGCTGGTGCAGTCACAGATTTAGGCATTGGAAGCAGTCTTTCCTGTCCCTTGTTGCTTGTGGTCCAGCGGAATAGACAGGCTTTAGATCAATGGCCTTCAAGTCAGTATTTTAGCCCAAGCTGGATCAGTGTCAAGGCTTAGAATAGAGGGTGGTCTGGGAGAGAAGAGGAGCAGTGGGGATTTAGACTAGTCCTGTGCTGCCCTCCATCACACAGAGCCCCCAACTGCTGCCCCCAATCAAGCGAATGTGTTCTCAATGCAACATGGACAAAAATTGTTGGGGTAAAGGCAATGGGGATATAGAAAATGAGACAAAGGGTGCATCCCTCTCACAGTTGTTCCTGCATGCTTATATTAAAGGTCCTTTCAACACCATGGAGCTTTAAAGTATAGCTGGAAAAACTTTGTTCTTACTACATTGCCTTTCATCTGAGCCACTCATAAGTCCTGTAGACATTACCTCACCCTTCTTTGAGTGCTCCTCAAGCAAAGGCAAAGAGAATACCTTGTTCCCAATTTACAGATGGAGAGACTGAGGCATGGGATGGCACCAGGATCAGAGGCCAGGCTTTGCTACTCAAGAGCTGTGAGACTTTAGATATCTCTCCAGTCTCTCTTCTTCCCTTTTTTCTTTTGCTCCCTCCTCTTACCTTCCCTACCCTTCCCCTCCTCCTTTCCTTTCTTCTTTCTTGAAGAAATGAACCCCACTTTCCCACAGACTGGGGACCAAAACTGAAAAAGAAGAAAGCACAATGATATTATTTGTAGCCCCATCTGAAGGAATTAAAGTTAACTGTTAAAAATTATACTGTGTAATTATGGCCTGTTGGTACAGAAATATTCTCCATGGATAGGAAGTAACCAGAAAAAGTTACCAAACTGCCTGTTATAGAAGCCGATTTTTGTGGTTGCCATTTGTTTTAAAGATGCAGGGTCTCACTATATCACCCTGGCTGGCCTGGAGCTTACTATGCAGAGAATTTTCAAATAATCCTATGTGTCAATTGGGGGTTTAATTTTAGCTCTAAAGGAAGAGGTTAGTGGTTATAAAACAGTGTGACTATGGAATGAGGGGCAAGGACATGTACCACAGAACGTTAGGTAGAAACCCTCCATTGCTCGATAGAACGGAACAGGCCATGCTAAGTCCCTCCATACTGCCTTAGTATAGCACACCAAAGAGTAAGGGAAAGCAGAATTCACTTGCTTCACAGAAATCACAATCCCATGTATAGACTCAGCACACATTTTACTGGAGCCTGGGATGAGTGAATGTCTTCCAGGACCAGATGGGTGCATCTTGTGAACAGAATCACAAAGTTGGGTGGATTTTCCCCACCCTGAAGTTTGCATTCCTGAATTCATTTACATTGTTCTGATGAGACATAACTGGGATTCAGTTATAGAATCTTGGGGTGATGGCAACAGGTCATCAGAAGAGTCTGACCTACAAGAACAGTCTGGAGACAGCAGAGACTTGTGCCCAGTCAAATTCTGTGCTGACCAGCAAGACGTTCTTCCATATCCTATGGAATGAACTATGGCTCAGAAGATGGACAGGGAGTTTGGGGAGTTGTCTCAGTTTGCAATGTGTATACAGGGCATGGTAGCATATTCCTGTTGCCCCAACTCTGAAGTAAGGCAGAACTGGGACAGGCAGATTCCCTAGAGCTCAGTGGTCAGCTTACATGGCTGACAAGGTGAGCTACAAGTTCGCTGAGAGACTATCTCAAAAAAATAAGGAAGAGAGTGATAGATGGAGACACCGGATGGTGACCCCTGACCTACACACGCACAAACGTGCACATGCTGCTTCGCGCACAATGCACATACTCACATGAACACATGCATACACCATTTTTTTTCTCAGCAACACATACGCGAAGATTAACAGGAATAAAACATATACTCTTCAGAAATGTCAGAAGTGCACATTTTATGATGTCTGCACTTCTGTGATTTCCACACATTTGCAATCATAGCTATTCTAAGACCTGGTCCAACCAGTTTCCCACTTGTTCTGCAGATGCTCCAGAAATTAGAGAACTATGAAACAAGTTAAAAGCAAAAGCATTGGGAATCTGGATCTACAAAAACCTGACCACCGTGTGTGGGACCCACTCCCAGGCCACACCCTTAAAGTGTGCATCTAAAGCTGGATCCATGTTTCCAGGGCTGCAGCTTTGGAAGATGTTACCCTGATTTCTAAAAAGGGGTGATGACTGTGCCCTGAGTGCCAAAGGTCTTGCCTTTGAAAAAGACCACACTTCCTTTCACCTGGAAACTGCAGCCGGGCTCCATCCTCACTGCAGATGAGGACGAGCATGCAGGGAAAGCCGCATGGTACAGGATTGTACAAACTTTCCTTGGACTCTTTCCATTGCAGCTCCAGAGCACCATTCCATAGGAAGGATGGCAGGCTCAGCAAACTGTTAGGCAACATGTTCCCCTTGTCTAATTGCTTATAAGCTTATTATCTGGGGCTCAAACCTGGGGCCTCACACATGCCAAGCAAGGGCTCCATCACTCGGCTCTACCTCTAAGCCTTGAGATTATCTTAACGAATCGATACTTGTGTGTAAGAACTAGGGAGATGTTTGGTGGTTAACAACACTTGATGAACAAATGTTAGGGCCTGAATGTGAGTACCCAGCATCCACATAAACAGCCACATAAACACCACCTCGAGCAGGCCCATAAACCCAGTGCTGTTGGGACAGAGACAGGAAGATCCATGGAGCTTTTCGATCACCATCCTAGCTCCAGGTTCAGTGAGAGACCTTGTCTCAAGGGAATAAGACAGACAATGACAGTGCAGGGCACCCGACATTCTCACTACACGGACACATATATCTGCACACATATGTATGCGTACACCATGCACACATATACACACAGAGAAAAATATTTGTATTGTGTACAGAATTTCCCACCACCCATTGGTGGTTCCCTCTCTGCTGGCAGCATGCCCAGCCTGCTGCAGAGTCAGGACACAGCTGGGCTGCGGAATAGCAGCCATGGGGAGGCTGATGCACTACTCTAGATGTTGCCTGTGTGCAATACACTTCTGTAAACAGAAACTGAAATTCAAAAAAGAAAAAAAAAGACAATAGTAGACACAGCGCACTTCTCGGATTCTTTGAAAAATTACACATTTATTCTCATGTCCCTCACTTAAACATTGCTATCGAATCATCATGGTTGGGAAAAGGACCTCGATATAGCATCTTATGAATATATGGAAGGTTTTGGAGTGATTTAATTTAGTTCTTACCTACTTTATTAAAATACAGCTATGCGAAGAAAACTTACAAATAGAAATCAAGAATCCTGGCTTCCTGGCACGAGCCTGCAATTCCAGCTACTCAAGAGGCTGAGGCAGAGGAAAGCCAGCCCAAGGCCTGTCTGGACTCTAAAGTGAGTTCAAGGCTGGCCTGTTCAGCTCAGCAAGACCATGTCCATAAATAAACAGCCACCAGAAGGCCAGGATGTAGTTCAACGCCAGAGTGCTTGTCCTGCAGGAGCCGGGCTCTGGGTTCAATCCTCAGCACATCTAATACAAAACAAAAACCAGCCTTCCCTCCTTTCATATCTGAATCTTTTAAATATTAAAGTGGACCAAACCTGGCCTTAGCTGTAAGCTTGAATTTGAGACCAACCAGGTAGGAATGAACAAGGGTTTGAGGGTCACTTTTCTAGTAATTCACGTTTCCTTGTTGAGATTTTATTATCTTTAGAAAACTTGACAGAGTGAATGGAAATCATGTCTCCCTTTTGGGAGAAGCTGCGGGTCTGAAGACAACTGACTGCCACTGAAGCAGACACATGCTGAGCCTCCCCACAGCAAAGTCCTGAGGGTGCCTAAGAGCTCCAGAGGAGGAAAACACTCAGAGACACGTTTAGATTGAGACTTCAGACTAACTAACCCCTTTCCATTTCTGTGAAATCAAAGAAGATTTCGACATCTGCTTCACTATGACAATACTTTCTTTCTATCTCTGATAGCTTTTTGACAAGAGTATATAACTGAGAATTGCATTCAGGAATGCAGCAAGAGGAACCTGGCACAGGCGGAGCTCTCATGTTTAGCTATCAGCTGGCCCATCAGCAGAAAGGTAATCACATTCAGAGCTACAGACACACAACAATCACAGCATTGTATCATTTGTCCAAGTGGCACAAATTAAAGTCATTTCAAAACATCTTAAAAAAACATGATGACTGGCTTGAACAGTCTTTTTTAATTAAAAATTATCACGTGTGTGTGTGTGTGCATATGTCTCACACATGCATGCCCTGGCACATGTAGGGATGTCCAAAGGCAGCTTTCGGGAGGGAGTCAGTTCTCTCCTTTCCCCATAGGTCTCAGAATGGAGCTCACGTCTTCTGGCTAGCGCAGCAAGCAAACTCAACACGTGAACCATCTTGCCGGCCCAGAGAAAGGCTACTTTCACTCCTAGCTGCTAAATTCCACCCCCTTGAAGAACATGTCCCTGGGAATTCTGCTTTCTATCTTCCTTTCTCATTGTGGTAGAGACTCTGGCATAGTCAGCAGGAGCCGTAGCCCCAAATCCACCCCACGGTGTCTACAAGATGGATTCAAACCCACGGCCAGGAAACAGGAGAAACACGAGTATCACTGAACATATCCTAAGTTCAACACAGTGAATTTCCACCAATTCATTCCACGTGTGTATTACCTGAAATCACTTTCTCCCAAATCGCATTTTAAACTCATAACTGACATTTTCTTATTCAACTTTAAGATGGAGAAAAGCAACACTTTCCTCAACGAGGCACTCTGCTCTTCCCCTCTGGGGTGGAGATCGGTAGGTTTGTGGGATGGGGTGGTGCCGGGGTGGAAAGACAAGGTCCTTTGTCTAGAACTTTTAATTACTGACTTTTTTTAAAACCAAAGAAATAATTCCTTTCACACACCGCGCCTCACCTTGAGTTCTATCCACTGGGGATGCGGTTGATCAATGATGTAATTCTATCGTTATTTAAGGAGAGCGATTCTTTTATTCTCACAAAGGGTTTGCTGAGAATTGAAAAGAAGCCTTCAGTCATTCATTTTAATCTCTCAAGATTGTTTATTATTCTTACAAGTCAGGACACTCCACATTTGGAAAGTACATTCCAAGAGAAAAATTGGTTTAAAAAAAATCACTGTATTGTTAGAAAGGGGGTGGTTTTTTAAAAAATGGATTCATTATGGACGGTGTTTAAAACATGCTTTACATTTTATGAAGTCACATTTCTGAAGGGTGAGTGGGTTACTGGGTGTAAATATGGAGATTTGGCTTGCCTTTGTCATCATTAAGAAGTCAGTAAATTCTTGAAAGCCCAAAGTCTTAACAGCAGACTCCTGGGGACACCCATTTCCCTGCCACTTCCTCCCCAAGCCTTGCACTGGAATTCTTTGACCATCAAACCATGTACAAAATTAGCAATGACATTTGTATTTAATGTGCAATTTTGTCTCTTGAGGGCTTTCTCCTTCCCCATGTCATGAATCACCTTCCCATTCATCATGGAAACTCTAGGGCCACCTTCCCTCTGAGTTCTACAAATGTCCCTATGTGTCACCTGCTAGTGTTTGAGTCCTTCAACCTGTTTGAATGCGATGCTGGATGCATCCAGCTGGATGCTGGATGCTGTGGGTGATCTCTCCTCTATAGTGTGAGTAACAGCCAAGAATCTGCCCACCCTTATTTTCCCAAATCTATGAATTTCCTATTTACAGGCAACTGATGCCCTAAGACACAGTTCACCCAAATATTGGTTGACAGCTATGTGATGTGCAATGTCCCAGCATTACTTTTCATGACAATTGTTTGAGGTTCATCTCCTAGAAGAACATACTGCCTTTGCTAAAGGCACCGTGTGTTCAATATCCCATAATTCCAGTCTGTTTTCAGAAACTTACGTCTTCTAAGTCTTCAGTTCTCTTGGTTCATTGGTACATGCTGGCCAGCCTAGTAAAGACCCTCTTTCCTCAGTAGCTGACACTTCATGCTTGGTAAACTTAACCCAGTCTCCTCCAAGAGATGGAACACCAGTCAATAAGCACTAATGGGTGGTGGCAATGTGTTTGAAGTCACATATGGGTTTGAAAAATACCTTCTAATTTCCAAGTCTATTCTAAGTCTCTAATGCTTAAAACTGATGGCAGTATCTTACAAGGGAAATATCCAAATAGAATGGAATCAAAATAATCCAGTTATGATGGAAAAAATAATAAGGCAAAATGAATAACTAAACTTTTAAAACCCTAAGTGAAGGCAAGCTCATCTGGGATTACAGACATAAACAAATTGTGCCCCCAAATCCTCTATTTACAAGGTCGGCTCTGGCAGCCATGGGTGAGCTTCTAACCAAAGCATAAAGTTCCAGGAATAAAATTCAACACATTCCTGAAGATGAATTGAAGGTGGTTTGGGAGTGAATGTGTCTGAAATATTAATATTTTCAGGATTCTGGCCACAGTTTTTCAAGCCAAATTCATGTGTCAAGAACAAAGCTCCATGTCTTCTTCTTGAAGCTGGTAATTGCAGTTTGTTGGACGATCCAGTTGTGTAAGATACTGTGCCTTTTGCCTTCGTGCTCCTAAGTTTTGCCCATCTTGGGTGCTTCAACAGAGCTCTTTCAAAGAAAGTGTATAGCTGAAGATTGGGGCATCCGCCTCCCCCATCCACACTAGATGACCCTTCAGGGGGTTACTTGAGACAACACATCATAGACTTCTTCCTGTCAATACTTTATTCTGGAAACCTTTCTTTTACAGTACTCATGGGATTATTATAACTTTAGATTTTTAATGTCTGCTCCTGATTTTGTTGAAAACACTTTTGACCCCTCCAGAAATATTCTCTTCCATTGTAAAAAGCTATTGAACAATTACCAGGCCTATTCCAAACTGGATGATCTTAATACAAATGCCCAGAGATGAGAAGAGAAAGAAGGAACAGAAAATGATTTACAGACAGTCAATGAATTAATTTCTTATCTTTGAAAGTCATCAATTTCATCTAAGTGTGGAAAAATTCCGTTTGAATTTAGATGCCAGGTATACGAATGTGATTACTAAGTTATCCACCCCATAATTCTTATCGATGGGGAATGACACAATCGTTGCCTCAAGCAAAGTCAAGCATTTGAGTTTCATGGAACCAACATCTGATTTAGTCCTTTGTGCCTTGTTTGTCTTCCATGACCTTCAGATGACCTGATCTAATGTGTTCAGATAGAAAGAGTGATGGCAGGGGTGGGAGGATCTATTGTAATTGACTTTGAGCAGGGCTACCTAGAAATACACCATCAGACCTGCACCTGAGTTTCATTATTTTTGGTATTTCCAGTGTCTTATATTCTCATTCTGTAAAAGAGAAATGGAATAAATGATAGCTTCCAAAGAGGAAAGATGGAAGAAAACATGTAAAATAAAATATCACTCATGCTAGACCTCAAGGACATTATGTCTACTGAAAACATAAACCTCATTAGGCTTGTACTGTGTTCCATTCCTATGGCCTTCTCGAAAGGACGAAATCATTGAGGTGCAGAAGTGACTCGGGTAGCAATGGGACAAGGATGGTGGGTGCAGCTTTAAGAAGGATGGTGATCATCTGTGGTGGCAGACAGTGTGATAGTTGTGCTGGTAGTTACACAAATCTATATTCTAGGTAATGTCCATTCATACATCCACACACAGATGAGTGTATCACACACACACACACACACACACACACAAAGACAGACAAATGCACGCAGCTATGGTGAAAACCAAATGAGGTCTGCAGTCTACTTGAATATCTGCTTACGTAGTAGCAGTTACGCTGCTGTCATCAGTGGAAGCTGGGTGAAGGTTACGCCGAACGGTCTTATTGCTGTTACTTACTGTTATTTCAATTAATTTGTTGTTTTGTTCAATTAAGAAAACATCTCCAAGCACTCGTGTGCATACACAGACGCTCTTCTGCGTGGGCGCCATCTCAGCTGTCCTCTAACACTGTCAGCCCTAGTTTTTGAGATTGCATCTCTCACTGGCCTGAAGCTTGCCAGTTCAGCTAGGGTGACCAGCCGGTGACCCCAGGGTCCCATCTCTCGCCACCAACCCTCATACGTGGATTATACACACCTGCTACATCAGTCTAGTTTTTTAAATGTGGGTTGTGGGACTTGAATTCAGATACCCTGGCTCATTAGTTCCACAGGCCCACAAAAAATTTTATAAGAGTCCATTATGCACCTGCCCCGAGATACCTTTGGCCACCTCATGTTCCCTGTGTACAACTACAATGGAAATAAAAGCAGAGATACATTTTTTTTTTAAGCAAAAAAAGAAAGTTGGAGAAATGCAATGTCACACAGAGGGGGATGAGTCACAGCAAAACCATCAGACGGTTTTCCTTACTTAACTTCCCATAAAAGAGAATACAATGGTTCCTTGTTTAACTGCTCTGAACTTGAAAGCGAAGTTGTACTCTTTTGAAATCTAAGCCTTTTGTAAATTGAAATCCCATGAAACACCCATCCTACTGGCAGCTTTGCAAAAGCAGAGTTATTTGTAAAAAAGTGATTTGGGGGGAAATACTAATATTAAACATAATTCCTTTTCTGAATTCTGTCTTATAATAGTCACTTAAATGCACACACACTTGTACACACACACACACACACACACACACACACACACTCACAAACACACATTCATATGAAGGATGGATTCCAGGCTTTTCCAAGAATCCAAGAATTGCAGATCACGGGGACATTTCCCAAGATGGTAAAGGAAAACCTTCTTTCAATAGTGCAAGAGGTGACCAAGACAATCTGGGCCAATTACCTGCTGGAGACAATGAGACACACAGATGAAACACAGACATATCATTGGCATCATCACCACCACCATGGTGTTACCGGGTACTGAAGGCATTGTGAACTTTCAGTGCACAGAAGAATTGAAGGCTGATGGTAGTCAACTTAAGTATCTTTCTTAGATGCTATCAACTCTTTTTTGAGATAGTTTCTGTATCCTTGGATGTCCTAGAACTTGTATGTAAGCCAAACTGGGTTGATCATACAGAGATCTGCCTACCTCTGTTAGATTTAAAGGCATGCATCACCACCTCTGGATTCCAACCTTGTTTTTGAGACAGATCTCTCACTTGCTTGGAAGCATCTAGTAGGTCAGGCTGGGTAGACAGTGAGCCCCAGGGATCTCATTGCCTTTACCTCTCCAACACTGATTATAGGAGTAACCACATCCAGGTTTTTTCATGTTGGTTCTGGGGATCCGAGCTAAGGTCTTCATACCTACATGGTTAGCATTTTACTAATTAAGCCACCTCCCTAGCCGCTTATGTGATGTTATTGATACTCTTGTACATAAAAGTTTCTTTCATTCCCCACCACGAGGAAGGTGGCCTTTAACCGTGAGTCAAAATAAAGCATTCATCTCTTAATGTTGCTTTTGTCAGGTGTTGTCACAGCAACTGGAAAACTCACCAATACAAGATGAGGTCCAGTTGTCATTCCAAATGCCAGTCAGTTGCATTAAATGGAACTTAAGCCTCTTTCTTTCCCAAGGTCCAATTCAACTTTCAGATCTGCTGCATGTGTTGTGTACATTTAGTGCTTGGACATTCACATAATGGAAGGGCCTGCTGGATGCTTAATGATGCTCACAAAGGCAGAGACTCCCGAAGGCTTGTCAATGGTGAAAAGGAAAGTGACACTAGGCATTCTTGGAGGTTCTTTAGTTGAAATCTCTTCTCTGGGATCTTATGAATTCAGCTAGAACAAAAGATATCTTCATTTTTCCACGCTTCTAGTTCATGCATAAGATTTCTTAGAATCATGAGTTCAGACACCTACTTGAAGTGGTTTCAGATGTATGTGTAGCTCTCACTTCCCAGACACACCACAATGGCTGTAAATGTTTGAAAATCTCACACATGGTGTCCACTTCCCGGTGTTTCAGTTTGGCATCAAGTCTTTTCACTTAAGGATTAGTAATGACTTTTTATATTTCATATAAAAGTATTAGTCAGAGTTCTCTAGGGAAAGAGAGAGAAGGCTAGAGACTTCGGAAGAAGCTGACAGTGCAGTTTTAGTCAGAAAGCCAGTAGGATCCAGATCCAAGAAAAGCTAATATTTCCATTTGAGTTGGAAGCCAGGAAATTAGTGATGTCCCAGCTCAGAGGTGGTCGGGAAGGGGTAACATCCTCTTCTTTGTGGAGGGTCAGCCTTTGGTTCTATTGGATGAAGACCGTGTACATTAGTGTGTTAGTCAGTTTCCCCTCACTATAATAAATGCCTGAAGTAAATCAACTTATAAAGAGGAAAGGCTTATTTTGGCTCAGAGTTTAGGAGCTTACGGTGCCTGGTTGGTTGGCTCTGTTGCTTTGGGGCCTGTGACGAGGCAACAGAAGATGACAGGAATGTGTGTTAGAGACAGCTGCTCATCTCAAATATGACAAAAAGCTAGGATTCCAGCATGGCCTTCAAAGGCATATCCTCAATGACTTAGCTACTACCCCTTTTAGGTTCCACAATTTCTCAAGATTGCTAGTTGGCAATTCTATATCTAAATTCTATTTTCTATATCCAAATCATAGTAGGGAAGGGGCGGTGCTTAACCTGTCAATTTAGATGGTACAGTCATCTACAAACAACTTCACAGACACATTCAGAGTCATATTTGATGAAATATCTGGTCACTATATAGTTCAGTTAAGTTGACATATACATTTAACTATTCCAAGTCTGCCTCCTATCACCATAACAATCTCCTTCAGGTGTCATCCAAATGAAGACAGTGGTGGCTATCCTCTGCTTTCTGTGGTGAAGTCACAGTGAGCACAGAACTGCGAGTGTACTAAGCTCTGACCTAGAAGAAGTGTTGACTGATAGTTCCTCTTTGCCTGGGTACCCTGTAAGTTACGAATGATGGTATGAATTGAGCAATATTAAAGTATATACTTATGATAAAGTCAGTGTATCTCATGTTATAAGAGAACAAGAGATGGAAGAAAGGAGAATACTTGCTTTATTCACATACATGGGTATACGTCCAGCAAAAAAGAAAGTGTTCATCATGACAGCTTTAGTCATGGATTCCGCCACCATTCAGATACCCACTATTAATATTTACATATTCTTTTTTTCTACCCATTGTGTGTGCCCTTGATCTCCCTGATGATGCTCTTCATTTGGTGGGCTAACCCAAGCCTTCATTGTGCATTGTATTGTATTGTGCTTTTCTATTGGGCTTAATCAGAAGGCATATTAATTTGAAGGCTTCTCAAAGATCACCTGTATCCTGGATATACTCTTCCTTAGCCTAATCTGGGATACAGAAATACCACATGCATTTTCCCTCTTGATAGGCAATCTGTAGCAGTTATCTGTGGTACTAATACTAGTAAATAGTACTTCCTGTTTCCCTCATTGAGCTAGCCACCAAATGTTC
Source organism: Cricetomys ansorgei (assembly GCA_026225945.1). Classification (NCBI taxonomy): domain Eukaryota; kingdom Metazoa; phylum Chordata; class Mammalia; order Rodentia; family Nesomyidae; genus Cricetomys; species Cricetomys ansorgei. The sequence goes on from JAMJFZ010000199.1 coordinate 34,886,552, forward strand.
TAGACACGTAGTGTGAGAGTTGTATGAAAATGTCTTCTTTCTACCTTGCCGGTGTTCCATGGAGTCTAGACACATTGGAAGAATTTCCCCTTTGTTTCTATGTTTCCCTCATGAGACTTACTATAGTGACCAAATCCTATGGTAGGAAGGAGAGCTGCTGTCAGAGCTGATCTCATGGGCATTTATTCACTGTTCACTAGCTCAACACCTGTGGCATAGGGCATACATTAAATGTCAGCAACAGTGGCAGGCAGTTCAGGGCTTTGAGAGTGGTTGAGACATCGCTACACCAGTAAAGGAGTTTAATGGAACAGGAGAGACAGGTGCATGAAGAGACCCTGAGAATATAGAAGACATTGGGATGGAGACTCTGGCTGACACAGGAATGATGGTTTTGTAGATAGAATTGTGTTTAAAACCAATTGGCAAGAATAGAAAAACACTTTTTTTTACAAAGGAGGAATTAAGAGAGAAGGAATGGGTGTGGTCATAAATAAGGGAGGGGCTCAATATTAAAGAGCACAAGAAAAGCAAAGAGGCCAAAATGTGGAAGGAGCAACAGTCCTGGGGCTGGAATATACTTTTTGTGGGCAATGAGAAGGTTTCACCAAAAAGGTCCAAGGCTGTGGAGGTTGAACCTGGGATTCGTCAACAGTGTACAGAAAAACATGTTGGTGGTAGGTACTAGGTATCAAACCCAGGGCCTGATGGATGCTCATCTCTACCAGTGAGCCACATCCATAGCCCAGCATCCCATCATTATAACTTTAAAGCTCAGGAACAGCATGACATAAGCAATCATTAGGGCAACTCAGCAGACTACACATGGGTGGAAGACAATGGAAGTGAAATGATGCTGTAGCCCTCCTGAAATCGGAGGAAAGGGGAAACATCAGGCTTGGAAACAAAGGTTTGGCAGTGATGTCTTTAATGAGGAAAAGGTTAAGTTCAAGACAGAAAGTAAAGGTTTGAAGCTCAAGAGAGATATTGGTCTGGGAAAGTAAGTGCGTGAGTCACCGAAGAGAAGTGATAGTTAAAGTGACGGGAATGAACCAGCTCTCCGAGGAGAATGTCTAGACTTGAGATGTGAGGAGCTTCGAGGACAAACCCGGGGGAGCACTAACCAAGAGTGAGAGTGGAGCCAGGAAAGATGAGTCAGAGAAGGAAGCCAGAAAGGAGCAGAGGGTCCTACAGAGAGCTGAGCCTCATCATGAGGCAGGGCAGGGGCTGTGGGAGGGGGTACTTCCAGAAGAATTTTGAAAGTGAGTATGAAGGCTGAGGTCAGAAATGAGTGTTTTGTAGGTGAAGTGACATCATCCATATGAGGACCACATGTGGAGTGTGAGAAATGGTAAAATACGCTGAAAGCGTCTGGAACATCAAGATAGAGAGTAAACCCATTTGTCTCAGAATATCTATAGGGTGGGCTGGGGAGATGATTCAGTCAGTGAAGTGGTTTCTGCAGAAGCATGAGGGCCTGAGTTTAATCCCCAGGACCCACATAAATGGGTCAGTGTCTGTAATCATAATGCTGGGGAGGTGGAGTCAGGCAGATCTCTAGAGCTCACTGGCTGGGTCGTCTAGCTGAATCAGTGACTTCATCTCAATGGAAAGTGGGTAGTATACCCTCTACATAAGTATACATTCGTATGAATACACAGACCTGTGTGTATGAACATACAAATACAAGCACATATACCACACATAAGAAAAAAATAATCAGAAGATCCCTCCAGGAATAAGAGCTACTTAGATGACCTATCACTGGCCTCCATTGGCTGGTGGCTACTGGGAATATGGCACCTGCATTTTCCCACTAAGCACAGGGCACATGAAGAACCTGTGAGAACCTCCAGCACGCCCTCTCTTTGGATTCCAGTAGCCTTACAACTGGGTTCTTCCCACTGGGGCAGTCAAAGCCAGAGAAAGTCATGAGCCCAAGATACAGTTTGTAAAAATTCACTTATCTATATATGACCTTGACTTCTTGGTCACTAAGCTGTCAGGCCACCAGAAGCTACCTTCTAAAAGCCTACTGTTAGTAAGAACTACTTTTGACTCCCAGCTGGGATGACTAAACAACTTTGCAGTTGATAATAGACAGAAAAGAAGTATCCTTAGATGTGAGATACCCTTTGACACACAGGAAGGGTAGATCTCTCCCTAAGCCAGACCTGTCTTTCTCTCACTTCTTCTGATCTACCACTGGGCCCAGCTACCACCCTTGTTCCTAGCGTCTACACTTGCTACTAGCTACACTACTCCCATGTAACTTCTTTCTCTCGGTTCTCACATTTGGTTCCAAAGCTGTCTGGTTCTACATCTGCTTATCTTTACCTAACAAGGCTAAGGATATACCATAGGAGACCATCAGACATGAGGGACTCAAAGTCATAGAGGCAAACGCCTGCTGTCTCACAGGAGCTGGTCTTGTTGAAATGTTCTTTGAATCAATTTTCTTCATTCTGGCTCTGATTCTTTTATATCCATCATCCTCAAACACTAGATTCAAGCACAGTTTCTTGTGGTATACAAGGTACACCAACATACAGATATGCCCATGTGGTCACAGGAATGGCACCCTAGAGGGCATAACTTCTCCTTCATTGAGCCAACCAGCATGTGGCTCAACTATTTACTACTACTAGAACAGAAATGCTGAACTGATTGAAATCTCTGCAGTGTGAGAGGTGGGAAGACCCAGCTAGAAACTGCTTTAAAAAGTCTACAACAACTTAGTATTCCCAAGCAGGGAAGCGATTGGGCTTAGCTCCTGTCCATTTACAATGGATACATTTGTCAGTATTTTCTCTTGCCCCTCTGGAACACACTTTTAGAGCCCACCCATCCTCTACTACCAGCCTAATTTTCCTCTCTGCTTTTTTGCCTTTCCACCGTTTCTCTGTTCCACCAGCACCAACCCATCCTGAAAAGAGAATGGTCCCGAGGGGGAAAGTAAAAGCAACTTTTCCTGGAAGAGTTCATGCTGCCTTCATTTACCTTCTGCACAACAGTGTCCAGACTATAATTCTGAGTGGCTGTTTGGGGGAATTGGACCAGGTGTCCTGTTTGAGGAGACTGGATATTTGCTGTCAGAGGAATGCCAATGTGAGTTGTTTCAAAACACTTTGTTTCAATACCTGCCAAAGCCCCAGGGTGAAATGCTGTAGACTATTTCTAATCCTACCTCAGCCCATTTCTATTCCTATTTCTATTTACTAACATGGCCAGGTAATGATATCATTCCTTAACCTTATGGATCTAGGAAAAATTTTATTAACTACAAACCAGGTTCATTATTGGTCTTGACATTGTCTACTTTATGACAAAGTATCCAAGTCCTGAAGATGAAAATGACATAAATATATATAATGGACATGGTATTAAAGTGCATCAAATATATATGTCTGTAGGCTACAGAATTAGGTGATAGCAAGGCAAAGTGAGTGAGACCTGCTGAACTGTATTTGAGGTAGACTCCTGATGAGTCTATGCAGGGTGAGAACATGGTTTCTATGTGGAATGTAAGAACGCGCTTCTAGAATTTGCCAGAGTTGTGTTCCATCTAGTTGTTTGTGTTCTCTATTTCTTCTGGAGATACTACATTGGCAAGAAGGATGCTACAGGGGCAGGTAGCCCCAGGGTGGCTAACTACCACAGGCAGGACCCGAAAAGATAAAAAAGGTTAATTAACTGTTCAACAGATACATAATGAAGATTTACCATAGGGTCCATGTTTTTCTAGTGCTGAGTGTGCAACATAAACATATGTGTGTGTTTCAAATGTTCCATAATAATGATAGAGTAGATAGGAAGATATGTAGATAGATATAGATAGATAATAGATAGATGATCATAGATGAGAGATGATAGATAGATGATAATAGATAGATAGACAGACAGACAGATGAAAGATAGATGGATGAATGACGATACATAGATGATAGATGAAAGATAGATGATAGTTGGTAGATGGATGACATTAGATAGACAGGGGAGGGATGAGTAAAACATTCCATTCTGGAAGGAGATTCACTAAGACTCAAGAAGTGACTGATATGTCCAGCAACCTTCAAGTTGTACCCAACATTCTAGGGCTGTGACTTTCCTGAGTCCTCATCCACACTGGGGTGGGCCTTTGAAAGACGCAGCTCTGCCTTTCAATCACCCTTGCTCCTGTCACTAGCCATCAGCCATATTCTTGTAATAGTCCCATTGGCTCCTTGGTTCGTCAGGTTGAACTTTGGTGGAATCATCTCTTTGGTCTGTCATAAGTTTCTTATCTAGCGTAAGGAGATGTTGTGTGTTCATGTTTCCTTAGGAAGCATCATGTGCACGCGTGTGCATGTGTGAGTGCATGAACATGTAGATTTATAAGTGCATTATCATATTTATGTGTTAATGTCAATAAAGTGTCAAAGTAGTATATATACATGTGTGTATGTAAAAATACATTTGTGTTAACATAACATTAAGCACCTGGTGTCTTGAGTTGGAATTTTCTCATAATTTGTGGTCAATATCTGGATAAACTTTCTTTTTCTCTGAAGGAGAAAGCTAAAGACCTGAGAATTTTACCCACTGATGTTGAATCAAATCCTCAGACTTCATGAAGTGAGGTAAGCACATGGTTTTACAGAAGCCATGACTCCCAGGGACCTTCTCGTTAAAGTTCACAGACCTTGTGGTGCTCATAGAGCAGAAGAGGTAGTGTGTGGACACGTCACTGCCGGGAACACAGAGTGCTACATCAGTTGGGAAACAGTTAGTGGTGTCTCAGAAAGCTAAAGTTACCACATGACCAGATGTTCTGTGTCAATGTGTATTGTGAAGAGAATTGAGAACAGTATCATTCCTCAGGCGCTGTCTACCTTGGTTTTTGAGACAGGTTTTCCCACTGGCCTGGAACTCACAGAGCAGGTAGTTTGGCTGGCCAGGGAGCCCCAGCGGCCGGCCTCTCCCTCTTCCCCTTGCTAGGATTGCTAGTGCACACCGCTGTGATTGGCTGTGTTCACATGGGTTCTCAGTTCCTCATATTTGCATGGCAAGTTCTTCACTGAATGAGCCGTCTCCTCAGCTAAGGTATCATTTTGGAGGGAAAGCACTCAGACTAACCCAAAATGAACAAAGTAGAAAAACTGTCACTATGTCCCACATTGTGTCCCTGGTTGTGTGACCCCAGCAAAGGACTGAACTGCTGCTAGAGCAAATCCCCCTGAACAACAACACTGTGGGTTTTTCTTGTCACTCAAATTACTGAACAAAGTGGGTCAGAATCCCTCAGTAGTCAGATGGGCAGTCACCAAAGTCACCTGTGTGCACAGATGTGAGAAGAAAGCCACTGTGACTTGTCAAAACCATTGATGAGTCCACCCAAGTGGAAGATAAACTATGAGTTCTTTTATGGGAGGTACATGGCAGATGAGAAGAAAACCCATGGGAGACTCTCTGTGAAAACCCAAATAATTAAAGCCTTCAAAAACAGGGCCAAGGGAAAAAACTAAAAGGAATTTAATAATTTGGCGGATAGAAAAGCAGACTGAGGTGTGGCTTCCCAGCTCCCCCACATTTGAAAGGTGTCCAAGGCCACTCCTGTTCCTGCTGAAGAGACAGCCATGGGAAACAAGGCTTAAAGTAAAGAGGGGATTTGGGTGGGATGAACTGAAGAATGTTCTGGAGTTCGCCATAGGCCCTCTAGGGTGAGTTAGCTGGCAGTGAAGACTTAGCTTTTGCTCAACACGCAGTGACCAGAACAGGCTGGCTTGGCATGAATGATCTCATTTCATTCTTCTGACATTCCTGTACATAGACAGGGAAGGCTACATTCTGCGCACTGCAGATAAACTCTATCAGCCAGTAAAAGACTTCATATTTACAAGTCCAGCTTTTCTCAATATCTGCAGAATTCATCACTGGGGCCAGAAAGGAACTGTCCTATGCAGTGTAGGGTGTTTGACAACAACCATGGTCTCTACCAGTAAATGCTAGCGTACTCACCTAGTGGTTTTATACATTACTTTGGCTTTCTTCTCGCATCTGTGTAGGTGACTTTGGCAACAGTCTGTGTAACTACTGAGGGAATTTGGCCCACATTGCTGGCCCACATTGCCCACAGTAACTTGAGTGAGAGATGAAAACCATTGTCAAATGACCCCTGGGGCAACATCACCCTGGTTGAAAACCACTTGTTTGAGTTAATTCTCCGAACTTTAGTTTGAGACTTTCATTATTACTGTTATTTTTTTAAATCTGGGAGACAGAAGAGGTCTTATTGTTCATGTTTTAGACTTTGAGGAAGAAAAGTCAAAGCCACTTGCTTCCAGAGGTTCACAGACCACTGGGAAATGGGCTTATGTTTTCCCTGCAGTGGGGCTGTGGCTGTTATGTGATAGGTCTCTGTTTAGAAGAGTTGAGCCCCATATTTTTAGGGAGCTGTTTTCCACAATGGACATGCAAAGCTAAAATGCTAAAGGATGAGTTTAGCTTCACGGTAGATATTCCATTTATGATAATATCTCAAACTTTTGTTTTTAGAAAGGGTCTCATCTAGCCAATGCTGGCCTCAAACTCTTTATATCGCTAAGAAGGACTCTGAATTTCTGATCTCCTTGTCTTTACTTTTCAAGTATTAAGGTTAGAGCAGGCATGCCTCCAGGTTTATGCTGCACTAGGCATTGAACCTAGGGACTTTGTTCATTCCAAACAAGCACTCTATCAACCAAGCTACAGGCATCATCTTGAATATCAAACTTTTATTCCAAAAAAGTGTCAGGGTTATGGAGCATGGACTACACTGGGCCCTGTAGCAGTTATCTACTGTCTTTTACCTCAATTTAGGGAGAAAGGAAGGATAGAAAGAAAGAAAGAAAGAAAGAAAGAAAGAAAGAAAGAAAGAAAGAAAGAAAGAGAAAGGAAATCTTCACTGCTCTTGCAGGTAGCCTTGATAGACAGAAAGAGAGAAAGGAAGAAATCTTCACAGCCCTTTTAGGCTGTCCTAAGCTTGGAGAGCAGGAGCTGACCATGAGCCAAACTAGCATCTCAGCTCACTATCCCTAAACACAATTTCTCCAAGGGATGTTCTTCTAAGCAGTAACCAACCAACAACCAACCAACCAGCCAACAACCAACCAACCAGCCAACAACCAACCAGCCAACAACCAACCCAACCAGCCAACAACCAACCAACCAGCCAACAACCAACCAACCAACCAGCCAACAACCAACCAACCAACCAACAACCAACCCAACCAGCCAACAACCAACCAACCAGCCAACAACCAACTCCAACCAACCAACCCAGGCTCTCAGGGCCTCAACCCTTTTATACTCTAAGAAAAGTTCCCAGAAATCCAAACAGCATGCAATCCCAAGGACCAGCTACACATGGCAAAATGGCTGTGCACAACCAAATTATAGCCACCAGAAACAAACTATCCAAATCAAACTCATAATCTCCACCATACCCAGGACAGGAACAGAAACATAGTTCAAACACTATTTTGCACTTTTAAAGAAATCAAAATAACAAACTTCTTCCAAGCATCCCGTTGCAGGGCCACATTATTTGTGTTTACAAATAAAGTTTTATTGGTATACATCCATGGTCATTCTTTACATATCACACATAATTGGGTTATGAGATCAGAGTGGAATAGTTGCTAGAGACCATATGGTTTACAAAGTAAAAAATACTGTCTAGGCCTTCGTGGGATAAATTTGCTCAAGTGGGTCTAGGTTGTAAAGTTCTGAAGGACAGGGACCCTTTTGAAGATGTCATCTATAGACTGCATCATCAATACTTCTCATTGCTTTAGGTAAGACACCTTACTGTGTACCATGCACAGTGGCTTAAACAAGTCTCCCTAGTTTCCTCTGTGCAATTAACTCGAAAAATATACATTGTCACTTCCAGGTCATTAAATAGAAGTCTAGAAAAATAATGACATTGTCAAAGATCACATAGTGAGCAGCCAGGGAAATACATAATTCATACCCCTGCTTTTACGACTTCAATATCATTAAAATTCCAAGGATACACTCTATTAAAGCAAATAAGCAAATTTTGTAGTGGATATGCTGTCTTCCACATTATCAGAGCTATGAGTCTTTCTAATAGCAAAATAATAATAATTAAGTTTTAAAAAAAAAAAAACGGTGTGCAGGCCACACACACGGTGGCCTGGTACAACTAAGCACTCGGTGAGTGTTCCACTCTGCACCGCTTTTGCCCTGGTTTGGGCCAGCTGTACTGCATGAGCATGCCGTAGCTGATTCCTTTATAATATTTGTAACTGCCATCGTAGAAGCCTCCTTCTCCATCTCGAGGCTCAGCTGGGAAGACCAGGGAACAAATCCAACTCAAGTACCGAGTTAAAAGAGGCACAGGGACAGACATAAATAAATCTGTGAGGGGTTTAGAGATCCAGGGGGCCACATGAAAGACCTTCCCTAAATCAACTCAGGATGGGGCTGCCTGGGTGGGTGGAGACCGCAACATGCCCCAGACATCTGATGGGAAGCAGTGTGGTGGGGAGGAGAGCTACTGGAAATGGTGCAGGTGGGTCTCAGATGAATGAGCACAGGGGCCCTGTGGCCCCCTCTCCTTGTCTGTCTTCCTCCCTGGGTATGCAGGGAAGAGTTCTGTGGGGTGCATATATAATAGGAGATGTGCGTGTAGAATACAATGACAAACAGTAGAATTCTCTATGAAATGATTAATGGCTAACCAGGGTGGAACATGATGCCAGAAGCACTTACCATGAGCATCTCAATCCATCCTTATAATATGTGTTGGTATCAGCCCCACTGCACAGCTATGGAAACTGAGGCTTACGGGGTTTACATAACCTGCCCAGAGTTACGTGAAACTGTGCTGCCCTCTTCACAGTTACACCCTCCAATGAAAGGAAGCTGGCAATATAGGGTATTTCCAGCCAAGGAGCAGGAGGCAGAGCACTGCTGCGTGTGGCTTCCAGTTCTCTGTTCTCTCTAAGCTCATGCAGATGGGCTAGGGGTGTGTCAGATCCTCAGGCAGCAACAGACCCACATGGAGTGGGCATATGAAATCAATCAGCATAGCAAAAAAGGAAATGGTTTAGGCCTCCCTTGTGTCCCACATGTGGAAGGTATTGGAGCAACAGAGGAAAGAGGTGTGAACGTCTCCAGTGCCCCCGGGCAGGGAAAACAGCTTGAGCCCAAGTGGGAAGACAAGATGTGTCTCTCTTTGCCATGGTAATCACTTGGCACTTGGTGCAGCCCAGGGAATGCGGGGGTCCAACTTGGGTTGGTGTGGTTACTATAGTCAGAGGAGGATATCTTCCTCCCCATGCTCTTCCCATCCATTGCCCTTCTGCTGTGAGGTACCTTGAGCAGCCAGAGCACGCAGAAGCCTAGAGAAGAGCCTCCATTCAGTACACACTTAGAGATAAGGCATATCTCAAAATGCTACACAGAATCAGAGGTCGAGTTCTAACCGGAGCTTCTACAAACTCCATCTTCCTCATTCGTTAGGAGACTTGTGCTGTGGACTGACATCGGAGTGAACAGAGGGTTGGAGGGAGCAAGAGATACAGGCATTCTAGATGCTGGGAGCTAGGTCTGTAGCACATGAGAGGATGACTTGGGTACGAGTGGCCTTACCTCTGATGAGACACTGGGACTCAAGCCCTGTCCTCTCCCTGAAGAGTGTTATCAATATGTCCCAGTGAATAAACAATCTCTTCTCTTGCATATGATGAATTCAAATGCTCCCCACTGAGTGCTCTGGGGACCTTCATTCCAATGCTCTGAGCATCACCTTATCGGGTGTCCCATTTGCAGCATTAACTCCCTACCTCCCTGCTTCCTTCAGAAGCATGTGTCAGCCCATGTGTCAGGCTCTCCTTTCATTCACTCTTTTATTTATTCATTCTCCTCCAACAGACTCCAGGACAACACTCTTTCCCACTTACCCCCTCAAACTTAGGGATTGCCAGTTCACACATAAGCCATCCTTCTTGATTTTGTCCCCAGGCTGAAATGGTTGCTATCAGCAGATTCTCCCCAATCTCAACAGCTTAGTGGCTGGGTATCCGCCTCCTGCTAGAAGCCTAACAGCTATCTGTATATGGTAAACACCAAGAAAAATTATCAGTGATTTCTGCCACTGTGGCGTGTTCTTGGCTAATGTCCTAGAATACACAGCAAGGTCCTAGAACCTGTGTTCACCCATCAGCCGCAAGTGAGGAGGGAAGGAGCAGGTTTCTGAGCTCATGTACTTTGTTATGAACAATGTGCTTCTGAAGGGTCTCAGAACTCTGGGGACGCCTTTGTCACAAAATGCTTTTCCTTCAGAGTTTCACTGTATCCACAGATGGGCTAATTATCACAGAGATGTCACACTTCTATCAAAGGATATCTATGTAACTTGCTTCTAAGTTTATAGCTTGACAACCAACTCTTCACAGTACTGAGAGTCCTTCATTACAGATTTTTTTTTTCTTCTTCAATTTTTCTTTGGCAGGTTCCTGAAGTTCAAAATCCAACAAAAACTCACTGATTGAAGTGGAATGTACCAGCTCATGCTAGGAAGGGTCACGCACAGCATGGCATCCTGTGACACAGATACTAAGGCAGCTCGGTCAGGAGCATGTGCTGTGTGACTCACAGTCGACTTGAATTGAGCCTTGTGTGCCAGAGCTTCAACAGGTGTCCCCATCACTCCACTGTACCCCGTGTCCAATGGGCAATGCCAGACTGGGCCAAGAAATCTTTGGGGGATGGGTGCATAAAAATCTCCAGGCTCAACCTGTTGTGAGTTGTCTCTGTAACCCACGCTGTCCACACTTAGTGCCCAATAGCAAGTCCACACCAAAGCCAAGTGGAATTTCAATCACAAAATGGAAGTTAGGGAGGCCAAACAAGAGAAGCACAAAGAGCTAGTCTTAACCAACTTGTTCAAACAGATCAATGCATCACAGAGGGATGTGTCAAACACTGGCCAATAGAGGAGAACACAGAGAAAGGACTAATGGAGTTAGTTGTTCTGAAAGGCAGGCTATGCAGTTCACGGTTCTGTGTCATGTGTTCTAGGCTCTTAAGATTTTTGCACTCATGACCTGACTCCTTTTTATCTGAGACATATTTTATAGCCACTCTTGTATAGATGTGTATAAAATAGGTATATAGATTAAACACTTAGCTGGGGGTAGTGGTGCATGCCTATAATTAACTTTAGTACTTGGAAGGTAGAGACAGGAGATTCAGATATTCAAAGCCAGCCTCAGAGAATTCGTGAATTGGAGGCCAGGCTGGGCCACACGAGACCCTGTGTCAACAAACAAACACCTATCCACCAAACTAAACATGACTGATAAGAAATAATAAAGAAATGTATTTTCTAACACTTCTCCAGGGAAACTATGATTCTACCGTTTATGAAAGAAAAAAACCAATTTGTACACCAGTGAGACGATGTGTGCATATTTATTTTCCTATAAAGAATTATATCTTGGCTGAATGCATGATGTGGCACAGATATAGAATGTCTTCAGTGTTGACTGATAGTTTGACTCAATAATTGTCAGTGTGGAGAGAGGCATATCAGATAAATATACAGTACAAGATGGCAGAAGTATGGTAAGAGCCATTTTCAAGATTGTTAGAAATTTTGTATTTCAAGCCACTCTACATTTAAAAGTATCTTAATGTGACTCAAGTCAGCAACTCTTAAAAATCAAATCTCTAACACAATCTAATCCCATGTTGTTCTAATTTGATTCTTGCTCAGGAGTAATAATAGAGAAATATTGAATGCCTTAGCTTTCTGTAACAGAATCATTATGCCTCTAAACAAGTCGAAAACCTTGTATATATTTCAATAAAAATACCACAATTCATAACACACAATAATGTGGAATCTGGGCCAAGGTATTTGAGCAGTCTTTTAGTGTCGTATGATGTGAAGGCATCCACGGTGCAAAATTCACAAGTTGGATTAAGGAAAAAGGTTTTGGTGGATCGAAGCCTGCAACACAAGGAAGCTCTGCCAGAAACATTTAAGATTTGTTCTTTATGCTTTTGCACTGATCCTTTGCTGTTGCATATTCAGAAAGAGTACTTTGTACTTTTGTCAGGTTTTTCATGACACCACCATTCGGGGTTGTGACCCACAGTTTAAGAAGCTAGACGCGAAATAGTTTTTTCCCCAAATTCCAACCACAGTCTGTAAGTAAACCGGAAGTTACTTTCTCTCTACAAAACAGTATCCTATGAATAATGCAAACTGAAAGGAAGAAATGGCTGCCTTTAATTAGATGGAGATGAACTGGGAAGGAATATAAGAGAACTGTACTGACAGCCTTCCTCCAGCCTGACAGGTGTTGAGTTATACACACATACACACCTTGCCCTAAGATTCAGAGTGATGCATGCAAGATGTATGCATTTCACTGCGGGCACTTCCCCCTCAAACATGTAAAACACTGCACTGTGAATGACCGGTACATGGAACTGTTTATAAATCAAATCCATTGCTAGCTACAAGCTGCTTCAAAATGCTTCAAAAAATAAGATTGATGGAGGAAAGAAGTTAATAGGTAGAAACATAATATAATAAAACAGTCAAAACTGTTGATTGTAGATTGTAGACTATAGATCATCGGCAGGGAATGTGGGTGTCTTCTGTATAATCCTTCCCATTTTGTATATGTTTGAAAAATCTTCACTTGATAAATGTTGAGGAAAGAAAAAACTGCGATTCGAAATTGCCCAAGGCTTCTCATAGGGTTGAGGATGTTGAAACAGAAATAGCCCCATGCTGTAAAATTTATCAATATATTGTCTTAAGGAATTACTGGACTTTAAATGTACAGGACACAGATAATCCAGGTGAAACCAAGTTACCCACAAATAAATCCAACTCACAGAAATGTGTCCCTGGAGAAATCAACAGGTATTCATGTTGGAGGTACCAGGAGGGTCCCAAGACTGAAAGTAGTACATGAAACTTCTACAGAAACACTTTGGGACTTGCTATTGGTGCAGCTCCTACTCATGGCTGTTCCATCATGCCCTTACCTCCAGAGTATAGTTTATCAGTTGCATTGGAGTATGGTTGAGGAATAAAAATTGTAGGTACATAATGTGTACAATATGAAATTTTGATATAGTAGCATTACGAAATGATTCTCACAAGCAACCGGTGATGGATCATACTGTCAAGCCAATGAGATCTACAGTTACCTAGTTAGGCAAGCATCTCGATGTGTTTTTGAGGGAACTTCCACCTGAGTACAAGAACACCATCCTTGGGCTAGGTCTTGGAAAGGAGAAAGCGAGCTGAGCATTAGCGTTCATCTCTCTCAGCTTCCTGACTGGACACAGTGTGACCTGAGGCCTCAAGTTCCTGCCACCATGACCTCCCTGTTTCTAGAGATTGCTGTCACCTCCAGTTGTGAGGCAGAATGAAGCCTTCATTCCTTGCATTGCTTTTGCTGAGTACAGGCACAAGAAAAGTAATTGAACGCACAGGTGATTTGCATTCATTACCTCAAATTTACCTCCATGTAAGCACGTGTGTTGAGAACACAAAATATATGGTCTCTTAGTAAACTTAAGGTATATTATTAACTAGGTTTATTATGACATACATGATACATACTTTTGTTAGAACACAAAGTTTACACGCTTCCATTAACATGTGAACTCTATTTTTGGAGTGAGTGTCAGTATTAGGAGTCTGTTAGCATGTGATTGTTTTCATACAGGATACACAATTCAGAGTGTTTTCCAAAGTAAGAAGTATAACGAATATCATTTCCCTAAAGGACACACCCATGAGTAAAGGAGTGATATATTAGGTTCCCCTGGAAAGGAGAGAGAGGGTGCAGTCTGAAAGAGAATACCTCCTGGACGTCAAAGTTAACAACAGAATCGGCATTAAAATGGAGCTGTAGGGACATGCGCATGCAGCGATGGCTTTGGAATCACACAGCTGCTTCTCTGCCTACTGGGTGTGTGACCTTTGCACAAATGCTCTCTCAGAGACTCGGTTTCTCCCATATGCAGAACAAGAATAACAGAGGCCCTGCCCTTTGTTGTCATTATGAAAATTAAAGGTTGAAATATGTACAAGTCTAAAACTCCAAGGAAGATGAACAGAAAAGATGTCACCTGTGGGTCCAGCCTGTTGGACTGGCTTACAGATAAGGGGAGAGACACCACAGTTAGCACTGGGAGAGAAAGGTCACCACAGGTGGGACCTAAGAAGGCAATGGAGGGGGTTCTAGTGTGAGAGAATTAGAATTGAGACACGGGATCTAGAAATTTCTTGAAGGCAGTCTTGCTGGGAAGAATGTTCGAAGGGAACACACTTTAGAATGAGGGGCCGGTGAGCAAAAATGGGAACTGATTTCCATCCGTATGGGACAGCAGGACATCCCTGAGACCTGGAGGCTCCAGGACAATGCTCTTTGCAGTAAAGTCATTATTTCGAAAGCATCAGCACTGATTTTTAATTTTTATATTTTGTATTTCTATCATTGTTGTTTCTCATTTCTGTAATTCTGGCTAGAAGATCAAAAAGTAGTGATTTCTCTGCTAGGTCAAAGGAGGGCAGTTGGGGAAAAACAGAGAGCCCTGATTCTGGCTTCTGTATAGTGTTTGGGACCCATACGGTCAGGCTGGAGCCATGAGACCCTCAGGGTGCTGTGCCATTGATTCTGTAGTTGCTCCTCACAATGGGTCAAATTTAGATGCATTCTATAACTCATTCCATGCTAGTGGTCATGCCCCCTGGAGGGTGGGTAGGCACTATACCACTGAGTTTTATTTATTTATTACTTTTTGAATACTTTTTTATTCATGCCTTTGTATCTGTGTGTCTGTGTGAGTATATGCCATGAGTGTGCAGGTAGCTGAAGAGACCAGAAGACCAGAAGAAGATGTCAGATCCCCTGCCCAAGTGGTCTCTGGGAATGGAACTCAGATCCACTCAAAGAGCAGAAAGGCTTTTTAACTACTACACCATCTCTCCAGTGCCTTTTTTTTTCTTTTTATTTATAAAGGCCTTGTTGAGTTTCCCACACTAGCTTTAAGCTTACTCTCTAGCCCAGGCTAGCCTTAAACACATGATTTCGTGCCTCAGTCTCCTTCCTGTACCACCACCTCTGGCTCAACATGGCTTCCCATGCCAGCCAAATAGTAGGGTAAAACGATTTCCTTAAGAAGGGGAGATAAGTGTTTTATTGCATTTATGACACATACCACACACACACGTGACACGCAAACAAACCAGCTTTTAAAAGTTTCCAAGGACTGTGTGACGAGAACACTTCTACAGGATCTTTCTGAGAAGGAAGAGGTTGTGAGGTAGAGGCGGAGGCTGGGTGTCTGATGTGTTAATGGGATGACGTTGTATGATAATGAAAAGAAGCTAACCACAGTCTCCCATTGATAGTTTATATACGAACCAAAGGCCAGGGCAGGAATAGTAGAGATTGTGCTTATGATTTCTTTGATAAAGCAAACAGAAAGAAATGTCACTTTATCTTTCTCAAATTCTCAAAACTTTTTGATGCTTTACTTGAAGATGCTTGAAGCTCATTTCTTACACTGATATTCGTCCAAGTCATGGACTATTATTTTTTCCCAACAGCAGACGAATATTTTTATCATTGGCCAGAGAGACTTGGAGAGATTTTATTGGCTTCCAAATCAGGGAGAGAGAGAGAGAGAGAGAGAGAGAGAAAGAGAGAGAGAGGCTGTTTTCTTATCCCCACTCTGTGTTCTACCTGGGAGGCCTGCCTCAAATATTGGCAGAAATTTTTTCTTCCTGTCAGCCTTTCAGGTCTATGAAAATTTTCTGAATATTTTTATTGAAGTGTTAAAAGGAAACACTTGTCATGTAAGCCTAAAGGAAAATTTGTACTTTTTTTTATCTGTAAAGAAGCAGACATTTGAAGCGAGACCTTTACAATTCTGAACTTGGAGCACTGATCCTTTCTTTAACTAACTTCGCATATTCAAGTCACAAATCTCAAGGATTCTCCTGTCTGTTTCAAAAGAAAATAGGTCCAAAAATAATTCCTCACAATAGGAATCCAGGTTTACCAGGAATTCTATAGAAATGGATTTATTTTTCCTGTTGGACTGTTAGTTGAATTAGTGTGCGAGGCAGTGCTATAGCAACACATGACCTCCCACGTCCGAGCAGCTCATAAAACCCAACGTCCTTTTCCCACTTATATTGTATGTTGCACATGTCTCTTCAGTACTAATAGCTGCATCAGGAACAGCCTCGTACAGATAGTGTTAGCCCAGCGATGTGAATGTGAGTTTGGCCCGATCCTGGCTCTTCCTAGAGGCCAATTCCAGAGGCAAGCATTCTAAAAAGTTCTAGAATGTGCTTGGCTATGCACATCTTAAATAGAGCTCTGAACTCTGGTATGGATGAATGGCAGAGGGTATAAACTGGGTATGGAATTTCCATGTAGATTACTCTCCTCCTTGAGTCTTCTTACTTGTGACAGTCACAATACCGAAGTCTGTGCTGTAGTGAGTGGGTAGCGATTGGGTACCCTACTTGGAATCATTACTCAAGAGATTATCCTAGTCAAGGGGACGTTGTTGTCTACTGCAAATCATCCACAGGTACAAAACTAATTTGTTCTTTCTGAGAGGTATAACAATAGTGACTACAGTTGAATGAGCATTCCCCAAGTTCAAAGTTCTTCATATATGCGAACTACTCGGATCCCACTTTACCTGGATGATATGAGCACAATAATGCTTTTTTATTAACAAGTGAGAAAGCTAACATTTAGGAAAATTAAGTAACCCAATAAATAAAGTCTTCAGTAAATCACTTTGGGTCATGGATTTTATTACAGCAACAAAGATTATTGTGTGTGGATGTATGTGCACACATGTGGGACAGCAAGCATTTGAGGATCAGAGGATGATTTGTAGTCAGCTGTAGGATTTGATTCTCTCCCTTGACCATGTAAGCTCTAGGGTCAAACTTTGTTTGTCAGACTAGGTGGCAAATGGTTTTACCTACTGAGCTATCTTGTCAGCCTTGAGTGTACTTTTCTATAACTCCATGAAGGCTGTTTTCTGGAGTAACATTGGTGTGGAATCAGCCTCATGTGAGGATATACAAATCCTCTACTGGGAAAAGATGGTGCTCTGGTCCCTCTGATGTTCCTGAATGAGGCACCAGCAATATTTTGGAAATATATTCTTGAATTAAAATTTTAATTTTAATTAAATTTTTATTTAACATTTTAACATTTACTTAACATTTTAAATTAAGCAACTTTCACTGAAATTGAAAGAGTGTCTCAAACCTTCTCTTTCCTAGAAGACATAAAACATTCACCAAAAAGTAATGGATCTATGATGATGTAACTGAACAATAAAGACCCAGGAACACACCTGGAGGTCTTGGCACAATGCTGTTGGAATCTGAACGGAGTAGACTGAAGGCCAATAGTCCTAGGGACAGCCAGCCTGTCCACAGAACTCAGTGACAGTCAATTCTTACAACCACTCCACTTTTCTGATTTTGGCAAGACAGAGAGAGCTGAGTGTTTCTGAATTTACCGAGCAAGTGAACGGCAGGCCGAAGCCTTGGACCCAGCAGACTGGTTAAGAACTTGTGACCACAAGCTTTTATACAGTGTTCTTTCTGGAGAGCAGTGAAGCCTCTGTAGAAAAGCACATTGCTCCATGAAAGCCTCTCCTTCCCTAGTCAAGGGATGATTTCAAGTTATTTCAAGCAGCGGGGAGATGATAGACTCAAGTTCCACTTTGTTCAGTGGCAAACCAGTCAGAAGGCAGTGAGCACTGTGCTTGAAATTTTTCAGGTATGGAAAACAAGTGTTAGCTTTTAACCCGATAGGCCATGTTCATGTGTCAAATGCTTTCTAATCATGCTCAGCCCAATTTATGCATCAAGTCTCATGATCTCCTAGAAAACTCTAGCATTGAATACTGGTCTTGTCTGCCTTTCTCTTTCTTCCTCTTCCTCCTCCTCTTCTTCCTCCCTCTCATCTATATAATGAAAGTCAGGTTGCATACCTCTAGGTATCTTCTGGTAATAGCATTTTTGTATTTGATGACTACAGACGTATCTGCTCATGGAGGAAGCCTTTACTTGCTAAGGAATGTCTTTGCTCACTAGGGGAAGGCTCTCATTAAACAGAACTTTAAAAAGATTATCTAAACTTAGGCTGATTGCAACCTAATGCATTTGTTTATTATCTGCAGGACAAAATGTCCTGAAAATGAGGTCACATGACTAACGATATACTTTACTAATAACTGGGTAACCCCACTTCACAAGGCCTGGCCCTTTAGCGGGAACAATGAATGAGCTTGACTCCTTCTTCTCCCAGGGCCAAGATAAAAATCTCAAGGTATCCTTTAGATGTTGTAATCTGCTTTGAACTTTGGCTCAAGCTATTTTCATGAACATCCTCTGTCTCCACTGGGGTAGATACTGTAGAAGACAGAACACTACAAATCACTTTGTTTAAAGTTACCGAAGAAAGGGGTGGGGGTGAGTGAAACCAACCCAGAGTCTGCTGTTAATTAAAAGCAGCTAGTGATGTGCAGCCATTTGTCTGGGGCATTTCTGACTGGGTTGGTTCCTTGACAGCTGCACTTTCCTCCCTGTGTGTATGGTTTGAACTGAGTCCAATGTGAAATCGCTAAATCTGAGATAGCTGTTGTTTAAACGGGAGAGGGAGGGGGCACTTTTCAAGGGAGAAGGGAAGATGAGTCTTGTATCATATTGAAAAAGTTACTGTTTGTAGATAATTTTCACTGGGTCCCTCAGAGTGCCTCTGGCTGCTTTTGGATCATGCACCGATGCTTTTCATTGCACAAATATCAAAACTATACTTCCTCCCTTCTTTCCCGAGGGACTCCTGCCATAAGCAGAGGAAAACTAGGATGAAACACCTGGCCTTGCTCGGAAGATGCAGGGAATAGGTTAACTTCACAACTGAATACTCCCTAGAGTGGGATCCATTTGGATGTTTCTTAACGGAAAAAAAAGGACCCCCCAACATTAGGGGGCCTTAACAAAATTACTCACACTACAAAAATTTTCCTTCTATTTTAGGTTCATAGACATTTGTTGTGTAACAAAAGATAACCAAAATGTCTATCTCTGAATATCAAAGTAACTTAAAAATGAGATATCCCTACTTTCTAAAAGACAAATTGACATTACAGGTATATTAAAAACAAAAACCAAAAACATGGCTATATGTTTACGCATATCCTAAACTTTTGGGTCTGAATTATTTTGTTAACACAGTATACTTTCTAACAGCCACCAATCATATTATAGCCACATAAAATATAATATGTTGTTATATATATACATACATAAAGAGAGGAGAGTGCACTGATGATGGATAGATGATAGGTAGCAGAAGGATAGATAGATAGGTAAATAGGCAATGCATAGATACATAGGCAGATGACAGCTAGATATATAGATAGGTAGTAGGACAGACAAAAATAAATACAGAAGTAGATGATACAAAAATATATGAATAGATACATAAGCATGATAAATAATAGAGATATGATGAGTTAGATAATTTATACATAAACAGAAAGATGCATAGACATATAAACAGAATAGATATATGATATATGCGTTGGTGGATGACAGACAAATAATAGAATAAACAGATGATAGATAGATATATGGATATATATATATGTGTGTGTGTGTGTAATACATAACATAGAGATGGTAAGACAGAGACATAGATACACAGGTAGAAGGTAGATTAGATACATGATAGATGAATAAACAGATGCATCTATAGATTGTAGACAGATAACAGATGAGAAATAGCCATGGCAACCATAGAAATCAAGATCACAGAAACAGACGAGCATAGAGTGTGGAGACAGAACGGGGTTAGAATCCCAGCC
Source organism: Cricetomys ansorgei (assembly GCA_026225945.1). Lineage (NCBI taxonomy): Eukaryota > Metazoa > Chordata > Mammalia > Rodentia > Nesomyidae > Cricetomys > Cricetomys ansorgei. The sequence continues at coordinate 34,906,490 of JAMJFZ010000199.1, forward strand.
TCACCTTCAATAGCTTTGTGAGTTGGCTTACTCAACCCTCAAGGCTTCAGTTTTTCATTCAAAAACTAAAAATTTATTTTTTTATTATTATTGGAGGTTGGGAGTATACCATGGCACAAGTGTTAAGGTCAAAGAACAGCTTTGTGGAGTCAGTGGGTTCTCTTTTGCTACCTTTATGTAGCTTCAGGGATCCCAGGCCACCAAACTTTCAAAGCAAGCACCTTTACCCATGGAACCATTCAGCTGTCAATGTCTTCACTTTTTAAAATGAAAGAATGAAAGCACCTATCTTAGGATTTTCAATACATTGGGGTAAGAATTTTTTAAAAGTCAAGTAAAAGCCACTTGATTTAATGTCTGGTACACAAGAAATGCTAATGTCACAAGCTCCTGTGATTGTTTTCATAATTTCTCTTGATGACAGTTCCCAGGAACTGGTGTTCCAGAGAAGTTGAAAGATATCCCTAAATGACTCCATATGTCCAAAGGAATCAAACACCAGCAAGCGCAAAATACCTGTCAGTGATTCCATTTCTATGCCAACCTTGCTTTTCTAGAGTGATAGCTCTAGAAAATATCCAAAGAGTGATCCTGGGATAGACACCAGGAAAGTGTATGAACTGGTGATTTCTCTCACGTGAATCTGCAAGCCTTTCAAATGATGATTATTGAATAAGAACTTTTCAGTGACGGGCAGAGTAAATATTTCCACGTTACTCCTTCTGTGGGATGCTGTGGTTTTATATTTGCTTGTTTGAATTGGGTGCTTTGTGGCTTGATGGTTTTAACTTGTGTTTCATTCTAAATAATCACGCATTAATCTTAAATGACAACCAGATTTTTGTATTTGTAAGTGTGCTATTGTTGGTAATAGACTACATACCAGTTTGAGCTCCTGCATCTTCCCTAGAACAAAGTTACCTATGCACCAAACTATTTGTCTCAAACGCAGGGCAAGTTGCTGAAAAACACACATTCTTACTAAAAATCTAGGTTCGAATTCTTATTTGAAATGAATTAGCAAAACTAGTTTTAAGAGTCTATGATCTGGGGACCATGGAGACAGCTCAGCTGTTGAAGTGCTCACCACACAAAGGAAAGGGCCTGGATTTTCCCCAGAATCCGTGCACAAATAAGCTGGGCATGGTGACAAGAATCTGTAATCCCAGAGCTGGGGGTGCAGAGACAGAAAGATCCCCAGGTCTCACGGGCTAGCCAGCCTAGCCTAATTGTTGAGTTCTAGTGAGAGACCGTGCCTCAAAATAAAGGGGAAAGTATCTGAGGTACAAATGACATTGAAGGTTGATCTTTGGTCTCCACATGGATCCACAGCCATGCACACACATAAGCATGAATCTACACTACCTCTGTAAACACACATGCATACACACATATATACACACACAGAGAAAGAGAGAATGTTATAATTAATCCTTTAAAAACAAACATGTTTCATAAGTGTGTGCTTATCTATAACATATTTGCTTAGGTATAAATATTTGCTGACTATTGTTGAAAGTTTCTGATGTGGTTACTACATTTGCCAAAGACAATGAACGTGACTGTAGGTGGTTAAATCACAGCACTGTGGAGTTGGTCATAGCAATTGCAGGTGTAGAATGTGAATTCAGTTTGGTTGAATGATTTCTTTTCTTTCTGAATATTACACAGGTTGATTAGCCAAACCCAAAAATATGGATTCCAAAATGTTTCCAAATATGAACCTTTCTGAGCTCTGAGATGTCACTACAAATGGAAAATTCTAACCCTGACCTCATATGGCAAGTTGAACTAAAAATTCAGGCAGAGGCAAAATAATTACATACAATTACCTTCCTGCTAACTGTATGTGGGGTATACAAAGAACAAATGGCTTCCATGTTCTGACTTGGTTCTCATGCCCAAGACAGCTCATTATGTGCATGCAAATTCTCTAAAAGCTGGCAAAAACATAAACAAATTAGCAAACAAACAAAACCTACTGAAGCACTTATTTAAATTAATTACTTAATGGTTTGGATTTTTTAATACAAGGGTCTTTTGTTGCCCAGACTGGCCTCAAGCTCACCATATAGCCCTGCACTCCCGATCATCTCCCCTCCTCTCAGCCACTGGCATTCCAGGGGCTCACCAGCATGCCTGGCTCCTGGAACACTTTGGAACCCAAGCATTTTGGATACAGTAGACTGAATGTATCCTAGCTCTATGCAGTCCTAGAAAAAAATGCCAGTCATCCTTCTAACACGTAGATGCTAGGGGTAGATTGAGTATGCTCTTCACTTTCCCTGAGACACCAAAGCACTTCCCAAGCACCTCCTAACTCTTGCTGCTCCTTTGAGGTTGGTTTCTCTTCACATCATCTCAGGCCATTTTTCTTTGACACAGGTGTCTTTCACCTTCCCACCCAAAGACAAGTCTGATGCCAGAGACATTGTTTCCCCTCCACCCAATTCAAGTGATCCACGGTTGTCAGTGACTTTGTGGGTTAGGTAGATGACAGCCACCACTAACTTCCTTCTTCCTTGTTCTTTTCTTTTACAAAAGTTTCTTTATTATCGCTGAGTGTGTGTGTGTGTGTGTGTGTGTGTGTGTGTGTGTGTATGTGTTTGTGTGTGTGCAAGCACATAGGTATATGTGTTCCATGGTGCATGTATAGAGGTCAGAGGGCAGCTTTTGGGAGCTGGCTTTTTCTTGCCCTGGAATAGGGAGATGAAACTCAGGTCACCAGGTTGATATGAGGCACATTGACCCACTGAGCCACCTCACCAACCACTCCTCTCTGTTTCTGATTTCTACATTTTTAGTAGGTCTCTTTAATACCAGCTCCTTCTTAGGGCAAAAATTGGAATTTTCTATCCATGAATTAGTAAACACAAATGGTCTACTTGGATAAAAATTTCAAGTCATTTTGCTGCTTTATTTCATCTATCTAATCTGCTCTTTTGACCCACTGTGACCCTGTCTGACTCCACTGGTTCAGAATCTGCCCCTTTCAAATTCCTTTACTCCATTGGCTTGATTAAGCACCACAAACCTCTGCCTTCCAACCTTCTGTACTCATCCAAACTCCAGCACAGTGTCAATGTTTCAAGGCACCTACCTGTGTCATGTCTGGGTTCCTAATACTGCCTAGCAACCCTTTCATCTATTGTTAGCTGCTGATTGTTCATTGCTCTTGAATGTCTGTTAAAAATCTCCACAACTGGATTCTGTTGTGCAGTGGTAGCACATCCTTTAATCCCAGCACTTGGGAGGCAAAGGTAGGCAGATCTCTGAGTTTGAGGCCAACCTAGTCTCCAGAGTGAGTTCCAGGACAGCCAAAGTTTATAGTAGAGAAACCCTGTCCTGAAAAACAAAAAAAGAACCAGATTCCTCTCCACTCATCATCTCTGCTCCACCCTCATGCTTCTCCTTTTCCACAGGATCCTGTATTTCAGATCATCGGATTCAAGTTTTCCTGCTTCAACGCTTCCTCCCAGACAGGCTTTCACCTGCACTCATTGGTGCTGTCTCTCCATACCTTTGCAGATTAGCAATATCTGCTGACTTGCATGCTTTTAGCATTTCTCATTCCTTCCTTAGAACAGTGTAGCCTGACTTCATCAACAGACTCCAGCACTGTGATTCTCTCAGGGAGGCTCAATCAGGCTTTTACTGAAAATTCTATGGTCACATTCAGTCCCTAACTCTTGGCTTGCCAATGATGAAACAATTAGAAATGCAGGTAAAGGATCTGCTCAATGCCAAATGGAGGACTTTGTGTGGTAAACTGAGGCACATGGACTTTATTTTCAAAATCCTGCAAAGGTCTTGAGCGTCTTCTTCTCTGAAGCTGTTTGCACCCCTACCTGATTTAATATCTCCTCCCTCTGCTTTCACACTCTCTCTTTTCCAGAAGCACTTTCTTGTGCCCAACAGTGAAATACTGTTACCCCAAAGTCTCTGTTCATCTCTTGTCTTCTGGCTTTGTCTGCTAATTCCCCATGATTTCATTCATTCCTGTGCTTTCACGTGCTTTCTAATCAGACATAGGTTATTCCCCTGTGGACTCTTAAAGCCGGATCCGAGTACCAGACTTCAGACTTCTATACCCAGCTGGTTATTTTGTACCATATAAACTGCAGGTTTCTCCTACTTTATCTTCCTTGTGCTGAATTCATGGTCTCTCCACAAACATGTCTCTGTATATTCTCTATCAATTCACTCATAACTGGAAGACATGGGACTTGAGGTTGTATTTTGCCTGCCGTCTCCTTCACCTGTAACTAGTTACCCCCAAGCTCTGTCAACTGGAAGTACACTGATGTCTTGACTTCACCCACCTTTTCTCCTCCCACCTCCATGAGTAGCTATTCCACCAGCCTTGCAAAAGAATGCAACCGTTTCATGCCTAGATTAAGATAAGAGCCTCCCAAAGACTCTTCCACCATCAGTATCGCTGCTCTGAAAGTCATTCCCTGGAGACACCAGAATTATCTAGTCCCAGCAAATCCCAAACATGGTATTCTGCTATGAAGGAAGCCCTTGGAGGCTGATACCCATCTGAAAGAAAGCCCAAGTTCCTCACAAGGCCTTCCCCACCCCCACCCTCCCCTGGAAACTCTGACTCTTCCTGACTCACAGGCTTCAGCAGTGTGGAACTCTTAATGTCCATGGAATGCCTTCTCCACCCTCTGCAAGTCTTCATGAAAGGTTTTGTTGGAGTTGAGTGATTACTATCCACCCCCCATGTCTCTTATGACACCAAAGGCTAGACTAAGCTTCCCCCACCTCACAGAATGAAGCCTTATGACAATCTTTGGTATTTCATTTACTTTATCAAAGGCATATACTGTGAGGTGTATATGTGCATATACATATTACAATAGATGCTAGTTGTCTGTGAACATCGTAAGTCTGGAAATGCAACATTGTCACTATCTGTGACACTGCAGCGGCAACCGCAGGATACGGACAGAATGAGGTACTTGTAGGCTATGCAAAAGTTCTCACTTCTGACTTACGGACATAAAGCAATTCTATTGTCTCTCACATTGCAGAGTAAGGAAACAAAGGCAATATATCAATGAATCAGAGGACTTTACAAAGTACTAAGTCATTCAACATAAAAACGTACTAAGCTCCAAATAAGGTACGAGAAAGCTTTAGGTCCTGAAAATAGAAAGAAATAGGAAAGGATTCCTGCCAACATGGAGTTTGTAACTGAAATTCAAATTAAACACGTGGCAGAGCGAAGGTGTTGCTTCTGTGAGGAGGGCAAGGAAGGCTTCTTTCAGGATGTTCAAGTCTGAATAATGACATCAACCCTGCAGTGCTGGTATTGGGAATCTGGAAAAGTAGAGGAAGACAATGAGCTGAGGGGCACATGTGTACAGAGATCAGTTGGCATAGTTGTTAGAGCAGTGGAGGAGACCCTCACCCATCCCCACTGCACACACGGTCCCCTGGAGTCCATTCCTCTCTAGACAGTGATGCCGGTCAACACCCCGCCCAGGATGATGACAGCTTGTCCAGAGATCCCCATGTAGAGGCCTTTCTAGGAAGGCCTTCTTGGTAAGGTAGCTTCTTTACCACCATTTGCAGACCTGAAGATCTGGATTTCATAGTGTTTCCATTAGTTTCTAACTGATAAGAATGGTTGACCATGCCTAAGCCTAGTGGGAACACAAGACAACGCACACTGAGCACTGGCTTTCCTCCCTGGTGTCTGGAATTCTTGTATGCATTGGAGAGACGATGCTATATGAACATCCCAAATGAACACCTTGAGTGCTGGGTCTTCTTTGCTTTATCAATTCATATGTACCACAGCAGGCCTCTGGTGGAGGGGGTAAGCACATCCTGGTGACTGTGCTGGGAAGGAAGGCATCTATATTTGTGTCTGACTTCCTCCCCTTTTCACATCATGAACCCTTCTGCTTTGTTGGCTTTCCTTGGCATCTTTTCACTATAATCAATTCTACCTGTGGGTTTGGCTCCATGTTGAGTCTTGCTAATATTTCTAGTGAATCATTGACCCTAAGAGCTATCTGGGGACACTGGATTCAAAGCACATAGTTATATTATCTATGCCATTTTTGAAGAAAGATTAAATGATGTTCAATGAATGGGTTGAATGGAAGTGGCAAAAAAACACAGGGGAGGGTATAGGAAAGTCCAGATTTTCAAAATGACAGACAACAAGACTGTGTGGTAATGAAGCTGTATGTGGGCCCCATTCTGGTTAGTTCTTTTCTCATGTTTTTAATCACACATTGCTTAGGAAATATTTAAACACGCTACTGAGTATAAATCTAAGATACTTTCTTCCTGAAGTCATTCTTTCTGTATTACAGCAAAACCGATTCACAAAACTATCTTTAAGACATCTCAAGATTACATCATGCCACCATTCAATAGATAGTCATCAGATACAAATGTTTCATGGTACTGAGGCACTGTGAAGGTCACGGCGACTTAAAGATGACAATGCCAATCTGCTTCTTGTTTCAGAGAGCTCGCTCAAAGGAAGAAAAATCCTCAAGTGGGATCAGTAAAAGAACTCTGTTCAGATGGCAGTCTCCGGAGCCCTGGCCACCCAGAGGCATATGTGCTATCCACAGCTATGCTTCCGACAGGTGAACGCAGAAAACAGAGAGGTGAGTCAGCTCATGGGGATTCCTGAAATAGCACTGAGTCATTAATCACTGATATCCTGGCCCCATCCACTGAGCAACTGGGAATGAATAAGCAAAGAAAGTGAACTAATAACCATCAGAGGATGGAAATACCCCTGGGGACATTTGTTGAGTCAGTACAAGGACATGGAAAACTTCAGCAGTCATCGGTTCAAATGGAATGAAAGCAAAGCAGAAAGCATTTTCCGACATCTTGAGCTCCAACTGAGAACTGCTGGACGGCATCATGCTTCTGGATTCTGTGCTTGCGTTGGGAATTGAAGAAAAGAGAGGATGGAGAGGAATGAAATACTGCTTGGACCTCAGTGGGGTCTAGATTTATGAGATGAGATAACCTGTGTCTGATATGCGAGTTACATTGATGTATAAAAGGCAAATTACAATATGGAAACAAATTGACAGCAGAAATGACTGTGGGAGGCTGATGGGAGGAGATGTGGGCCTTAGAGGAACTAAATGCCTGGAAATGGCTTTAGGGCTTTAAACTGCAAATTAGAATGCATGCTGTATACACTGTTTCAAGACACTGACATGACTGGAGAGAACATCAAAGCAGCACTAATGTTGGTACTTCTCATTTGTAGAAACTTCTTATTAAACCTGGAGCCTCCAAATTTATATAGTAAAGACACTAATGTTTCTGAAATGTATAGCCCCAATTTTCACTGATTTCCACAGAAAACTTTAAAGTTGTACTTCTTAAAGAAATATTAAAATTCCCCCTTTATGTACGATAATTTTGGAACCTGATATAAACAACTATTTTAGATAAAACAAAACAAAACAAAACACTACTTTTCAAAATACTAACTGCAAAATAACCAGGTAAGTCAGAATGGTGAACTGATGTTTGTTGCTTGCACATTTCAGTCAAAGATGCTTGTTTGAGAAAAAAATGATTGTTCGAGATTGCTCCCTGTTGCTGTGGCAAATACCATGACCAAAGGCAGCTTAACAGATGAAAGGACTTGTTACATTTGTATGTTATAGTCCACTATTGAGGGATCATGGCAGGAACTCAAGGTGGAAGCTTGAAGCAGAAACCAAGGAGAAGCTGCTTTACCAGTTTGCTCAAGTTGCTTTCTTAAACAGCCCAAGCCTACCTGCATAGGGATGGTGCTGCCCACAGTGGACTGGGCCCTCCCACATCAGTCATCAATCAAGATAATTCCCATAGACATGTCTACAGGCCAACATGATGGAAGTAATTCATCAGTTGAGATTCCCTCTTCCCAATTGACTCTAGTTTGTGTCAAATTAACAACTAAAGTGAGCCACTTCCATAACTAAGTCATTTTAAGAAACATCAATAGCCTTCATACCTTCATTTTTTTCTGCTTTCTTTTATTAAGAACTTGTTTCTGTATGGTTATATTCAGGAAGTAACTTCTAGAAAAGGTATAGAGAGTTGCCGGGAGAAAAAAAATGCAGCGGGACTCTAGAGATCTCCGGTGATGGGTCAGGACAGTCCTCATTAAGACCTTAACATTAGACAGAGAGGTGAGCAAGACCCTGCCATTTGTGCAGTGTCACATCTGACTCTTTGCCTTGAATTCATGTTCTTTGGTATTGGACTCTTAACTATCCCCAAGTCCACCAGCCCTCCTAGCCTCTGAGCCTTATGTGATCATTCCTCTGATGTCTGCTCTCTGTTTTCCTTACGTCTTCTCTACCATGCCCTGACACTTTCCAAGAAGGCTTAGGATCCTTCCACTGGACTTACATTTCACCTAGAAAAAGTGTCACACACACTGTCCCCTCAGAGCAGAGTTCTTTCTTTTCCTTCTCTGACAATATTAACACACGTAGACATGTGCATGATAGTAAATAACAAAACTGAAAGATCCAGTTCTTACTATGGATGTGTTTGTATATGTGCGTGTGTACATGTATGTGCAGTGCATGTGTATGTATGTGCATATGCAGAAGCCAGAGGACAACCAAGTAGTTTTCCTCGGCTCTCATCCACACTTGCTTTTATTTGAGACAGGGCTTCTCACTGGCCTGGAACTTGCCAAGTTGTAAGTGCCAGGATGCAGGTCAGGTTCTCATGGGCCACTCAGGCTACCTAAAGGACTTCAGTGCTATGCCTAGAACCTGTCTCTTTCTTCACAGTGCTGAGATTACAAGTACTTTTAAATGTGGGTTCTGGGTTTGAACTCAGGTCCTTATGCTTACGTAGCAAACACTTTACTGACAGAGCCATCTCACCAGCCCTTCACCATTGCTTGCCTTAATGACTCAGCGAGCGTCTGTTCCCACTTCAAATGTGACAGTATCCACTCGCCCAGTCAGTTCTTTTCCTCTAATGGAACTGGACTCAATCCAACAGCTCTCTGATTGCGACAGATTGCCCCATCCACATACCCTCAGCTTTCCCCCAAGACTCTAAGCTACCTGAAGCACTTTCTGCATCTTTAACTTTTTGGTTTTGCACTCGGTGTAGCACTTAGCACAGAGAGAGTGTTCAACAAGATTTTATCAAAGGGATGCATTTTAATAACACCCATTCCTTCACTATCATGGTGTGCAGAGTCACTGCGGTCACCTCTCAAGTATTTCCTCTCAGGCCAATATGCTCAACGGAAACAATGGCAAGATTTTCACCGTGAGTACCACATGCCAAGTACTGCTCTAAGGTCTAATAGCATCTTCTTCAATCTTCTTTCAAATCCCAGGGAACTGGGTGCCATTCTTAAGCTCATTTTAGAGATGGATAGACTAGAGGTAGAGCTCATTGGCCCAAGCAGCAAGGCTTCTGTCCAAAGCCCACACACTTAGGATGAAGCAGAATAGAGACTGAAGCCTAGGGGACTTGCTGTTAGCCCACACTCATCACTGCCTTCCGTTGCTGCGCTCGGCTCCGTAGATTCCCATTTAGGGAAGGCACATGATGACTATGAAGCACAGCACTGCTTTCTCTCCCTTAACGTAATGCGTTCTCAGGAACACGGCTCTTCCACCACCCTGATGGGGAGAAGTGACACAGTCAACAGCCAGGGAAAAGTGGCTCCAGCATTCTTAGGCCCTGGAGGCCAAGTGCAGCGAGGCTGCAGAAGGGAAATAACCGAAAGGAAAATAGATGACTCTGCACTGGAGGAAGAACAAAAATGACAAACTTCTGGCTGCTGTTTGCTGTTGAAAATGGAATGCTGGGAAACTGCGATTAAGAGAGGCATGCTGTGGGCACAAGAGAGAGGAATTCTGGATCACACAGGAATTTGCCTTTTCCTCAAATGTTTAGAATCCTGTATTCGTACCCTAGACTGGAGCAGGACCAAACCAGTTAATACCAGAAGTCTTAGATCTTGAGAATTCTATTTCAATAAATAGCTACTTGTGGGCTCGACTAAACTGTGAATTTTTAAAGGAAAATATGAGTAGGAAGTCATAGTTTGTTTCCTACAATGCCTGATGCTTCCATCCCCTTCTCCACAAATGAAAGGAATATTTTTTTTCCAAGGACCCAGAGGGAGACAATGTCCTTGGTGATTTCCTTGGCTTGGAATCTCGTTAAGGTTATGAAATTGTGCCTCTGCCCACAGAGCTCATGAGGCCATTGTTAAACAATGACCGGCAAGGATTCACTGGGTTCATGAGAACCTGCTAAGCACAGAAGCCATTCTGCCCAAGGGCCCCTCTCTGTCTTCCCATCTTATTTGTGTACTACTGACTTTCAGTCTTTATCAATGTTTGAAAGCAAACAAGGTATATTTCTTTTCATGAAAATTGATGACTTAAGGTGGAGAGTGAGAAGCTGTGGTGGATGATTCTGGAAACACAGTGAAATATCCTGTCTTCACATAAATGTTTATGGAAGCAGGAAGACTGAGGAAGAAAAACACGGCAGAATGTTGCATGACTCACAGGCTGAGTGGCTTCTAAATAAAGCATCTCTCAGAATTTCCCAGGAGGTGCTCTATGTGAGCAGGCAGCAAGCTCCACGGGGCAAGGAGACGAGGTTTAAAATAATTTTTGAAACATGCACCCGAAAGTCACTCCAGGGAATTATTCTGTTCCCTTTGAGGTTCAAGAGAATACATGCACCAGAGGAGAATAGAGAATCCTGATGAATCTTGGATGTCCCAATCTAGCTGGTGCTGGATCTCAGGCAGCTTCCAGCTCCTGGTTGGGCTACTTTATAAAGCAAGAGCTGAGGGCCAGTCCTATTGCTGACTCAGAGATCTTCCTGTCACAGAGCCTCTCCAACTGATGATCATTTAGTTTAATTTTAGATCTTGAGTGCTGGAGCTGGGAATGTTTGCAAACCAGAAGCAGGCCCCATTGACATTGGCATGTGAATTTGGAAAGGAAGTTTGCAAGTCTTAGAGCCCTAACACTGCCCAGTCTCTTGTACCCCATAATATTGTGAATTTGGAACAAGTTAGAAGAGATCATCTTTTGGCACTACTCTGCAAGTGACAGGCACTCCTCCCGACTTTAGAGCTCATAGATTGAAACATAGTATTGTTCTTCAGACTCGAGATTTTCTGATTAGAAAGATCTAGAAAGTTCTAGAAAGTTGCATACTAGAATTTAATTTTCTCCTCATTTAAGTCAATGGATCTTGAATTTATTTAGACATATGTTAGTAACAGTCTCCAGATTCTTGTTACAATTTAGTAATGATGGCCTCCTGGGATCTGATAACGAATTGGCCATGTCATATCAGGTGAGCTAGTTAGAACAATTACTTCTGGTGCCTCATATTGAGAAGCAGTTAAGCAATAAAACAGTTCAAAGGAATAGTCACTGTCTGGGATGGGTTCAGCTGTATGTTCAAACGGTCATAGTACTCAATGAGCTGATTTGTTCTGAGTTGCCAGATCAAACCAACAAAAGCTCAGGACACTGAACTTTCGATGAACACAAATGTATTTTAGGTGAATGCCTGCTCCATGCCTAGTTTTTTTTTTTTTTTTAATTTTTTTTATTTGCTTTACGCTGGCGAAAAATTTAACATGGAGACTCTGTATTTTAAATGGCGACACAATGAGGTCCGTTTTTGAGTTACTGTGTATTAAAAACATGTTTTGGGTGTTTCCCCTCCAAGAACTGGGGAGTCTAGCTGAAGGATGTCAAAAATATTTAGTAGAAGCAAGAGGCTAGCTATTCTGGATGGGCTATACCCAGCCATTGACACATACTGTAAAACTACACCACAGAAAGCCAGAGTAAAGTGGGTGTACAAAAAACAGTGGGCCCGCTTCAGAAGTCCGAGGTGACAGGACACTTCCCCGAGGCAGGATCTCAAGTCTGCCACTTCTCACTTTCCTCCACTGTCTTCCATTGTCTCCCGTGAGGGCAAGAAAGGAAAGAGATGGGGGCGGGGTGGGGGTGTTCCGGAAGTATTTTAATGTACATTTGTTTTGGCATTAGCTGAGTTCTAGACATGAAAACAATCTCCTGCTCTTAATTTAGGCCATGTGCAGCAAAGCTGTACACTGGGAGATCTGGCTTTTACTAAGAGCCATTAGCAAGCATGTTTGATCACAGGAAGTCGAGAGCAGTGGCTACTTTTAAGAACACAATAAATGCTGACTGGCCTCTAGACAGAGGGTCCAGATTTGTGTGTCAGTCATTTTGTAACTTCTTTGCTCTGTGGCAAATGGGAGATAGGACCGGGAGGAAGATTCCCAAGCCCACTCCCAAATGTGGGCAAGAAGCCTGTCCTGCTCAGTTCAGAGCGCTTCCTTCCTGTCCAGGGAGGCGAGTTGCTGAGCCCGTTACTGGGCAAGTAGCCACGTTTGGATATGGCCTTAGATAGCCTGCAGCTGGGCTGAGTGGGCGTCCCTCAGACTCAACACAGGCAGCTCCCACCATCCTGCCAGACAGCTGAATGGAGCTTCTGAGTAGAGCCTTTGATTTATCAACGGCTCTGGGTACTATAGTTCAAATCCTAGGAAGCAGAGCTGTGACAGATGAAATTCTAAGCACACATCTGTGAGTTTCTAACTACACACACACACACACACACACACACACAGACACACATACACACACACACACAAGAGGCATGAAAAACATGGCTCTCCTGGTGGTGAGGACTGGACCGGACGGTGTGCCCCCCTATGCAGTCTCCTGCCTTTTTACCTCAGTGTGTGGGATCAAACTGAAGCTTGCCAGTAAGTCATGGGATACAGTTACTCTTACATGGATGACATCTCTGATTTGAGACCATCAAGGGGACGATGCTAGCATTTCTGGGAAAAGCCTGAAGTGGATTTTTTTTTTCCTTCCCACTGATTGTTTTCATGTGTGCTGTGGGTTGGATTCTGAAGATAAGGGATCGGGGACTCTATAGAGGAGCCTGAGACATCTCATATTCTTCCCCAGAATTTCATGACTGATCTGATTGTGAAGACTACATCAGCAAGGGCTCATGGGGAAGTGTGGAAACCAGAGGAAGCCTCCAAGAAATAGAAAACCAGACTCACCAGCTCCTGTTTATTCAATCCCTATGTCTCAGTGGTGCTCTCTCTCCCTCTCCATCTCCCTTTCCTACTCTCCCTCCCCACACCCACCCTTGCCTTGCTGGAATTCATACATACACCTGGCTTTCTATTTACTTCAGGGACAGAGGAGATGGGGCCCAAGAGAGGGGAGTCTGCAGGCTGGGGAGATCAAGCATTTGTTACCATAAACAAGGAGATAGGGGTAGGGGTGACTCCTCCCCATTCCAGTCATAAGTGACAGGTGAATAGAAATGCTGATGCCTTGTGTGCCTCAGCCCGGAGGCCTTGACAATTCTAGACATGTGGGAAGAAGAAAGACAGGTGAGGGGAAACCAGGGGTTTGTGGACAGAGGTGCAGCCTGACCAGTGGTTGAGGAGACACCCTCCTCCCCCTGGACTCTCTCCACCCGTCTATTTCCTTGCTCTTCTCACCCCCACTCTGTTCTTCCTCCTTTCCATGTCCATGAAGGAAGTGCCCATTATGGGCAGTCTCAGAATTGGGCTCCTACAATGTGTAAGCAAAGAGAGACAAGATGGCCTCCATTACCATTCATGCTAATTGCAGTCTCAGATATCTGACAAGAAACTTGAGTGGGGGGGGGCGGTGTTTACTCTGGCTCGCAGTTCAGGTAATACAGTCCATCATGGCAGGAAGGCATGGTGGCTGAGGGAGCTTTGTCTATTCGGAAACAGGAGCAGGAAATAGCCACTTGCTACATGGTGCTAACCAGGAAGCAGAGGGAGCTCCTGGGGAAAGCCAGAGTGAAACTAAAGCCCCTAAGGCCCACCCCCAGAGGCCCACTTCATACAGCTCGGCCCCAACTCATAAAGATTCTACAACTTCAAAGTACATGAGCTTGACACCAAGCCTTCAAAGACATGAAATTATGGAGGACATTTCAAATTCTGACTGTAATATACTGTCTGACAAGGGACAAGGGCCATTCAATAGGGTCTCCTGCTTCTGTACCAGGGATGTGTTGGTCCCCACATCATGGAGGACTTCCTTCTACTCTTCCCTCTGCGAGTGAGATAGCTTGTACCATGGTATGGGTCTGAAACTGAGAAGAGTGAAGAAAATGTCCCCAAGAAAACATCACTTTCCAGACCCCAGGTCCAGTGTCTAACCTGGATCTCTGTCCTGCAGTGAGGGATGTGGAATGTACCACTGCTCTCAGGCCTTCTCTGGGCAGGCAGTGGTACCTGGGCACAAAGGCAGGTTTTGTTTTTTCCAGGCTCTTGGGGAGATACCAACAGGAGTGCCTCTGAGCCTGCCTTCTTTGCATTCTGTTCCCAGCACCCAGCACTGCATTTCACTGGCCCCTGGTGGGTGTTTAGAGATATGTCACCTGAAATCTTTGAAGAGACTAGGTCCCAGAGCTGGGTCTTAACTCTAACCATAGAATCTGAGACATACATTCCCCTTGGTAAACTCAGTTCATCCTCCTATTGCCTTTCCCGTGTAGAATGCTCCTGTCAGGGAAAGGATTTCCCCTCTGGCATCTCCATTCAGAAAGCCTCACACTGATGTACTTTAGCTATCACCATTGGAGAAGTTTATTTTTAGTTATGTTTAAAATGTTTTTATGCACTGTTGGGTGAGGAGCTGCCTAGGTTTTTGGCATTTTGTATTGTCTGCAGCTGTTGGATTTCTGTGTGTGGGGGAGGAATGTTGATTGGTAATGATATGCATGTGCTATCAGTAGAATACTTGAGTTCTGAAAAAATAAAAACACCTGAACTCAGATGCTTGGGGTTCCACTGGCAGTATGGCACTGGTCATGATGGTGGTTCCCTCTGCTGAGATCTGGCAGAGTTTTTACTTAGGAAAGTGCCTCTCTGTCTTCTTGGCTGAGCCACCCCAGCGGCATACAACCATATATCCCTCTTCCGTTGAGTCTTTCATTGAAGATTCATTGATTAGCACATCAATTTGTAAGAATAGCCAGCATGTATCAGAGAAAGTATAACGTGCATTTATGAGTTTAGGACTGGCATAATTGACCTTTACTTTTAGCATGGCCATTTTACTTGGAGAGCTTGAACTTCATGGAATGTTCTAGAACCTCACACAAGCTATTGAACACTGACAGAAAACTCAGTGATAAATTTGCTCTAATCATACAATTTCACACTACAGGGTGCTCATTAGAAATTGTTGCATCACCTAAGCTTAAATAATTTAATAATTCAAAAAGAAGTTGATAAATTTAGTAATAAAACAAAGAATCTGCCTCATCAAATTGTTTAAGTTGGGGAATTCCCATTTATTCTCTTTATTCCCAGATAGTCTTGAAATAAATTGCTGATGTGTAGTGAGTTAAAAATATAGCTTTTTGGTCTAAGTGAGGAACATTTTAAAGTAGTTTCATGATGTTTATAGCACAACTCATTTTGTATATGAGAAATGAATGTTCCCATGCAGCAAACTTGAAAAATTCTAGCCCCATTGTTTAGCTTCTCCAACAGACATACCCACAATAGTAAAGCAAGCAAGTCCACAGTGAGCAGAAACTGTTGTTTCTGGAATTCTCTTAAACCTCAGCTATCTTGGGGGCTCCCAGAGGACAGAATTACTTCTTGTCACAGCAAAAATTTCTCCTGACTCTGTAAACAGCTCATGGTTCCTGGAAACATGGAAACCATAGAACAAAAATGAAGTTGTGCTGTGTTCTGGAAGGCTGTGATTCAGAACTTTCGCTCTTGAGGCATCCACCTCTACTGATGGGTCTCTGGTCCTTTCTTTCCTCATGTTTGGAGAGTTTCTCTTTTCTTTCTTGGAATACCCATTGCCAAATCCCAAACACCGAAGATTACCACCAATCTAGATGGCTAATGTGTACTTTTCACAGTAAAGAGTTTGTGTTTTATAAAAACAAACAAACAATCAAAAAAACAAAACTTAACAACTTCATAGAACATCAGGGCCACAAACAAACAAAAGCTTAACAAGGTACTAGGAAGGTGGCCCCATGGGTAAAGCGCCTGTATTTGGATCCCCAACACCCATGGGAAAGCCAAATGCAGCAATATGTGTGAGTAACCCCAGCCCTGGAGAGGCAGAGTGGTGAGGAGACAGGAGCTTGCCACATATGCATTCTAGCCAAACTGATAAGCTCTAGATTCAACAAGGAACCAAGTCTCCAAAAATGAGATTGAGACTAGGAAAAGAAGACAGTCTCTGCCATGCACAAACCCATACCCACCCATACCCACGTATACACGTATATTCTCCACACAACAGATTATCAAGTAAAAACCAAGTTACCAAAGTTCCTATTTCCTGCGAGTTTTGTGGTTTAAATCACTCTGGTGATGTCTCTGTTCCTTCCTACCTTGCTTCCTTGAAGCACAGGGAACAGCTGCCCTCACTAATCATCCTTATCGATCAAGGAAAAAATTAGATTTTGACTCATTCGTGAGAAGGCAGTGGTCCCTGCTGATTATCAACTGACAGGAGCCAGAATCACAGGAGTGACGAGCCCTGCCACATGTCAGTGAGGGATTATCTGGATGAGGTTAACTATGAAGGGAAGACCTAAATGTAGGCTGTGCACTCCATGCATTGGGGTTCTCAGTTGAATGAGAAGGAGAATGCGAGCCAAGTACTTGCTGCTTCCTGGCTGCGGATGAAATGTGGCCAGCCATCCCACTCTCCTGCTCCGACACCACCCCTGTCACGATGGACTCCACCAGGAATCAAAACAAACCCTTCTGTATTCAGTTGATTTTGCTAAGCTTTTAGTCACATCCATGAGAAAATTATCTAATGCCACAGTACAGCATTCCATCAGAGTCAATTCCAATCCTTGATTCCATTATTGACTTCATGTTGGAAAGGCGACTTACCCACAAAGAGATAGATACCAAAAAGTAAAGAGCATATCCTAAAAATTTAAAACTTCATCCAATAAATTATCCAAACAGAGGGGACTGGAATATTTAACAGGGTTGTGGGTCTATCTTGGAATCAATAAAAGCAAAAGAAACTACAGTATATTCCATCTGTTCCTTTGGTAACCAGGGTATTCCCCCGTACAAACATTAACTAGAAAAAAATGAGTAAAGTCATTACCTCAACTCCCCTTACATAACTGATATGTTTTTTGCTTTGTCTGCTTTTCTCTTTTGTGGAAGCTTGGATATTTTGGGGATATTGTTGGTATGACCAAAACTGTGCTGGGCTTTGCAGCCATTCCAGATGTAGATGAGAAAACAGGCCTTCTCTCCCCCAAGGCCAAGGTCTGCTGCTAAGTTACTGCTACTGTAAAAAATAGTAACAATGGGACTGGGCATGGTGACAAAGGCTGTCCAGTGCTGGCTGAACTCCATGCACGGTGGCCAAGATAGATGACTGCACACATGTGCAGGGAGGGCTGCATGCTCCGGATTTTAGATTAAGGACCAGCTCTGGTGTACTTTACACTGCAGTGAAGACTACGAGTTCTCTAAGCACCCTGCTGACCTTTACAGTTACTCAGATGTGACCCCAACAGTCAGGAACATGATGGTGGCCAGAATAGCAAATGAATGCAGTACAGTCTAACGTATAAAATTTACAGACGCGCCAGCAAGGGAGCTTATGTTAATGACTTTGCCAATACTGTGAGAAATACCTGACAAAAGCAACTTAAAGGGTGAAGGGTTTATCTTGGCTCACAGTTTGAAGGTACTGTTCATGTAGAACATGAAGCAACTGGTCACGTGGTGTCCACAGTCAGGAAGCAGAGAGAGATCAGTGCTGGTACAGAGACACAGAGCCCTTTAAGACTCCTGCACACTTTGTGTCACGCTCAGCCCTCAAGACACATGCTCCCTTGCTTTGTAACCCTAGCAATCCCGCCTATGCATCACTCCTATATCATCTTAAGTGCCCTCCCCCACCTTGGCACTACAAGGGTCTCCCTGCCTACTGTCTAGAGGGACACTTGCCTTGTTGCTCACTTACTTAGGGATAGGTTTCTCCATAGAACTCCGGGGCCGGGAGCTTGCTTCATTCATCTTGCCATTCCTCAGCCCTGGAAACTTTCTTATCCTATAGCTGAGCACCATGGCTGTTTGCTGAGTGAGTAAACAGGATTATAAAGCCATGTAGGAAGCCTACGATGGTTAGTACCTTGATACAGAAGTGAAAAAAGTTTGAAGGCTAAGACAGGAAGTGAGAAAGGACCCAGAAGGGAGTCAGATACAGGCTGCAGTCCTGAGAAGTGCTTCTTTCAGAATAGTAGGAGTCTTGATCTACAGCTGGGCCTGTGGCCATTTTGATCAAAGCTACTAAATTCTCCAACATCCTTTGCAGTTAGGCGGGATCATGTTTTAGATAAGTTCTGACCAATGAAATACAGAACCAAAACTGTAATGGATTATTTCTAAAATCCAGATTGCATAAGCGGCCCTAGCCTGTAGGCTCTGTCACCTACTGCTTGTGTATTGTACAGAAGATTCTAGCACTCAGCTGAAGGACAGATAGCATCTTCATTGTAGCCATGCCCCTTTCTCTTTTAAACACCTGGAATAACAATGTGATGGCAGGAGCTTTGGTCATCGTGTTGGGTTTTGAAGAAACAGGCTGTATTTTAGTACTAGGAAAACACCCAGGACTGCTTACCCTCTGCCCTTTGCACTTGCTTAGTAAATTAATATTACTTTTCTCTTCTGCTACATAGTTAGGTTTCAAGGAAGGCTCGAATGATCAAAAATTTCATTATAAAAACATGGCAGAGGACAGGTCTTAGAGAGCCTCAAAGCTACTTTCCTAAGAGAACTTTATGAAAAAGTAAACTCACATTGTCTAGAATCGTCATATTTCACTGGTGTTAGCTAAAGGCTCTTTGAGCTGTAAGTATAATTGAGAAATATGGTTTGACCCATGTGTCAGTGTGAAGATTGATCCTCAACATGGAGATGCTAGCCACAGTGGAGCCAGCGTGAGATAGAACCTGGTGTATCTCTGAGCCGTTTGGAAGTAGTTCAAATGGGATTCTGAGTTAGTTCCCATGAAACTGAGTTGTTCTAAAAGAGCCTCCACTCTGGATTCCTGTCTGGCATTGGTTCAGCCCTTCTTGATTACAGTTTTGCCATTGTTGCACCATTCAGCACAACTTGATACAGCCAGGGTCACTACTCTGCTTTCTCAAATACCTCCAAAACCATGAGACAAATCAACCTTTTGTCTTTTTAAGTACTCAGCCTTGAGTATTTCACTACAGTAACAGTAAACATACTAATCCGTCCTGGGTATTATAAATACCATGAAAAACCAGAGCTATCATGCCCTCCAATAAACAGACTCCTATATTCACAACACAGTGTAGGACATTTGACAAAGCCCATTGGTGAATGAGATATAGCATCAGGGCAGCCATGGTTTCCAAGGCAGAAAGTAATAATGGCTATTCTTCCTGTGTCCATTTGCTGTTTATTTCTCTAACACAAGCCCATGGACTGTGGGAACAAAATTCAAAATGTCTTCAGTTCATATAGCATCTGGGCTCTGACCAAGAAAAAAAGATTCTGAGTGTGGAACAACTAGTTTCTCCATTCCAGAACATTCCAACATGGTATCAAGCAGACAGTTCCAGGAGCACTGTATCTGAAGTCACATTATCAGGTTCTGTGGGATGTTCCAGGCCCACAGAAAGACCTTCTCAGTGTGACTCTCCCTGGTGGGTGGATTTAGAAAAAAAAGGATCCATTGAGATCTTTCAGGGTAGATTTTTGAAATGTAACTTAGGTTTAGTGTATGTATGTTTCTTCTTAGCCATTGTCTAAGGAGTCAATCACTGGATTTCAGGAGTGTCTGTGTACGTATGTGCACAGACAAGCAGTGCGTCTGCCATAAGAACTGCACTGGTGTTGGACATGTGGCCGGGAGCCCTGCCTCCTGTCATTACGGGAACAAGAAACTTGAGAACCCTAGCCGCTGGACTTCCTTCTGGCATTCAGGCCACAGGAGTCCTAATGTCTGAAATGATATTTTGATGTGCAGCTGCTGTGCTTCAGCGTCTGAGAGTTTCGCTTCTCCAGTCTGGTTCAGTGCACCAGTAAGCAATCATTCATTTCAGCCCTTACAAAATCCCAGAGACTAATGTTAGATAATAGTCTTTACCAGATGGGCATCTTTCCTTGGCCTTTTAAGTCCAGAGGATCCCAGAACCTCAGAACCCACCCAGAGCCATGTCAGTAGCCTGAACTTGTACCTTCAAGACCTATTCATGAAGTCTCACCTGGTCTGATTTAGCAGCTGTGAAGGACCAGCATTGTCCAATGGATTCTGGCCACAAGCTTGAGAGTTCTCCTGAAGATGCCATATGCACAGGGTCAGGGGCTTGGGAAAGCATATGGTCCAGTTGGTATGAGGCATATTTCCTTACATCAGGCACAGCTGTATTGGGGTGCTCCTGTGAAGAGTCCCAGCCTCAGACTTAGCAAACATCTTGGTTGTCTGACCTTGAACTATTTCTCAACCTTGTATATATATGTATGTGATGATTGATAGCCAGAGCAGCCATTCTTCAAGACTGATGGCCAGATCACCAGTATAGCCCAGCTGGCCAGTAGCAGGGTGCCTCTGGGTGTCTTTGCCTCTACTTGGTGAATCATCTAAGATACTTAAATATTCCTAAATCTTAAACTGATGACTGGTACCTAGCAAATAAATACCCTTAAATGACACTTTTTTTTTCAGGCCCTGTGTAACAGAAATATCTGTTAAGTTCACTGCCAGGTGCAGCTTTAGTACATATCCCAAATTTTATACATATAAATAACTTCCCTTTCTGAAATGGGGATGCATGCATAGAAATCTATTTATGATGTTTTTTTTGAGAAATGAGCTGAATGGATAGATTTTAAGCAATACAGACACCTCTGGAAAGATGAGGCAGATGTTAGCTTTTGAAATAAAAATAACAACCTCTCATTTCATGTAAGCTTTGTGGTGGTATGCTGACTTTCAGATATTACCAGGAACGGGGTTGCTTTGCTTAATGTAAGCTTAACGTGAACACCATCTTGGGTTGTAAGTTTTGTCTGGAGATGTTGCAACCTATCATCAGTTTCCTGGACACAGATCTCTTTATGTCAGGATCCTGAAGGAGGATGTGGTGGGTGTACAGATGACTTGGTCCTTAAAAGTTCTGATGCCAACTTTGAGGTGACTTCTCATGGCAGCTCAGCATAGGATCCTTCTTCTGGCTTGAACTGGTTCTCCAACTTCGTCACTCACTGTCTGGGGAAAGCCTAGTCCCTTAGATTTGGCACCTTCTGAATCTGTCCTCATTCTGCTAAGCACCCCATATTTCATCACTCTTTCTTTTTGAAAGACAAAGAGTGGGTCATGTTCAGTGTGGCATCCCTGGGATTCAGCAGAGAGTAGAGAACTCCATGGTTTCTGAAGCCTGGGCTAGGGGTGAATCTCAGCCAGGGTGATAGAGTTAAAAGGGCAAAGGTTCTGTTGGGACTGAAGACACTGCCTTGTGCTGTGTTGTCACTGTGACCTGTCTCATCTGTCTGCAGTCATTCTAATGATTACAGCAGTAATCTGAACAATTGGTGGTTCTTTCTTCCTCAAAAAAAAAAAAAATCTGACTCCATCGTGATGAATCTATTAACAGCTCATTAGTAGATATTGGTCACATAATCAAAACAACAGTATGCATTTAACATTTAAAAAATTTAAAAACAATATCTGTCTATTTATTTATTTACTTATTTGTGTGTGTTGTGTGTGTGTGTGTCCACTTACGTATGCATTTAGGATAGTGCCAGAGAGCTCCCCTGCATGGGAATCAGTTCTCTCCTTCCCCATGTGGATCCAAGCATTCAAGCTGGAGGCGAGGGAGGGCCTTTACCAGCAGAGCATCTCACTAGCCCAGAGGCACAGTTAACATTTTTTTTTTATTTGAACACATAATTTTTGATTGTTGGATATCCCTTGAATCTTCTACTCTGAGTTTACTTACACTACACCATTGTTCATCTGACCTAAGTTTAACTTCCCTTGTACTTGAAAGCCATTTACTTCTGAGGTTGGAGAGATGCCTTGGTAGTTAAGAGGACTGGCTGCTTTCAGGAGACCCTGCTTTGAATCCCAGCACCCACATGGTAACTCACTACTAGCTGCTAATTCCAGTCCCAGGGGATCCTACCCCCTCTTCTGTCCTCCACCAGCACTGCACACATGTAGTATAGACATGCATGTAGGCAAAACACCCCATACATAACATATTTTAAAACTTATTTTATTGAAACTACCTTTGGAGAAGGCTTTTTGTATTGAGATTTTCAATCTGTTTGCTCTGGATGGTATAGTCGTAACAAAATTTTATCATAGGAGGTTAAATTCAACTGCATTCATTTTTAAACAAAATTCTTTAATGAGAATTAAACGGCCAAAGGAAGAGCTTCTGACATTCTATGCATTTAGTGAGAACAGCCTCGGACACAGAAGCACAGTGCTGAAGCTACCTCCTGTTCTTCTCACCTACTCTCCAGCTCACATGAGGCTGGATGGAAGCAGGGTAATGTTTTAAGAGGTTTCACTTGAGGCAGTGAGCCTGCCTCTGCCTCCTTCCCATACATGGTACCTACTGTGTGTACAAAGAAACAGTCCCCACATCAAAAACCTAGGTCTAGGCTTCGATCTCAGTAGAAATTGAAAGACTCATTCTTTACTTTCTTGTCTATCTTTAGGGTTGGGAAGCAAAGTAGAAGCCTTGGTGAGTTCGTGTTTTCAAGGTTAAACTCTTCCAAAGATGAACTAGACTGGGAAGGAAAAGGACTTCCTCAAAGTCAAGCTTCAGAACGACACTACATGACTCCTCCGACAAAAAGAGAAACAAAGTATTGTCCTTCATAGGTGAATGCATAAGAATGGACTCCCAAGGCACCCGTAGAGTCTTTCTTGTACAGGAAAATAGCTCACCAATAAACCATATAGATTTGCAAGCTTGCAATGACTTACATGACATTAAGCCTGCACACTGGGGTGACCCAAGCAAACAGTGCCATTGGGGACAAATATAGTGGGATAAGATATGTCCCTACTCTTCTTAGACCTGAAGAATGTGAGCATTTGTATTTAGATCTGCTGACATCGTGACTCATGCTCTTTCACATACCAGAGGGGAATAAAGAGGTGCTAAAATAAACAAGCAGGCACATGCGGGTGGGCTGGTGCATGATGACTTGGTGGGAAAGAGATGTGGTTGAAATGGCATGAATGGATTGGAACGCCCAAACCCTAATCTTCAAAACAGGTGCCTCCACACAACACAATATGATTTAGCCATTTTGACATCTGTGGACATATTTTGATTCTGTAATGATGAATAATAACAATTACTCATTCAGAGGCATTTTAGAATGCATTTAGAGTCATGGTGAGTATTTATCATTTTATGCATTGTGCTGGGACATGAGGGTACTACAGAGATATGCCAGGACATAGTCTCTACTCTCAGATTACTTAAAGGATTTACTTACAATTTGCAAAGATGAAATAGACTCATACATAAACAGAACTAGAGATACATGACAGATAGGTAGGGAAATAGATGATAGATACATAAATAACAAATAATAAGTAAATAGATAGATGACAATCAGTAAGAAGATAGATGAACAATAAGAGGATAGACAGAAAGATGAAAAAGAAAGATAATGAATACATAGATGATAGATCATAGATGGATGGATGAAAAACATGTAGAAAATAAAATTAGGTAAAAGATGATGAATGACAGGTAGAAAAGTAGACACTGGTAATAAACCACCTGAATATTGTCTAGAACTTTAGAATTTCCATAGCTTGAATGACACAGACCGAGACAGAAGTCTCCGGCTTCTGCTCTTTAGGAGAACTGAAAAAATGTCTGAGTTTTAGAGATAAATGTTCCCACGGGAAGTAAAGGGTCATGGATATAGAACTGATCCATAACGCAGGGTAAGAGGATGTGAATGGCAGCGTCATCGCCATGTTGTTGGGTCAGTTCTTCACTGTGGGGCCCAGTTTCTGAGGGAAAAAATGTATCTTCTTCAAAGTGTTTTATGAGAATGACATTGATGGCTAAGCTATGGCAGGCACTCACTAAATGTTAGTTATTTTCTCTTTTCTGTTCTATTTCTGTCCACTCAATACATATAAAGCCCATTGCTTCCATGGAAGATCTGATGGCATTAGTTGTAAAGGCCATCATGGCTTCTGGAATATTCTAAAACTTTCTCTGTTCAAAACATTCCAACACTCTCAATAACATATCAAATGTTCTTAGGGTCATAGCTTAAGGAAAGGCCAGATCACAAAGAAAATAAATAAACACAAGCTAAGCAGGGCACGGTCCAGATAGGTGGCTGCCAGAGCTGTCAGCAGCCTAAGGCTGTTGATCTGCTTCAGGAGACTAGAGCTTTGGGTTTGATTTAATGGTCAGCTGATAGAATAGATGACCTCACATCACACAGGAGTCTTCAAAGACCTGGAATGCCAATGAATGGGTGAACCAAAATACATTCCCTCATAAGTGTGAGTATCTAGGGAACTTAACCCATATCAATTCTGATTCTGGGAAGAGGAGAAAGAACTATTCTTTGAGAATTCAGAGAATTTATTATCATCCTTCACACAGGTTTGAACTCCATTTACTAGCATGAATGTGGGCTGCAGAGCATCAAGCTAAGAATGTGACATTCTGAGGCCAGATTGGCAGTGGCCCCGGGTATTTGGCAAGAGTAAATGCAGATCTTCTCAAGGCTAACGCACCTTCAAAGGAGTGCTTTCAAGAGAGGCACATGCTTCAAAGAAAGGGCCTCGGGCTTCAAAGAAAGTTCCAAAATGTGTGAGTATAAAGAGAAGGAAAAACGAATCCCAGGACAGATAAGTAAACAAGGTATTACGAGCGAGAGCCTGTGGAAACCACACCCAGCAGATGCAACCAGAAGACACTGGGCAAAAACATAATATAAATATACTTAGTAAGCTTAATAGGTTTCCAAAAAAGGTCAGCTTTAAAACAGGGGAAAAATAAAAGAAAGTATATAAACTGATTAATCAGAGTTTAAAAGGAGCAAGCGCACCCCCTGCGAATCAATGTGTGATAAATGCAATTAAAAACTCAAGTTCAGATATGAAAGATTAGGTGACTGAGGGAAGAAACGATGGAATGCAGGTGAATCTGATAAAAAGAGGCTGCGTGTAGACAAGTAGGTGGAAAGTAGTGAAGGTGTGTGTGAGAGGAGAACCAGTCTCATCAGTCGGACCGTGAGGGCACACGTTGCTGAAAATACAGATATAGAAAATCCTCTCGAACTGATGGGACCTACCAGTTCTCAGAGGTGGGCTCTTCAGTGAACTCCAGCAGAAGAGACTGGTCTCGCTGAGAACCTGAAAAGTAGAGAGAAAAGACAAATAGCCTACGGAGAGCCACAATTAGGGAAGCATCGTGTTTCCCCACAAGGGTATCTGTGGCAGTTCAAAGGCGGCACAGTACTATCATAGCATGCTGGGAGCAGATACCTCCAGCTAGCAGAGGGTGCCCAACGGAAATGCCTTACAGCAAAGTGAACAACAGATGAACAACAGTGAGGGAAGCTTTCCCCACTAGATCCTCACTGTTGGACCTTCTCTTGAGGACATACTCAAGGGAGGGAAATGGTCCCGTAAAGAAGAAAGTGGGACACAGATGAATGATTGATGAGTCAAGAAAGCACATGGGTGTCACAGACAACACGAGGCAAAAGCTGCACCCACGTGCATCCATCAGAAAAGAATCTGTAAAAGGTTCAGATGGTGAAAATGTACCTTGTCTGGGGAAAGTACCAAGGGGAAATGTTTTAAGATACACACATTGAACTTCAGGTAAAGCTTGCTGGCCCCCACACAAAGCAAAGGGAGTTTGGATAATTATGTTCTACTCCCAAAGCTGAGTCATTATTTGTGGTAGATACGATGCTGTTGCTGGATAAAACATCATGGCCAAGACAATTTAAAGGAAGTTTTATTTGGGCTTACGGTTCTAGAGAGGTAAGAACCCCGTCACTATCTTAGTGGGAAAGTGTGGCACCAGGCAGGCATAGCAATGGGAACAGCAAGCTGAGAGCGCATACCTTGAACCACAAGAATGAATGACAGCACAAAACAGTAAGAACTGGAATGGCTCAGTTCTTTAAACTCTCAAAGCCCACCTCCAGCGATGTACTTCATCCAACAAGGTCACATCTCCTCAACCTCCCCAAACAGTGGCACCAACTGGCAGTCAAGTGTTCAAAGACATGAACCTATTGGGACATTCTCATGGAGACTACATTATTTCCTAGTCTTTGTACATTGTATATAAATCATTTGGTATGTCTAAGGTTTCCCACAGTTTAGGAAATTCAAATATTCTCTCAAAATCCACCTCAAAAAATTGTAACTAATACATTTTGAGCCAAAAGTTCTAAATTTGACCAACTATAAATGTATGAACTCCTACAATATGTTCCAGAGATATACTGAGAGACAACATAGAAACAGGCAAAGTAAAGAAGATTTACCCCATATGACGTATCCTGAAATCAATAATAGATCATAGACAAGTATGCCATCTGATGTCAAGATCTTCCAGATTTTCTTTTCATGTGACACTTTGGTCATGTTACATGTATATGGTTTGTTTCTTTGTAGTGGCTCCTGTGAAATCTACTGTCAGTTTTGTGCTCAGCTACTCTGGCATTCTCACTGTGTGGAGCTATCCTTAATTCCCTTTCCTGACAGCTTTCTGTGGCATCCTGAGCCTGGGATGGAGTTGAGGCTAAAGGCTTGGGAAGTAAACAGGGTCTTTTTATTGGATTGAGCATAAACCCAGGAAGGTTTGTCAGAGCAAAGAAAGAGTTCCCACTGTCTAAGCACTCTCTGGCCCAATAGTGAACAGAGAGTTTGCTACTATAATTCCCCACACTAGGCTAAATTTTACAGACAGAATGGTGGCATCTGATCTGCGATAGTTCTATAGATATGAACCAAATGAATGAATGCATCATGGGCAGCTCTGTTCCTCCCCACTGCTCATTGTAGATGGCATGTGTCCATGAACATATGTATGCACGTGAAGATGTTGTGCAAACAGCAGGACTACCGTGGAAGTAGCCAACTACTTCCTGCCTGAATGTGAGGCTGACTCCTCAGAAGGGAACCTATTCCTTGTGCTGAAAGCCTGGTCAAAATCCATGCCCTGGGAGGTCAAAGGCCCTGTGAAGAAAACTGCTCTTGGTGTTTAGCTACATATACTGCCCTAGTTTCATTTCTACTGAGATGCTTGCACAAGTCTACCTTGGTTATTGACTTCTTTCCTAAGTTGCTTGGGATTCAAATAGTGAAAGGCTGCATAACCAGCTAGAAGAGTCCAGGAGCTAGGTATCCAGGGAAGGTTGTGTCCTGTGTAAACAGAGCCTGAGGATATCTATCAATGCTCTCCCTGCAGAGGATGAAAACTGGGGCACAGTGGCCTCCTAGATTCAGCAACAAAAGTTCAGATGTTCATGTGAACGACTCTCCTCAATTCATATAGCTACTTACAATGAAGGCCCTCCTTTCCACCCTAAGCATTAGTAAAAGGTTTCCTTAGTACTAGTTTATTTTAATGATTTATGTCGGTGGGGAAGGAAGAAATTGCAGAATATAAAGGGGTCCAGACCTCCAGGGGACAAATCTTGGTCTTGGGATCTCAAACGTCGAAGGCTAGAGGAGCCTGAGCAAAGAAAATTGTCAGAGTATGGTTGTAAGGATGGGAGAGGAGAGGTGGGACTGTGTGAGGGATGGCTCTGGATGTCTGACTCCAGTACCCGCGGTCCTTTCTGACATGATGGGCATAACCGAGATCAAGTGCATGGGAACCGGGCAGCGGGCCAGCTCTCCCTAATTGCTCTCTTGGTAGAATGCCTTTATTACTGGGTTCTATGCACTGTGAATACCAAGAAACTCAGACACCATAAAATGATGGATAGATTTCAAAACCAAATATCAAGCATCATTTTTATGAGTGAGCATTTCCCAGTGGACCCCACACTTTCCATCCTGGGATGCGTTTCTTCTCCCTCGCTACTGTTGCATAGATTAATTATACAGACTTCACACATTTGCCCTACACAGTGGCCAAGACTCAGAGAACTTGTTCTAAGCCAGACAGCTAGGGAGTGAGTAGAGGAACTGAGATGACAATTCAGGGCTTTTTTGACACTGGGTTTTTGGTTCAGGCCCATCTCTTTGTCCTATCACTACTAATGGACTCGACTTCTGTACTGTTAAAGGGTTGTAGATAATTAGCTCCTTGACAGTGTTCTGTGAGCACTCTCTCCTCTTCTCAATAAGGCTTGTCATTACTCTGACAAGCATGAGAAGCTTTTTGAAGGTAGGGTAAAGAAAACATTCTGAAATATCTGAACTACGAGGAGAAACAGTAGAGAGCAGTCCACTCAGCCCTTATCAATAAATGTTTAATTCCATTCTCTGCTTTTCATGTGGTCAGTCTATGAATTAAAGAAACAGGTCCAGGTCTACAGAAGAGGTTCATTGTTCAACAGCAGGTAAGAAAGATGGCTCACTTCAAATGTTAGCATGAGGGCTGGAGAGAAGGCTGAGCGGGAACATACTTGCCATGCAAGCGTGAGGTCCCAAGTTCAGATCCCGAGATCCCAAGTAAAGATGGACATGATAGCATGCATCTGTAATCCCAGAACTCCTCTAGCAAGATGGCAAAAGAGACAGGAAAGTAGCCAGGCCTATCAAGGAAAATCCATCTGGAACAAGGTGCAGGTAGGAAGAACACCTAAGCTTGTCCTATGACCACTATAAACACATATGTCATGGACCATGCATACCTGAATTCCTCCCCCCCGTCTCTCTCTCTCCCCCCCCCTCACACACACACACACACATACACACACATCAGATGAGGATTAATACAGTATCTGTACTATTCTTTGAGAATTCCATACAATGCATTTTGATCAGATTTATCCCCTACTCCTTCCTCAACTCCTCCCAGACTCCCACTCCCCTATCCCCAACTCTGTATCATTTTTAAGGCCATATCAGGTCTGAGTTGTGCTGCTCATGTAAGCCTGGATATGGGGCCATCTTCTGGAGTATGATGGACCCATCAGGGCCACACCTTTGATGACAATGATTCTCCCTTCCCTAGAGGCAATCAACAGCAGTGGTGGCTGCATAAGATCAAGCCAGTCAGCATTCTAGAATGGAGGAGGAAGGGGCCCATGAGTCCCCTCTCTGACTAAGGAACTATGGGTAGATAGACTGCTTTTGAAGTTAGCACAAGACTGGAATTCAGGAACCCTGAGTCCTTTTGTACCTTCCTGCCAGGTGACAGGAGACAGGAATTGAAAGCAAAGTGTTCTCAAAAGTTAACTGGTGAATTTATTAAGGAAATTCTGCCCTCGTGACTAAGGTGTGATTGTCCGTGGAAGGAACATACAAGTTTCAAACCCTGGAAGTCACATTCCTCTTCCCAACCCCCAGCCAACGTGAGAGATTCCCTGTTAGGAATGAGTGGTTCACTGTAACCAAGGGAGTGACCAGCTGAGTGCTCACAGGGGCCTCAGAAGTTGAGACAATTATTCGTCTAGGGCCAGTAGGCAATCACACTTCTAGGGTGGTCTCTATGTGACAACTGCCAACTCATAATGACAGCTCTCTCCACTCTTGTGTTGGGGAATAGCTCTTTCACACTCCATCCTGTGATTTGTAAAAGGGAATCATCTTAGAAGGCAAACTGTAGTTGTTTCCTTAAAGCCTTAAGTTTGCTTGCTTGTCTTCCTCTTTTAGGGATCGATGAGCTCAGAGAGGTCCGCTAATGGTGCATAGTTTAGCATTGTTTATGGCAGTGTGGTAGTGCTGTGACTACTGGAGTGCTTTTGCAGTGACATGCTATTTAATTAATCAAGAAACAAAGGTAAAACTACATGGAGGGTTCTAAAGCAACTCCATCATATGGAAGGGCTGAGGGCTGGGGACATACCTTAGAGTTAAAGCTCATACTAGGTTCTATCCCAGGGACTGTAGAAATTATCAATCAACCAAACAAACAAACAATAACAAAATCCTCCAGGAAACAAATTACGGGTGGTTCACGAACTAGATTTTTATATTTTAGGGCATATATGTGTGTCTCCCTATATAAATGCATATATGCACACACACCTTTAAAAGGTCATGTGTGTACATGTAATAGTCAGAAAAATGCCCTCTATATTCTGAATGAACCACAGATCTTGGCGGGAGAATAAAAGGAGGATATACTAGCCATTTTTTAAAATTTTTCAGTGCTTTTTTTTTTTAATAACTCAAAATGTCAGTAAGTGTTCAAGAAAGCATTAGGTAGCATGAGGAGGCTGCACTCTGCTAGGCAGAGGGCCATATCTTGTGTGTGGTCTCGGGGGCTCCGTGGGGAAGGGAGGTTGTATCCCATCTCAGGAGAGAGAAAAGTAGAAAGAAGAGAGAAGAGTCCTGTGATAGAGACTCCACGACTCAGGGGGACAGAATGGAGACCCTACTTCAGAGCTGCAGATGAGGGAGCCCATGTTCCTCTCCCCCTTTGACGCCCTCTGAATGGAGTAGACTGTGCTTGCATGTCTGCAGGAACAGACATGAATGGGGACATGAATGGAGAACCAACAGAAGAGATCCCATCTATTAGCGCTATTTGGTTCCTCGATTCCTGATTGGGCTGTTTGTGCCCATGTGAAGATGGAGGATGGAAGTCTTTCCATAGCCACATGGAATCATTCTGTGTTGAGTGCTCAGTCTGCCTCTCCTCTGTTGGTTTCTTTCCTGGGCCTGTGCCACCCTCTCTGCCCACTTCTCTGTGTTTCCTATTGGGAGGCAGAAATAGTCCCTATCCTGCTGTCTTCACCCGGCTCCTGGGGAGCACCAGTGGCAGCTTTCATGGCCCCCAGAAGTTATGTTTTCCTGAGTGAACTGGGTGAGAGGTGCTGAGCAGAGAGGAGCCACCCAATGGCCTCTGGCATTACTTTTGGGAACAGGGCTTTGACCCTTTGGCAAGTGGCCTCAAGGATTGTGTTAAAGCCACACTGAGGTACAGGGGAATGATGGACAGGGTCAAGAAAGGCTGCTACATACCTGGGAGCTGCTCTCTCCAGCCTGGAACCCAGGTTCAGGACTGTAATCCGCTTTTTTCACATCTCCCTGCTGACTCCTGGGAAGACAGTAAAAACCCAGAAAGCTTGGGAAATCTGGCATGTGGGAACTCAAAATTCTGATAAAACTGTTCATGGAGCATGGACTTGACAAACTTACTTTAATACAGAAAACTCTCGGTATGGGATGCTTTTCTACACCTGAACATATCTGGCCATTTGTCTCCACTGGCTAAGACTCAACACAAAGTAGCTCCTTCCAGGAAGGCGGTCTACATGAGGGAGGGTCTGCATTATAGTAAAAGCTTGCACCCTAGCCTGTAGTGTCATTTAGAAGGTGGTTCCAGGACAGAGGAAATTAGATCATTGAGTGAGTGTCCTTGGAGGAGATGCTGGGACCTCAACCCTTCCGTTATATCTCTTTGCTTCCTGACCAGAATGAGGTAAGCCACTTTGTTCTTCCACAAACTTCCTCTGTGATGTTCCTCCTTACCACTGCCAAGTAACCATGGACTGAACCTTCTGAAACCATGAGTCAAAATTCTCTTCCTCCTTTAAGATGGATGTCTCGGGAATTTTAATCACAGCATTGGAAAGCTGATGACAGCATGGCGGGTCCCTTGATGTCTGAGAGAACGCTGAGTGGAGTCTTCACACCACTGACATATTCTGCTCACAGCATTGTTCCCCTTCCACTCAACCAGGGAACAGGAGAAAGCCATTGTGTCACTCCGAGCCCTGGACTGTACTGCTCATTGCTGGGATCTGCCCGGAGAGAAAGACAAGAACTCTTTTCTGCCTCAGAATGGGAGTGCGGTGTGGGTGCCATCCCCCCAGACCTTGTGACTTGTGTATGTGTTCCATTTCCAGGGAGCCGCTCCAAAAGAGAGACAAAGAGAATGAAAGAACCACCTGTGAATGGAACTACAGCGGGACCTAAAGGGCGGTCAGGAAATCCCGTCAAGCCACCCTGTCTGGCAGATTCATTAGCAAACAACATAGATCAAAACTCCAACAAAGAGACTCCTCCGAGCAGACAAATGATCGAATCCAACCATCCCATGCATGCCGTGACACTGCATAGCCATACACTGTCATCTGAAAAATAAAACTAACAGATCTTGCTGGGGCGGTGGTTCCTAATACTGTCTAGCAATCATTTCACTTGTTAGCGATAATTGTCAGTTACTCTTGACATGTCTACTAAAAAATCTCCATTGTTCTCCTTAAGAGCTAGATTCTGCTGGGCAGAGGTGGTGCGTGCCTTGAATCCCAGCATTTGGGAGGCAGAGGAAGGCGCATCTCTGTGAGAGTGAGTGAGAGGCCAGCCTGGTCTACAGAGTGAGTTCCAGGACAGCCAGAGTTACATGGAGAAACCCTGTCTAGGAAAACAAAACAAAACAACCAGCTAACCAGTCAACCAAACAAAACAGCTAGCAGATCATGTGAGGAGCTTGTCTGAAGGCCGGGTGCCAGACTAGGTCATCTTAGAGCATCTCCACACTGGTGCCACAAAGCACTGACTTGACCCTCTGTTTCTACTTAGCAGCCAGGTGAGTTGAGGCTGAGAGAATACCCTTGCCAAGGCTAATCATCTCAGGAGAAGCTACTTGTGCTGGCCCATGGTGCTGGCCCGAGCTCGCATGCTTCTGGTCTGTGCCCTGTGTAACTGTCCTAGCAGAAGTGAAGATATTCTAAAGAGACACTTTTGCCTTCCATGTCAGCAATCAGACAATTGAAACGATGGCGCCCAAGACATTGTAGCTCTCCAGGAATCTCACGCTGGGGAGGGGTGGGGGAAGGCTGGCTGAAGCCGGGGGAGGGACATCTCTAATAAAGAGATTTCACAGGGTGCTGAGGAGTTGTCAGAACACCTTACAGGAGAACAGGGAGCCCAGATAATGATGGGTCAGTGATAGTCTGGACCATATCTTGACTGGATCTACTTAATAGCATATAGTACTCTTTTTCTCTATTTAAACCCCTGTTGAGACCCCATATATGCACTTGGGGGGGTCACTGGATTTCTCTTTGTGCAGTGACCACATTGAATAACTCTTGTTTTTTTCAGCTTTTCTGACTTTTCACTGCCCTTCTGAACCTGTGTGTGTGTCTGAGTTTAGCTTGTGAGGACTGCCAGGGGCCAGGTTCTGACCTGAACAACTTCAATAACATGCTTAGGTTCTCAAAAGGCAAATGCAAAGATATATACATGCACAATCAGAAGAAATTGATGGCTAAGGGGCAGCTACTAGAGCCGGCATGTTCACAGGTCTCGGGAAGTGAGACTCAACAAAGGGCAGAAGCCATCCCAAACACTGCAAAGCAAGCCCTACGGCAACAGCCATCAGAAGTCTGTGTCAGGAGCCACAGCACCTGCCTGTGTGGAGAAGGTGGAGAGCGAGGTGAAGGCGGCACCTGTTCTCCTAATATGACGTGGGCAGAGGCTTCTGGACAGTTGGCAGAGGTCACAGACAGGAAAGTGCCCAGTGCTGACACCAGAGAACTCCTCCATGGGAGCTCTGCCGAGGCAGAGCCCAGCTGAGCAGGAATGCTGAAGTCACTAAGCCTACAGGAGAAACAAGACCCAAGTGAGGTGGGAAGTGTTCCAGCCTAGTAAAAGATAAGATGCATGCAAAAAAAGGACAGAGTAGACAATTTTAATCTATTTGTCGAAATAAAATTACCCCACCATACAAATAAGTGACTTGTTTATTTATCTATCTTATTGTTTATGGCATATTGTCTTGTGGCATATAAAGAGGTTGTTGTTTGGATGGGGGGGATAATTATAACCAGGTTTACCTACTCTATATAAAATGATTCTTTTTTATTAGTCTGTGGGGGTCTACATGGAATGAACTATATAGCTAGTCAATATAAGCCTTGCTTGAAATTTAACTTTACCTGGGTAGATTTATTTTAAAAGTTTTTACTGTACATAGTCAGTGTATGGGCCTGCTGTTGGGTCCCTGGGCCACCAGGATGAACTGGACACTGTGCTTGTCTTCAAGAGTCAGATGTAAATAATTGGGAACCGGGGGCTGTCGGTGGAGAGAAATCCCACTTTCAGAATAGGAGGCCTTTCTGGTAAAGAACTTATAAACAAAGTATCCAACAAACTTCGGTAATTCTAAACAGTATCAGTAATAAAATATTCCTGTAAAAAATAATCATACTTTGGCAAAGTGTAGCCTGTGGGTTAAATCCAGGCAGCTGTCTGTTTTTATAAATAAAGTTTTATTAGAACAACTCTTACTCATGTATGTATTATCCATGCCAGATTTCTTTTATACTACAGTGATGGAGTTGAGTGGCTATAACAGAGGCCAGATGGCCACAGAGAATAAAATATTTACTATCTGGCCCTTGCAGAGGAAGCTTGCTGACCTCTGTTCTAAGTCATAAACAACTACTGGGATATACAGGATAATGTACATGTCAGCTTCAATTAGCACTTTTTATTACTTGTCCCTTAATAAACAGTGTGTTCCACAGCACAGTTCATTCTGGAAGTCCCAGTTATATAATGTCGCCCAAGGGCTTAGCTGCATGCATGTGTTTAGAATAAACCTGTCACTGTTTGGGCTCCATTCTGGTCCCCAAGCCATGTGATATGCCTGGGAGTGGCTTCAAAGGGAAGGGCCACACCCCCTGATTATAAAGTCAAGGAAGCAGGACTTAAGTTGCATTGACATTTTGTTATCTATATCTATGACTGTTTGGGATTTTTAGTCTTGTGTGACAGTTCGCATGATAAAGCAGGTAGAGACTGATAAGTGTCACTTTGCTCGGTTATGCACAAGTGTGGTTCTGAGGCACTTTATATGATTTAAATGGTATATTTAGACTGCCATTAATTTAACCATATATGATGGTTACTGTGTAACTGTTATACAATAGAATTTCAGTATGTCATAACTCCCAAGGTATGTGACCACTATGTGTTAGCTCATAAAGAAAGGTCAAAGGTCTCAAAAATGTGCCATGCAGAGTTTCATAATGGCCTTGGGTGAAGACAAACTTTCCTAAATGGAGGAAATCAGGCCTTACCATTGTCAGGAAATACTCTGCCAGCCATTGTTATGACTGTGCAGATAGGGATACCTGTGTTTGCTCATGTACCAGACGTGGCCATGTACAAAAGTGATTTCATTTCTCATCACAGCAAACATGGGGAGAACTTGGTTTGTGGATCATTGGACTTCAAGCATGAGCATGACACTCAAGAGCATTGTTACAGTGGTACCTGTAGAAAGATAGGAGAAAGTCCTGAGGGAAGGCCTTCCTACCCTGCTGATACACTTCTGCTGTTAGTCCAGGGGGATATATTAATAGTGAGAAGCAGCAGCCTTCTCAGTCAGAGCTTGCCCACTCAGTACACTTTCAGATCCTCCAAGGAGATCTGTCCAGACCAGCAAGCCTGTGGGGCTTGAATCCCCACTCTAGTGGTGATTCAAACCTCAGACTTGGGCTCTGATGTTTCATCTGCTTGATCTCAGAAGGATGACGGCAGCATGGTCAGAGGAGTTGGGCTGAGCTCTAGACATTGCCATAGGACATAAGGTGATGTCTCTAAGCCTGGAGTACCATGTGGTGCTCTGCTTCCAAGAGCAGATGCTGGGTCTTACATTGCATGAGTCTTGCAAGAGGATAGGGCCTGGGAAGGTATGCATTTAGCAAGCCATTTGAGCAGTTCTTCTGTGGAAAACTGGGGCTTAGACGAAGGCTGACAAACAGCCAACCTCCAGCTCCAGGTGGGGCCTGAATTCAGCTCAGTATAATTTTATATAACCCAATAAGTCATCACATTCTATAGATTTGTCCTAAAGTTGCTAAGAAGTGTAGAATTTAAGAATTGCACAAATGTAAAATGCTTTACATAGACTATTTAAGAAATTAGAAATATAAGAAGAGCTCATAATTTAGAGGCCTAAGTATTCCATGTCTTTCAACTCAGTAACCTATCCTGTGAACTGGGTCCAGCCTCAAAGTACCCCATCTTACAAGAGTCTCCCTTGCACATCATTTTACAAAGGAAGAAACTAAGACATGAGATTGAATAGCTCCCAAGATCATAAGAGCTACGGAAGGATCTAAACGAGGAGCTGTGTCCTGGGGATGCAGTTCAGTTTGTAGATTGCTCACCTAGCATGCAATCTCCAGCCTGACATAAAGGAGGGAAGTTCAAAGTCATCCTAGGCTGCATAGCGAGTTTGAATCGGCCCGAGCTACATGAGACCCTGTGTCTCATGTCTGTCTGTCTGTCAGTAGGATTTGAACATGATTACCTAACTATAGAGGCATCACATTGGAGTATTCGGCATGGCTGTCTTAGATAGGTAAGACCTATTGAATTGTTATGATTGCAGCCTCAAGCCTGGAATGTATTTGCATCATGACACAGAACCACCACAAGCAACAGGATCGAGTGGGAAAGAAGGAATCCTAATCTGGGCTTGGTTTTTAGGTTCTGTCAGCATCAATGTTCAAATACCTACAGCAGTCTCCTGTGGCCCTTCCCACCTTTCCAAGGTTCTATCCCAGCTAGAGAGTCAAACAGAAGGCAGGACATCCATTACATGGGTCGGTTGTTAGGTTTGGCTCATGCTTCCTTGGTCTCTAAAGGAACCAGCTAGACTCACATGAGAATCTGCTAACAGTATAGGTTCCTGGGAGAACTTCACCCTATTTTTTGTATGATCTAAAAGATGGGAACAAGTACCTGCAAATATACTAGAATTTGCAAACTGTCTTTCTTTGTTTTGGTTTCACGAGGTTTTCCCTAGGAAAGTCTACCTTTTTTCTTCCTCTCCACATACCTATTCTTTCTCCCATCCCCCTCCTCTCTCTACCTTCTCTCTTTCTTGTCTCTCTCCCTTCCATTCTTTCTTTTATCCACAAATACAGAGCGCATTTCTCGTGCTAGACATTGTGTTAGGTCTGGGAAATCTGGCTCCTGCCCTTAGGAAACTTACACTGGGGTGCCTATGTCCCAGGAATGCTAGGAGGTTCACAAGGCTGAACCCCGGCCTTCCCGTAGCAGCTGCAGCTTAACAATTCCTGGAAGCTGCAACTATTGAGTAGATTAGGAGAAAAAGAAGAACAGCTTCCCCAGCTACTCCTGCTGGCCCCTTTCGACTGCCCATGGCTGCTCGGCCACAGGTCCACTCCCTTGTGCTCGTTCATTTCTTGTGAGTCACACAGGAGTCACTGCTGACCCTGACCCATACCAAGGATGGTCTTTTATTTACCCTTTGAAACATGATCAGGTGGCCCATTAATTTTGAAACATTAATTCTAAGAGGAAATTAGATTCCAACCAGAGTCATTTATCTTTTGAAAATAGAGCCACAAGAAGAGAGCATCGATAATCACAATGTAATTTTCTGAGTTAGGAAGTGGCCAGGATGGCTGGTGTGAGGGCTCTTTTACATCTAAGGGTTTCATGGCATTTTCTTAAATGAAAGAATTTGTTTTGAGACTTGGTGGAAAGACCACTTCAAAGGTCCATGTAGATGAGACCTTTCTGTGCAAATGACAGAGTCATTTACACATAGTTGTGGATTATTCTTCCCCTTCTTATCAAGATGAGCCTATTAGAGCTGGGAAGATGGCTTGGTTGGTAAAGTACTTACAGTGCAAGAGTTTGATGCCCCAGAATCCACATAAAAAGCTAGGCATGGTAGCATATCCCTGTAACCCCAGCATTGAGTGAGGCTAAGACTCCCTTAATGGCTAAAGTGCCTCAGGTCCCAGTGAGAGATGCTATTTCCAAAAGCAAGGTAGATGGTCAGCTCCTAAGAATAATACCTGACCTTTACATACACTTGCACACTTACACACACATACATGGGGGGGGTAGATCTAATTGAAAAGGGTGTTCACTTAAGTACTGCTGGTCAAAGAGGCTCAGAGTGTCCCTGCCTCATCCATTTCAGCTACATGAATTTCTTCCTTTTAAACCTGTTCATATTCTCATTTCTTTGAAATGATGGTTATTTTTCTCCAAGGAAACATTTAATTACAGCCTTTAATTTAATTACCTCTGCACTGCGTCTTGTGTTGAAAATAAAGTGTTATTTACTCAACATTTTTTGACCAATCATCTCTCTTTTTTTTTTAGTCATATATTTCCAAGATTTTAAAAATAAATATTAATTCATGCTATTGCTACAGCTTTGAAGAAAAATTTTCAGCTGAAGGCCTGTATAAATGTCTGGCTTTCATAGCTCTGCTTTTACAAATAAGACAAACAAACAGAAATGTAATTTGGGCATCTCTTTAGCATAAAAACATGTACATGCTCTTTTCCTGCTGACCTACTTCTGCAGGTATCGTCTCTGTGCTTTAGTAACAGGCATCTTATGGATGAAAGCAGAAGCTGTAATAATGGGAGTTATTTACCAATAGCCACAATGTACCTCATAAATATGTAAAATTATTACAGGTGAAAGAAATGCGAAAAGAACGTATAAGGAGATGGAATTACGAGGCACCCTAGTTGGATCATTATACAATGTACATTACCTACATGTACTAGGCTGCTGTTCTAGTTCCCATAAATATGTACAATGAAGAGAAAAATTCAGTAAAGGAAACTTTTATGGAGGATAAAAAGGCAGTAAT
Organism: Cricetomys ansorgei; assembly: GCA_026225945.1. Taxonomy (NCBI): domain Eukaryota; kingdom Metazoa; phylum Chordata; class Mammalia; order Rodentia; family Nesomyidae; genus Cricetomys; species Cricetomys ansorgei. The sequence continues at coordinate 34,945,398 of JAMJFZ010000199.1, forward strand.
CATCATAAAAATGAAATGTATTTTAATGATGTATTCTTCTTAATCCAGTTTATCAGAAATATTGCCACTTCAACATGCAATCAATAATAAAATTGATGAAATAATATCTACATCTTTGTAGGACCCATGTTCTTAAAATCTGATGTTTTAGTTATAGTAATCATAAGCGGGACAATAAATTCCTTTGAAACTTTTTAATGAAAATTTAAAAAAATGTATATAACCTTCAAGTCACAATAAGAAGGGATGGAGCTTCTGTGATGTAACTATATTAGCTACTTTTCTGTTGCTGTCATAAAACTCCACAGCAAAAATAACGTAGGAAGTAAAGGTTTATTATGGCTTACAGTTTTAGAGGGTAAAGTCCATCTTGGGAGGGAAGGCATGACATGGCTGCAGGGGGCTGATGGATCACATTTTCATGTACGCAGAAGGGGAGACCAGTAAGTGGGAAGAGTATAAAGCCTCAAAGCCTGTCCCCAGTGACATACTTCCTCCTGCGAGTTTCCACCTTCCGAACCTCTCAAAATAGTGCCACCAGCTGGAAACCATTGTTCAAATAGCTGAGCCTATGGGGGACAGTTCTCATTGAAACCACCACAGTGGATCTATGCAATGAGACAGATTTGGATCTGGTTTTGTGATTAGCACCATTGGTGGAGAGATTGTGCCTCTAAGAATCAACTAAGGATCCAAAGGACATCCGTGTTCAAAGTGACCTTTCTTTGAAACTTTTACTGGGAATATTTTCTCAGCTGCTTGACTGCATCTCTCAAAACATGGAAAGTCTGTTTTTCTTGATTTGACCAAGCCAAGTGTTATTGTTCATTACCATTTAACGTGTTATCCAGATGCCTATCACTTCAAATTCAGAGACTACCAGCTTCCCAACACAGCTTGAGTTTTACAGGGATTGTGTGTCTGCCAGCACAGACTGGAACCTACTGAGAAGTTTATCACGCAATTCTAAGAAAACATATACGTTTATATATATTTTTTCTAGTGAGAGAGTCGTCTCAAAACTATGTAGCCCAACCAGCCCTCAAACTTGCATTGCTCCCATTTCAAGCTCTATGGAGCTGGAATGACAGTCTGTAGTTATTTCTAACATTTTTGCATATGATGCTAGGATAAACCACATAGATACCCATTCTAGAGAAGATTCTAGAAGAGAATGCCTCTTCATCTTGTCTATGGCCATGCCAGAATTTCCCTGGTACATTCCTATCAGCATTATTGATTATTGAGAGGCAGAAAGCAAACAAGTTAATTCTGTCAATTATCCATTTAAAAAAAAAATCCCAGGTGTCTCAGGGTGTTTTGACTTTTCTCCTTTGGTAAGAATGTCATCTGTCAAATATTAATGTCAGTTAAATGAACCATTTTACAAATAACCTCCTAAATACAAAACTTTTCTTTATCTGAATCAAAACACTGAAATATAGTAAGTACTAAATGTTGGCAAATTACTATCCCATGAGTCTTTGGGGGTGGGAACGCTTCCTTGGTGACATTGGTAGAAATATCTGGATGGATGTCATTTAACTCCTGTGGCAATTCCAAATTAATTGTTGCTGTAGACAAAAATGTGGCAGTTATTTTTAATTTGAAGCATTAGAAACACCAGCAGTCAGAGGGTCTAAGCACATCTTCTCTAAATGGGCGACACAAGGCAATGGTCTAAACATGAGCCCTACAGTTGTGGTTTTGGCTTCAGAGTCACGGTGCAGTTGTTCGTTTCCCTACTTTAGTAGAGGGGGAGAAACTGCTAGGGGTAGAGGAAGGAATGCGCAAACTGTCATGGCAGGTTAATTTAGTCTTACTTGGACCCAACCCCAAGCTTCATACAGGCCTGTGGGATTATTTGGCCAAGCTTGTGCTGGTTTGTTAACACAAAAAGACTGTCCTGGGTTTTAGAGTTAAAGAGGCAGTGAGATGAGCAAAAGCCTTTTGGAAATGTGACAGATGAGCAGATTTCTCAAATGGTAAATACTATGGCTGGAAAACGCAGACTTTGAGTTCCAACAGCTTTCCTGCCCATGTGCGGACGCTATGGGGGGCGACTGCACTCAGATGGAGATGAGTGTTCTGTGCCCCACCTTGGTCACACTGCATTTCATACATACTTCTATTTATATAGACACAAACATGCTGCATTTTTCCAGGGTTGTTCTACAGATTCAGAGCCAATGACAGTTGTTCTGTTCATCCATTCAAACAACCTAGCAATTCTATCCCCAGTCTTCACCCAAGAGTATCTCTTGCACATGTTCGCCAGATGGCCAAAGCTAGAATATACCTGGGAAGATATTGTTAACATTTTCTTACAATATTTAAATTTTTTAACAATAAGATAATGGGTTGTAGACAGGTCTTACATTCATGAGTGTGTTTGACTTTTGTGTGGGAACAAGTAGATGCAAAATACAACAGAATACAGCTCAAGAGTAAAATCTATGTATCAACATGGACAAGCATCATATCAAAATAATTTGTAGTAGGACATACAGATATATGTAGATATGAGTTACTAGTTTGATATTTATATATGTTAATTCATATTTAATTGTATTTTAGAATAAACAACTATTAAATTAAAAACCAAAATGTAGGGATGAAAACCACTCAAACAAAGGAATAGTTCCTGCTGTAGGCCTGGGAAGAGAATGCTGTGAAGGACCTTAATCAATTAATATTTGTTTTCTAATACTTTTTTGGGTACACAGCTAAAAAGTTAATTGTACCTTTTATATAAATCTACATTTAATTAACAAAATGTGTACTTTTTTTTATTCAATGTTAATTATTCCAATTATTTTTGAAAGTCTAGTGGGGGAAAGATGAAGTAGGGATGAAGAACTGGAAACAGAGTCCTTCCAGATACTTGAATGAGCAGTTTCCAGTGAAGAAGTCAGGCAAGAATGTGTCACTGTCAAGGTGACTTTGCAGTCTGGAAGGCAAAAGGAAAGGAGCCAGTGGGAAGGAAGGTTACATCTTCTATATACACGGTGATGGCTAGAGGGGGAGTGAACAGTCACAGAGTACAGGAGGAGAGAGAGGTACACCAGCTAAACATAGGTGACATTTCCTCTAAGGTTGAAATGGACCAAAGACAACCTGAGAGTGAATATGGCTACAGAAAGAGATGCTATTTGGTGTTGCTTTCAGTAGGAAGGCTGAAGACCAGCGGGAGCTCTGCTGGCTGCTCCCCGTCTTTTGTGTGAGCTCTGCTGACTCCTGGGTCACACTGCTCCCATCTTGTGTCCTCTCCTTCATTCATCTCACCACAGTACAGTCACTCACCTGCCCTATTCTCACCCTTCACCCCAGCACGAGGTGACCAACCTTGAGAGGAAGTAGTTCTCATCTCTCCATCTCAAATCTTCAACATTCGCCTACTATTCAGAGCAGATGAGAGCTGGCCAATAGTACTTTTAGGGCAAGCAAAATGATCTGAGTTCTAGTCTCTAATCTACATGGTAGGATGAGAAAGCCAATCCCTTCGGTTGTCTTTGACCTTTCTATACCCATAAGGATGAAGACATTCACACAGGCACAGATAATACAATTTTTAAAATACCTTTTTAAAAAAGTACTTTCTAGATGACTCAAAGGTAAGAGAGAGCATTAGCATTTGGGTTTCAAAGGAGGAAGGTACTAGCTTCTCTGTGAAGTGTCTGGGGCTCTAGAGCCCAAAGAAATGAAAGGCTGATGGATGGGAGCTATGATCTCTCTATACAAGGACTGGGTCTCTAAACACTGAGACTTTCTTCAGCAAAGGCCCAAAGTTTAAAATCAAGAACTGAAAGGCAGAGTTGGGGAGTGATGTGGGATTGTGCCTGGCTCAACAGACCCTCAGCCCAAAGGGGACTTGAGGCTCTGGGTGAGCGACAACGAATGACTGAAATATCCAACGGAGCAATCTCAGCTGAGTAAGGCCTCGGAGAAGCTAGGAGAGAAAATGGAATGATTCAAAAAGGGCCAAGATTTCAGAGATCTAACTGGAGACAGAGCATGAACAGTAGGTGTTAGGGATGAACCATGGGTAATTGGCTACAAATGAAAACAAGCATCAGACGAACCAAACAAGGAAGATGGGACAAAACTGTGCTTCGACATGAAGGTTGCCAGGGACGGCGCTGCGATGGAGGGATGGCCCGGTGAGGTGGCTGTCTTTGGCTGGCCAAAGACAGAGCAGGAGGAATAAGGGTGACAGGCTAACAGGAAATAGAAGCATGGGCAGATGCTTTGTCCCTCACCCACCAACGATTCTAGCTTTGTAGCTGAAAAAGTGAGGATGATGAACAAACCAAGAGCTCAAAGTAGGCAAGCAACGGTCTGCAACTGAGAACTGAACAGTGAGGACCAAGGAGCACGTGGCCAGTCTGAGGTCTTGTGGTCTTCGCAGTGAATGTCCCTCTCCACAGGCAGTACAACGAGGTTGGCTTGTCCACGTGTGGTATGGCAGCTGGAACTTCATTTTAGGATGAGTTCAGCAAATCAAGCATAAAAATGGGACAGAAATATAAGAACGTTGGAAGTAGACAGATATACTGTTCCTATAACTACCATACTCTTCAGGCTATTTCGTGCTGCTGGAACAGAGTGCCTGAGGTGGGATAATTTAAAAAGAACAGAGTGAAATTTTCCACAGTTCTGAAGGCTGGGAATAAAAGGCTGCCAGGCCTGTGTCTGGCAAGGACCTTTGTGCTCTATCTTACTGCACCAGAAGGCATCAGATGGAGAGCAGGCAGAGAATGACAAACAAACCCACTCTTAGAATAATAAAGCCACTCCTGCCATGGTGACTAATGCTGAGGACAGAGCATCAAGAACCCAACCACCTTTCAACATTGTTCCATTGGGTATTTAGTTTCTAAGGCATGAGGTTGGGGGTACGAACTTAAAACCATAGCATTATAAAATAATTCATATGTATGAGTCATTGCATTGATACAAAGGAGGGACTGTCTTTAGCAAATCACTTTATTATAAAAAAGTACACGAGCTGAACTTACAGGGTTTTGGTTTTATGTTGTTGTAATCAGAGACAAATACCACTGATGACAGAATGAACGAATGCTCAGAACACACTGAGTCAGTTCCTGATCGTGAGGCAAGTGGCTTCCATATTAAACACATAAAAACTACCACACAAATCCAAACAGGGAAGAAAGAAGGTGTGAGTGAGAACGCATGATCCCTCCGCTCTGCACACAGGAAGTAGCTCTTCCAGTCTTCTGGCTGGCATAGAGCTCAAAAAGATGCAGTGACCCGGTGGTGAGATGATGCTCACTGCCTGTCTGCTGCAGCTGTTAAACACAATGATTCATATCCTTATCTTTAAAATAGTGTGAATAAGGATGATGTAGAAAATTAAGAATTGTTTGGTTGTTGTTGGAGGCCAGAGAGGAAGGATGTGCACGGTCTCACAGTTTGAGGGGATACAGTCCAACATGGTAAGGTCAGGCCACTGGTCACATTGCATCTATGGCTGAGAGGCAGAGGGAAATTAATGCTGGAGTCCCACTTGCTTGCTTCCCCCCTCCAAGTCCTTTTTATTCATTCCAGGACCCCATTATAGATAGAGGAATTCTAGACAAGAAATTAATCTAAATCTGTGCAAACTTAGTTTTTTCAGTGTGCACATTACATCACGTGCTCAGAGATTCTGAAAGATGGTTATATACAATCAGATCTGGGTGATGTGGAACTATCCCTTCCTCAATACACAACTCTACCACATAGCAGCCTGTATTACTGTAATAAAGTGAAAATATCCTGCCGGACTGGAGAAAGAGTCAGGCAGACTTGGGATCCTCAGAAGCAGCTTCATTTTATCCATTGAACACACATCCGGTAGCAATCTGACAGCAACGCCAGCCTGAAGCTAGGCACTCACATCTCAGAAAGCAGTATTTACCTAATTAAGAGCTTTTCCGTGGTCCCCGGTTACTTAATTGTGTCATTAGCAGGACTTCTGACACAAAGAGCAGTGCGTGTCTTGGAGTGCCTGGCTGGCCCATGGTAGGGAAGCCCAGAGGAGCAGCTCCCGGCGGAGCTGGCAGCGGCCTGTTGCTTTATGTACTGCACAAAATAGAATAATTGGTCCCCAGAGGGGCTGTCTCCTCAGCTGCCAGCAGGAAAGGATTTTTTTTTTCACTGTGAATAAAAGCCATGCCTGTACCGCTCCTCTGTGGAATATTAACTGTGTCTCTGGTGCTCAAAGTCTGCGAGCAGGCAGTGGGTCCTAGGATTTGTTACGGCTGTCCTCATCGAACCTGCACTCTGACAGCAAGAGAGCATCGGTGTTGCTGAAGAGAGTAAGCAGTTGGGCTTCTGGGTCCTCAGACCGAGGAACATCGCTTGTGTCATTACAGACTCCCCGTGGGTAGGATCATAGAGGCTAATTCAGACTTGGGGCCCAAAGGATGCTTTGTGTTCTTGTAACACCAGAAGGCAAAGAGATGGATTTGAGCAAGATCAGTAGCCTCCAACCACTGTTTGTTTTCTCTACAAGTTAATAATAATAATAAATAATAATAAATAATAATAATAATAACAACAACAATAAAAAGTAGTGAATACAGTGTTTAAGTTTTTTCCCCTAAGAAACAGTATCAAGTATATTTAGAATGCTTTTTTTTTTGTTATTACATTTTCTAGTAGAGATAATTCACACATGGTCAATTATTTTTTTTTAATGTGCAATTTAGGACTATGGAGATGGGTCAATGGGTAAATATTTGGTATGAAATAAAAGATGAAGACCAGAGTTTGGGTCCGCAACATCCATGCAAATACTGGGAGGGTGTGGGAGTCCACTTGTAATCCCAGCCTCTGGGGTTGAGGATGGAAGACCCCTGTGGCAAATGGACTAGCCAGTGCAGCCCAAGCAGCTACTGGTGTCAAGGGAGAAGAGTAACCAAGGAAGACACTCAGTGCCAACCTCTGGCCTCTGTGCACACAAACACATGCACACCACACATGCACACTCCCACACACATGCACATACACACATACACATCACACAATTTACTTCGTTTGGCATAACCCACCACCTCCATCCAATTCATAATGAATCCCCCAAAAACCCTGTTCGGCCCTTCCACTCTCTTCCTAGGCACTGGCAGCCATGAGTCTTATTTCTGATGTGATAGGTCCGTCTACTGTGGACATTTCTAGGAAGGCTTTTGATTAAGGAATTTTTAAGCACCTAGCAGCTGTATCCATAAATAAACATAAAAATTCATTATGTTTCCTGTGAAGTGCTGGGAAATAAGACTACTAGAGAAGAGCTTAATGAAGTTTTACTTCCGTAGAGAGGATTTAGCATTTTCTGAGTCTTTGAACAAAAGATTCAAATTTACTTAGCCAAGAAAGCTAATTAAAATTAACCAGAACGGGACTGGAGAGATGGCTCCGTGCTGAGGATTAGAATTCAGTTCCCAGCACCCACCTTAGGTGAGTCACGATCACCTCACAGGCATATGTGAATACGCACACACACACACACACACACACACACACACACACACACAAAGAAATAAAGAAAATCTTTAAAAATTAACCTATATATATTAGCGCATATATATATGTATATATGTATATATACATACACATACACATACATACACACACACACACACACACACACACACACACACACTGAATATTTTGGAACAAACACTAATGTAGAAGAGAGCCACCCAGCTTTTGGATGTCTTGTTTCCCACTCAGTTTCTCATAACTGATTTATAAACATTAGTGCATTTTTGCCACCGGCTTTCTCAAAGGAAGCTTGGAAACTCTAGGATGTCTGCCATCTTTATCCGAACCCATGCCACGCCTTTGCCTTCAAAACACTGACTTGACACATCTTTGATCGAGTGGTAGGTGGAGAGGGTGAGTTTTGCTCTTGTTTAAAGCTGTTTCTCTTCAATATAACTCTTCAGGTTGGGCAACATCTCCATCTTAGTTCTCCCCAAAAGCAAGAAATTTCATGTATTTCAATTTTGGGCAAAGAGCCCTAAGAACAAGAGTGGTAGACTAGACAGAAAGCAATGGAAGAAGAGGGTCTGTATCTGCAGATATCTCACTAAGCTGCACCTCGAGGGATTAGATCCACATGGCAGGGCATCTGGACCTTATGCTCCTGATGGAGATTTGTAGGTATGCAAAGTACCACCTATATTTCTGTGCACATAGAAGGTGCATGTCTGATGGACCTCACAGTTAGTGATGCTCTGGTTCATGAAAGCAGTAGACATCAAAGATGGGTAGAGGAATCTTGGCAGGAAAGAGGCCCCAGGCAAGCAGAGCTCTGCTTAGTGAGACTGTTTCTATGCTAAAGATGATCTCATGTGAAGCCAGTTTGACGAAAAAAAACAGAACCAGCATCCCTATGATGGATGGAGTTGGCATGATCCAGATAAAAGCCACAGGAGGGCATCAGGCTCAGGATCTCAGTGAGGGTAAACTGGATGCTCACTCCTAGCCCTTTTGTTCCTCAGATATGTAGGAGGCTTTGCAGACCTCATTCCAGAATTCAAATTCTTTGAGTTTCAACAAAACATTCACTCTGTTTGTGAAGAACTGTGTTAACGAATTCTTTTAGGCATATTAAAACAATACCCGATATTTTGGTTCAATTTTTTTTTTTAATACCTGTGACCACACAACTTGAAAGAACAGAGAGAACAACTTGTGTTTTTAGTTCATCAGTCTGGGAAAGACACAGGGGGACAACTTATATCATGGCAGACAGGTAGCCAAGAATGAGAAGAGGAAAAACAGAAGGAAGGCAGAACAAGACACAGTAACCCCAGGATGAGTTCCCATTGGCTTTCAAATAAGTTCCACCTGTGACTTTCCTGGCCTTCCAAGGAGGCAGCATGCTCTGAATGCATCGAGGGATTAATGCACTCATTGGGTCAGAGACTTCATGATCTAGCTGCCTCTGGGAACATTATCACAGACACCCAGATGTGGCTTCATTAACTCCCTAGACCTCTCAGTCCAGTCAAGATGAGAAGAAAGGTGGGCTCGTGCTCATTATCAGAAAGAACATTTTGGGGCTTTTCAAATGCTTTCAGTGGATGAGCGTACTGGGATGCCACTTTTGTAGAAGAACAATTGGCAGAGGGAGGCAAATCCTTAAAGCATACCTGCCTCTTGGCTCAGCAATTCTGAGTTTAAAACTTGATCCTGGCCTGGTGAGGTGGCTCAGTGGGTACAGGGGCTTGCTGTCAAGGTTGATGACCTGAGTTTGATCCCCATCATCAACATGGCCAAAGGAGAGAACCAACTCCAAGAAGCTGTCCTCTCTGCCACGGCATGTGTTCTTACATGTGTTATGTGTGCAAGTGTTATCAATCAATCAATGCTATAAAGAAACGGATCCTAAAGATAAGAACAGTTATATCCACAAAGAGCTGTACAGAGATGCGAATTAGAATCCCCAAGAACACTGAAAAATGAAGATAATTCATAAACCTATAGTTGAGGAATAATAAATATATCTTAGCATAACTAAACATCATGGTATATACAAGGAAGTAATAAAAATGTGGCATACATGTGTACATGTTAATGCAGAGAGGCGACCTCAACACTTCAAATAATAAAGCTGAGCAATAATCTCTGTTATTACTCTTGCAGTGTTTCAGGAGTGAATTTCATCCAGTGCTTTTACTGAATATGTTGCTTTGAATTTTATTCTATACTGTTATTTTTTTTTTGCAACTGAATGAAAGAAATGAAGCTATTTGAATCTTGAGGAAAATAGATTCTAGTTTCCAGTTTGTGGCAAAAGAAAAAAAAAAAGAATAAAATAAATGATGATCAGATCCTACCTTCCCAAATTTAGTCCAGGAATATGACTTGATACAACAGTAACTCAGGTTTCATAGCTGTGCTATTGCATTGACACAAAGGGTTTTTGCTTTTGATTTTTTTTTTTTTGAGAGCCAGATACAAAAATTCAAGAATACTTTTCACCCTCCTTCCTGAACTTTGGGTTCAGTCAGAATGACCATCATGGGAATCAGCCACTAGTTCTTGGTTTCTCAGGGTACAAGTGAGTCACCTAGAGACTGGCATTTGGGACACAATAAGATCGGTATCAGGAGAACATTCCCCTGTGGCTCCTAAACACCCTGTTGCTTCACTGTCCCCTCCCAGTGTTAGCTGGGTTCCTGGGAGGTTCAGGTCTCACCTTAACATACTTCTGGAGGATAGAATTGACTAATGGATGCATTGGGTCAAAGCATTTTACACAACATATTCAATAGGCATATGTAAACAACAGATCATTTGCCAATAAAGTATATCTTGCCAGTCTCTTAATTAGTTGCTAGATTAATTAGACTGACATGCTAAATAATTAATTAGGTATTCAGAGCTTTGCTGGTGGTTGTCCTCCCGTGGCTTAGCTGCACACAACTTCTGATGATTCATTACTAAGCTAAGTGATGCTCACCAAATAATGGCATTGTATTCTAATTCTCTGCTAATCTGTGATTCTATATATGAGTTATGAGTGTCTCCATTAGTCCCTTTCCCTCCTCATATCACAGGAACAACCCACTGTGAGTTGCTTACAGCTGGCTCTGCAAACACTCTTTCTCCTTTCCATTCCTGTAAGACTCTTTACTGTATTTTGACTTCTGGAAGGATTAGCATTTTATCTTCAATTCCTGCTGGTCAGTGCCCCACTGGAATCTTCCATCCGTTCTATACACAGGAAAGGCAGTGACTCTCTGAAATCTAACTTGCTTTCAAAACAAGACCGAATATCCAAGAAGAGGTGATAGAGATGTGTAGTTGTCAGGAGTTTGAGAGGGAAAATGGATGGTGGGAGGCCTCTGCTTTGGGTGGCCCAGCAGGTCCCCTGTTGGCTCATGTTTGGCACTGAACATCTTTCTAAAGCCAGTATCCCCCAGGGAATCTTAGGCAGAGCATGAGCTGTGGCCTAATAAGCTGGGCCCTGCCCCGACCATGTTCTGCTGGATGCAAATTTTGCTTTCTTTTCTTTTGTTGCTTTGAGAATACAACACAAACATTTTGATATCAATTTTTGTAAATCTTACTGAATTTTTGAAATCTAGAAACACTTTTTCAAACAACTTAATTTTTCTTAAATCCCAGTAATTCTATTTCCTCTGATTTTTCAGGTTTCATGGACCTTGTCTTCAGCAGTTCTGACTTGGTGAGTCTGGGCTGGGCTGCGGATTTCCTTGCTAATTAAAAAGCAGTCGGAGGGATTCTTACAGTGTCTGAGTTTCACAACTGCCTACTGGGTCACTCGGCCTCAAGAATGGGAAAATACTGTCGCTGGCTTATGTAATTTTCTGGCATAGGACAAGCCTCTCCATCAGTCATTTGTAATCCTAATATCTCCTACAGATATAAATATGTATCAGTTATGGCTTGGTCCTGGGAACAGAGGCAATGCCATAAGGAGAGAAAAACAACATAAAACAAAAACAAGCAGACTTGATTGACAGAACCTAAATAAATACATATAGTCCCCACTCAATGAAAAGAATAAGGCTTTCTTTACCTTTGTAAATTATATTATGGAAGAGGCAGCACTGAGCATGTTGGAACACGACATAACTTAGCTGCGTCTTTTTGAAGGATTGGCTTAGAACTGGGCACAGCAGAAGAACCAATTTTTTCAAACATCACTGTCCCTAGGTCTTGGCTATAAGGTAGATCTGTGTATATTGAACAGGTAAGAATATAACATACCAAGAAAATACAAATGGTATGTTCTAGACCACAGTGGTGATTTATTATCGAAACTGTGTTTAATAATAAGTTCTAATTCCTGCTTGTTTGTGGGAACTTACCTTTCTTCTATTGTGTTAATGCGGACACATGCCCTGAGGTCTCGACTCCAAGTGTTTCTCCCAACCTCATATAGCATTTATGGGTGAGGCTGAGGTGAGGGGAGGGAGCTAAAGAGGCTCTTTACTCTCTGGGAAATCTCTTACCATTACTTTGGCCTGAAAGGGAGTCAGACTTTTATGTTCCTTGTCTCTTCTGCTGGCTGGAGAATCCTAGATCGTTTTAAGATGCTGTTGCTGCTGTCTCAGCCTTTCTCTTCAGTCTAGCTTTAGTCCACCACAAAAGAAGTTTCTTCAGCTCCATGATTCCATTTGCTTTCTTATCTGTCACTGGATGTGGTAGGCGTGATGGTTAATCCTCTCTGTCAACATGACTGGATTTAGAATTGCCTTGGAGACACACTTCTGGACTAATAAGGAAAGCTGTTTCCAGAGATGGTCAACTTAAGGGAAAGACTCCCCAAGCTCTGAATACGATGGCACCATCCCATAGGTTGGGGTCCTAGACTGAGTGAGATTGGGGCAGGGGAAGGCAGCTGAGTACCCAGCATCCATCTATCTCTGCTCCTGACATGTGACCAGTAGTCTAACATCAGCTGTCTAACAGTGTAGCCATGCCTCCCTCCCATGATGAACTAGCTGTAGCCCCCCAAAACCAAGACACAAGTTGCTCTCGTCAGGGATTTTGTCATAACCATAAGGAAAGTTACTAACACAGCAGAGAAAAGCAAGAATACCTCTGACCCTTCTTGACAGTGGTCTCTTACTGTAAGATCAGTTTGCAAGAATCATGCAGGCTTTTAAAGCTAATGAAATATTTCTGCTGGTGTAGGTTTTAAAGATCAGAGCCTCAAGGATTTTGCCATTTCTCAGCGGTTTGTCCTCAGGAGACCTGGTAACCTCCTTACATCCTGGTTGCCTCATCTATAAAATGAACCTTCCTTCAAGATCACTGTGAAGTTTATCCAAACTAATATTTGTGTTTGAGTCAAGTGTTTACAGTACTGTCTGGCATATAATTAGCGCCTCTGTGTGCCTGATTATAGTAATACTATTTATTTATTTTTGTTGGTGTTTTGTTGCACAAAATGGAAAAGCTTTTGATTTGCGACAGAAATAAACCCAGTATCCTTTCTGCTGTGTCTTTGTCTAAGATCTGCCTTGTGGTATCAATTGGTTTCCCACTAACCATGATGCCAGGAGACACTGCAGCCAACCCCTACGTAGTAAATGTTGTAGAATACAGAATAGCCAGGATATCAGAATTGGCTGGGCTGGGGCTGGGCTGCAGAGGTGGCTCAGTGGCTTAGAGGGCTAAGAGTACTGTTTTCCAAACTGCAATCTAAGAAATCACTTTATGATTTTTGCATTTAATTCAGCTTTGACTTAACACGTTTCAAACACTTTGAATTCTAAAATCTCTCTCTTGGAAGAGAGAGAAGAATGCCCCCAAAGATTATGTCATCCTATCCTCAAAATATACAAGCATATGAGCAAAAGGGCACTGGCACATGTGATGAACATAGGGTTAAGAGAATTAGGAGTGTGTGCCACTCTCCTAGAAGATCTGAGCTCCGTTCCCATCATTCATGCCGGGTAGCTCACCACTGCCTGTATCCCCAGCTCCAAAGAATCTAACTTGTCTCTTCTGGCCTCTGTGGTACTACAGTCACATGCAAATACACATGCACATAATTAAAAATAATAAATCAAAAATGTTATGAAGATGTCAAGGGGGACTATTGTTTATTGTAGAGTTTCAAGTATTTAAATATTTTAAGCCAAAATTGAATTAAATACAAGGTTCCTGAAGTAACTCCTTAGAAAATACTTTGGAAACCAATACTTTAAAAATAGAATGGACTAAACCCCTTTTTCCCTCCCAGCAAGGCATGATCAGGAATTATAATACAGAGCTTTTTATACTATAGATAAGAATATATATATATATATATATATATATATATATATATATATATATGTATATACACATTCATATATCTCAAAAAAAGCTTATATTACAAACCATGCCACTGAAGTTTAAGCTTAGGCAGTACCATGGAAGGTTGGACACACCTCTGAGTTACTATTTTTATGTCTTGCAGTTTCATACAACTCCACAGGGCTCCATTCAAGCTGCAACATGAATGATGTAAGGCAGACGGAAGAGGTGTGTTCAAGGCTTCTTCTGGGGGCACCAGTGGTAATCTCTGGGCATCATTTGGACAGAGTCACCAATACATTATCTCTTACAGGAGGCAGGAGAATGCCTCCCAAATATTTGGGTATCCCAATTGTCAAATCTGCAAGCATGCATATGGGCCATCTTCCACAGCAAAATGGAGCTTGCATATGTGATAGTGTTAAGGAACATGAAGTTGGGGGGATTATCTAGGATTATCCAGATGGACCTAGGTCAATCAAAAAGGTTTTTAAGCGAGCGGGGTGCTCTTCTGACCGTGAGCGCAAGATTTGCCTGAAATAAGAATCAGAGATTAGATCTTTCAGGCTCTGAAGGTGGAGGAGGTTATAGACCAGAGTGCAGGCCCCTCAGGAAATAACAAAATGCAAGGAAACAGGTGCTCCTGTGGCTGAAAGAAAGGATCAACCCTACTGATATCTTGATTTAACCCAGTAAGACTCCTCGAGTTGGACTTCCACCTTCCCATGGGTGAACTTTTAAATCTGAGTTTGTTTAGAGGCAATAAGATTAGAGTGACTTGCTGCTTAGGAAACACAAACAAAAAAAGATTCACTATGATCCAAAGTGTAGAACATTTACTAAGATGGTAGTTATCCTCAGTGAGCTTCTCCCTGAATGTAAAAGCAAGCAAACTGCTTCCTACTTCCTTGTTGACAAACTGGAGGTGACTCCCAGGCAAAGACTCCTTCATCCCCCGAAGATGTTGGCTGTTCCTTTGGAAATTACTGGTAGATTTTGTGTTAAATTGAAGCACGTGGAAGGGAGGAACAGCAGGCCAGGTCCTGAGTACTCAACTTGCTGCAGTGGGAAGACAATTTCCCCTTCTTTCTTCTTCCTTAGCGAACAAAATGTAAGCATCCAACATTCTCAGGCAACCATTTCCCCTCTTACCATAGGCGATGCTCCCATCTTCCCTATCTTGCAGATGGGGAAACTGAAACACAGACAGGTGGAGAGCTTGTCAGGGTCATATGCTAATAAGTGGTGGAGTCAGGACACAGTCCTACACAGTCTGGCTCCAGAGCCTGTGGCTTGACTGTTACAGCCCACGGGCTTGCATACAAATAATATTCAGGGCAAGGCAATCAGTGAAACAATGGAGATGAGAGAGAGTGGAGGTGTTCCATCAAAGTGCCAGACTCTTTTGAAGGAGATGGAAAGTGCCAGCTAATACGGTAGCATTTTATCTTAATATGAACTGGTGATAATAGCTAACATTTATTTTCTCCTGTATGTTATCTCTTGTTATGTAACAGTCCAAAATGTGATGGCTTAAAATAACAAGCACTTGTCATGCTCAGAAGTCTACCTGCTGCCCCTTAGGTTCTCGGTTCTCCTGGGACTGGATTGGTGCCAGTTTTAACCCAGGGAGGCAGCCGTTGTAGATGGCAGTTGAGCTTTCCCCCATGTCTGGGGCTGTCTAGCTAGAGGCTATGCTGCCTCAGTTTCCCTTGCTTGGTCTGCCTTCCCAAAAGCTAGCCCAGGCATGTTTGTATGGAGGCAGCCACCTGGCAAGGTATTATTTCTGCTGAGATCTAGTAAGACATGGGAAATTTTAGCAAATCAAGGCAAGAGATTCGAGGAAAAAAAAATTCTACTTTTGGATGGTCACAATACAAAGGCACTCAGGCAGAAGGGCAGAAAACTGGGACATTTTTGTTATCTGTCAACCACAGCTGTTGTTGGATTATCTTTGGCTCACAGCCAATCTCTGATATATATAACGTTGTTGAAGTCATTTGGTAGCTCCCTTGCATTGACTGCGGAGGCAGCATTGGTAGCCGAGGCCCCTTCACACCAGAGCCTGAGGAGAACAACATAGACAGCTTGTGTGCCCAAGGCTCACAAGGAAGAGAGAGCAGGAGAACAAGGATTCCCTGGGGCTTCAGGGTGGTGGGAATATAGTTGCACAATGTGGAGAATCACGGGGTTGGGAGGAAAGCAGGAGAGACAGGTACCTGGCAGGAAGAGCTGGAGGTGGGAATCACGGTGAATGGCTATGGTGGGCAGTGGAACCAAGGCTGGGGACTTTGCTTAGAAGACGGGATCCAGAGGAGAATGGAAGGGCTGGAAGGAGAAGGGGTGGTGAGGGAGATAAGGGAGTGAGAAAAGACGGCGATGACACAAATAGGAAACTTGGGAGGAACAGGTTGACGGAAGGTTGGGAAGGTGGGGTCATCTGTACAAGTAGAGATAATGTTTCATCATTGTAGTCTATGCAGTAAATAGTTCAGTGTCATTTACATACAAACATCTACCTTGGGCTTTTAGTGAAGAGATATTAGCAACGTGGGAAGCAGAGCTCAGTGAAGAAGCAGTGTTTGTAGTGTCTAGAAACAATGATAACTAGAGGTATAGTTACCTCTGGCAGCTGTAACAAGTGACCTTAAATCAGCTGCCGTAAAGCATAATGGATCTATCTTCTCATAGGTCAGGAGCCAAGAGTACAACACCGTCAGGAACGAAATCAAAACTAGCAGGGCCACACTCCCTCTGGAGGCTCTAAGGGAGTGTCTATTCCTTATCTCATCCAGCAGATTTCTTTGGCTTGAGGCCACAGCACTTCTAAGCTTACCTCTAGGTTCGCGGTACCTTCTGCTGTGTGTTATCATCTCTTTCATCCACCCTTCTCATAAGGAAACTCGGGATTGCACGTAGGGTCCAGTCAGATAATCCAGAGTCAAGCTATCAACCTCAAGACAGGATGAGAGTAAGGTGACCCTGGAACCTCCAGATCCAGGGCTGCATGGAGGTTTGAGGCACTTAAGGCCACGATCAGAGATAAGCCACTCCAGTAGGAATGATGACTCTCAAAACTGACAATGGATTGGTTCTATAAATTTCCATGGAATTCTAGCCCCTGAAAAATACATGATATGGGTTGCATGTTGTTTTAACACAACTTCTACTATACTTTTGATCATTTTTAGATTACTTATAATGCCTAAAGCAATTTGAGCACAATGTGAATAGCTGTCATAGTGTATTGTTTGGGAAACAGTGACAAGAAAAAAAATCCACATGTAAGTACATACTCAGTACAGTTGTAAAGATATCCCAGGTTGGTTAAACTCGAAGATGTGATAGGAAACAGAGAGATGGCTGTGGACAGCAGGTGAAGAACAGAGGACAAGGGCAGAATCATCTAAGGGGCAATGGACTTTAACCTCCTTGGTATCTAGAAAGTGGGATTTTAGAAACACAAAGTAGCAGTGTGTCTTCTCAGAGAAACCGAGGCAGGAGGGTTGGGGTCTAATCTTAGATAGTGATGCCGTTCCACTCAGAAGCCATGTCAGTGTCCAGTAGGACTCAGAGCTCTGCTCTCAGCTACCTTTCCAGTTAATATCTAGATACAGGGTTCTCTAGATGCTCTGGATATAGACAGTCTAGATGCCCAAGACTTCTAAAACCATGAGTTGTGCTTGTTGGAGAGCTACAAATAACCTTAGTTTTAAGAGTCTCATCATGAGAAACATCCCCAATAGGCTTGCATATTTGAATACTTGGTTCCCAGTTGGTGGTGCTGTTTGGGGAGGCTATGGAACCTTCCTAATGCTGTGATCTTTTAATACAGCTCTTCATGTTGTGGTGACCCCCAACTATAAAGTTATTTTTATTGTTACTTCATAACTGTAATTTTCCTACTGTCACGAATCGTAATGTAAATATCCGATATGCAGATGGTCTTAGGCGACCCCTGTGAAAGAGTAGTTTGAAAGTCTGATAACCTTCCCAGACTTTTATAATTCCCTTATTGTAATATTACAGCCAGATTTACAGTAGATTAAAGATGATCTTTTGAGAGATTAGGCTCACGTACCATGTGCTAGTAGAGCATATTTCATTGATTTGATACAGCTGTTAGATTACATACCAAAACGACGGATCTCACGGAGCTGAAGTCTTGGCTTTATTATTAAGGACCAGAAACACAGTGAAGAAGCAGCCAAGCCTGTTGGGTGACTGTGCAGGACCAGCAGTTCTACGTGAGTCATGATAAACAAAAAGGCACTGTATCTGGTTGACAACTGTCAACAGGAACAAAAACTGCAAACTGACCTTGCCTAGCCCAGTGAAATCACATGGCTAGATGGGAATATAATATGTGGCTAATTTCTCCCCATAGGTATTTTGGTTTTAGACTGTCCACACTTTTTTGGCTAAAGTGTCCATATGGAAATAGTTGTAATATTAAAAGTTCAGATTAAGTGAGCCTACTCCATAATCCATGAGACAGTGGCCCCTGCTGTGGACATGTTAAGAATGTGGACTGTTCTCATTACTGACAGCCTCACCTTTAGAACCTCCTTGCTACTATCTGAAGGTTTTGTCCTCCCAAAATTCATGTTGAAATTTTAACCATCCCCCAAGGTGATGGAAGCAGAGCCTTTAGCATGTCATTGGGTCATGAAGGTAGAGCCTTCATGGATAACATGAGTACCCACATAAAAAAATGACCAGGAAAGTTCCCTTGTCCCATTTTTCTGCCATGTTGAAAGGATGGCTACAGAAAGAAGTGTTACTGAACCTGGGGTCACACCTTGTACCCCAAGAATCTAGGTTACACTATAAGAATCCAGTTAAAATTGTTAAATTCATAATACAAAGCCAAAAACAGAGAGTATTCTCTGGCCACATGGAGAAGAGGGAGACAGGATCCAGGGAGTCTCTCAAGCCCGTCTTCTGGGTCTTGAAGTGAGATTAAACTTTAGAGACTTGAGGGATATGATCATCTAAGCAGTCCTGGCCACAGTATTGTCTCTGACCACCATGGGCCCATCACAGTCTAGACTCCAGTCCCTCCAACAGGGCAGACTGGCAAGCTGTCAGAACTGAGTGAAATCTCCTTCCAGGATCAACTTCCTCTCTGGCTGGCATCAGGCTCCTGCTTTTTTTTTTCTTTCAGCATAAGATTCCTAGGGGAATTCCAGTTTTAGGGGGGTCCATTGTTTCAACATCTGACAGTGAGATTGAACAAAAGTTACTGAAGCAGATGTCCACTGGATGTCAATCACGTGTGCCCAAGACCTTAGAACCATGAAAAACACACTTGTGATTTGAAGCCACTCCTTTTCCAGTTTTCTGTTACAGACGGTCAACTTCTGAATAAGCAGATCAGGCAGGCTTTGCAAAATGCAAAGAAGGCTTTCTGGAAGATGCTAACTGTTCTACTTTCTGGGGACTTAACCCTAAGCAGGGGCCCCAATCCCATTCTTCCTCCTTTTTTTTTGTTCTGGAGCCTCTGCCTCATACCACCTGTTCTGATCCTGAGAGGTAGAGGCAGAGAGAGGCAAAGTATGGAATTAAACATTCCATACTAATTTGAAACATGAGCTTGAGAGCTACTGATGTGAAGAGACTTTGCCCCCCCCTGCCATTTTGATCAAACCATGCTCAAAACCTCAGTCTCTACTGAACTATGAAGCATGACTTTCCAAAAGTTTACTTTAGATGTCTTACATTCAATGAAGGCTGTCTAGTGAGGATGACGAATTGGGCATGACTCTTTATCACCACTGAACTGAGTGTTGTATGTTGTCCTACTTAATCCTTGCTACAGTCCAACAAAATAGCTATTTATCATTCTCATTTCATGGGATTAAGAACTTGAGGCTCAGAGAAGAAGTTGGCTTAAGGTCATACAGTCAACAAATAACAGAACTAAGAAATACATGAATACCTAGTTCTAAGTCAGTAAGTCATTAAGGCTACACCCCAGAGAGTGAGTGCAAGGTTACATGGGAAGAGACGATGCTAACTCACCTATGGCTTCCCACAGGAAACGAGTACAAACTCTCACCTTCGGGAGACTGGTTAGGAGGGTGGAATCAGTGTGCTGAGGGAGGAAGAAGACCATCAGAAAGGGAGGGAGAGAAGTGTGAAGAAAAGTGGAAAGAAGGTTGGGCATGTGCACAGTCCTGGAGATGAACAGGATTGTGTTAAAATATCAAGGTACTAGATACACCACAAGGGGCTTGGATAAAAGTGACCCAGGGTCAAAGTTAACACATGAGTGGAGCAAGAGACAATCAGACACACTGAATTGATGCCTGAATTGGTAATAGGTCAAGCACACAGGATTCAACAGTGAGGCAGGAGACACTTATTATAGGAACCAAGTGAGAATGGAGGCATTGATCTTCAAAGTTCTCTAAACATTTCTTTAGTTCTTTAATTCAGCTGAAGAACCTAATCCTTGGAAAGGGTCACCAACTTGTCCACCACCTTCCTAGCACCTGGGAAGTTGGCCCCAGAATACAGGGACCTAGAGTCATGTCAGGTTTCTCTTACTTGGAATTAAGTCATCAGAGAAAATGGAAATCACTTCAGTGATTTAACTTCAGTGTATATGTACAACGTGTGTACATGTTGATATGTGAGGTCACTTGTGAACCACAGCACATGTGGAGGTCAGAGGACATGTCAGGCATCACTCCTTGCCTTCCATCTTATTTGAGGCAGGGTCCCTCTTCTTTGTGTGCTGTGCTGGGTATTAAGGCAAGCTACTATAGAAACTTCCAGATCCCCTTGCCTCTGGCTCCCATCTCTTTAGAGAGGTGCAGGAATTACAGCTGCATGTCACTAAATCTATCTTTCTCATGGCTTCCTGGGATCTGAACTCAGGACATTAGGCTTGCTAAGAAAGCACTTTTTTCCCACTGAGCCACCTCTCCAGCCCAGCAGCTTGTATTTGAATGGTGCCTCTGCATCTTGGTTGCCAGTGTAAAGCTAGCTTATGCCTCTATAAAGACAGTCAGGGTAGAATTTGCAAAAATTGGGGACAGTGCCAGTCTTTATTAAATGCTTGCTGTATATTATACAGGATTCTAAGGCCTTTCCTGTGCTTATTCTTAAATGTACTCTTTTAGGTAAGTGTTGTTACTACTTCACATTATAAAGAAGCAAAGTCAAGGACAAAAATAATGAATCTACTTAGACCGAGTTGACCATCCTCCAAGTGTGGCCCTTAGACCACAAATATCAGCCCATCTGAGGCTCTCCAAACCGCAAACTAAGGCTCTGCCACAGAGCAAGAATCAGAAACACCTAGAAAATCTCCTTTTTTATGTTGAATCCCACAGTTATTGTTTTTAGCCGCTGAGTTTGAGAACCTTAGTTCTAGAACATCCAGTTAGAAAATGAAGTATTTGATTAACCAACTTTAGGCACCTTTGGGACAAATGACAGAGCTGGTAAGTGATCGATGCCATTCAAGCCAGGAAGACAACCACTGTTGGTCGGTCTGTCTCATGTAAACAGGGAAGAACACAGTTAGATTACCAAAACCCTGATACCTGTGTGGACTGAGCATTAAGACTGTCATTGATCAAGGAAGCTGTGAGGTCAAGAACTCCGCCCACAGCCATTGTTGGCTTGTCTTGCTCCATTGCATTCTTACTGTGGGTGTTGCAACCCTGGTGATCAGACCTGAGCCTCATGACCCTAAGGGATTTTCACAGGTGCTGGGAAAGGTGTATATAGCTTCTAACTCCAAACTCACCTATAATTTTCCTTATTTTAGTCATGAATAAGGTCATAAAAAGTGTACTCTTTATGTGTATGTGTATGTGAGTGTACGCATGTGCGTGTGTGTGTGTGTGTGTGTGTGTGTGTGTGTGTGTGTGTGTGTACCCATGCTCATAGGAGGCTGCCAAAGGAAAACATTAGATGTCCCGCTCTATCCCTCTCCACCTTATTCATTTGAGACAGGGTTTCTCACTAATCCTGGACTGAGGCTGGTGGCCAGCAAATGCCAGAAATCCTCCTGTCTCTGTTCCTCTGCAGTGCTGGGGTTACAGGTACATGCATGACCATGACTGAATTTATATGTAGATTCTGGGAATTTGAACTCACATCCTCTTTCCTGTGTTCAAATACTCTTGTCCACTGAGTCATCTCCCCACCCTGATTGTCTGCCATTTAAGTCAGACTTGTATTTTAATTACACAAAGGCAATCAGAACTTTCCTTAAAATGTTGCCTTGGAACTAGGAGGTACGCTCCCCCAGTGCTGAGCCTGTGAAGCTGACTGTTAGTGTGAGTGGCGACACCAGATTTTGAACTACAATAGCTGGAATGGCCTTGTCCAGCTACAGATGGTCAGGTATTCTCAGTGACCCACAAATGACACCCCGAGCTACGCGAAGCCTTCATTTAGCCTCCTTGACTTGGGTTCTTCTTCCAAACTGTTTTTGTATCTGGGAAAAATGAATTACAGCTTCAAAACCACATGTTGGGAATAAAGACAGGTTCAGAAATCTTGACCTAACATAGAATCAGATTCTTTTCTGCTGGCAGTTTACACATTGTACAAATCCATTGGTTTCTCGAGAACTTTCAAACACCTCACACATCGGCTCACCAATAGTGTAACAATGTTCAGATGGCTTGCCACATAAAATGTGAGTCTGAGTGCAGGACAGTCTGGATGTGGCCACGCACTGTGTGTGAGGGAGGGTGCTATGGGCCACAGAGTCTGAATTACCTCATACCTTGAGATGAGCAGGCCCTCCTGATGAGGGAGTGTGAGCAGACCCTCTTCTTTCCTTTCATTAATATGTCCCATTAACTGCTGCTTCCAACTTTCGATACTCCCTGTCTTTCGCAAGGAGTGTCACTAACACAATGACACAATGTTCTGCCTGTTTGCATGACCAAACACAGGAAGTGCCATGGGGAAATGGGCTGCTCATAAAAAAATAAAAAAATGACTTCAGACACTTGATATAGATGTGACAAACACCGTGCTGATTTCCATGTGGAGGATTCTGGTCTCATTTTCTATGGTAATAGGCTAATGAAAGAAAACAGCAAGGGGAAGCAGGACTCCAGCTTCAGCATTTAAGCAACACAAACTGATGCCGGATAACAAATCCTCCCACCTGCAGAGTCAGTTTTATACTTGGAGTATTGGTATACATGTATATGCACATGTATACGTAAATACACAGATGTCAATGTGCATACACATATGGACTGGGCGTGGTCTTTGCAGCAACCCCACCTCTCACTAGAGAAGGCTAGTCAGTCCCTACTCCACTGTGATGAGTATTACAGTAGAATTCAGATGGGTGTTGTTGGATATTAGTTATTTCTTCTTTGTTTTGTTTTCGAGACAGGGTTTCTCTGTTGTAACTCTGGCTGTCCTGGAACTCACTCTGTAGACCAGGCTGGCCTTGAACTCACAGAGATTCCCCTGCCTCTGCCTCACAAGTGCTGGGATTAAAGGCATGTACCACCACTGTCAGCTAGTTATTTCTTATAAATTGGAATATGTTAAAAAGATGAGTAAGTACTGCAAATTAAAAAGTTGCTGGAGGGAAAAATGAGAGGAAAATGAAATCATGCCAAGAATTTTTAGGTAGTGAAATTTTACTAGCTTATTTACCTTTCTAAAGCAATCAGTTCTCCCTCTGTATGCACACACACACACATGCACACACACAAGCGTGCACGCGCGCACACACACACACACACACACACACACACACACAAACACACTCTGGAAATCCCTTAAGCAATGCCATCTCCAGTGAGCTGTCACACTCACAGGTCAGTAGGGTGAGGAGTGGCTCTAACAGTCATCATGATCAAGGACAGAAGGCTCACTCCTATAGAAGTGTGCTGGGGAGTCCCTGCCCTGTTTTTGACATTGTTTTCCTTTTATTGAAAATAGACTCTTTTCTCATGCACTATATCATGATTGCAGTTTCCCACTCCCTCTTTTTATTCGGAATTTCATACCAGATGCTCATGGCGGATGGGTTTGGAAGGACACACTAACACGGGAGGAATTGTAGATGCAACAGGGAGAGACATTCTTACTTCCCTTTCTGTCCCTTTTTTTCTTCGTGGGGAGCCTGATGCCTCGTTTCTCTGGTGGGCCTGGGCTGCCATATCTTAAAAGAGCCCAACACCTGCTGAGACAGACTTAGTCACATGATCTTTTTTAGTTTCCCCAGCTTCCTCTCTTCCACTAATGTTGGCTTTTATTGGCTTTAGGAACTGTGATTTAAATCACCCTAAATCTCATCCCTTCTGCTGAATCCTAATGACTAATCTGTTCTTTCTTCTGCCAAGAAGAAAGGATGTTCCTCATCATCCCTGTACTTCCTGTGGCCAAGATCAATTTCACTGATATTTATTAATCATCTACCACTAACTAAACAGCAGGCACACAATACTGACACCATGGCTGTTCTTGTGACCCTCACACACACACACACACACACACACCATGGCCCTCTTTGTCTCTATAAAATGGGCAGCTAGACTACTCTCTTTTCAACTCGGAATATATTTTCTCAGAGGAAGAAAACCACCCAGAAAGCTGTCTCATGTCTTTAAGCTCCCTGTAAACTTACTGGCTGGTAAATTCTCATCTAATTCGCCAAACTTAACTTTAAACATTTTATTTGGGGAAACAAATCATTAATTCTTTTTTTTTTTTTTTAAGTTCTACCTTTCTGCTTACTCTGTCAGAGTTAATCGTGAGAGCATATCACAAAATGAACTTGATTATAGTGGACACACATTGGCGATCGGAATTTTCCATGAAATAAATGCAGTGGGCAAAGATCATTCTAACTATGGGGAAAATTCCTAATCTCTTGCCTGGATTTTAGAGAAATGGAATTTTAATCTAATGAGTATTAATAACAGAAATTATTATTTCTTATTTTGAAACATCTACCAGCAAGGCACAAATTTAAGATGTTTACCTTTAAAAGTTTTTTAAAGCAATTAAAAAAAAAAGATAAAAAATAAAATGGAGGTTTGAATCAAAATTGGGTTTGTTGAAGTAATTAAGTTCCTTCCTCCCTCACCAGTTATATTTTATAATAAACATGTAGGATGCCATTTTTATATTTTTAATGCCCTTCCTGTTAGTTCGAAAATTATGTAAACTCACAGACTGCAAGAAAAGTTACATAAACTCACAGACTGCAAGTGCGCCTTATTTCTCCCTTGTTTCTTCCCTTTGGCTAGCTGTGATTCCATCTTTATTGTTGTCTGATTGGGTCATCTTGTAATATTAGAGTATTCTGTAAAAATGTACTCCTGGTGAACAGAACCTTCTAAACTCCTGAAATCTTTACTTTTGCCAAGCGAGACTGACCTGCGTGAGGAGCTCACGGGCCTCATGTTCTTGATCCATAATTTTATGTGGGAAAGTCATCATCAAAGCTCTCAGGACAACTTGTGCAGAGCTGGGCCACATACCCAGCCTTTCTCTCCCCACCCTGCCACCCTCCTCGTTCAAACTGTCAACAGCTGTTCAGCCTGTTTTTCCCATCACCCCTCAGGATTGCCTTAGACAAAAATCCACCTTATAAAAATATATCACGAAAACTGAGAACAGGGAAGCAAGCAGTGGCCCCCGCGAGGCAGGCAAGCCGCTGTCCTCCTGGGCTCTGCTCCTGGCCTTGGCACCCGGCCAGAGCAGACAGCAGTCTCTGCCCAGCAGGGAGTTCCAGCTGACCTGCTGAGAATGTCCCAAGTGAGTCACCGCCTTTAACTCCCTCAGCGCCATTTGCTGCCCACTTGGATGTCTCTGAACAGCTGCTTGGCTCTGAATCCGCCTAGTAACTGGAAATGGCGGCCATTGTCGGGCATATTTTCAAAAAATGGAGTCAAGGGTGGGGTAGGGGCAGAAAGAGAGAGAGAAAGAAAAGAAGAAAAGCCCAATCAAGCCAGACAGACAGCTTCACTTCCCCCACGGACTGCCTTGGAGGTCATTAGAGAGGAAGTGACAGTGACCAATAAACCCTGCTTGTCCTGTTCTCTCTGTTTTTGTCTCTTGCTGTTTCCCACGTGAAGCTGGGTGAGATCAGTTTACCCGATAAGTAGAGACTTACATCCTTTAAGGAGGACATCTCATCGCTACGCTTTTTAACTCACCCATCTCATTTTCCAAACACAACAGTGAATATTTCTCTTGCTCTGGAAACATTATTTTCCACAAAATTTGAAGTCTATTTTTTTACTCCATCAACAACTTTTTAGAGGCTCTGATTGAACAAGTTTCTGGCCCACACACTAACCAGGATATTTGAGGAACATTAGACATGATCCTTGGAATCAGGAATTTGTAATGAAATGGAAAGAAAAAGCTTATTCAAGTGGATGGTCCAGGAACAAATATGGGGGGCGGGGGCTACATCAAAGAGCCAAATGCCTACCTGTAAGAACTACTCAGGACTGTGGGAGTTCAGAGCAACGCTCTACGAAGCTGCTTTTCAATCTAGAATGATGGTAAGCAACATGAACAAGTGAATTGAGTTGGTTTTGTAAACATGGGCATTGTGTCATAGCTGGGCACACAGCCCAGTGTCTATGTTAAAGGCTGAACCACATT
Source organism: Cricetomys ansorgei (assembly GCA_026225945.1). Lineage (NCBI taxonomy): Eukaryota > Metazoa > Chordata > Mammalia > Rodentia > Nesomyidae > Cricetomys > Cricetomys ansorgei. Next base: position 34,971,810 of record JAMJFZ010000199.1, read on the forward strand.
CACATGGCTGCAGGTCTCATTTAATGAGAAGTCCGTGATTTATATGTGCATCTTTGTATGCATAAGCACACACATACATTTTTTTGAAAGATCTCTTATATCACCAGAGACATTGCAGAGGTGGCAGGCAGTTGCTCCCTTTATCAGTTATTGATCGTTTTGTATCTGGTATCTTGTCCTAAACTAAAGGCAGAAGGGTAGACGTGTGGGATAAAAAGACACTTTCAGTTGGAAAGATCTGCAGATTCACTATTTTCATTTCTTGAAAGGAGATTTTAGAGGAGAATAAAGAAACATGAGCACTCTGTCTTTAGAATGGTGATAACATATTTATACTGTCTCTATAAAGTATCTACAGTATACATGTCAGCTTCTCACATTGCTGTGACAAAGTACCCGATAGGAGCAACTTCACAGAGGAGAGATTTACTTCAGCTCAGGACTTCAGGAGAGGGTTCATCATGGAGAGAAGGCATGGTGGATGGACTGGCTCAGTAGATGACAGGAGTTTGAGATACAATTTGCTCACACCACTGTGCAGCAGAAAGCAGGGAGCTGGGGCTGGAACCCAAGTCAGCTACCACTTGTGAGCTCCACCATGTAGCCTTGTATACGCCACCAGGCCTAATGTCCAACGTTCTGCAATATCTCAAATAGCACCTCTTTGGGAGCCAACCCTAAACGTACACACACACATACACACACACATACGCACATGCAGGGCTTCTCACACCCTCATATAACATGTAGATTCTTTGTTTTTCCAACATAGTCTCGGCATTTACCATGGATTTTTCTGAGCAGTGAACATGAAGGACGAAGGATTGTGATTATTGGTGTTCTGAGCTTGTTCAACTCTAAGCTGTTTATCCCAGCTCACTGAGGTTTAGGAGCCAAGATAACTTGTTTTTCAAATATTAGATTAATTCTTGCTACTGAATGAGTGAACATGCATATTGAGAGTTGAGCATACCTTCATTATGCAAACAAACGCCTGTAGTTTTAATCCTGAGAAGACTTGCCACAACATTTTTTAAAAATAGATTAGAAAGAAATGATTCAATTTGGAACCCTAATATGGACTAGTAATTTGCTCTGTTATTTCCTAGTTTATATATAAAAGGCTAATGAATGATTAAAAAGCTTACTAAACTGTTACAAATCGACAGTTAATTATAGGTATGGCAAATCTAGATTTTGGTGCAACCAAGAGTTTCCCAAATCTTAATCTCTACATTTGATACAAACAAAAGGGATTTCTCCATAGGAAAATATGGGCCACATACATAGGGGGCCACTTCCAAAAGAAAGCAGGACCTAGGAACTAAGCGTGTACAGAGGATGAAACCACAGGTGGCTCATGAGAGATGTCACTTTAACAGTAATATGACAGTGTAGTGGCAAACATCAAATAGTCAGGGAAACAAGAAGAGAATTAAGAAAGATGAAGTGTACAGAAAATTAAAATCAAGTGAGTAATTAAGTAATCCATTCTATATGCAGGGAGTGGTAAGCAGGATTTCAGAAGGGAAGATGATGATTTGAGCTGGCTTCCCAGTCTAACTTTGCCAGGCTGGCCCAGGTAGGATATGAGAGAAAACAGACAGTATTCATCCAACTAGCATTTACTGAAGTGTGTATTATGAGCTGGTAGTATTTTGAATACTTCTGAAGATACTGTGGTAAACAAAATCAAATTTCTGACCTGATGATATCTGTGCTTCCATGTGGAAAATTATAAGTAAAATATAGGCTTGTGTAAGGATGTCAAGAACTGACAAGGATTAAAAATGAAAATAATGCAGTAGGTTAATGCCATTTGCAACTATGTGAAGGTATAAAAGAACAGGGGATGCCCATGTATCGGCAGGGTCTCCTTAGTACTCAGAAGTCTTGATGGGTATGAGGATGGGAATGGAGTCAGAAGATGACTAGAAGGGAAGCAGAATGTTTGGACTTCAAGTCTCATATGATCTCAGAAAGCCTGGTGAAAAGTGTGGGACTTTCATCTGTCAGCAAACCAAGGTTTGGGGGAGGGAGGGATAGAAGTTTGCATAAGTGGAAGACTGACATAATATCATTTTTTATATAGATCACTTCCATACATTTGGTGTGAACAACTCTGGAGACACTGGGGTCTCAGCTAGGAAGATAGATGCTCCTGTCTTAACAGTTGTGTCAAAAAGACTTTACACAGACTACCATCTATCTGGTGGTCTACCAGAGAAGGAACTTAGAACAGAGTGACTCACTATGAATGGATAACCCAGTTGTGGCTGCCTTGTGGATAGTTTTGAATGTTCCCAACTCTACACTCTACATACTTGCAATTTCCACTTAGGGTGATGTGAGATTGGCTACTGTCAGGCCAACTCTATGGATTTATCCCCAGAGCAGATGTGTTAGAAACAGTCCCCAGGACAGCAGTGTAGAGTAGTGAGATTCTAACAGGTGATCAGGTCTTGGTGCGGTTTAAGATTAATGAGGCTATCATGGAAATAAGCTGGTTATTACACCAATGGGTTCCTGGTAAAAGGATTAATCTGCCTTCCCTCCTCCTCCTCCCTCTCAACCTCCCTCAGCCTCTTGCCTCCCTCCGTGGAATGATGCAGTAAGAAAAATCTGGCCAAGTGGGGAGCACAAGGCCGGACATCTTAGCCTTGAGAACTGTGGGGAATACAACTTTCTTCCTAACAAATTACCAAGTGCCTAGTGTTTTGTTATAGTAACACAGACTAGACTGAGAGACAGTGAACGCTGGACATAACAACTCAACAGCAAACTCATCGCTGAGTGTCCCGGAGTGAGAACAAAGGCAAGAAAGCAAAAGGCATTTGATAACTGAAAGGAGGGGAGGGACGGAGACATTTTCTGCTTTTTACAGTTTCTATCAAAAGAGTAAGTCCAAGTCAGGGCCACACTGGGGACATTAAAATTTTGTTGAAATCCAAGTATGGTGGAACAAGTCTGTAATCTCAGCACTCGGGGCTGAGCCAGGAAGACTGCCACAGTTTGAGGCCAGACTGAGCTATGTAGTGAGTTCCTGGCTAGTCTGGGTGACATAAGTAGACATAGTCATGATGATAGATAGATAGATAGATAGATAGATAGATAGATAGATAGATAGATAGATAGATAGATGGATGATGGATGAATGGATGAGAGATGATAGATAGATAGATTGATAGATGATAGAGGAATTTGGATGGAAAGAGAAAGTCTTTCATACATGAAGAAACAGACTATTCACTGTCAGCATCAAATCAGAAGGAGACAGAGAATATTTAAAATTCTGTACATAAACTTGACCCATATCTACCAATGAGCCTTGATCTTTAAATTCTCAGAATAGCCTCCAGGTTGCCCAGCTGAAGTTAAAGAGAATCGAAGATAGATTTCAGTTCTGTGCACCAGAAAGGAGAAAAAAAGTTTAAAATTCAATTTTGATCAAGTGAACACCTTGCTTTAAGCAAAAAAGTTAGAACTCTTTGGAGGACTGTAGCAGAATCTCCTATTTCTAAAATGTTAGCACTCACAGTATCTAGGATAGCTAGCTATACAAAGTGAGGCTGCCAGGCACCCGAAAAATATGTCATAAACCCAAGAGGAAAAGATTGAATTAATGGTAGATGTTACCAAGTGACCCAGACAGTGAAATTTATAAAGATATCAAAGCACATATCTTCAACATGATTCAAAATATAAAGGAAGCATGCACTTAATCAATGGAAAAGCCTGCAGTCTCAGCAGAGAAATGGAAGCCACGAGCAATAACCAAATAGAGAAATTCAAACAAGTGAATACAATACTCAGAAATCCCCACCACAGGATCATGCTTTAAAAGCCTGTCCCCTAGCAGGCATGGTGCTATTTTGAGGGATTCTGGAAAGTTTGTGTGATATTTCCGTGAGTGGACAGAAGTAGGTCACCAGGGATAGGACTTTGAGGGTTACACATTGCTGCCAGTACATTTCTCCTTCTGTTTCCTGGCCTTCGGGAATATGAGGAGTCTGCTCTGTCACACCCCATGGTGTTGGGGAAAATCCTCTGAACGTGTGAGCCAAAATAAATCTTCCCTCCTTTAAGTGGTTTCTGTTAGGCGTTGTGGTCACAGTGCTGCAGTAACTAAGGCAACTTGAAATAGAATTTTAATTGGGTGGCTTCAGCAATTAGATGGCACAAGGAGACATCAGTGAAACTGAAGACAAACCAACATAGTTGTGAAATCCAAGGAATTGGGAGACAACTGTATTGGCTTATGAAAAAACCCAAGAAGTCCTGGAATCCATTTAACTTAAGTATGGGAAGAGAAAAGAAACACAGAGTGAAGACTTTTAGAGCGATTAAATTAAATTTGTGCTAAGTTATTTCAATTTGATGAAAAAAACATGTTTACATACTCAAGAAGTCCAGAAAAGTCAACCTTAACTCAAATAAAACTATACTAGGGTTCATCGTGAGCAATCCAAAGGGATCTGAAAGTGTGGGGGGGAAAGATGGGTCCAGAAAGAAAGACACTTCAGCTATACATGGGAACAGCAACACAAATAATTGCTAATCTGCCATCAGACACTCGTGGAAGCAAGATGGGAGTGGACCAATACTGCTAAAATGATAAAGAAAAAAAAAAGAAATAGTATTTCAAGTAAAGCTTTCATAGTCAAAGAAAACTAATTTCAAAATTAAACTCAGATAGTTTTAAATAAATAAAAACTAAAGTGATTTTTAAAGATTCATTTATATTATTGTTTTAAGTGTGTGTGTGTGTGTGTGTGTGTGTGTGTGTGAGAGAGAGAGAGAGAGAGAGAGAGAGAGAGAGAGAGAGAGAGAGAGAGAGAAAGAGAGCAAGAGAGAAAGAGACAGAGAGGGAGAGGGAGCGAGGGGTATGTTCATGAGTGTCATGTCCACAGAGGCCAAAGGAGGACATCAGACCCTCTGGAGCTGGAACCCAGGCATTTGTGAGACATAGGACATGGGTGCTAAGAACTAAACTTTGACCCTCAGCAAGAACAGCAAGTACCGCTGGCCCTAGGCCACCTCTCTAACACCTATGATAATTTTTTTCTAGAAGATTTTCACTACAAAGTAAAATAGAGGAAGGTCCTTACGTGAACAGAAATTGTTGAATCCTCAGCAGAGATCCAAATGATTTAGACCAAAAAAAGGTAAACATATGGGTAAGTATACAATACCAGTTAAGTAAAGTATTTTAACTTCACACCATGATATTTCTAAAGTGGGTGATGAAATATATGGCAGCTGTCACGTAAGCGCTAGGAGACAGGCAAGCAGCCTGCATGATGGGCCAAATCTGTGTATTTTACATGCGATGACACTATATTCATTCCTAATAAACTGTAGGCTTAGGGATGTTTAAAATGCTTGTTGGAATGATGAGTCCAGAAGTGGTATGTAAATTACATAGTCAGCTCAAATAGAGCACGCATGAAGACCTCGCTTCTGTCTGCCCACTCTCTGTCAGTGATTTTACTGTCACGCATAAGATAATCTACAGAATGACACATTCTAAAACTGTGGTCTTCATCTCTTCTCTACAACAATGTCTTACACTGAAGTTAAAATGGGAGTCATCCTGGCTACATACAGATTGACAGGCTTTGAAAATTCTGGAATTTTTATATTCAAATTCAAATTTCCAAAATCTCTTTAAAATTCCTGAATATCTGGGATATGGGTCCCGAGATCCTACAATAGTGTCCCTGATGGACACTAAGACCTCTCATGTCTAGTCTAGATGCTCTCTAAGTCAACCATTCTTATCTGACCACTTCCCTCAGTGACGGCTATACAAGAAGCGGCAAGGGAAGGAGTTAGACCCTTGCATCCGAGGACATGAAGACTACAGATAAGCAATCTGTGCATGCGCTAGCATTGAGCAGCCCAGTCATGCTGGCCCGAATTGAGTTTGAAGTCTACAACATTCCTTCTCCCCAGGAAGCTTAACTTAAACAGATCTGTTTCCCATCACCATGGTTGATTTGCTGAGTCTCAGAGCTGACGCTGGACACCCTAGCCGGTTTCGTCCTCTGCATTCCATCCTACCTCTGTGTACAGTTGGGCTGGCTCAGGATCCAGATCTGGTCACTTCCTAGAGTAAATGTCTTGAATCCTTTCCCATCAGAAGTTGATGCCTTCTGGGTCTTTGGATTCAAATGGAACCCAGTTTGGGTGACAAAGAAGGTGATGATGGCTAATTTGTGTTCCAGAATAACTCAGTCCAGGAACAACTCCCCTTGATGCCTTCCTACCTTCACCTCAAGCCAGTCACAGGTCAGGTACATGCTCCAGTGATGGGTCTGTGGAGCTATGCTTTCTTGTTGACCCTGCTACTTGTGTTCTTTGGCAAATCTTCTAATGTCGGCAACATCAGAGAAGAAGACGATTCGACAGTGTCAGGAAAGGAACAATAGGCAGAGCACACAATTGGAAGCGTGGATTGGACTTTGGTTCGTTCTCAGGATTAGGCAGTGTTATGGGACTGTCTGATCTGAAGCTTCATGGATTCTTGCCCCTGGGAATGTAGAAACCTGGGGAGACTTTGTGAGTGTTTTCGTACCGCTCCCATCTTCATCATAAAGACTGCTATTCATCCAGTTCCTCCTCCTCCTCCTCTCTTTTTCTCTCCTTCTTTCTTTGGTACTGGCACCCTTTGAAAGGAAATGCAGGAACGATTATGCTTTTTGGGAAACAAATGTTGCCACAGACATATTCGGATTGTTAAACTAGACTCAAGAATGAATACTTTTGGCACGTGTGTGTCACGGTCTTGGATCGAAGCCCTTTGATGATGAGTAGAAACCTGTCTCTTACTCATGTCTCAGGTCTGGAAGGAGGAAGAACGTCTTCATAATTTAGGAAAAGCTGAAGAGCCAAGAGTAGCTGAAAGCATGGAGCTGAATCCTGGGCCAAGGACAGCCTACAGGGGAGTGAAGAGCCAGCTCTCGTTACTCTCTAGCTCTAGAAATATTCAAGGGTCGAGGTGCCATATCCAGAGTTAAGGGAGGGTATTTATGCCATGCACACAAGGTAAACCCCTGGCTATCATTTCTTTTGCCTCTGCTTTCTGAAATCCCAACAATCCACACTATCATGATGCAAGAAGAATCAAAAGAAACTGGTTTAGAGGTTTTAGAAACCATCACTTTGATGTCTAAGAAAAGCGTCCCAAACTAGTTAAAGCGTTATACTGTGCTTTTTATTGAAATATAAAATCTACCTCAGAAATCAGCCACTAAATACAAAAGGAGCCTCAAGCCCTGTAGGGATCATCTAGGAAGAACATAATAACTCTTAAGACCTCACCATAAAACAGCATGTGAGCCACACTTACTTTCAAAGCACTTTACAAGCATCACCCAGATCATGTGCCTCCCTGCTCCTCCCTGTTCCTCCCTGGGATGGCAGGTGAATGTGTTTGGCTCAACACACAGTTGGAAAACCCAAGAAAGTCATCTAGGCCATCTGATCCAGTGAGGATCCATGGTGTCACAGCACTCAGAAACTGGATGTCCCCCCTGGGATAGAGAGAGCGTGCCCTATTCTGTGAGAGCAGCCAGGGCCCCGAATTGTCCTCAGCATGCATCTACTCAGTATCACACTGAACTCAGAACTCCATTGATTCCTGGGGCCTGGCTGTTTTTCATGTATTGGTGTTTTAAGTGTAGGAGCTGTATTTACCTGCTAACTAGGTCATTCCCTCCCTGCAGCCACACTTGCCCCAAATCTTTCCCAGATCCTGAGATCATCACCTCTGCTAAATGTAACAACAGAGTCACATCATGAGGTTCTATTCTAATTCCCTCACAAGGAGATTGTCTTTCCCTGACCATGAGCAGGAGCAGGAGCAGCAGCAGGAGCAGAAGGATAGCTTCTCTAGGGTGAGTTTCTTAGTTCTCTGAGTATCTGTCTTGCCTCTGTTAAATATCCATAACAATATCAGACCATTGTGAGAACTCAGCGAAGTTCAGCAATGTGCTGAACTCTAGTGTGTAGTGTGTACTCTAGTAAATGCTAATTACCACCAAAATGTCTCACCTTGGAGTTTTCTTAACCCTAACCAAAGTCCCAATTCTGATCATTTTTCCCTCTGCAATAGACAACTGTATCACTTGTTACTATCAGCTGAATGCTGGTATTTCTGTCGAATTCCAACACTGACTTTCTGAACCCCAAGTGGCTGTTTGGAGATGGAATCCTTAAGAAGTAATACAGGATACCGATAGGGGAGGGTCCTGAACCACTGTAATCAATGACCTTAGAAGATGAGAGAGTAGAGACTGTTCTGCTGTGTGAATGTGCTGAGAACAGACAAGTGGATGCACAGGGAGGAGGCGGCCATCTCCAAGCCAGCGTGGGGCCCCTCCAGAACCCAGCCACACTGGCACTCTGACCTCAGACTTCTAGCCTCCGAGTTAATTATTGCTTTCTAAGCCACACAGATAGACTGCAGTGTTTGTTATGTCAGTTCCTAACAGGTAGCTCTTCCTTTGCTACCCACTTCCTGACAGCATCCACGGTCACCCATACAGCATCAGTACTCACTTTTCCTATAAATGCTTCCCCAGAATGCCTACTCTATCCACGCTGTTACGCAGATCTCCAAGAGGGTCCGTATCTGTTAAGACTATTGCTTACTCATTAAAAGGGGGATACAAGTCCGTATACAGACACTTTACCTTTTGCCCTTCCTCCCTTTCCATGCGACACTGGGAAGTGGAACAGCTCACTGCCTAGTGAATATGGTGGGTTCTGGGTCTTGATGTGGTCCTGACTACTATAGACCTCCACCTCTCTGATTCCCTGGTGCTATTACATGCAGACATTCTAATGGGGAGGATTTCCAGAATATTCTCCCTGCTGCCATCAGAAAAGCTTCTAGAAGCACAGTTCTCATGAGGCTCCTGCCCATCTCCTGGTACCTTCACAGGCTCTTTTGTGAAGGTGGAATTTGTGTGTGGAATGAAGCCCAGCTTCTGGAACCAGAGATCCGATGCTGTCTTCCTTCCCTTTCTAGTCCTCTCCACTCCAGTGTACACCCAGGAAGATCACCTGCTCATCCCAGACTCACACAATGACTCTCCCCTTCTCAGCTTTGAACCTTCACCTTGCCTGTGCAGTCCTGCATGCTGCTGGGTTTTACCTTCAGCACATTCCAAGGCTGCTTTACCTTCTGCTAGGTTTTCAGAGAACTGCTGACTGAGGAAGCAGCGTCTTGTGGTGATTAAGAGTCAGGGCCCTAGAACCCCTGTTCTCAGCCTTCACAGCACAGTGAACTAGGTTTCAGTATTAAACCTTATGGGTTCTCTCTCCCTCCCGTTTATTTTGTAAATGAGGTAACAACCATCTATCTACCCCAGACTGATGATGGCTTGACTTATTTTGACTTTACACTACTGCAAAACCAACTTCCAGAAAAGTTCTTCATTTTCACTATTGGTTTGTTCTAAATAGGATATGTTCAATAATTTATTGTAACATGGGTTCTACATTAAATGAGTTTGCCCAGCTTTAAGCTGATGTAAATTCCATTTAAGCTACATCAGACAGGTATGCAGGTTATGTTATGGTATCATAGATCTGGCTGGCTCATGAAAATTTATCAAGATGTAATCTATCAAAGCTGTGGTACACTGTACCTAGTCTTAGCACTAAAGTGAAGATTGAAAGGAAAATAAATACTTGTAAAATGCTTATAAAAAACCTGGTACAAAGTAACATAAATGCTTTGAACCCTCTTTCTCTCCAAGGGAAGAAGCTGTGATAGCAACTTCCCATTCCATAGTGCTGCTGGGTATAAGGAAGCCACACAGTAACCATGTCCCTATTTAAAGCAATCCTTATTTAAGGGTTTCATCAAAATTGCTCTTTACACAGTGACATCTGGGATTGAACATTAAGTCTTTGAACTGGCCTTGGCTCTCTTCAAGGTACCCATCTGTACAAATCTGTGAACTTCTTCTGTTAGCATTCAGCATTTTCATCCTAGATTCTTTTATTTGAAGATTTGTCTTTATTATTTTTGATATGTGTGTCTGTGTGTGTCTGCATGTGTCTGTGTGTGAGTATGTGCGTGTGAGTGCGAAAGGCCAAGGAGGACAGAGGAGGTGACAGAATCCCTGGGTCTGGAATCACAGGTCACTGTGAACTACTTGATGCAGGTACTGGGTACCAAAGTTGGGTCCTCTGCGAGAGCAGCACATGCTCTTATCCACTCAGTCATCTCTCCAGCTCCAGGCTCCTAAATTATATCAAATCTATTAATTCATTTTTGAGCTCTTCACGCTTTTATCTCCTTAAGTAAGCCTGTGTAGCATGTCCCAAAATGAGTCAAGTTTCACTCAGAATGAGATTTGAGGGGCTGGTAAGTGGACTTTCCATGGATGGGTAGAGTAACACAGCAAAGACTTTTGACTCTTTTGACCTTGGTGAGCCCCCATTACGTAGATCTTTCAAGTCATGTGATCAACTTATGTCAAGTGTCAACTCATGGTACCCTCTCCAGAACAAGCTCAGTAGATATTCCCAACAGAGAAAACTCTATCAAGGCCTTTTAGATGTTAAAAGTCAATTAACAGTATTGGCCCAGTGAAGTGAAGCCCACACTGATGTTGGTTCTACCAACCCAAGCATTGGCTCTCCTCAGTCTTCTGACTTGGTAAGAAAGATCTTGATGATCACATGGGAAATGCAGCATGGAGATCAAATGAGACATTTTATGTAATGTATATTGCATTGCATTGTGGTACTTGGGAAACATAATGTTCCCACTTTGGAACCTTCATAATTAGCAGATTACCTTTCAAGGCCTCTATGGGTTGATGTAGATCTTTCCTAAAGCCAAATCATCCTTGAAAATGTATTAGAAATGGAGTCACTGAGTTCTACAGGAATGTCCATGGCTACAGAATCAGTGGGATATATATGTATATTTCCATACATGTGAGTTATGACAACAGACTGGCTTACATGATTATTATAGTTATTATACAGCATTTATGCATGGTTACAAAGCTGAGGTGTCCACAAACGTGCAGTACAGGTCTGGAGGTGGAAGCCTGGAGGACTGGATGCTACATCAGGATCAACAGGCTGGAGCACCAGGGCAGCGGTGTGCTCTCCCCCAGAGAGATCTAGTTTCCTGTTAGTTTAGACCTTCAACTGATTGAATGAGGCCTCCTCACATTATAGATGCGTGATTTCTTAATGCTCCCCATTTAAATATTAACTTCACCCTCCAAATATCCTTCAGGTTAACATACGAATTGCCACAAATCCTGTTATAGAAACAGTTGAGGAGAGGATGGTGAAATGAGAGTAAAGATACTGGCTTCACATCCCTGATGGCCTGAGTTTTATCTCTAGTTCCCACAGTGAGAGAGAAAACGGACTCCCAAAAGTTGTTCTCTCCCCACTGCCTGTGTAGTGGTACACACGTGTAGGCATTCACACATGCAGATCATACACACATTCATACTCACAATAATAATGGTAAATGAAATAATACAAGATGTTTGGTGATTAACTCCAATGAAAGTAAGTACGATGTTTTGAATGTGTCCATTGTGGTCAAGCCTTCTCCATATAAGTCAGGGGTTTCTTGTCTTTAGAGAGAAAGATGGATTAAGAACAGAATTACTGTTCACTTTATTGTTGCGGTTCCATAAAGAATAGCAACCATGACCTAAGGTTTGATTTATCTGTAGCAATCTGTGGGAGCTTCTAGGGAAGAGAGGTATCCATTCGATGCCTTTGTGTGAATTACTCCTTGGGAAAATCTGGGCATGTGGACAGCAGAGGACTTGTGGTCTCAGGAGCATACTGTGGGTTCCACCATTCCATATACATCACAGTGGCCTCGGACTACATTCCAGCCAGAGCAGCCTGTGTTCTAGCGAGGCCACAAATTGATATAGTACATTAGAAAGAATAGCTGATGATATTGATTGGCCAGCAAACTTACAACCACCATCTGCAAACTGGACTGAGCCCTCTCTACCTAAGATAAAGGTCTGTGGTTTCTGTGTTACCTGGATAAATCAGCCATCTTTCTCTCCAGCAAACTGTAGACTCTTTGACTAAAACACCAGAATACTATGTTAGTCCTTGGGTCAAAGGAAAATCCCTTCTGTTTAATTTAAAGTCGATTTGTTGTTTGGTTCTGTTACCAATGTTAGAGCCCAAAATGGGTTTTGTTCAAATTGTGACTACGCTGTCAGCATTTAAAATATGAAGCCTAGCAGGAACTTCTGGGTGAGCTCAGAGGGTGCATTTGATTTATATCACTGGACAACCTTCAGCCTGTGAACTTTCAAAGGAAATATCAGAGGACACACCTGCCCACACTTTTAAACCACGGCTAGGGTGTTGGTATGAGAAAAGGGGAGGGCTCCTGCAGCACGTGCCAAACCAGCCCTGTGATTGCACGGTCAGCTCTCACCAGTACCCACCAAAACCACCACCAATAAAAATAATGATAATCGTACCTCCCTCGAGTAGAGAGTGCTTTGATTTTCAGTAGGATTAACTCCAAGCTCTCCAACACTTACATGCCAATAAAATAAAACAAAGTGAGCCACACAACCACAAGGTAGTCATTCACTTCTCAGCAGTGAGAGCAATGTGGCTAACAACGGAGATCTAGTAGGTTTGCCCACTATCACATATCACAAGTAAGTGGCAGTGCTGCTGTATCTGAAATCAGACCACCTTCCGACCCCTGATAGAGATTCCGCAGTAGCTGCGCCGGATGAGTGGAGTGGGTCTATCCGCCTCCGTTGAAAGTGCAGTTTAGTCTGTTTCTACTGACGACCCTCAGAGGGGATGGGTTTGCAGAGAGCTACAGTATACACTGGGGTGGCTACTGGTTTATGAAGGCTTGTGGGACTAGCCATCCTTTCCTTCCTTTCACCTAAGGAGCCTCTGGGAATCCCAGGTTTCCCACGGCGCATTTTGTTTCCAGTTTATGTCTCACACTAACTACTTGTTTCTGTCATCCGATGGAGTGTTCCTGTTTTTAAGTTCCTTTAGACTGATGGTAATCCCTCCCTCCTCTCCTTCCCTCCCTCCTCCCTTGACTCTTTCTTTCCCTCCCTCCCTCCTTCACTCCCTCCTTTTTACCCTTCTCATCTCTTTTCTTTCCTCCCTGTCTCCCTCCCTCCCTCTTCCCTTCCTTCCCTGCCCCCTAGTCTCTCTCCTACGCTCCCTCTCTCCCTTCCTTCTTCTTTTTCTTCCTCCCTCTTCCCCTTCATCTCTTTTTTTTTCTTTTTGTACATTTTATGTTCATGCTTCTCCTATTCAGATGTTTCCACTTAAACATTATAGACATAATTTGATCTAACAATGAATGTTATTATCTGTGGAATTCCAGGAGTTTTCCTGCTGCTGCTGTTGTTTGGTGTTCTGAGAGCCTCTTTGGAGCCTTGAGTGTGTCCTCACTCAGTGAGCAGCGATGTTGCTCCTGTGCTAACAATAGCAGCTGTGGAAATTACTGGACTGGGTCCCCTTTCACCCTACTCTTCCCTCCGCTTACTTTCACCATCTTTGTCCCTGAGCATCTGTAAGCCGAAGATGCTTCCACTTTCAAACCCTGTAACTTACGTGGTTGATCTTCCCACTAAAGCACATGGACCTCAAAAAAACCTGTATTTCCCCCTCTCCTGTCTCTCAGATGAGCCCATCCATCACACCACTACAGATGAATGAGGGTTTACTGCGCATAGCTGACATGCCCATAACCAAAGGTCCAAGAACATCTGCAATAGAGGTGTCCTCTCTCAGCCTCTGGGTCACCTACCATGTACTACTCAGTCATGTACTTCCTACATGCAAATGAAGGCTCTCCTAATTGGATGATGTTGGATCCTTGGTGGAGGGTAGATTTACTGGGCCCAACTTTGCTGTAACAGGTTACAGTTAATTCCCATTAATCATCATCCTCTGTTAGCTTGGGGGAGTAAAGCTACAGTTCCCTGTTTGGGGACATTTTCCAGATCAGGCTTAGAGAGACTGTTCCTTTCTGGATTTTTTTCATGATCATCCAGTGTGACCGCAAGTTCCTTGGAGATCACGATTAGATTTAAAGGCATTTTACTGCTAGGAAAAACACATACATACACAAACACAAATGCACAGGCACACACACAAACACACATACACACAGAGAGAGGGGGAGGGAATATCTAGGCTATTTTTGCGTCTCATTTCTTTGCACAATACCCCACCTAGTATTAAGAGGGATGGTAGGCCTAACTAAAAACCCCAACTTAGGCACACCCTCTAAACTCCCCAAACCAGTTGGGCATTATTGAGAGTTTGGCATTCAAATATTTTTCAAGTTGTTTTCTCTAAGCCACACCCACAAAACAAATGCAAGAGTGTACTCTCTCCTGGGGGCAAACAGCTCTGCCCAGGTCTCTCCTAGGCAGGGCACACATTTGGCCCCAAGCTGTTTTGTTGCTTTGTACAAATGGGAGCCACTCAGCTGCTTTTTTTACACCTTATTTTAATGCCTTATTATTTCAAAGCGATCTCTGTTCTTATTGACAATAATTACTGTTAACTCCCCCATCGAGTTCAAAGGCTCCATGATTATGAAAGCTCTTCTAAAGACAAGCCGATTAATCCAGCTTGTTATTAAATTAGAACTGTATTCTTGACCTGTTTTCATGAAGGTTTTATTATTGCTTTCCTAATAAGCTTAACTATCACCTTGAAATCATATTACTATCTCTAATCTCTATTATCTATGCTAAAAGGCTATGGGGTCACTAGGTATCAGATGGGTATTTAATGCCTCTCATGATATGGCTGTAAACTATCAAATTCATGTTCAACTCCTCTATTCCCTCAAATCCACCCTCTTAACATCTGCCCCCAACTAACACACCCAAATGAACCCTTTGGTTCAACCAAATGACTTTACACTTTGATGTCTGGATGTCTGCTTACTAGACTCCTTGCCTTCAAAGAATGAGCCGAGGCTAGCCTTTCCCTCTCAACCTCTCTGTGGCAGTGGTGGCTTCATCCATCCTCATGGCCTCTTTCACTTGTCTTAACATCTAAGATATGCCACTTAGTGCAGAATTAGCGTCTACTACCGATCTCAGGGGCCTGACTCCACAGCTGGTTGCAAACCTCCAGATTGTGGTGCTTGCTCCTACTCATCATCTTGATTTTGCAGAGGGCTCACTGGGCCTGGGGTCTAAAGAGCTAGTGGATGCTACACAGTTCCAGCTACCATCTATAAATGCTGCTCTCTGTCCTTACTCACTCACCTCCTCGGCCTCAGTTTCCCGTTCATAACCTAGACAGTATGCCTTTTCCAACTTCTTTCTTGATTTGTGTAGGGAGTTGAGGTGATAGTCTGGCCCAGAGCCACAGAGCCTTGGACTCTGCTAGCTGTCGTCCTCAAAGCCTTCAGTGATTTATTCCAGCTCCCCTTCTACAATGTGTCTTAGAAGAACCCTCTCTCTGCTCTTAGTATCCTGATCTTCTCACCTGCTTCTCAGTGTGGTAGCAGCCCCCCAATTCCTCTGTCTGACTCCGTCCTCGGCTGGTGGCTCCACCATCTCTCTCTGAATGACATTTCAAAGGCAATGTCAGAGAAGGGCATAACTGTGCTCCTAAGTCCACAGCACCTTACTGTTTTGCTCAGAACGGAAGGCAGAGTGCCCCCCCGATCCTGTACATCTTCACTCTCTGTCTCTGTCTCTGTCTCTCTCCCCATACTCTACTCCAACTAATGTTCTTTTGCTTGCACGCCTAGCTTCTGCTGTCACCTCAGCACTGAGGACTCCCCCTTGGCTGGGCATTCTCAGGTAGCTGCCTGGACCCTTCTCTCCCGATCCTCAGTTTCCTCTTTGTCAGAGGAGATCAGGATGACTGTATTTTAGCACATGTAGCCTCTCTCTCCTTCCCCATACTGCACTCCCCTTCAGGGCGCTAATACAGAATCACGTAGTACACGTGTTTAGTTTGTCTCTTCTGGTCTACATTAGCCTCATGAGAGCACAGACCTTGTCTTGTTTACTTCTCTCTGAACCTTCCTTGGGTAACACTAGAGTATAGTAGGCATATAAGTACCCACTAAACCAGTGAGTGAGTGTGTGAATGAATGAATGAATGAATGAATGCATGGACATAGAGGAGTTTGTTTGAAATCCTAAAATTTCAAGCAATGGCTCACTATCTCAGTTATCTTTTAAAATCCACTAGGAAATTTTAGACCATCGATATCCGGTTCACACCCTAGAATATTTAAATCAGATTCTCTTGGAGAGAAGCCCAGGTATTGGTACTTTTTAAAAGCACCCTAGATGTTTCCAGTGAATAACCAAGGTTAAAAAGCATTGGTCTCCAGGGTATAAGATATTATTTCGTTTTTCCAGGTAACACCTTGCTAGCTAAGTGCCTCATACACTGCGGCTGTCTTGAACAGTTGATTTCAGAAATGGCCACTTTGAATGCATGGAGAGTTAACGCTTAGAGGATACCTCAGTACCCTCGCACGCACTTGGTTGTACACAGATCTCTCTCTAACTTGTAGGAGTCGAAGAGCAAGCCCTTGAACATCTACTATCTGCAGGGTCCTGTCTGTCCCCAGAGATTCTGTCCCATCTCACACCCGTGTCATTGTGGTAATGTGGTAGCCCCCCTCCTCCCCAACGCCACACACCCTTTTAAAACTCCTTACAGGTTATCTTGACCCATGACTCCCCACCTGTTGGATGAGAAGCATTCACTGCTTCAGAAGGCAGACATTGCCTAAAATAAGGGTGGCTTTGTTTGGCAACAAAAGGCAGATTAGATTTGTTAGTGAGGAGAGAAGGACAGGGGTAAACTTGCGAGAGGAGAAAAGAATTTGCGAGATACTTGAAGCTTACCTTTAAATGCAACTAAGAAAGCTCATAGAAATTAGTATCTCCTTAAACTCTCTTTTTAATCTCAGTGTCTCTTAAGCAAATTAAGGATTGTTGGCATCTCAAGAGCTTTTGATTGCTCACATGTGGGACTTCTATCAATAATTACCATATTTAAAAAGTAAAATTGAGATTTTGAAAATGGTCATTAACTTATTTTTATAACAATGTTAAATCTAGTACATATTAGTATAAATATCATATATTCTGAAATGGTGTGGTCTTTCTTAAAGAAACAAAGCTATTGCTCAAAAAACATGTATGAGGAGTTACTATTTCTTGTTTTCATTCTTCACGAACCTCTTTGATGTTTGTGTTAGTAGAAGACAATGGTATTCTTATACCTGCTTTTGTTTTTAACGCTTTAGTCTTTCGTTTTGATTGAAACAGAATGAAGAGAATTCAGCTTGGCCTACCAGGTACAGTCACCATTCAGTTACTATAACAAATACCCAAGATGACCAACTTACAAAGAGAAAAGTTT
The DNA here is from genome assembly GCA_026225945.1 of Cricetomys ansorgei. Lineage (NCBI taxonomy): Eukaryota > Metazoa > Chordata > Mammalia > Rodentia > Nesomyidae > Cricetomys > Cricetomys ansorgei. The sequence continues at coordinate 34,989,231 of JAMJFZ010000199.1, forward strand.
TGCTTTCACTCACGGTTGCAGAACTTCCTGTCCATGACTGTTCGGAGCCCTGTCTTTAGACCTATTGTAGTTACGTCATGGTGGGAGTACGGTGGGTGCTCAATTCATGGTGGGCTCAAACAGATCCCACAGCCACTTCAAAGGTGAGCTTGCAGCCATCAGAGACCTTCCAGGAGGCCTGGCTTCATCCCATCTCCTGAAAGCACCAAGCTGAGGACTCAGACTTAGTGCAGGGACTTTGGGTGACATTTCAGATCAAAACAACAGCACACCATACAACTCAAAGGGCGAAGTATCCCAGTGCCCTCTGGGGGTGACTGATAAATTCTTTGGTATTACACAACACCATACGAATGGTTGTCTTAAAGTTCAGTTGGAATACGGAGTCTGGGTACAGCAGTGAATTTCATGTTCTGTCATGCAAACCTTCATTAATCCAATTGTGCTTTAAATGCCCCTTTCACTTATGCATGCTTTAAACAGCAGTGCAGATCATTTAGGAAATACCGTTCACAGTGTTATACAGATCTGCCAAATGCTGACAATTTTCCTTAGTCTATGGAGAGGTCTCACATTTATTAAAGAAACCATCCTGTGCACCAGAAACACCTTTAAGTCTGTGGAAGGTGGGTCATGGTGGTGGAAATAAACACATGAAAATTCAATTTTCATACGTAAATTCAAGTTTCATCATTGTCAAACAAAAATCTCAGCTGTTCCTTTTGGAGTGATAGTTTGCTTTATTGTTTTAAAAGTGTATTATTTATATATGTTTCAAGTACGGGCTATTGGATCTTGTGTGTGCTATGCAATTGATTATTCACTAACTGAAACCTTGGCCCTCATTTTGCCTTTAATTTTTGAGACAATGCCTCTGTAACATGTTCAGGCTGGCCTTGAAATCAACTCAGATCTTGAATGTGTGGTCATCCTGCTTCAGTCTTTTAAGTAGCTGGGATTACAAGCCTGTGGCCCAGGCTGCCTTTTTAAAAAAATAAAACATAAAATCACCCAGATACAGAAATCTAAAAAACTGTAATTTTTCTGCTATTCTTTAACATAGCAATCCTTAATCTGTGGGTTACAACCCCTCTGGGGGTCAAATGACTCTTTCATTGGGGTCACCTAAGACTATCTGTACATCAGAATTTATAGGACAACTCATAACAATAGGAAAATTACAATTATGAAGTAGCAGGAAAAAAAATTTTATGGTTGGGTGTCACAACAACACGAGGAACTATTAAAGGGTCCCAGCATTAGGAAGGCTGAGAACCACTGCTTTAACAAAAGGACAGTGTTTGGGTGCTGGAGAGATGACTTGCCAGTTAAGAGCACTGGCCCCACCATCCTAAGGTCTAGAGTTCAGGTCCCAGCACTGATGGAATAAGCCATGTGTCCCACAAATGCCTGCAACTCCAGCTCCAAGGGATCTGTAACCTGTTCTCGCCTCTATGTCTGCACAGACTTGTGTTCCTGCTACACATGCATATACTCATGTAGACGTATGTACACAAATAAGTAAATAAATAACATAAGTCTTAGCAAAATAAAGTGAGAATAGTATTAAAGGAGAGCAAGTTCAGAAACTCAGGCCTCGCTTTCACACGCCAAAACAGCCATTGTCCAGTGTGTGGCATATGTGCGTCATGCCTACTTCCTGTGTTGCTACATAAAATATTGGAAAAAATGTGTACTCAAAGGTTCAGATTTCATAGCATTAGTAATTCTTCTTGCTTCACCAAGGGCATTATTTAAAATAAAAAAAAAAAACTGGCTTGTTTCTGGACCTGTGTTGGCCATTTTTCAGAACACATTATTACTAGTAACAGCAGCTTGGTTGCTAAAGGCATCAATAATTTGCCCACTGTTATTTTTGAAATATGAATATACATACATTTTTTTCCTAAAGGCAAATAATATCCCAGTATTTGTTCAAATACTTCTATGCCTTGTGGACTCCTGCAAGCATCTTGGAGATCCACAGGGATCTGTCTACATGCTTTCCTAGCTGAGAGTTACTGCAGAGAATATGTCAGAAAAGATGCCTTATTCTCTGCAGACTTCCGGAAGGAGGGAAGAACTCTGGTCTCTTCTGTGTGGAACAAAAAAGAGAGAGAAAAGAATTCATGGTTGGGGACACAGGCAGGAGCCTGATGCTTGAAACTACCAGAGAGATTTGAGGAAAGACACCAAGACAGAAGCTTTCTTTCTCACTTCCCAGAACCAGCCTGGAAGAAGCCACCAGTTGCCTCTGCAAAGAGCTGATGTTTCTCACAGATTAGTCCAGCATGGTGCTGCTTAACAGGTAGATTAACAGTGACTCATGATACCACACTCTGCAGTGGGAGATTGAATTCTTATGCTCCACGATTAGGAATCAAAGCAAGAATGAACATTTATCTTTACCATTTTTATTCAAAATAGAACATGAAGTTCTAGCCACTGCAGTAAGGCAAGAAAAATAAATAAAAAGAATACACACGGGAAAGGAAGTAATAGAGCTATTATTGCTTGTAAGTTACATCAGTGCTTACATTCAACTCCTACAAGTTGCCCTTTGACCTCTACATATTTGCTATGGCTTATACCCCCTCCCCTCCCGCATGAGTAAATAAGTAAATGTATAAAAGCTAAAATAAAACCTCATGGAATTACACAACCATAAGAAGAGTAGTTCCCAGAACTAGTAAAGTCAGCAAGCAGAGTAGCCATCTGTATAACTGACATATGAAACTCTGCCTCGTCACAGATAAAGAATGTCAAGAAGGAGACTACAATTTAAAACACAAGTCTCATGACCTGAGTTCTTTTCTTCTACTTTGGGGTTCAATCCTTGAGACCCAAAGTAGAAGGAGAGAACAGACTCTCAAAAATTGTCCTCTGGACATTTAGGGGGTAACCTGGAGACTGAGTGCAGTGGAAACTCTCTGGAATCTATGAGGGTGACCCTAGTGAAGACCCCTAGTAAAGGGGGATAGGGAACCTGAACAGGCCATCTCCTGTAGCCAGGTAAGTCTTCCTTCCAGTGGTGGGACTGAGACACCATCCCAGCCACAAAACTTTCAATCTACAATCTATTCTGCTGAGGCAATGGAAGGGCAGAATCCCACTCCAAGGGAGGGAGCCCATGCCTGCTACTGCAGATCTGGCCAGGAACTGGAGACTGGATAAGCCAGAGATGGCACCTAATGATATCCTGCTCTGCTCTTAGATCAGCGCCTAGCCCAATTGTCATCAGAGAGGCTTCCTCCAGCAGCTGATGGGAGCAGATACAGAGGCCCAGAACTAAAACACCATGTGGAGCTTGGGGAACCCTGAGGAAGAGGGGGAGGAGGGACGGGAACCAGAGGGCTCCAGGACACCAGAAGAGCAAGCCTCATGGAATCAACTGGCCAGCAGGCTCACAGAGACCGAAGTGGTAGACACAGAGCCTGCATGGGTCTGTGATAGGTCCCCTGCTTATATCTTATGGTTGTCTGGCTTGGTGTTCTTGTAGGAGTCCTGTAAGTTGGTGTGTATGTGGGGTTCTGACCATTTCTCCTGCCGGGTTACCTTGCCCAGCCTTGATGTAGGCGCTTGCACTCATCTCTGTTCCATGTTGTTATGCCCTGTTTGATTGGGAACCCTGGGAGGCCTGCTCTTTCCTGAGAGAAGTGGGTAGGGGGGTGGAATTTGGGGATAGGGGAGCTGGGGAGAGAGCTGGAAGGAGTGCATGAAGTGGAGGATGGGTGTCAGGATGTATTATATAAGAGAAGAAAAAATAAATTATTAAAAAAAATCTTCTCTGATCTCTACAGGAATGCCATAGCATGCTCAAGCCCTGGAACACATGCCACTTGTGCTTACATATGGGCCTGCCCCCCCCCTCACACACACACACACACACACACACATACCACATTATAATAATAGCAATAATAATAATAAATAATAAAGTTAAATATTTATGTTTTATTTTAATGAAACAACATGTAGGGCTTGTATGCTTAAATTATGAGATGTGGATGAAATCACAAAATTCTACTTGAAGAAGCCAACAGCTAAATTAAGCAAATATACATGTCCAGGGACTGGAGGTGCATTAAGTATCCTGGGTAGTTTATTGTCTACTTGAAACAAGTTAGAGTTACTTGGGAAGAGGGACTCTTGGTTTAGAAAATGCCTCCATCAGATGGGGCTGTCAAGTCTGTAAGGCACTTTCTTAATTAGTGATTGACGTGAGCAGGCCCAGTTCACTTTGGACAGTGCTATCCCTGGGCTGGTGGTTTTGTACTGTATAAGAAAGAAGCCCAAGCAAGTCATGGGGAGCAAGCCAGTAAGCAGCACTCCTTCATGGCCTCTGCATCAGTTTCTGCCTGCAGGTTCTTGCCTTGAGCTCTTTCCCTGATTTCCCTGGATGATGGACTACAAGTTACAAGACTATAAGCCTTCCTCCCTAGGTTGCTTTCGGTCTGGTGTTTTATCACAGCAACAGAAACCCTAAGATAGTAAGAATTGCAGTGCTCCCCCAATTAACTCACAGGATAGATCAAATTCCTACCAAGGTCTCAACCCAAGTTTTACAGCACAGAAAGGCTTATTTTGAAATGAATGTGGAAAGGCACATGATCTACGCTAGCTTAAATCTTCTTGACAGAGAAAAAGAACATGAGAGAAGACAGGATTGAGGCTATGAATAGCTGAATTGACACAGCAGTGGCAGGCATATAAATCAGGACAACAAAATAGCTCTAAAGCAAACCCACAGCACAGCTGATTGCTTTTCCCTACACTAAAAATTCCAGTTGTTATAGTATATGCACAAAATAACTAAAGCATGGAGAGAAATTTAAATTCTCATGACTTATTTTTAAAAATTCTGCTGTAATTTCCATTCTGAAAAATTCATTCTTTTCTAACATCAGTTGAACAGCTTCTATTATATCCCTAAGGTACAGCTTCACATACCTACTTCCAGAATACTCCATCACCTAAAGAGAAGCCCATTAGTGGTCACTCTCCATTTCATCCCTACTCAACCCTTGGCAACTGAATCTACTGTTGCCACCTTTCTGCTGTTCTGTTTGTTTCATGTGAATGTGTAAGCCTGGGTATACGAATGTGTGCTATATTTCTGCAGTGCCTACAGAACAGGAGAGGTATCAGATTCCCTGGAACTCTTGCAGGCAGTTGTGATCTGTGGGTGCTGGGAACTGAACCCCAGTCCTCTGTGAGAGCACCAAATGCTCGTAACTCTGCAGACACTCTATGCTCTGTTAACTGATTCACCTAACACAGGCATTTCGCACCAATGGAATCATGGGATATGTGGTCTTAAACAATTATTGATTTTATTTTGTCTCATGTCTGGCTGTTGCGCAGGCCAGCTATAACTCAGAAGGCAATCCTAGACCCAAACTGGTTCTAGCACCTACCGATACCACTCTGATTTCAGGACAGGATTTAGATACATGAGAATTTTGATGCCCTTCGGGGGAGAATCCCAAGTTGCCTGAACTCGGATCCTCAAAAGACTGACTGTTTTCAAAAGTGACTGACATCAACTGAGTTAATCTGAGAGTTTCAAGCCAGACAGGAGTAAGCTGCTTGCACAGGCCAGCTTTGTTTTGTTTCCCCTTTTGTGGTGGGAAAGGGAAGCTGAGAAGCAGATGGAGATCAGTTATGGAACATAAGCAACATTCGACTTTTTTTTTTGAAGATCTGAGTCATAACACTCACGGTCCCTTCTCTTAACTCTTAACAAATCCCATTATAGGATGAGGAAATGGAGCTAAGAAGTGTTCTGTGATTTCTAAAGTCACATATAAATTCACCTGTTTCCGGGTCCTGTATTCTTTCTGAGCACAGCCTGCCTTCTTGCTAAGAAGACCAGTGTCAAAGGCAGATGCTTCACATGAGCACGAATTAAGAAGGCTGGGGTTGAATGCTTCAGTCTTCCATCTTCATAGATGTATAAAGCAAAATAAAACAGAACTAGGGGATTAAAAATTCTATTTGTTCCATTTATTTCTATTACAAATTATTTATAAACTTAAAACACACAATTGTACAGACAGCACTTTAAAAGCTACAACCAATAGTACGCTAGCATATTACCTATCTGCTGCCTAACAACCACCTAGTATTTATTGAGGACCCACTGGATGCCCAGCTCTGGCTAAGGACTTCCCAGACATCTCTTCATTCCTGGCCCACACCCACAGTTTGAGGGAGGCTGACTAACGAAACTCAAGGCACAGCATGAATAAGTGGGGCAGTCCAACTCCAGCCCCTGTCAACCCCCACCGTTGGCGACTGCACCATTCTGCCTATGTAATACTCCACTCAAAAACCTTCTGGTCATCAGAATGCCTCTGTGAGTGCTGGACAGAGGGCAGAATCAAAGTCAAGAGGAGGAGAGGCTGATTCTGTTAGCCCAGCGTTTCAGCTTCATCCTTTTTCCTCCTATCACCCACCCCTCCGCCACACACACACACACACACACACATACACACACACACACACACACATACACACACACACAATACCCTTTGTTTCTTTGTTTACCTTTAAATGGGAAGGATGAAAGCTGAAATAAAACGTTTTCTTGGTCTCATGAACGATACTTCAAGACACATTTTATTAAATTCTTGAAAAGCAGTAAGTAAATTAAAGAGCAGGAAAGTGTGCATATATACCTGTGTATGTGTGCATAAGCGTGCAAGTTGTGTGTGAACAAATATACATGTAGTTGCTGAGCTTTCCTTATAACCCTAATGTGTTATTTTATTTTAAAATAGTAACAAAAATATCCTCTAGGAATGTAAGCAACAGAACTGTCAATGTATACCTTACAAAAGTGTCCTTGAGCAATGTAAGTGATAAAACTGTCAATATGTAGCTGGTTAAGGAAATTTAAGGTGGGCTGGAGAGATGGCTCAGCAGTTCAGAGCACTTGCTGATCTTGCAGAGGACCAATGTTTAATACTCAGCACCCACATGGCAGCTCATAACCACATACAACCCCAGCTCTTGGAGATCACAACACTCTTCTAGCTTCTTCAGGCACTGTACACACATGGTGCACATACACACATGCAGACAAAAATTCCTACACATAAAAAAAAAACTTTAAAAATGCACTGATCTTGAACATTTAAGAGAAAATTTAGGGCATGTTACTTTTGGAATTTGAGCTCAGTTTTGAACTAAACATAAATCACACACATGTCATATGCTGGACTGTGTCTCTTTAAAATAGTTACGATAGAAGACTCCAGACAAGGCTGTAGTTGGAAAGAGAGTTTACATAGATGTAAACTAGCTACCTTTAAGATGGGTCCTGAGGGGCAGGGGAGATGGCTCAATAGGTAAGATGCCTACTGTGGACCTTAATTCAGTCCTTTAATATTTCCAAAAAAAAAAGTGGTCATGGTGACATGTGCCTGAGATCCTAGCAGAGACAGAGGGTCTCTGGCTCTCTATGGCCAGCAACTCTTGCCAAATTGATAAGTTCTTGGTTCAGCAAGAGACTCTGCCTCAAAACATAAGGTAAAGAGCAAGAAAGAAAAACACTGATTATCTACCTCTGGCCTTCACAAGTATGCACATACACATGAATACACATACATATATACATCCACAGGTACATGAACACACACACACACACACACACACACACACACACACACACACACACACACACACAAAGATAAAAAGGTGGGCCATACTCTAAATGTGACTTTATAAGAAGAGGAACATGTCCACAGACTCACAGTGGGGAGGTTGCAGTATAACTCAGAGACGGGACAATACAGCCACATGAGAAGGGGTGCCAAGGATTTTCAGCCACCACAAAAACTAGAAGCTATCAGGAGCGGTCTAACCACATGGCCTAGTTCACTCCAGGATGTCAGAATTCTGGCTTCTGTAACTGTGCTGTCAGACATTCATGGAATTTTACTATGGCAGCCCCACGGAGCTGATTCCCAAGCTTTGAGTTGGAAAGGAAGGGTGCTGGGGGAAGTGATCATGTACTGGGCAAAAGGGGAAGAGAAATCTCTGTGACACAGGAGAGATGATGTGTTCTGGAAAAAGAGGAAGTTTTGACGCATCTACTTTACTTGTTTGCATTTTCTTAGAATTCAAAATGCGCAGAAAGAGGCTCATGCAAAGTGGGTGTTGCAGGAAGAAAGCTGATTCACAAATGTGTCCAGAAGCTAAAGTTCCATCAAAATGGGTTAGACACTTTGTAAACCAGAACCAGGCACTACAAAATCACCAAGAAGAACGTAAGTCCGTGCCACCAGCACTGGGCTTTTTAAGGAAGGAATACATTTTCAGAGGTTTTCTTTTAGAACATTTTTCTCTGATTCCAACCTATTGACAATGTTGTCCTCCATTCTGGTGACTACAGAGAAACAACACTCAGATCTTTAGAAATGAATAAGACCAAAAGAGAATTAGATATTTATGACTGGATGGACGCAGGGGGGAATGTGTATTATTTGCCATTGGGATGTACATGAAATGGTCTGCATAGGACACTGGGTAGGTTTTTCAGTGAGTCCCTGACTGAAATGAATACTGCCTGCCCTCCAGAAGAGCATGACAATATCTCAGAGCTTTAGAATGTGCCAACAAGGCAATCCATTTGCAAGCTGTTCTCTTTCATTCTTGGGAGGAGAAGCCCATTTAGAGGGATGGGCTAGTGGTGCTGCACCCAGAGAGAAAAGGGGATCTCAGGGTCCTCTCAGAGCAAGAGCAACTGGGGAGACGCATCTTGTTTCCCCATTAGGTGACAATGGCCCATGCCTTCACGATGAAATGTCCATACTGGCCCTCCTTAGCTTGTGGCCTCTTTCCCTTTCTCCGCTCTTCCACGTGCCCATGGATAAAGGTGCCTTTCCCAAGGATGAGCAAATACCTTAATGGTTACTGGTTCCCAGTGGAGCTACATTAATCCCTACAGTAACTCTGCCAGGTAGAGCACAGACTTCTCAAATGTCCAAAGCATCCCACCACCATCTCTCATCTTCTCTTTTTCTTTCATCTTTGAGAAACATGTGCCACCAAGTCACCCAGGCACTGAAGCAGAATCATAATCCCATGCTTGGCTCACTATCAAGGGCTGTTGTCCCCACATCAAGACTGTATGCCAAACCCTGCCAAGGATCCTTGTCACCCAGTGCTCACCAGTATCTATAATTCTGTGCTCTGTCCTGTGGCCAAAGTGAGGCCTTCGTAAGCTGTAAATCAGTGGTTTTCAACCTGTGGGTTGAGACCCCTTTGGGGGTCAAATGATGCTTTCACAGGGGTCACCTAAGGCTATCTGCATATCAGATATTTACATTACAATTCATAACAGAAGCAAAATTATAGTTATGAAGTAGCAACGAAAATAATTTTATGGTTGGGGGTCACCACAACATGAGGAACTACAATAAAGGATCACAGACTTAGGAAGGTTGAGAACCACTACTGTAAGTGAACTCATTCCCCACTCCTGCTTAAAACCTATAAGTTATTTCCCCGGGGGTGGGGGGTAGGGAATAACACTTCTGAGATCCTGGATGACTCCATCCCTGTACACTTTTCTGGCCTCCTTTCAGGCCACTTCTTGTTCCTTAACACGAAGCCATATTTCATGACTTGCTCACACCCACCTTGGGTCTTCCTCTTTTTAGTTTCTCATGCTTAGATTGCTCTTCACCCTGTCCTTCCACATTTGAAGACAGATAACTATGATTTAGATTCTCTCACCACTCACTTGCTTCCACTGCTTTTGACTATCAGAGAAATACAATCACACAACATGCACTCTGTGTGTGAAATTTCTCTCACCAACCAGAATTCTTTGAGAATCATGACATCACTGCATGCATGTGATACAGCGATGCAATAAGGATAATGATCCTTATTAATGACTATGGAATATTAAAATGTATAATTATAATCCAACTTATTTATTCATTCTTTCATTGATAGATGTTTGAGTTGTTTCCAAGTTTTAACCATTTTGCATAAAGCTGATAAGAACATTCTCCTATGTTCCTTTTGATGGATACGGTTTGCATGTAAAATGTCCCCCACAGGCTCGAATGTTTGAGCACTTGGTTCCAGCAGATGGTGCTGTTTAGAGAGTTTGTGGAATTAGGGGGGCTTGGCTGGGGGATTTGAGTCACTGAAGATACTACCTGCTTCTGGTTCAGCCTGAGCTTTCTGCTTCCTGGCTACCACAGGGATATGGCCAATGGCTACAAGCTTCCATTGCCATGGCCTTCTACCTTGATGGACTGCATTCTCCAAGCCATGAGTCCAAATAAACTTCTCCTTTAAGTCCCTTTTGTCAAATATTTTATGGTAACACAGGGGACAAAACAATACAATGTTAGACAAATATATCCTGCATTGGATATTGAATTGGTGTGTTATGGGGCATATCGCTTGTTTAATAGATATAGATTATTTCTATAGCTTTATTTTAATTTTTGATTTTTATTTGTGTCTTTCCTAGTAGAATTAATCTCTGCAAAGGTGAGGACCTGCCCACATACATTTCCTTCTTTAAAAAAAAAGTGGTGTGTGTGTGTGTGTGTGTGTGTGAGTTTGCACATATGTGTGCAGGTGTTTGTGGAAGCTAGAGGAGGCTCATTAAAGATGAAATTTCAGCAAAGAAGGAGAGCAATATAGCTGATGGACTAATATTTCCCTAATTAAAGAATCTTGAACTTTGTCAAGCAGATTCTATTTAGCATCAGGGATACTCATAGGCCTCAGCAGGGACAAAACAATACAATGTTAGACAAATATATCTCTGCATTGGATATTGAATTGGTGTGTTATGGGGCATACAGCTTGTTTTATAAGACTATTTCTGTAGCTTTATTTTAATATTTGATTTTTATTTGAGTCTTTCCTAGTAGAATTAATCTCTGCAAAGTTGAGGACCTGCCCACACACATTTCTTTCTTTTAAAAAAAGTGGTGTGTGTGTGTGTGTGTGTGTGTGTGTGTGTGTGTGCGCGCGCACATGCACACGCACAAGTTTGCACATATGTGTGCATGTGTTTGTGGAAGCTAGAGGAGGGCATTGGATCTGGGGCTATAGGTGGTTGTGAGATGCCTGACATAGGCAGGTCCTTTGCACAAGGTTAAGTGTTCTTAACCACTAAGCTACCTCTCTAGACCCTGCCTACACATTTCAGTTACTATTTGCTGAAACAAGAAGTGTGAGCTCTGATCTCTGACTTCTAATTTCTCATTTTACTTGTTAGTTTTACTTTCATGCCTCTTCAGCTTGTTGGGCCTCAGCTCTCTTACTTAAGAGCCATATCGTCTCTGTGACTGTTACTGCAAATTCCAGGGAGAACCTAGGGAATCCTCCAACCCTTGATGATCAACCCTACACTATGCAGCAAGACTCCACTTAGGGCCCAAGGAGCTTATGACCTCCCTAGGACAATCAAGTGTGCTGAGGATTAGAGTGACAAGCACCAGTACATCAGACCTCTGGGAGAGACCTTGTAGGGCAGAGAACCTTGGCTGGAATTCTAACATAGATGTGCTTGGCACATATATGTGTTTGGCACAACGCCAAGTAACTCATTGTTACTTATCAGGTTAGACTACAGATATCCAACAAGAGTCTGGCACAGTGGGAAGTCACTAATGTTTAGTTTCTACAGGTCCAATGTCATTTGGAATAGTTAGATTATTAAAAAAAAAAACCTTAATCAAAGGACAGTTAGCAGTTTCTGCGGTAGCATCATATAAGTGGTTTATGTGTTCTGACTTCATTCAGGAAGACTGTAGAGACTTTAGGCTAATACTGCCCTTAATGCCTGTAATTCCATCTCTGATGAATTGCCTTGAGGTGGCCCCAGTGACCTTCCCACAGGGACTCACAACAGGTGTGAGCTTCTCTACCATGTGGTTTACATTTGTGACTTACTGTCAACCAATGGAATGTGGCAAAGAGTGCCAGACGCATAAGATCAGTAATTATATATGATTGGATCATCCATTTGCGCTCTCTCTCTCTCTCTCTCTCTGTCTTTCTCTCTCTCTGTCTCTCTCTCTGTGTCTCTGCCTGTCTCTGTCTCTCTCCCTCTCCCTCTCTCCCTCTCTCTCTCTCTCTCTCTCTCTCTCTCTATCTATCTATCTCCTCACTGGCTTTAAGGAAGTAAGTAGCCACACTCGGGAATTTCAAACAGCAAGAAATAACTAAACATCCCAGAGTTAAGGATAGAATCCACCCTGCAAGTCTTCCAACTGACAGCTCAAACTGTGTAAACTCCAATGGAACTGGACCAGTGGAACTGCAAGGAGACGATAGCTGTTTTAAGCCACTATGTATGTGGTTTCCTTGATTCACCATGACAGTCAATTAATGGCATCATGAATTTAACTACCACAACTATACAGCATATCAGATGTAATATTGGGCTCTGGATATAGGATATTACTTGGTGCTTATCACTCAATACAAATAAAACCTGCCAGCAACCATCCTTCATGCCCATGTTTGACAGACACCAAAACAATACCGTGACAACAACCTGAGCAAACACAGCATTTGTCCCATTGATCCCATATAATAGTTTCTCCCATAAAAAGTATTTCTCTTTAGCAAGATAAAATGAAAAACTTCTTTACTGTAGTCATTGTACATAAATATGCTATTCCCATTTTAATAACGTTATTGGCACATCTCAAGCCTTCTGAAGGAAGTTTGAGCTATCTATCTTCCATTATAAAAAGACAGACAGAGGAACCAGCCAGGCTGGCTAGACAGATACAGAACATAAAATGAAGCTATTTGTCAGGCCTCGGACCAATGTTTGCCAGCATTCTTTGGGTGAACTAGGTTGGGCAAATATCATCTTTTAATGAAACAGATTATTCTGAATTTAAATAGCAAATTAACATGGGGAATATGTGCATTGTATATTGTGGTTAAATGATTCTATATTCCTTTGACGGAATAATTGGAATTGTCTTGTTTTTTAGTGATTGTGGATTTTGTGGTTAGTAGTGTTGTCTGGTCTTGTTATAACAGTTGTTTGGGTGTATATGTATCACTATAGGTGATTCACACACAAGTTACAGGTCACTAGAGCAAAACCACAGAAATCTATGAAACTGGCCAGCACCAGGAGTGACACTCACACCCATTTCTGGTTTTCAGCTTTTCTTGACATGACTACGTCTATCTCATAAGCAAAGAGTGAAATTTGATTGGTGATTCTAAGATAATTTCCAAAATGGAAAGTGAAGACTAGAATTTCCTTCTTCTATAGAAGGGAATAGAAAATGTAAAATTTAACCTTTCTAAAGTCACTCTGATTTTTGTTCCGTTATTCTGATTTTTTATTTAATATTTATTTATTTTTATGTTATGTGTATCTGCTCGAGTGTATGTACGTGCACCATGTACACGCATGAGTCTGCCCATGTCAGAAGTGGGCATGGGATCTCCCGAAACTGGAGTTACAGGCTGTTGTGAACCATCATGTGGGTACTGGGAACCAAACCCAGGTTCTCAGTGAGAGTAGTAAGTGCTCTTAACCATGGAACCATCGCTCCAACCCTAACTCTGATATGTTTTTAAAAATGTATTCATATGAATAATTTTTGTAGGGTATTATGCATTTTTAAAGTTTTATTTTACTTTTAGTTGTGTGGGGGGGGGGGGGCGGCTAGAAAGTTCATATGAGTGCAGGTGCTCAGGGAAGCCAGAGAGTATGTTGTATCCCATGGAGTTGGAGTCACAGGCACTTGTAAGCCATCCAGTGAGGTGTTGGAAACCAAACTCTGGCCCTCTGCAAGAGCAGTATCTGCTTGTAACTGCTGAGCCTCCTCTCAGGCCCTGACATGTGTTATTTTGAAGTTTATTACTTTTCCCAAATCCAAAACTCTATATGAGAGTCTTCCTTCTCGATTATATTGTTCTTAACTTCATTCCTTGCATGTTTACTAGCATGTAATTATGTAAAAGTATTGTGTCTTCTGAAAGTAAATAAAATCACGAGCATAAGATTTGTGTGTGTGTGAAAAGCAGGCAATTAAAAGAGTTACTCAGTCAATAAGCGATAAGATCACAAGGCTTTACAAGCAAAGGTTGCTGCCTTGATGTTGGGCCTATTATAACCAAAATACTGTGTAACCTTTAATCACTGTGATTTGTTAGCCAAATGGATGTTGTACTGTTCTCCAATTAAAATATGAGATGATATCGTGTTAATTCAAAATCTATTCTCATTTCTACATCTTTATTTCTCTTAATAGGGGTTATTAATTTGTTGTTCAAGAGATGACTAAAAATCATGCTGCTCAAAATGACTAACGTTAGAAGGGTCAGGTGCACGCTCTGGGGCTGAGTGCACGCAGTGGAATCAATGGCTCTGATAAACAGTCAGTATTAAGGGCAGAGAAGTATCAATCCTCCTGGATTCAGTTGCTCTACCAAGGGTCAATCTGTGACATGAGACAAACCAGAGAAGACAATGACATCCGGGTACAGAGCTGTCCATCCCAAGGTCCTTCATTGTAGTGCAAAGACGGAAATTGACAGTAAAGGGATAGAGTCACTTTACAAAATATGTAAATTCTAAATCTTCCTATAAGAAAATAGTATAGGAATAATCCAAATTGATTTAAAAAGTGGATAATAGCATAAGAGGTTTTAAGGTTATGAGAAAAGTGGAGACTAAAAGTATTAATTAGCAGAAGGAACGAAGGAATAACGTCAGGAGTCAGTTGATGACGTCTGTCCCCATTGCGGGAATCACAGGCAATTAAACGCTATGGGTCTTCACTTTGACCTACTGTCAGGTGTGTTTTACAGCGATAACAGCAGTTAATGGTGATAGTCACATTAGCCCTGTTATAGATTTACTGTGTAGCACTAGGATGTGGCCAATGTTTAGCCCTAGGACTAGTTAGTGACAAGAGTGTAGCCTTCCCTGAGCAGTATCCTCAGAGGCCATCAATTTGATGATGGAACAACTTCTAAGCTCTTACTGACCTTGGAGTTGAAGATGCCTCTTAGAGGCTGGGGAAATGAACCTTTTATATCTTGCCACATGGGAAACTCCACTGAATCATATTGGGACACTTACAAGCCAACAGCAGGCTGACAAACTTGGAGAAAGCTGGATTCTCAGAAGTTGTGTGCACATGCCTAAGCACGACAATCATCTCAGCTGTCTGTCCACACCTCTGCTTCTGTTCCTGCAGAATTCATGGCCGGACCTCACCCTGTGTGGTCAGATATGCCTGTGTGAGTCTGTGACTTGCTATGAACAAGCAAATAATGTTGCTTGTTTCATTTCTGGCAAACAATGTTTCGTTTCTGGTCTTTTCTAACTCTGTCAAGACCACAAAGCTTGTGAGGCCTCAAGTGCTCAGAGGGGATGGCATGATGCGGAGCCTCTTGTTCACCAAAGGTAGACGTTGCTCTGGAATGAAAAGAAATCATGGCTGCCAGAAGCCAGTGAGAACTGGGGATTTCTGTTACTGCCATACAACCTGGCACACTCTGACCAAGACAAGAACCATTTGTAGCAAATGTGTTTCAAGAAATTTATTAGAGGATCTAACACGTAGCAAATCAGAAATTTAACATATTTTATAATGTCTATAGAGGGATGTGTAAAAAAAATTATTTAGAAATTTAAAAATATATTTTGGGTCAAGATAGTCAGTAAATAAGAATATTCATTAAATTTTATAGTGTCTCAATGAGAGAATACAAACCATCAGAAAATTTCCAAGTCCTTTAACCAAGAGAAAGTTTTAAAGTAATGTGATTGCCAAGTGATGAAATCATGTTTATGAAAAGAAAGGCTAATTTTCAAGTCTCACATTTAAAAGAATCTGTGAGCACACCTCAGGATAAGGTAATGAATTGGGGGCTGAGATGGAGAAAATACAAAATAGCCAGAAATATCTGGCCCAAGTAAGAAAGTGTTTAGTAAAGAAACAGGTAGATTGGACGATATTAGAGAAACAAGAGCCACACCCTCAGGGGTTGCAGTGTCTGCACCTGATGTAGGTCCTGCTCCAAGGCAATAGCACACTACTGGATTACAGCTCAAGGGATAAAGACACCCAGGACTTCACACTGTATGAAGAAGTGAACGTTGGGCTAGAGAGTCGGCTCAGGGATTAAGAGCGCTTGTGGCTCTTCAGAGGACCCAGCTGAAATTCTCAGCACCCACGCGGCAGCTGACAAATACCTGCAATTCCAATTTCAAGGGATCTGGCCCCCTGGTATAGCCTTCATTGACCCCAGTTACACATGTGGCACAAGCACATATTTGTGGGCAAAACACTTTACATATAAAATTAAAAGTATAATCTAAAAATGAAGCGACTGCGTAAGTAAATGGAAAAGAGTCAAATGAATAAGGACATCTCCTTTTCTAGGAGCTTGGGATCAAGTGCTTCTGTGCTCCAACCTTAAGGCTGGGCCAGACCTGATGACTCAGTCTAAAACACAGAAAATGACAAGACAAAAAAATCAAGAATATACGAACTCTTCATGGTGGAAAAAAAAAAAAATCCCACAAAGTTTTCTTAAACAAGTGATGAAAAGTAAATCATTTTGATGCCATGTAGATGCCCTGTGCTTCTGGCCTATCACGCTTCGACTCTCACCACTCCAGGAAGAAAACTGCAGACACTTGTGGAGGAAGGGCTATGCTGCAGATAGTAGGCGAGAGCCCACTTAGACTCTCAAACAGTGCTTGATGTTTAACTTCTGATAGCTTGACTGGAGTAAGAAAGGCCAAGAGCTTTGGAGAGGCACTTAAGCCTTCAGGTATGCCCGTGAGAGCACTTCTAGAGAATGTTACCTGAGACTGGAACACCTATTCTGAACGCAGGCAGTGCCGTTCCATGAGCTGCGGTTCGGGATTGACTAAGAAGACAAAAGTGAGCTGAGCACCAGCACTTAGCCCTTTCTGCTTCTTGACTGGATATGATGTGGCCCTGCCTCACGCCCCTGCTGCCATGACTTTCCTACTGTGTCTTCCCTGCAGTGGCACCATTAGTCCTAGCAAACTACCACATTGAAGTGGTTGGTTTTTGTTAGGTATCTTGTTACACGTAGTTGTACTGCTATGGGTAGCTCATCAGGAAGATAAGGAGGCGTCTTTGTGACCCAAAGCAGAAGGAACCACTATCATGGCAAGTGCCATATTGGACAGTGGAACCTCCAGCAACTGAACTCAGGGGTTTTTATTGATATCTCAGCTCCTAGGGCGTTCTACTGACGGCATGTGCAAATCATAAGGAATCAAATATCTTTTACGTAAAGCCAACACCTGCAGACAATACAAAATGCCAAGGTCTAAGCATCTCTTTTCCCAACAATGCACAAAATGACCATTTTAAACATGATGAAAAATGAACTCCTGCATCAGTTACATCCATAAGTGACTATCACACAAAGAATAAGCAGGAATTTATCAAGTAGCAGCATAGAGTGAGGGTGATGTCAGCTATGCAGTGTAATATCCTGGACCGAATCATGCAGCAGCAAGAGTATTTAATTGAAACAAGCTAAAATCAGGGCTGGGGAGCTGTCTGCAGGTAAGGTCCCTAACCATGCAAGAGTGAGGATGTGAGCTCTGATCCTCAATACCTATGGAGACTCTGGGTGTGAGTGTGCCTATGAACCCAGCACTGGAGCTCACTGGCCAGCCACTCTATTTGAATCAGTGAGATCCCAGTTTAGTGAGAGATCCTGCCTTAAAAAATAAAATGGAGAGCAATTGACAATGACACCAACACTGACCTCTGGACTCCACAAGTATATACAAACACATTCATGCATACCACACATACACACATGGACACACACACGGACACACACACACACACACACCACACACACCAGGCAGTAGTTAGTTGAGGGCAATGAGCCAACACTGGCTTCTTAGTTGTAAGAATCACTATGAATGACATAAAACCAACTAAACTAGATCTGATTTAAAAAAGAAAATCTAACATTTTCCCAGACACACACCTATAATCTCAGGATCTGGGAAGTGAAAGTAGGAGATCCTGGGTTCTGTGTAGTTCTCTGTGACATAGCAAATTCAAGGCCAGCCTGGGCTACGTGGGACCCTGCATCAAAAAAAGGGAGGGGGAGGTTAACTGTAAAAGGAGTTCTAAGTAGAACCATGCAAGCTTCACGTGTGGCATCATGTGCCCCAGACATCACCCACTGTATCTCTTTGTGTAACTAGTCTGCCACCAAAATGGCAGATCTGAGTTTTGCACTCTGCCACCTGCTGGGGCAGTGAGTTCAAAGAGGAAAATCAGAGGGGTGTGTGAGTCCACAGTGGCTGAAGATAAAAGCTTGCATTCAAATTTCAGAATCAATTGTGAAGCTACACCATAATGGCCTGATTACAGGTCTCTTTAAATCAGGCCTTGGTGTCTATTGAATTTAATTGTACATGAGCATCAAACAATTACGACAAAGGTTGTGAGGGCTTCTGGGGCTGGGCAGGTTTGCCTGCCTTTTGCATTTGCTTAGTGTGCATGTAAACCTGTCTAAGAAGTCGATTCTCCTCAGTGAGAAGATTTAGAATGTGGTGGAACATCTGGCCTATGGGTTCTAACAAGGTGCTCAAAGACGAACCAGAAACAAAGGAAACTCGCGCGGCCTTGGAATTGGAAACTGTCACCTTCGGTGACCTCACCGTGGAAAGGATCAAATGTGAGCACTTAGACCTTTTCAATATCTACCAACTCCTTAAAGCATCCTGCCGTGTGCACCTGACGTTCTTCTCACCTGTCAGTATCCTAATGCAGTGCTCGCTCAAGTAGATGAAGCCCACGGTGAGAACTGTCTTAAGGTTTCCAATTCATTTTAAGCTTTAATTTTTAAAAATAATTTATTTTTATTTTATGTACACTGGTCTTTGGCCTGCATGTATGTCTGTGTGACGGAGTTGGATCCACTGGAACTGGAGTTACAAATGGAGTTACAAACCGTTACAGACGGTTGTGATCTGCCATGTGGGTGCTGGGAGTCAAATCGGGGTTCCTCTGGAAGAGCAGCCAATGCTCCTAACCACTGAGCCATCTCTCCAGCCCTTAAGTGTTGATTTTTATGACTAAACACTAATGCTCACATAGATAAATGGCAGGAAGTTTTCCTTTTTTTTTTTTAAATACTGAGTTTCTTGAGTTTTACACTCAAAATTTAGAATGTTGCTATTAAAATACAAAGGAAGGTTGAATTATCACTTGAGAAAGAGACAGCAAAGTTGTACATTCCTGTCTTTAATGGCATTTGCTCTGGAGAGTTTCAAACCCCATCCTCTTCTCCAGGGTCCATTCATGATGGCTTTTCATGTATTACATCTTGTCTGATCATCCCCCACCCTCCTTCGAGAAAAACTAAGAAACCTCTTCTTTAGTCTTTTCTCATCTTACACTGTGCTCATTTTATGCCGTGGGCCACTTCTACCAGAGTTAGACAGTTATAAGCACACAATTCTGTCCCAGACCAGACGGGCTTTGTAACATTCAAGTTCACTGTTAGGATGCCTTCAGCACCCCTTGTCCCTGGAAGGATACCCCCCCAGAGAGACTGATGAATGCTATGGCTTGTTGCAACTCAACCCTTTGAGCGCAAGTTTGTTGACATCCCCCCACATCAAAGATCATTCAGCACGGTTTCACTTGCTCCAGAAGACCTTGTTTGGAAACCGTCTGATAAGCCTCACTAAGAAGCCACCACATGCCCCTGGATCTCGTGGAATTATCTCAGCCTACAGAGATCTGATCCTGCACTTGCAGTGAGGCGCATCAATAAAGTCAAACCCAAGTGTGTGCTTTGATTTGGAACCCCGGCTGCTGACAGCTGAACTGTTGATTTAATAGGTTCTGTGCAGATAAAGGCGAGGTTGGCAGCCGTACAACTGTCTTCACAGGTGAGGAGACAAAGATCTCCGACATGCTTATTTCTCACAGCCCAGGTCCCCCGACCTGGGCCTGGAAACACATCAAAGGCCACTCCTTCCCTTCTCAGGCTCTCTTCTAGCCCTTGCTCCTCTCCGGATTGTGGCTCCTCCTGTACCTCTCACCAGTCAAACAATGCAGCTATTATGCTCCCTGGAGAAGAGAAGCAGAGTAATTACCTTCCCGGCCAGGTGCCAGGAGCGAGTTTCCTTGTGTGCAATTATTGTGTGGTAAAACGGCTGAGGCCGTGTTTTTAAAATGTGTTTTCTTTCCTTTGTTTCTCTTTAGGCACTGGCTGTCAGGTTGCCAGACAGTGGCCCCGAGCCCTGGCATCAACAGCGGACATGTAGCTTTCTTTAGAATTGGCTTCTATTGTCTTTCTCCCAACCCGGAGTCTCTCGTTATATTATATTTCTGTCCCCATCCGTGTTAATAAACAAAGCCAGCTCAGTGACAGTGCAGAGTGAGGTGCAATCCCAAAGTTTCTATCTAAGCAGCCGAACCCGTGTTGTTTTCGTCAGCAACGGCCTTGGGTGGAGTGACAGAGATCAGAAAGACCTCTGATTGGCATGGATGGAGTAAGGATGGTGTCATTAGGAGGGAAATGAGGACGGGGTGGGGCCTTTGATCTTCTGAGTATCGAATCTATAATCTCCTCATTGGCCTTCTCCGTCAGCCAAACCAGATTTATGAAACAAAGAGTACCCAGTCCTGGTTTTAAGGACAGATGTGTGTTGTATAGGATGATACCCCGCAGAATGCTTTTATTTCTATTTGACACTAATAATTATAACAGATTTGAAAACCACTGTCTACATGCTAGACTTAAACACACAGATCGTCTCATGCATTCCCTGTTGCTACTCTGACAAGAAAGTATTGTTACTTCTGTTTTACGAGAGATCTTGAAGACTAGCAAGACTGACATTGCAATGTCACAAAGCTAAGATGTGGCAGAGGACAGGTCTGTTTCATTCCGAAATTTAAACTCTCAGCTACTCTGCTACACCAAAGATCCTTCACCTAAGCAGAGCAATGGGGAACCAAGCCGGAATGACACATACTTCAGAACAAAGTGCACTTCAGGTAGGGCGCTAGGTGATGCCCCACAGTCTCCCGGGTACCCTTTCACTTTGCTTACCAACTGAGCAGGGATGACCTTCTCAGCCTAGAAGATGTGAAATGTATGTCCAGTTGGCCAAAGGATGTCCAGATAGACATTATTTATGGATGATCTATAAGGGGGTTTCAAGGTGAGACTAGCTTTTGGGTTATCACATGCTGTCACCCAGATTTACCTCCCCAAGATGAGTAGACACCATCCAACCTGCTGAGCTGCTTAGCAAAATGACCAACAGAGAAGATTTCCCCCATTTCAGTTCTTGTCTACCCACCAGAACTGGCTCATCTCACCCAGCCTTTCTGGTTTATTTCATCCCATCCCATTCTCTCCCTTCCCATTTTCTAGCCTTACACTAAGTTAAATGCCATCAGCTCCCATGATTCTCCAATGTGAACTAAATTAAAACACGGGTTTTCCTTTGGTCTCCAACTTGTGGACGACAAGTTATTAGGGTTCTCAGCCTCCTTTGCGAGCCTTTCCTCAGAATAAATCCTCTTCAGATAAATATACATCTACCTGATTCTATTTCTCCAGCAACCCTTGACTAATATACCAGGCAATTATTTAAATGATTAAAGAATTTAGCTGGTCAACAGTATGAACCTGCAGATGGCTAGAAATTGCCTGTTTGGCCCACTTGGATCTAGCTCAAAGGATTTCACGGTCTTCACATTGAACAAAGGCAAGACCTGGCATGGGCATGTCAGGATGACCATTCCAGGTTCAGGATACGGTCTTGTTTGCTACAAGAACAGTATCTGTAGATATGAATGACCGTTTTATTTTACTGAAAACTAAGTGTATAGATTCATTTTTGTGTGTGTGTGTGTTCAACTCTGGCCCTAAGCACTGCAGGTCTAGAGAAGACTGATATCTCATGGAAAACAGAATTGACTAATCTCCTAAGAGTTTTTCAAACTCTCTGACTTAAGAGGGATGTGGAGGAGATGGATCAGACACAGACTGGAGATCAAAATGGGTTCCCTCCAATTTGCAGCTTCAATTGCAAATCTTACTATGGGTCCATTTTTTTTTCTTAACACCACATGTTCCTCCAGTAATCCTAAAACCCACAGAGGGGATTTAGCTCTTATAGGCTCCTAAACCCTTCACACACACACACACACACACACACACACACACACACACACACACACACACACTCACACACACACTCAGATTAAATTCTCAGGAAGACCTAAATGCTAACTACAGGTGATGCAGTATTAGGAGGCAGGGGTCTTTGGGAAGTAATTATGCTTTGGATGAAGTCATGAAGTAGAGCCCCCATAAGTGGATTCAATAAGATGCTCTTAGAGGGCTGCTTCCTTCTGCAATCCAAATACATAATGAAAAAAGACTGTGAAATAGAAAGCTAGCACTCACCAGACAGCAAATCTGCCAGGGCCTTGGTCTCAGATTTCCCAGTCTTTCAAAATTAAGATAATTTTTTGTAAGAGTTTAAGCTACATAGTCTACGGCATTTTGTTATAGCACCCTGAACTGACTATGACATGAACACACATTCTTCCATGTTCATCCTCCTGCCTGTCTCCATGTCTCTGTACCTCCGTCTCTCTTTTACCTACTGATATATATGCACTTCAAGCATCAGCACAAATAAAATCTTTCTATACTATATTCTTTTTCACAAGTTATATGTGTATTACTAGGAGTTGAAATTCAAATGTGTGTTATGCCACATTCTGAATAGTTAAACTGAATTGTTTGCTTCTGTTCACTCAAGTTCTTAGGTTTTGTGTGATATTCTTCACACCTTCCCCCTGCCCTTCTCCTGTCACTCCCATTTTCCTACCGTAACCTCATTCATACCAGTGAAGAGGAGCCTAGCTCCCTCCTTGTTCATTTATCTTCTGCTTCCAGACTCCTCCGCCCCTTGCCTGGCAGTCTTTGGAAGTAGGAAATGTTATTTATAGTCACATTTACACAAGGAAAAATGAGAGGACTTGCCCAATGATAGTCCACAGGAAAGTAACACCAAGTAATTCCCCACCAATCTTGGTAATCAGAACTAATTAACTAAAAATTAAAATGTGTAGATTAGGCTAGGAAAAATTATGTGGCTCTTCATCTTCCCAAAGGATCTCTGCCAAGTTCACAGCTTAGCCTGATCTGCTCAAGCCACTTTGTAACATTCTCATCTGCAACACTCGTCCTACATAAATGACAAGAGAATAAGTTTGTTGGAAACTCTTAAGTAACAAGAACATGTGTCAGGGGCAGAAAAATTACCCTGATATATGCTGTTCAAGGCCAGTTAAGGCAATATAGAATGCTGGTTAGAACCCAGATGGCCTGAAAAGTCAGACATTTTGTGTGATGTGCAGTTTGGCTTGGTCACTTACTACACAGGTCTAATATACGAAGAGGGAGTTTTCTATATAGACACACAGAGAGAAGAAAGCCACTCAGCCACAAAGACATAGAGAATACTATGTAACTTCAGAGGCAGAGATCAAAGTGAAATGATACAGGTCAAGAATTCCAAAAATTACTGTCCACTCCTGGGAGACAAGGAGAAGTGAGGACAGAGTCTCAGAGGGAGCATGGCCCTGTCCCTACTTATCCTGAGAGAGCTGACTTCTAGAGCTATGATTAATACATTTCTGCTGTTTCAGTGACCCAATTTCTTGGACTTCGTGGTGATATAGCACCTAGTCTGGGATGCAGTGATGACAGCCCCAGGAAAACAATACTATCAGTATCTCCATTTGCATAAAACACAATGGCACCAATGGCTGTACTTCCCTAATGGGCTTGATCTATGGATTTGAAGGGCAAATATGTGTGTTGCATTCTTCACAATATCTGGTCCCCACTGACTGCTCTGCACATATGTTTTATGAGTACATGTGACTGTCACACACATGTAACTGAGACCCCTGCACTCCAGGTGATTAGAATTTTAATTCTCTCAGCCAGCCACCCAAATGTGCCAACTATCTCTACAATGGCCACCTTGACATTTCTGCCTGTAAAGCTGAGAAAAATTGTGTACTTGTTAGCTTAGCATAAAAACATCGGATAAACAACTTTGCATAGCAGCTATAAAATAACTGGATTATAGGAAGCCGTTAACCTTGGGACACTGGGTGTCTCCTTGATGTCACTGTATCTCGTGCTGTTATCCCTGTTACCCAGGAGCTTGTCAAATGGAATCCTCAATCTTCAAGACTTCTCTTTTCCCTTGGGACTTGTAAGCTACCTTATTTGTGTTGGCTAGCCATGGTAAAAGGTTTTGGCCTTAGTGTTGCCCACCACCTCCTGCTCTGACAACAGGAGCATTGCCAGTTTAAGTCGATCAAATATGCTATGCCCTCTTCTACTTCCAATTATTTGTGATTTCTTAATTTTCTAAAATAAAACTCATTGTTATTAACAATCGAAAAGGAAGCATATTCTTTTGATAATCTATTGTAGCGGCAAGTCAAATACATGCTGGAAAAAAGAAAAATAAAATGGAAAAAAATTAGTGTTGCAGCATACTGCTGTAGCAGCTCACCAAGGATGACATGGAGGTATTAGTATCTTCAGAATTCTGGGGTCCCCTCCTGCAAGTGGCTGCATTTTCACCAGTAGCCTCTCCTGGGCTCCCTTCATGGTGCCAAGCCTCAACTTCTCCGCGTGACCCCTTCACTCTGGGCCTTCAACTGCTACTGAGGCTGTACTTTCAAACCAGTGGCCTCTACTGGTCTCTCATAGTGTCAAGCCTCAGCTGTTCTTAAAAGATCCCTTCATTCCTTCAAAACCAGTACCACCTGGGTGACTCTTCCAGTACCAAGTTCATCTGCCAGCATGAGATACAACCTCAGCCAGTTCTGGAAGAGGGCTTCTGTGTGCTGACCCTGAGGAAACACTTTCCAGATTTTAAGATAGTGTCTGATTTGCAGGAAAAACAGCTGGTAACCTTGTGTATAGGAAGGGTTCCTGTGTAGGGTGGAGTTCTCATCACCAAAGCAGATGTATCTTGTCAGGACCACCTCAGCAGTATCTGAACAGCTTATCTTTCTCTTAGTCAGGCTTGCAGAAAAAAAAGAAAAAGAAAACACAAAACTCTTCAGTTTAACTAAGTGGCCCCAAGCCCCAGCTTCCACATACACCCTTCTTCATAAACCCCAAACCCCACTTGGGCCTCACAAATGGGAAAAAAAAAGCCACCAGCAAACTCAGTTTGTAGAACAGTAAGCTCTAGCTTCCATTTCCCAGCAGCTAGAGGAAGCATCAGCTCCACGATCAGAAAAACGGTTGGAACCTTGCATTCTAATGCTGTGATGGACCTGCCAAGGTTATTGTGCCTTACCAGAAAGACTCCTTGCCTTTTCAATTTCTTTCACTTTCTCTAGAGGCCTCTATTATGTGGTTCTCAACTCTCAGAGCTTTCTTCTTCACTTATTTATTAATTTTCACTGCCTTTTCTCTTCACAAAGGCTTCATATAGGCTTATTTCCTTTCTCACTCTCTTTCTTTCTACTCTTTTTTTTGGATATATCTATATATATCTGTATTTGTATATATATATATATATACACACACATATATGTATATATACATATATATATATATATATGTATATATACATATACATATATCTGTCTTCTGGGAACTTCTCTGAGCTTACTTTACCGGTCCCTGTGTGGTCTAGAGTTTTTTTTCTTTTTCTTCTTTTTCTCCATGTTGGATGTTAGCTGCCATGATGTCTTGCCCTTCTTCACTTTCTGGCTACCATGTTGGGCACACGTTGTAGTAGAACACCTACTGTCGTGGCTCCACAAGGAGATATGGAGGCATATTCGTTGGTGCAAACACTGCCAGACCTCAACAGAAGGAACCAACTATCCTGGCCAGTGCGGTATTAAACAGTTCCAGCTCAGGTGTTTTTATTGATACCGAAGCTCCTCAGGTGTTCTAATGATGCCTCATGTAGATCATGAGCAATAAAACATCCTGCACATAGAGCCAACACCTGCAGACAATACAAA
The DNA here is from genome assembly GCA_026225945.1 of Cricetomys ansorgei. NCBI lineage: Eukaryota > Metazoa > Chordata > Mammalia > Rodentia > Nesomyidae > Cricetomys > Cricetomys ansorgei. The sequence continues at coordinate 35,015,318 of JAMJFZ010000199.1, forward strand.
GTGCCAATGCAGAGGGAGCCCTTCCCCCAACAGTGCACAAAACAATTATTTTATACATAACTAAAAGTAAACTTCTAAGAGAAATTAACTTTATTTCTGAAGCATTTGTGTGGAATGTTTGAAGTCGTCCTAAAGTGCATGTCCTAAATCTACTTCGATGAGTTTCCTCATTTGAAAATTGTGGTACTAAGGGCCTACTTCTCAATGCTTTTGTAGAAACTACATAGCATAGGAGGCTGGATCACTCATCTGTCCTGAAGATAGTTTACCAGCCTCCCCCATTTCCCTCTTTACATTACTTACAGTGTCAGATAAATGGTCCTGTTTCTCTCTTTTTGTTGCTTATAGTGTTTGGATAAATGGTCATGAATAACAGAAGACTTAGTCCCAGCTTTATAAAGTAATGACCTCTGACCTTCCACTTTGTAACTGAACCAAGTAGAAGCTGACTTATGAAATGCCTTTCCATGATTCCTAAGACTAGTGTTCTTCTCCTAGGTGGTCTGTCTCCCTGTGTGAGTAGGCCCCCCAACACACTTCTAATGAATAGAGTACAAAAAAAAACAAAACAAAACAAACAAACAAAAAAAGCCAGGAGTCTGCACCCAGAACAGGTTATAAAACATACCCACTGTCACTCTTCTCCTACTGGTTCAGATGGAAGTTCAGTGCCTCACTATAGACAAGCCACTTGGCAGAGATTGAGGGTAGACAGACACCCACCTATAAATGCCCTCAAAGTGGATCTATTCTTAGTTGAGCTTTCAGTGTCTTCAACCCCTGGTGACACTTGGCTGGCAGCGTCATAAGAGACCACAAGCCTGTGAGCCACCCAGATTACCGACCTTCAGAGACCCTGACCCAGTGCAGGGCACTGTTTGTAATACTCCATCAGAATGTCTGTACTGCATTTGCAAGCAGTGCAGAGCAACGCATGTTTCTCCACCCATGGCTTTGTCCCAACCCTTCAAGACAGCCACAACAATAGTTCTGGTTATTTTGCAAAAATTACATGCAGATTGCATTGCATTTACTTACACAAAGTACTTAACTATATTTTATGACTAATCAACTTTAATTTTCCATTTATTTTCTTCTTGTTCCACATATCTCTTTAGCTTCTGTAGCATTCCTTGTGTCTCTGAAGGATGGATTTGTGTTTTTCACACACTAGCTGGAGCAGTTGTGTGCATCTCACACAGAATTAAGGTATTCTTTGTGTGTTTCTACTTCCTCAGATGTACAGCAGCTTTGTCTTTTCTGATCCTCATAGAGAAGGAATTAATAAATCCAGCCCACTGACATCTTTGGAGATCAGTTTTACAATAAAACTGTTTAAGTAGTTAGAACTTTATATTCCTAAAGATAAAATAAATGTATCTCTTACCTTATTTTGCTCATTTAAATTGTTCAGAATACCGTAGCAGTATAGGCAGCGTGAAATTTAACATTTTAATGCTGATGTTATACACTATTTTACTTAACATTTTGGGAAATATCTGTTCCTGACATCAATCAAGAAACCACAATTTTTGTTGTTGCTAATGGAATAAATAATAATGTAATAAGTTTTTTATACTTACAGCAGTTACAAATCAAAAGACAGGTTATTGTTAAACACACATACACACACACACACACACACACACACACGTGCGCACGAGTGTGTTTGTGTGTGTGTGTGTGTGTGTGATATCTCAGTAGGTAGGTGCTTATGGAGCAAGCATGAAGATGAAGATGTGGATCTCCCATCACTCATGTGAAAAAGTCAGCCATGGTCCTGTGTTTGCCAGAGACCCTAGTCCTGGAGGCAGACATGTAGATACTGAGGGCTTGCCAGCCCACAGTCTGGTCAAACTGCTAGTCTTCAGGTTCACTGAGAGATTATGTCTCAAAAAGACAACAGCAACAAACAAACAAACAAAAACAAAAAAAACAAAAAACAAAAACAAGGTGGAGAAAGGATTGAGGAGGACATCCCTACATGAACCTCTGGCCCCCACAGGTACCTGCAGAGGTGACCACACCTGCACACACAACTGCCCTCGGACTCTATACACATATACACACAAACACATATGCACTCATACTTTCAAATAAAAGCACATTCTTCTATTTCTCCTTAGTCCCATGTTCTGCAGAGGCCCAGCCAGATGTTATACTCTGAAAGGAAACAGAGATTTCCTTTGACCCATAAGCATCTGACATGGGGCGTCAGCTCCTTCCCTATGGAGCTTTCTCAAACTACCCTTTCTTCTCAGTGATGCTGCGTGTGGAGTGGCCAGTCAGAGAGGTATGTGATGCCACACACATCCTTGGGACGCAATGTCTTCTAGGAAAGTCCATGTAAGCCAAGAAGAGCTGCACTCCTGAACTGCCAAGGTAGGCGCAAATATAGAGAGGCCTCATTGATGACGGCATGCCAGGCAGGAATGTCTGGGGAACTGGCTTGCCAATCAGGATCTTTACTTACTTTTCATTTATTTGTTTATTTATTTGTATATTTATTTACCTATTCATTCATTCATTCATTCATTCATTCATGGCATTGCACTTCTTTTGAGAAGAGGTCTTTCCATTAGTCCTGCTTGCTTTGAACTTACATTTCTGGCTGACATATAAGAATCTGCATTTCTGATATTTTCAAACTCAGTTCTCTCTCAGTCAGCAACTAGAAGGGAAAGGAACAATGGATCTTGGAGGTGATTTTTACCCAACTGCCAAGTATTTTATTCTTATGGAAGTAAGAATTATAATACAAGTAAATTTAAAGAAGGTAATCAAATTATAATAAATAAGAAAGAATGCTTTTGTTTTTAATTCTCAACTAAATGGAAACACACACCTACTCAAGTCTCTGTCACATTTAAATCACGCAGTATTCAGTCATATATATGATATTCTCCCAAGAGGAAAAATGGCCAGCTATTTATACAAGTAAGTAAAAATGACTTTAGGGGCAGTTTAAGAGTTAGCCTCACTTCTGCACAGACTAAATGATTTTAATAAAAATTTAAATGTTTTTAGATTAAGAAGTTAGTTACACAATAACACTGAGAACCCCAATCATGCTGATGTTGCTTCTGATACTCTGGACTCTGGGGTCATGTCCACTTCCAGTCTCCCATTGGCGACAGCAGGCACCAGGTTCTGAGAATTCTTCTGCCCCCAAATTTCTTAGAGCTGGTAGCATTTGTTTTCTTAGCTTCCTTGGCTGAGCATAGTGCAAAACTGAGACATAACAAAATAAATCTGCAAGAAAATATTTCCTGTAACTATGCCTGCAATGTCATTATATACAAACAACCCACAAAATCTAAACAAGGGTGGCTTTCTCTCCTTCAGCAAAAAGACAAAGAAGAGATTCACAATGTCACAGGCTTCTGATTGACACCAGAGAACAGCAAAAGTGGAGACTTCTCTGCTGATGGAGCCTAAATCCTATGAAAGAGTAAATGATCAGAGAACAAAGAAAATGGCCTTTATATAGGTTACATAGTATAAACAAGCCATTGGCCAAGATGAACCTCCTTTTGGACTAGTCCTCAATACTGGCACTGAGATAGTCCCCATTTCAGCACTTGCCCAGCTTCTGAGCAGACACTCAGTAAATGCTTGTGGCATGAATGAATAAATGGCTTCAGCGAAGCATCCAAAAGCATTGTCTAGCTGCCAAAAAGATTTCTACTTAAAAGGCATATAGATTCTATAGGAAGATATGAGCCTGGTCTCCCTCGCTGTTTAATTTTTCAGTACTCTTCATAACTCCTCCTGAGTCTGTCCCCAGAACAAAATGGCCAGATACACAGTTCAAATCTTGTCATTTCCAATCCATCATTTCTTCTGAACAGTTGTCCACACCCCAAACCTAACTTATTTCTGAGTTGCCCGTTTCATGTTTTCAGGTTCTCTTCCACTCTGCTTAGTTATCCTCTATGTGCAAACATGGGTACAACATCTAAAATGTGTGTGTGTGTGTGTGTGTGTGTGTGTATAACACCTGGGTGCCCACACATACACTGCAAGGTTCTGCACGCTTGTGCAGCTGTTTACAGGAACGCTGGTCTATTGAGAACAGTAGAAGAAGGGTCTAGCACTATAAAAGTGTTTAGAAACCCTAGTTTCAATATAATAAAATGTATACCACATACAACACAGCTCAGCACTCAGATCAGTTACAAATTGCCTCATGTATGATTTGAAAGGGTAATTTCATCAGACATGTTTCTTAAATCAATATGCAATAAAGCCTGAGGTGAGGTCAAACTATTCACCACCTGACAACCGTGAGGACTAGTAGGATTGGGGTGGGGAGGGCAGAGGACCTTGCATTTATTATGCCTGTTAACACCCGGAGGCCCCAGCTGGCTTCCCTGTGCCATGGCCTCCACTCCTCTAAGGAGCAAAGTTCGGGCTTAGAGAGATGGAGGAGGGACATGTGATTTGTTCTCATGTCACTGAGGCAAATCCTTCTTTACTCTTTTCAACAAAACCATCGGTTCTTTCCCCCATTCAAAGAGAAAATGCAGTGTGCTGTAAATAAGGGGTGTTGTTCCTTATGTGCAAAACCTTTGCAATTCTTTTCAGAAAATGTAGGAATTGAGTCAATAAAATGTTTTAAAATCACATATCTTGGACTTTCATTCCTAAATGTTAAAGATTATGATATAATAATACTAAAATTAAGCATTAGAAGAGTGATAATGTAATTCTTAAATAATAAAATATGCTAAGCAGTACTATCCTCTGAACAAAACTGCCTCTTCTTCAGGAGTTCAACTGGGCATGCTCGCAAAAAGTCATTGGATCAAGGTTTGACTATTAACATTCTCTCAGAGAAGAAGGATTTGTGGAGGGTCTTGGGATGCTCACCTGAGTGTCCACATACCTCTCATAACAAATTGCATGCAAGTCAACCGTAATTGCACACAGTCTCTGTGTCTGGGAGGGGTGGCTAGACTACATAAACAGGGACTAAGGGGAAGGGGGCCAGCTACAAAGCCTCGGGGAAGCCATCATTCCTGCTGGGTGCAGCCCTTCCAGTGTGGTTACTGTAAGGTCATCTGTGTTCCTGCCCATAACTCCTCACCTATAGCTCTGTATGTAAGCCCAATAAACTCATTGGTCCCCAGGGTGAAGGCTGATGGAATCACACATTGGTTTGTCACTGGACCCTGGGGAGGGGATAGTTGTTATTTAGTTCCTTCAGGGGTAAAAATTCTTATCACAATATACAATAAAAGTGGGACTATTTTCAGGGCATCCTGAAAGGTCTACACATTTGTAGACATGTATGTATGTATGTATAAACATACATATGTATACATTTTATTAAAATGGTAGTGAATATGTTATTATATACATTATTTGTTAATACCTGAGCCTATATTTGTCTCTTCTCTCTTCAGGGATCATACACACCAGCAGTCCTCAACCTGTGGCTCATGACTCTTTCGGTGTCAAACTGACATTTCACAGGGGTCGCCTAAGACCATCTGCATATCAGATAGTTGCATTGCAATTCATAACAGTAGCAAAATTACAGTTATGAAGAAGCAATGGAAATAATTTTATGGTTGTCACCACAAATGAGGAACTGTATTAAAGGGTCTCAGTGTTAGGAAGGTTTTCTATTTCAGTCTTCTTTCTGTTCTTCTGAATGCTTGCTTCATGAGGGCACAGACTGCAGTTTCTCTACTGTTGATCCTCCAGTCAATTATAATGTGCCTGGAATCAAACGTGTTTGGTCAAGCATTTGGAAAAAGGGAAAAAGAGGAACCTACTCTTGCCAAGACCCACCTATGGATTTCACATAGAGCCAAAGTTATCAAGGGTGGCCTCACAGAGGACCCTTTAAAATGGCCAGAAGATAAATTCATTGGATCTAGAGCTTTACCTGTAGAACCGTCCTACCTGGGAGGTGCACTGTGTTGCTACGGCCACTTTGGGTTGGCCACCCAAGTCACAGAGCCTGCTCAGATGCAGGGTAAGGACATTGCTCTTCTTGGGAGCCAGATTGAAGAATTTCTAGATACAAAACTCATGCACAGGAATTAGTTTTCTCCTTAAAAACACATAAGCATTATTTGTGGGCTGTGTTTGTAGCATGTAGCAAATGCTTCATATATTTTTTGTGGATGCATGTAATAAATGAATTCAGGAAGAGGTAGGTAGGGAGTGTTTCCGTGATACAGTGTCAGCTATGCCGCATCTGTACTTTAAATTCAGTTGATTGAGGCTCTCTGAGCACAATGCTGCATCCTGTTGTGCTTCATACCATCCTCCAGGAGCAAAATTCAGCAATGGAAATAAATGTCAAGACAGCCAATAACATACATGAAAATGTAGGTGGCATTTACCTTTTGTAGAGACTTTTGTTGAAATATATCATATAGCATATTTCTTATAGACTTTAAGTTGAGGGGTGTCATTCATTTGAAAACCATACCAACCCAAATCTAATTACAATCAAAATCAGAGTCAAAGGACAGGAGGGTAGTAGTCCCCACCTAACTAGTCTCTGGATATCTGATTAAATCCAGACAGTCCTAAGTAAAGCGTTCTTCCTGGTAGATGCTTTTCATTTATTCTCATAAAAATCATGCCTTTATTTCATTTTACTCAGCAAACATTTTTATAATGAGTTACTTGATATTCACAAGACTTCTGAGTCTCTCTTCATTCCATTTTTGTCCAAAACAGGAAGTTGACTCTTGCCAAGGATAAATGAACTTGAAGTCAGTGTTTTCAATGTGGCTCGAAGGATGGACTCCTCCAGTCGCAGCCCCATTCTAATGCTGGCAAAGACCTTTCCTTGCCCAGACTATGAAATAATAATGGCGCCCTTTAGCAATTTAAGCTCTGTGTTCCCCAAACCCCTGAATCTATTACTAAATTTCACTTAACAACAGGATCTTGTTTTATCTTTAGCAAATATCCTGGGGCATGCATAAATACCAGAGACAAACTGCATTACAGATTTTAAATTTGGAGTGATGAGCAAATCAATATTTCAAAGTATAACAGGAACCAATTCTACAAAATGAACACAAATCAGATATTGCACTGGCCATGCTCCAACAGAGAGGAGGCACAAAGAGGACAGTTAAGCAAAGTAAAATATTAAATGACATAATAAAGCTATTGACATATAAGTCTGAAAAATGTGAAGCTTAACAGCCTCCAGCATCAGAGAAAAAAACTAATTTAGACTTGTTAGTACATCTTTCTCTTCCCTCATTTAATTGTAAGTGAATAATAGCAAGAACCAAGAGGTAGATATTTAAGTAATATGCAGGAAACCTACAATGATAGCACCTCAAGAACGAATGATTCAGATGAGAGCCTTAAACAGGCACGTGAGAGACACTGAAGAGGCTCCCCAGATGGATTTTATTACCTTCTCCTGAAACATTCATTGGGGCTTTTTAGTCTAATCTACTAAAGCAACTACGTTTTCATTCTCCGGTTTTATTTAGTGCAAAGTAAAGTTCAAGGAAATACAACTGAATGACCTTTTTCTGAACTTAGATCTTTCTCTGACCAGCTCTAAAGCAGTACCGCTTCAACTACTCAGAGTTTAGAATTATCACCTACCTAAATTGTACTGGAATGGTATTCAGTTTAAATTTGGCTTTAGTGGGAGCTGACTATTTAGGATCATATATGAGAAGTATGACTATGGTATTAAACCTAATCAAACATTCTCTCATAATTACTCCAGACCTGGGAAGGAAGAAAGACACGCAAGACATGCAAGCAATCTCCCTGTGTGTCTCCGTCTCTGCCTCTGTCTCTGTCTCTCTGTGTCTCTGTCTCTGTTTCTCTCTCTCTCTCTCTCTCTCTCTCTCTGTGTGTGTGTGTGTGTGTGTGTGTGTGTGTGTGTGTGTGTGTGAATGTGTAAGTACTTTTAGGGAAATTTAGGCAGTTGAAATTCATTTTATCTTTTAAAATTTATTTACTTTTATTTTATGTTATGTTTGTTTTCATGTATGTACATGCACTGTGTGCATGCAGGGCCTGCAGAAGCTGGAGAGGGCAACAGATACCCTGGAACCAGAGTTATTGATAATAATTGTTAGCTGGCATGTGGGTGCTGAGAACTGAACCCAGATTCTCTGCAAGAGCAGCAAGAGCTCTTAATCCCAGAGCCATCTCTCCAGCCCTGAGATCCTTTTGTAGCTGTTCATTCTTTTACCCAGCATTCACATCCACCATGTGTCAAAAGTGACTTAGAAATATTTTAGTAGAGAGCTCCTGTCCTCACAAAGTACCCACGGCTCCTCTCTGCTTCCCAGGGGTCCCACCTTATCCCTGGACAGGCAAAGGGGACATGAGTACTAGGCTTCCAGAGCACTGGACTCTCAGCATGCTCCTCTTTCTCATATGCCCCTATGAAATCTTGGAAGCCACATAACTGTTCTAGAAGCTGTTGCAATAAATGGTCTACAGCTGTAGAGGCATAGCATACTATATAGCCATGGATCAGGAAGCAGGGAGAGTGAGACATAAGTTGGATTTGGAGATGACCTGTAACTCAAAAACATACCCCAGTGTCCTTACCTATTCCACCAGCCAGGTCTCATCCCTCAAGGACTCAATAGCCCCCACAATCCAGGGGCTATGCATCAAAACACAGAAGCCTTTGGGGGATCTTTCACACTGAAATCTTAATGGGTCTTTATTCTGCCACCGTGGAAGTTGCAGGTGGAGATGGCGGTGTGCAAGTTAAAGGAGTCTGGCCTCCATATCAGCACTGGAGAGCAGCTAGCACAGACCCATGTTCAATGCAGCATGGGAAAACATTCCTCATCAGTGCAGAACAGCAGCCATTACAGACTCATACTCAGTGCAGCATGGAAGAAAGCTAACATTTCTGTTGAGCCAGTGGGTTCTGAGGTTATTCTGTGTGACAGCATCATCCATCATCCTAACATGACAGTTGAGAATTTTTCAGGCTTATATAGATACGGGGTCGTGGACTTAACTATTCCAACAGAGAATCCTATAAATTTTGGTGAATATTGTCTTTCTTGACTCCCTCCCTAGTTTTTAATAGAAAGCCTAAAATCACATAATATTGACAAACACAGAGTAAAAATAATGAGTAAATGAATAAATATGAGTAATTACAGTAATATTTATAAAATATGAGTAAATCCATAGTCACATTGAAAAATCCTTACAGTTTGGACACATGGGCACTTCTTCATTTTAAAATCCAGTATTAATGATGGAAAGAAAACCTAGGCTGTTACTTGAAACTTGTACAAGTTTCTTTATTTTTAAGATTTATTTTATTTTAAAATGTGTACGTATGTGTGCATCTCTGTGTGGGTATACACACGTGAGTGGAGTACCTACAGGGGCCAGAAGGGGGCATCCCTTTTACCTGCCCTGCTTTTGGGACCTTTTCCTCCTGCCTGGTTGCTTTGCCCAGCCTTGGTGTAGGGGTTTGTGCCTGGCTTTGTTCTATCTTGTTATGCCCTCTTCGAGTGGTAACCCTGGAAGGATTGCTCCTTTCTGAGAGGACGCAGAGGGTGGATCTGACTGAGAGGGGCGATGAGGGGAGCAACGAGGGGTGGAGGGAGGAGTGGATGGGGATCAGGTTATATTACACAAGATAAGAAAAACTAAATGCATACATATAAAAATAAATAAAACAAATTACAATCTCAAAAATAAACAAAAAAATAAATGTAAGAAAAAGTGAAAAAATAATTATTTTATTTTAAAACATGTGTGTGTATCTATAGACTGGGCCGAGCGTTTCTGCACATGCTCACTCACTTCTCTGTGTTGGCTACATCTGACCTAATGGTGGTACACACTTGCTGTCAATAGAGAATCTGATGAGGAAACTGGGTTTGGTGGCACACGCCTTTAATCCCAGCACTCTGGAAGCAAGGACAGATGCATCTCTGTAAGTTTGAGGTTAGGCTGGTCTATGTAGTGAGTTCTAGGCCAGACAGTGAGACTCTGTCTTTAAAAATAAACCCAACATCAGTAATTCTTATGAACTGACTCCCACATTTAACCAGAGCTCACATTTTCTGCCCTGGCATCTGTTCTGTTTAGGATCTTATTCTACCTTACCCGTGGTCACCATCTTTTGTCTAATACCTTCTCAGGTATATTTTGTGATCCATGATCCTGAACTTCCTGACGACTATTAGCAACATGTTTTGTCTGATGCCTTTCTCATAACTAGGTTGGAGTTATGGGTTTGCATTATTTAGCTTGAATCTGAGCTATTCCTCAAAGACCCATGTTTTAAAGGCTCAGTTCATAGCTTTTCACGCCGCTGAGAGATGATGGGACCTTGAAGCAGTGAGACCTGGTTAGGGGAAGCTCACAGAAGTTCAGTGAGAGGACACTAGAGAGACACCTTTGATGGTGACTCTGTTTCCCCACATCCTACATTATTTCTTTTCTCTACATCTGCCATGAGGGGAATGACTGTCTCTGTCACTTGCTCCCTACAATGGTGTCCTCACCTGCTGAGGAGCTGAGCACATATTCTTGTTTGTTTGTATTTGGTTTAGTTTCTTGAGGGCCCTGCTCCCTAGGGGGCAGCCTGGGGGCTCACTAGGAGGACAATGACTTCTCCCTCCTACTGCCACTAGCTCTCCTCTGCAAGGATCATAGGCCCTTGCCAACACCTGCTCTCCGCAGTGCTGGAGCAGGAACCCTGGCTTTGTGCATGGAGGTAAGCACTCTACCAAACAAGTGGCATTTCCAGACTCAGAGGCAGTTTCTCACTGGCTGACAGTCCTCTGCGTGGGCGTGTGAACAAGGCTCAGCTGGAGGGGTCTGTCAGGCTCTCCTGGGCTCAACTATCGGATGTCATTCATCTGGCAGCTTGGCAAATTCCAATGGCCCAATACTGCTCCATTCTCATGCCCACTTGCTGGCCTGGCTGCCATCTGGGGCCATCTCTCTTTGCCTCATCTTTAAGAATTCTGGATTGGGTTTCCTGCTTTCACTTATAGTTTAGTATCTTTCTGATGCAGGGACTTTGCCTCTGGATTACAATCATGAGTCACACTGAGGCTCTGAGAAAGTCCTAACCCTAATCTTTGTTGTGTTGACAAAAAGGGAAGGAACCAAAACACTTAGTGCAATGCCTCAAAGATCATCATCTACTATAACTATTATCATTATCCTAAACACTAATTTACCATTAATTCCCAAACATGCCCTTCTCCCACTGTGGTTAGGTGACTGGCTCAAATGGGCAAAGATGATGCAGACATTTGTATGTCTGACCCATGTAAACATTTCCGTGATCTTCCCACACTGTCTCCTTCTGGATAGTTCAGCTAAATTACATTAAAAAAAATCCAGACAATAACTCAGAGACTCTGAAGGATGAGAAGACACAAAATAGACATGCCTGGGTCCCTTTCGATTACAGTGGGGATCTGTCCTAATAATCACACTGTTAGCTCAAAACACAGTGCTGCCTTGACTACATGCCCACCCCCGTGTAACAGCACAGTGGACCCCAGCCTGCTCTCAGGGGATTCAGAACATTCACTCACAACCAGCTGGGAAAAAATCATCTAAGAGAAAGTCTATTTCATGTCAAAATGCTATCTCTTGTCATTTATCAAGCAAATATTGTACTGAAGTGAAAGAGATTTATTTTCTGCACAGGCTCTTGCACCTTGACACCAAAAACTCAGAGGTCAAATCACTGAAATTTGAGGACTGTCCAAATTTACTTGTGGGAAGCCATTCACTATGTACCCACCACTGTTATTTGGATGAGCATATTTGTATCAGTTTAAACCACTGAGATATTCATACTTGCCTATTAGAGTGTCAAGTGACACTTATTAATATTCATAGTAAAGACAAATCCTATAGAAGCCTTTCTTGATCAGTTTTCCTCCAAAGAACCAGAAGCTTAACCGAATTGCTAGAGGATCAGGCAATATAGTTCAGAGCTTATGAGTGCATACCATTAGTCCCAGTAAGGACATGCAGGCCTAACACCAGACAGGAAGTACAAGCAGCACAGCTACAAGGCATATAGCAGCACCCTCCCACCCATGGTCAAGCGCTGAGTCTTATATCTTACTTTTATTGGTCACGTTCTTCTGTCTCAGGCTGGCCTCCTCTGCATCTCCCTGAACCCTGGGGCCAGCCCCCTCAGCTACCCCTAGAGACCCTTGTAGAGATGATTGCTTCAAATTGGAACAAAATTGACTCTCTGGTTCAATCAGCCATAGTAGAGTGGAGGACGACCTTGCAGGACACAGTCCCCACAGCAGGGAGGAGGGTCACAAACTGTGACTGGTATGACTGGGAAAGCCAGTATGACTGGGAAAAATTCTTCCTTAACTCTCCGGTGTATGTATCAAAAGGGCCAATATTTCACATTTGAATTTCATTTGAATTTCTTAAGTTCCTCAACATTTCTAAAAACAGCCACTTAATATCTTTATATATACTTAATGAAAAGTGTCCTCTTTGCTTTTCTGTTGTAATTAAGACTATATTTGAATCTTTCCACTTTATTTTATTTATCTGTTTGTCTGTATATCTATTAACCATCTGTCTGTCTGTCTATCTATCTATCTATCTGTCTGTCTGACTGTCTATCTATCTATCTTTGAGGCAGAGTTCTAGATGTATCTCTGGCTGGCCTGGAACTCATAAAGATTGACCTGCCTCTGTCTCTGAAGGGCTGAGATTAAAGAAGTGTGCTGTTTCTTCTTCATATTTTTAATACACTATCTTTAGAGCAGCTTTAGATTCATAGCAAAATTAACAAAAAGGCATAGAAGTTTCCCACACCCTTCCTCATCCTGCAGTACATAGGACTCCACATTAGCAGTCTCTTAGGGGGAGGACACTTGTTATGATCAGCCAACCCACCCTTACATACCGTTGCCACCCAAAGTTCATAACTTATTAAAAACAATATCATTAAGACATCATAGCTGGTCACCCATCTCTGTAGGCTCCAGATTCATGGATTCAATCAATTGTGGATTGATAATTAGAGGAGAAAATTATCTGAATTGAACACATGTATTTTCTTTTCCTGTCGTTGGTCCTTAAACAATACAGTCTAATAACTGTTTACAAAGCTCTTAGACTGGAGTGGGTACAGCCAGCAACCTAGAGATGGGAAATCATGGGAAGCACACATACAGCATATACAGCTGTGGAGGAGCACACACAGCATATGCATATGTTAGGAGCATGCACACAGCATATGAAATTGCTGAGGAGCATACACATAGCATACTCATATGCCGAGATGATTTTAATAAGGGGCACGAACATACTTTGAATCTGAGTATCTGAAGGAGACATCTTAGAACCAATAAGATACACTGCTTATCATTATATCACCTTTCACCAAATTGCCCTCAATTTTTGTGCTACTACTGAAACTGTCTCAAACACAGGCAGAACTGTTGGTTGAATGTCTGCAATTTCCTGCTGACAGGGAGAGCCTAGAGGCTCAGGCAATTTGTCAGCATCTATCTCCTTAACTCTAGGTATCAGAATCACCCAGAGTGTCTGCAAGGCGCTGGTGTTGTCTTAATGCCGAATGATGCTGTTTTAAGCTCTAGCAAGCGGACCTCCCCTGAGCTTTCTCTGGAACTCCACTTGAATTGCTTTATACCCCTGTACTCAGCCAGATTTCTCCACTGACTCCTTGGCTGCACCTTGGGTAGCATTAGGCGGAGCAGCCAGGAGCTGATTATCTCTCAGAAGAGTGAGAGGTATTGTTTCCCTACACACTTAGCACTCCTGTTGCACTGGTATAAATGAACTGCCATTTTCATTAAGTACCTTCCATAGAGTTTATGGTGCCAGACAGCTGGGATGAAAAGAAAAGATAAGATGGTTGGAGAGAAAAATGCTAACATGCAGTTTGATATCTTCAAGCTTGTAAACGGATGATAGGAAGAGAACACCAAACTGATTAGGAAGATTCCAGAGCTATTTCCTTGGTAATATGTAGAAAAGTTCAGAGGAGGAAGAAGGTGGCATTGGTTGAAGGAACTCACAAAGATGTTTCTCCTAAGAAAGACTGAGAGTTTGTGCCTTCGCCAAGATGGAGGCTGTGTGCAGGAGCATTCGATTCAACATGGGGAAATGAAGGTATGGCCAGAGAGGGCAGAGTGCAGTAAGCCTGGCATATCTGGCCTTGTCTGAGGATGGTGAAGCCAGAGGTCAAGAAACCTGTCACAAGCTCCAGAGCTCAGTGGAAAAGGTGAACCCAGTGGGGACAATGGAAGACAGTTAATTCACTAAAACACAATGTGGGAAATCCCAGCCGCAAGAACCACTGCCTGTTGTGCATCTTTAGCTACCTTATGCTTGGTGTCTTTCTGTTTTTGTTTTACCACCTGTGTTTCTGTGTGTATGTGCATGCTTGTGAACACAGATGCCTGTGTGTGTGGAGGCCAAAGACCAATCCCGGATGACATCCTTAGGAATACCATCCAACTCCTTTGAGATGGAGACTGTCTTTAGCCCAGTAGGTGAGCTCTAAGCTCAAACAGGAGTGGCCAGTGAGCTCCAGGGATCTTCCTGCTCAATGCTGGGGTTTCAAGTGCACACTCCTATGCTCAGCATTTTGCATGAGTTCATAGAACTGAATGTTCAAGCTCTTGTCACTGAACCCTCCCTCAACTCCTCTCTCCCTTTGCTTTTTCTCATAAGCTTGTGACCCCAAAGATGTCCAGATCAGCAGGCTTTCCAGCAAAACAATATCAATGCCCATTGCCAGCTCTTACTGCAGATAGACACTTCAGTAAAGGCTAAATCCTCACCAGAGCCTAGTGAAGCTAAAATAATAGCAGTGTTGTCTAAAAAGAGAAACTGAGATTCAGAGAGGTTCTGGGAGTCAGCAAATCTGAGACATGGACCTTGCTTTCTGGGACTGTAGAAATTACCTGGGACTATAACCATGGGATAGTCAAAGGAGAGGCCCTCCTTCAGTAAGTGAATGGTTCTAATAGGGTGTAAGAACAATGGGCTGTTTGTCTTGTGCCTCTGGGCTTTGGATTGTGGGACCCTGTGGGATGCCTACCTTTTATCAAGATGGCTAAGGCAGGTGGATCGGCAAGATCATTATCAAGCCAAGCATAGCACCAATTCTGTTGCTTCTTTTTCTGTCACAGTAGAGCAGCCAGGCAGGAGTTTCATGTCAGTATGGAGAAGAATCAAGAGTGCATTCAGTCTCTCTCATGTATGGGTTCTCCTAGAGGCCTAGATGTTTGAGAGACGGGAATGGAAGAAAGAGAGAATCCAGATGTGGCAGCATGAGCAGGATGGAGCTGACTCACCTTGGGAGTCACCAAAGGCTCTGCTTTGATGGTGCCAGGCATTGGTACAATTAGGGGAAATACACTGCAGTGTGAGGGAAGTGGTGATGGATTGGAAGAAGTAGACACCAGGAGGAAATGCACTGGACTGATGCTCATGGGACAAGCTTTCCCAAAATGCACTGCTATCATCTACTGCCCAACCCCAGCATTTTGAAATTCAGCAGAGCCATCATTATTGGAAGCCATCTGTTGCTGACTCCCTGGGAGTCATATCTTATCAACCCAAATGACTCACAGGAACACATGTCAAAAGGGATGAGAGCAGAGATGAGATGGAATCTGGGGTATCTCCCAGAGAGCTATGATTCTGTGATGACACAGTCCATGTGGATGTTGCCCACTGCTAAGTCTTAATATGGGATCCTGTCTCCCAATTCAAAGTCATCTGCCATGACCCCAGGACAGCAAGTGACTCTGTTCCCTCTGGCCAGATTTTCCTCAGCCCCTGGTTATATCCATGGTTCTCAACCTGTGTTTCTGCCTGAAAAGTACTCTCAGCCTCTATTAGTCAATGTCACAGCCACCATGGATAACATCCATGTGCACTGTTTGGAGCGTGGACTATGCCCATCCCATCTTCCCTGTAGTGCCTAGAATTTTTAGATAGTATCTTGTTACAGAAAACCCATGTCAGCTTCCTTCAGAGTTTATTATGAAGCAAATTCTAGTGAGGCTAAGAGCATGCATAGATAATAGGTATAGAAGAACGGGCAAGCCAACACATAGGTCTCTTTAGAAAATGGACTTTTAAAGCCATTTGTTTCTCCACACTGCCAAGATCCATATTCAAATCCAGATGATACTTGTAGACCACCCATGGCCATGACCAAAAGGGGATGGGGGAAGCCAGCATATCCAGAACTTTCTAGAAGGCTTGACAATAGGAACAAGTCATGTGATACCTGTGTGTCACCTGGCTTAAGTGAAGCCCACCAGCACCACGAGAGCCACTCAGTACTGTGTTAACTGACTTTTTTGCGATACCTCTATACTTGGCTAGTGGTTTATAATTCTCACGAGCTTCCTGTAGCAGTGGAGGTAGCACTCAGGAAATTAAAGAAACGAACATTTAGATTTCTATAGGAATGAGCAATGGCTCCAAACTCACCATGAGAAGGAACTTTAGATGGGTATCCTTGTCCTGTCCAATTAGTAAACAGAAGAGGCTCAGGGTTCGAGTTTGAGAGTAGGCTAGACAAGGTTTCCAAATATCCTGCTTCCTAAGTCATTGTACTAGTTATTCTTTGTCAACTTGACATCAACTAGTGTCACATGGGAAGAGGGAACCTCAAGCGAGGAGTCGTCTCCATCTATTGGCCTCTGAGCAAGTCTGTGTGGCATTTAATTGATTGATGATTGGGGTGGGAGGTTCGAACCCAATGTGGGCTATGTCATTCATGGACGGGTATTCCCAGGAAGCAGGCTGAACAAGTCATGGAGAACAACCCAGAAAGCAGCATTCATCCACGGCCTTCTGCTTCAGTTTCAGCTCCAGGTTCTTGCCTTGAGTTTCTACCCCGACTTCCCTCAGTGATAGAGTGGTGTCTGCAAGGGTGAGATGAAACAAACCTTCTTCTCCTCAAGTTGCTTTTGGTCAGTG
The DNA here is from genome assembly GCA_026225945.1 of Cricetomys ansorgei. Taxonomy (NCBI): domain Eukaryota; kingdom Metazoa; phylum Chordata; class Mammalia; order Rodentia; family Nesomyidae; genus Cricetomys; species Cricetomys ansorgei. Next base: position 35,032,277 of record JAMJFZ010000199.1, read on the forward strand.
AGTATCACAGCAACAGAGAAGCAAAGTAGGACAGCTGTATGCCTTCTATTCCCAGCTGGGTGATCCCCTGTGGGTGAATCTGTAAAATAGATATTCTAGGCTGGGGAACGGACCACAGCGGAGTGAGATGCAGCAGATCTGCACTGGCAGGGGGATTCAGGGGTTTCCAAGATTTGTCACTGGGCCTCATCTGTGCTTGGAATACACAGAGGTAGGCTTTGTCATCAGCAATTGTTGTCATATGACCAGGTGGCAGATGATCACATCCACGGATCAGAAGGAGCCAGGGAGGAAAGAATCCCCTGTACCCAGAATCACTCTGTGCTTGGTGATTGAAAACACAGGTCACGTGTTGGATCCAGATGCCACTTCTAAGAGGAAACATGGCTGGGGGGGATGTGGAATATGTTAGAAGGAAACCTTGAAGGAATTGTCATTTGTCCAAAAGTAGTGACATTAACCTAAAAAAGGACTTTTTTTTAAAATGAAAGTTTACCGAGGTTTTATACCACCAGGTGATTGCTGTGGACATCTAGAATTATGCTATCTCATATAACAGCTGCTGGCTTGCATGCAGCAATTTAGGCTTAAATTAGCTCAAGCTACATCAGGTCAAAGATCCAGACCCTCACCTGCACCAATCACATTTCCGATACTCAATAGTCATGGGTGGCTAATGGCTGCAGTGTTGACAGCAGATACATAGCATGTCCCTAACCACAGAGAATGCATCTGGGAAGCATTGGTCTAAAACATAAACCCCAGGATCGCAGCCTCCTCTCCACCTTATTTGGTACTTCAGAGAGAGCCCGGCACAGAAGTAAATGTGGTCAAGGTTTTCATTCAAGGACAGCTCTCCAAAACACAGCCCTAAGCATCCTCTTCAAGACTCACTTCTCATTATTTATTCATTCTCAAAGCATATATTTATATTTATTGAGTGCCTTTGAAGTGCCAGGTGTTCTGCTAGATGCTGAAGATGAAAAATAGGACTTAGGCTTCACCCTTATCAAGCTCAATTTCTACCTGGGAAGACAACAAATAAGTAAGTAAAAAGGTAGCGTTCATTAATTACAGCTGCTGAAAATGTCAAAAGGGTGCCAGAATCTGAAGCTTCGTAGGCATTTCTGTGACCAGGTAGCTTTCCAGCTATGGTTGGAAGTTCTCTGAATCCACCACTGTAGACTCTGTCTCCCTGGGTGGACCAATAAAGCACTCAAGAAAGAATTTATGGGCACATAAACAAGAAGGAACCAGCTATCCAAAGGGCCAGGAGAAAGATGTCCTCAGTCCATTGGATCTGGAATCTTTCATGTGAGAACGAGCCTGGTCAGTGTGAACCAAAGAAGATCAGGGAGACTGTAGCACAATCAGCAGGGGGAAGAGGCACAGGCAGTATTGTAAGTGAAGCCTCTTTCTGGGGTGAGTGGTATGGCCTGACACATTAATCCTAAGGCCACACGCTGACTATTCTACAGTCTGGATAATGTTAGGGAGTGGGCAGCAAGAGACTGGAACCCCAGTGGGCAATGGGATCACCCAACAAAGAAATGGTGGGCCAGGCTAGGAGCCACTGACTTGGAGATACACCCACACACTCCTCCAGTGACAGACGAACTGAACTTAGCTTCCCCAAGGCTGTCTGTCAGACTCTCCTGTGCCATGGCTATGCCCTCCAAACTGAAACAATCTCCTGGAGAGGAGAGAGGTAAGAAGATTCAGGAAGCTAAGAGACGTAGACAACTCTGGAAGCTCAGAAAGAAGATGCACAGGCCTTTCCCTGAGGTTATAAGTAAGCAGCAAACAACTGCTAGGGGAGGAGAGAAAACTCACCGGAGGATGCCTGGAATATGGTCAGAGAACTTCAGGAAATAGCTTTTATGACTTGTCATCCATGTTGGGCTGGGCTTTCTGATGACAGAGCTGCCTTGAAGTTATCTGTCACTTAGGATCCCATAAGTAACGCCAATTAACTTGTGGGCTCACTCAGTTAGATCTGGGTGGAGTCATTTCTCTGGTCCACCATCAGTGCCCTATCAGGGGTGAATGCATGCTCCCAGGAAAAAGGCATGCACTTCACCGCTGTGTCCCACTCCTAGACGTGCCTCCTTCTCTGATCCCCCTGTCCTCAGTGCTCTCTGCTCTCCTTCCTTCATTCCAATCTGTCATAGGCACAGCCTCAAATAATTCTCCCACACTTTGTTAAGTCGTCATACTGGTTGTACATGCCATTTGCACATCACGGGGTACTTTTAGTTGAGCTTGGTCCCTGTACTGCTCTGACACCCACTGAACAACTTAGCACCTCTTCAGCATCTCCTGAAGCCGACTTCAGGGTTAGTACCTGGTCCTCTAATTTAGATATAAGGATTTAAACATACTTGTTCAAGGAATTAACGGCTGACTGCATCTACCACCCACTCTTGCCAATATGTATTTTCTCTGTTTAACATCTTACTTTTATTTGCATATCCCCACTTCTTTGAATATTACTTTATAACCAGCTCTATGGAGGAAGCACAAAACTATTCTTTTAAACATAGGATCTGTCCCTGGTGGGCTGCTTTGGCAGTAGCCGTGGTCTGAAACCTCCAAAGGCTGTATGAGAGCTGTGGGAGTGCAAAGTGTGTTCAATTATCTCTCGTTACTCAAAGTAAATGGAGGTGCTTAAGTCAGCAGTCATATATTCTCAATGGCCCCTCTGTCTATCCTGGGAACTCGGAAACACTGTCTGCTCATCTCAGCACGCACACAGCAGCTAATACACGTGCATAGTAGGTCTTCAGACACATTGGCTGAATGGACAATAATCTTACAGTATTACAGCCCCCTCGGACAAGAACGAGCTCCATGGTGATAGCCTGTTCTGTAGGCAGGGAAATCCCAAGCCCTAGAAAGGGACGAACACTAGCTGTTTAGCATCCACCCTAGTCCAATGTGCTGTGTGATTAGGGCAGTGAGTGGTGGGAATGTGAGATCAGCAGGATCCTTCTCTGGCCATCTTCCCTGCGACTCAGCTCCACGTACAGTCATTTGCTTCTACCGTCTTTCATTCATCCTTTCTCTTGTCCTGTTCCCTTCATCCCACCTGTCAGTCATTCTTATAGTCAGCCCTCCTCTGCCCCCTTCTTCTCTCCTCTTATAAAGGTTTGTAGACTCAAATGCTCACACTGCGTTGACTGGACATTTGGAATCCTCTGGCTCATTATTCCTAACTTCAGGAGCAAATTTGAGGGGGGTGTAGGATGCATTTGGCCCAAGTCCTCCATAAGCATTGTTTTGCATTTTGATCACCCTGAGGGAGATATTTCCCTCCTACAATGGGGTGAGAGGGGGCGCCTCCTATCTGTGAACTGTTTACTTAGGCGGCCATCAATAATTCAAGGCACCAGCTCCCTTTCTGAAAGCCCAGGTGAGGGCAAAGGGCTTAGCACTAGGCCAGCAGCTCATTTGCTCCCTCCAGAGAGTCTCCAGGAGGATCCCAGCAGGCTCCTGGCTAGCCAGACCTGGCTTCACTTGGACAGAGGAAAGAGGTAAGATTTGACTTTGAGAAGAAAATCTGCTTCAGTTCTCTTCCTCCAGCTAGCTGCCCATTTCCCTGAATTGATGAGACTGCTGGACGACCACATCTGGGGTAGAGGCCCTTCTGGCCTCTCTCACAGCAGTGTGCTATCCAGAGAAGGCTCCCATTCTGGCTTCAAACCCAGGCTTCTCACGTGAAAACAGGTAAAAGTGGAACCCTGAATTCTGGCTTTCATCTCTTTAATTCTACCTGCATTCATGGAAGACACAACGGTGAAAATGTGGTGGTGACTGGCTTGCCTAACTGTGTGAGCTAGAATCTCTGTGTGTGTGTGGGGGGGGGGGGGGGGGGGGGATGGAGAGGCTGAAGCACGCTCTTACCACCGGGATGCGTGTAAATCTCACCACTTCAGGGATCTATGTGAGCGAGCATGTAAATCCTTTTATCTCCTCGAAACAATCGGAGGTGCTCCACGAGTGGCGTCTTTTTCTCTACGGTGGAACTTATACTGTGCTATCCAGGGAAGGCTCCTATTCTGGCCTCAGACCTGGGCCAAGGTCTTCTCTAAGAAGCCCAGTTCTTTCTCCCTGTGTTCATTATTTCTCTTTAAGAGCAATGCCTAACTTATCTGAGTCCTGAAATTTCAAATTCAAGTGGAAAGAGCCAATTTTTACCCCCAGGGTTAAGGCATGGACCATCTGTGCCGCATTTCCCATCTTCCTCATAGCCCACTCCTTATTTTCACTTCCGGTGCTCAGCAATGGTACCTAACTTGGGAAGGTCGTGGCCAGGGAGGGCTCCAGAGCGTTCTGTGATGCCCCACTCCATTGTTCAATAATCTTGGCTTCCTATGTCTCGTTGTCCCCAATTAATGAGGGATGAATCCTTCACCTCTATTCTGCTAGTGTGACCATTTACTAACGTAAAGACATTTTATATCTTTACAGTTTGAATCTCAAAAAACTTTGTCCTATAGTTGCTTAAGGAATCCCCCTGCCTGCCCTCCCCAAACTTGGATCTTAGAATCTGTTGACAGTATGATCTTGCCATAGCAGACTTCTGATCAAGCCACTTCCCAGATGGCCCCCACTTCTTGTTGTTCACCAACCATATGGAATAGCTTCCATTTGGTTGGTAAATGGGGTACAAAGCTGTCCTGGGCATCTCTTTAGGGGGACCAGTTTCTTAATCCTGCCCTAATTTAGGTTCTAAGGTATTCTCTAAGCAAACTCCTTACTCTCTGAGGCTTTCGTGTCTCCCCTGAAGAGCCTTTCCACCCAGCAGGTTGCCCACTATTGTTTCAGTGTACAATAGTGGGGTTATTATGGGGGCTACAGTATGGGAACCATTCACCTTTTGGGGAGACATGCAAGAGAACTATTTCTTAATAGGTGGGGAAGAGTGAGCTGTATGAAGAGGTTGGTGGAAAGTATCCCAGACAGAGGGACCACATTACAACAATGGACAAACCATAAGAGTCTAGGAGGCACTGGAGAGCAATGGAGAAAATGTCCCACTCCAAGGAGATTTTGTATATCACTCTTTACTTGACTTTGTACTCTGCCTGCTTTGTGTAGCCTTGCTTGACTTAGCTCAGTACCTGGAGGTTGATGCTGTTTTCATCAAAGCCATTTGTACAGATCAAGAGACAAAGAAATGGAGCAACATAGTTAACACAGGCCGTAAGGGAGGTGTGGAGTCCAGGTTCAGCCAGGCATCAGGCTTCTAAGGCCTAACATGGAAGGGTTGTCTTTTTTTTCTGATGTTAGAGAAAAGCTCAAGATGGCTCCAGTGTTTTGAGTTTTGGTCTTGCCTCTACTACCTGTATGACTTCAGAGGTAGCATGTGTGCTTTCTGGTTTGAGGTTTCTTTGTTGGAGGCTTTAGCTATAGCATTGTTTCTCAATCACTGGTGATTGTGACGCCCTCCCCCGCTGCAGGGACACTTGGTAATGTCTAGACACATTCTGGGTGGATCCTACAGGACATGTCTTATTGGCATCTGCGTAGGAGAAGCCATGGATGCTGCTCACTGCTGTACAATACTCACGACAGTCCCATAACCAAGGACAATGAGGCCCCAAGTATCAATGCTTCTGGGTTTGAGACTCTTGCCTCTATAGAAGACTCCACACATGCCCCTCACACCAGAGGGTATTCTGCCTGTTCTAGGGCCTAATGTATGGGAAACTCCCTTAGCATTGATCAGCCTGAACTGCCGTCCTCTTGGGTGACTCCTGAATTTGCACCAATGATGGGATCCACATCCTCCACCAAGAACCCTGTTTTCTTTCAAACAAAATCCCACTGGGACTCAGGGCTGCCTGGCCTGCTGGCAGCCAGCCCTCAGCTCCCGTTCTGCTGGGCTGTTTTATCCTGCAGGCTTGTACCTCCTTCCCCTGGCTGGGTTTTGTCTCTCCTGCTCCTGGCATTGCCTCTGACAGCTGGGCTTATGGAGAGACAGGGCTCCAGATGAAAATCCCCAGCACAGCCCCATCACACTCCCTTGGCCTGACCCAGGCTCAGAGCAAGACAGACAGACATTTCTTCTCTGCTTAGCATTAGGCTTTCTTTCCTCGGCTATCTGTATTTACTTTGAAAATCATTTCCTCTGCCCTGCTCGGCTTTCCTTTGAGCTCACTTGCCTGCTCAGTTCTCTGTCTTATTTTTTTGTTTATTTCTATTTCTCATTTCCCCCATTGATCAGATGCCCTGGAAATATTGCAGGAACAGTGTGTTCCCTGTAATATTTGGTTACACTTAATATTTCTCAGCAAAATGTTGCCTTGGAACACTCGACTGCTAAAACTCCAGGCCTGTTCTGCTTACACTGGACAAGAGCTTCAGCACAGGCTGCGATTCATGCTGGATCCTGTCCCTCCTTAAAGGGCAATCACACCCAGGCTATGGCAGGAATGTGTCCCAGCAGGCAGACCTCCGAGTTTTTCCTCAGAGAAGTGAGCGGCCAAACAGACTCAGTGCTTTCTGACTGCCCCTACTGTGGCCTGTGAAGAGCCACAGGGACTTGTTGATCCTAACCCTGTTCTAAGGGAGCAGTTTCTAAGCCCATGCTGTTAGCACAATTGCCTCTTGTTACCTACCTCTGATAGGACTATTGGGCTGTTGTCACGTAGTCTGAAAACTACTAGAACTCTTATGCTATGGTACTTTAAAAAGTATTTTGTTGTTGTTGTTGTTTTCGAGACAGGGTTTTCTCTGTTGTAACTCTGGCTGTCCTGGAACTCACTCTGTAGACCAGGCTGGCCTCGAACTCACAAAGATCTGCCTGCCTCTGACTACCAAGTACTGGGATTAAAGGCATCTGCTACCATTGCCTGGCTAAAAAGTATTTTAAAGTACATAAATGTTTGCCTGCATGTATGTCTCTATACTATGTATAGGCAGTGGGGGCCCAGAAAACAGTGTCATATCCCCTCAGGCTGGAGTTAAAGACAGTTGTAAGCCTAGATCTGTGTTCTTGGAATTGAACCCAGGTCCTTTGAAGAGCAACAGGTGCTTTTAACCATTGAGCCATCTCCCCAGCCCACTATGGTACTTTTTAATAGAGCTTTTTAGTGGGTTAATGCATCCCTTCTTCATAAGCCATTAACTTGCACCACGGATGATTTGAGTGCTCTGGGCGCCAATGTAGATGAAGTGCATTATTTAGGAAAGAGTTGGCAGTGAAGGTTGGTTTAAACTGCAGAGTCTCCATAGGGAGCAACTCTTTGGGGTATCCATGTTCCCTACCTTTGGCTGATTTCTGCTAACTTAAAAACAAAGTGCCAAGACTATTTTATAAAGAAGAGAAGATTATTTGGCTCATGGTTCTGGGAGATGGGAAGTTCCGGAGCACAGGGCCAGGGATTGGCCTCTACTTGGTATCTAGTGAAGGCTCAGTGTTAAATAGTCATGATGAAGTGGATGGTGTAACATAGAACTAGAGAAAGTGTCCAACTCATCTCTCATCTATTCTTACCAAGCCTCTGAAGGCACCACGGGTATCACCCTGACTACCATACCCAATCTTAACTACCCTCCTGTCCTCTGAAATCCATGAACATGAATTGGGGTTAAGTTTTCAATGCATGAATTTCCTGGATAGCCATTCAAACCGCATTATTGATCTCAGTGACAGGATTCACTTTGTACCTGGACTTCATGCCTTCTTTAGAAGGGCCCTATGACGTATAGCCTCACCAGCATCCCATCCATACAAGTCTTGCCTTCAGCTTTAATAGCAAAGCTCTGTCTTCCTGGTTTGAGAAGAAAATGCAAGCAGAGCATCCTTTACACACGTTAACAGAAAACAACAGTGGTAACACAATCTGCCAACACTGCCCATCCTGAACTTTCTCTTTGGATTCCAAGACACATTTTTCCATGGCTTAAAGAAGCAAGGTAAATGAATAAAGCAATGACATTGACTATGAAGGAAAACTTCAACCTGAGGTGCTCCAGGAAACCTGTTTTTGTCTCTCACCTGAGATTATCCTCGGTTCCTGGACAACTGGCAGGAAACAGAACTGGTTCCAGATGGCCCCATGTCTAGGCTGTTACTCAGTCCTTTCTTCCATTGTATCAAAGATGTTCAGTACCTGTGTCACTGTGCCTGCTCCAGCTCTCTGAGAAGGGGACACTTGATCTGCTGGCCTAGGCACTAGACCACAAGAAAGGGGTAGGTGATGCAGAGCTCACCAAGGTGTTTCTAGTAAGAACATGCTAGAGAGAGGGGAGAAGAGAGTGTGGGAGAGGGAGCCAGCGAGAATGTAGAGAGCAGGGCTTGGGGAAGCTGGAAAGGGAAGGGGTACAGGGAAAGGGAGGAAAGGTCTCCAAGGGCAGGGCTCTAGCATCAAGATACTAATGGGTGTGTGCGGAAGAAGAGTGCTTGGGCAGCATGGGTGCTCCTCAATTCTGCAGCTGTGCTTCCTTGGGCAGCTAACTCCAGGTGAGAGGAACCTTAGTGAGAATTTACTTTTTTCTCATGCTCAGTAATATGTTCCTGGCTTTGCCAAGGAGACAATTTTCATCAACACATCATGAGACAGAAAGTGACCAGCAGGAAGACCCTAGGAAAAGGGACCATTCCTTAGCATTTGAAAGTATCCCCGTGGTTCCTCAGAAAAGCACTTTTTAGAAAGTTACGTATCTTCTTTATAATTACAGCCCCTTTTCCTTAGGCTTCCAGATGCCTACACTGTCTCTAGTGATTAGAATCGGAGATGAGAAAGACAGACATCATGTTCCAAGAGCCAAAATCTTTGGATCTAGATTCTTATCTGCATCTTAAGTATTTTGTATTCTGTGCTGCTTGGTGGGGCGTATAGGAAAAGTCCATCCAGTTCACACAGTGCTCCCTGCGCCCATGGTGACACAGCGGGGCTCAGGACTAGCACTGGGTACACATCTGCATCTCTCTGTCTGTCCCTCTGCTTCCCAGGTCTAAGCAGGAGAGGTAGGCCATGGGGAAGAATGGTCAGGGTGGGCATGGGTGGGCATGGAGACAGTTCACATCAAGAAAGGATGTGCAGATCTCATGTCACCTGGATCCAAGGAAGGACACTGGCCCTCCCCAGATTATCACTGGAATGCCTCGTCATTTCCCCATCAGGACAGTCTTCCAAGTAAATGAGCTTAAAACAGAGGGGGACATGCCACCACAGCACCAAAGGCATCCAACCCTTCTGCTCACCTGAGATGGGGACAAACTGAGCCCTCTCCACCTCCTGCTGTCTTTGCCCCCCACCCCCATGCCTTGGTTTCAAAGTGGCTCTGAAACAAGTGTGAGGCTGAGAGGGTAGACTTCAATTACTTCATTTTTACGAAGGTTAAAAAGGTTCTTGTAAATGACTGATGCAAATCCTGGAAACCCGGTTAAAACAACTGGATACCAGATGGCAAAGGAGAGTGGCTTACTGTAAAGCGGTACAGAATAGGAGTTCATTTACAAGAAGCAATTACACAAACAGCCCTGTGAATCCACCATCCCATAAAGGGCAGTCAGGAGAGGGAGGAGTGTGAGCTGCACACGTATTGCTTCCCACCCGCCACTCATCAGTGAGGGGTGTAACTGGTCTCCTTCCCTGTCACCCCTTCACTGACCTCCCAAGAGGCAGAGCTAAACTCTATGACAAAGATTTTTTTTCTTTAAGCATGGCCCAGATGTGGGGAGGAGAGGAGTTCCCTCGTGGGAGAGATATACAGGCAGGTGTGCTGCAGGCTCCACCAATCTCTGAGCCTGGGGAATATGCCTTTTCCTTAGGCTAAGGGACCAGGAGAAAGGTCTCTTTGCATTTTGAACCTGTCTCCACTTTCTCTCTCAATTGAGGATGAGCCTTGCACACTCTGACATGTAGGTTCACTCACAGGTATGTCTGGGCACGTGTACAGTCAGAACACAGAACACAAAAGCAAGCTGTAAAGCCGTCACTGAGAACTATGAGCCTCACTTCTTATCCTCCACCCCAACTGGTCTGAGCAAGCCTGGCTGTCATTCTCCACACTAAGTCCTGTGATGCTCTTTTTAGCCACTGTGAGCCTGTGTCCTTGTCTGCGTGAGTGGCAGCTGCCCTGTGATCAGGTCTCCATCTTAATTTGGCTAGTCTGGCCAGGAGAACAGCTGTGTTCTCCACCTGACTTCAACTGGGGCTGAGAAAGGTGTGCACTCACCCCAACACACAGCCCGGGACATGTGCATCTTCACAGAGGCTTTCTATAAGTTCCATGGGAGAGTCTTCTCTGAGATACATGAGTTACTAGAATACACAGTAAGACAAGAATGTAGGTAGCACCCTGCCCAGGCAGGGAAAAAATATTGGAGATAAATTCCCAGTGCCTAGTAATCAGAGTAGTCATTCCTTAAGCCATTGAGATGCCTGCCTGCACATTTCCATCCTGGAGAAATCAGGATCAGAACTCAGTGTGCTATTGTGACACATATGCCCAAGGGGATCCCACAAAGCATGGCTCAAACTTGAATGCTTCCAAGGCTCTCAAGATGGACTCACACTGAGCTGACCAGTCAGAGACATATGGAAGATAACTAAAAACAAACATCTGGCCTCCACATGTTCAATGACTAATGGATACAAAAACAGAACAGGTGCATATCTATACAGTAGAATATCACTTGGCAAAAAGAAGGCAATCAAGGGATGTTTCATGCTACAACATGGATGGTCCTAGGAAACAACAATGCTAAGGAAAAGAAACCATGAAAGGACCATGCTGTGTAGGACTCAGTTTACACCAAGTACCTAGAATAAGCCACTCTTTAAGAGAAAGGAAATAGACAAATCAATAGTTTCTGGAAAGTGGGGGGTGAGAAATGAGTGCTAATGGGTTTGTAGTTGTTTAGGGAGTGATGAACATGTTCTAAAATAAGATACTAGATATTAGGTATTAGTCCTACAATTACATAACTAATTCTACAGTTGTAAAGTCACATTTTAATTTTAATGTGTGTGGGGGAGGGATGTCAGAGGACAATTTTCAGGAATTAGTTCTCTTCCTGTACCATCTGGGTTCCAGCCTCGACAGCAAGCTTCTTCAAAGCCATTTCATTGGCCCAAATAACTAATTCTAACTAAATTTTTAAATTATGATAAAAAAAAACACTACAATGTATTCTTTAAAAGAAAGAATTTAAAAGGAAGAATTTTTGGAATGTGAATTGTGTTCAAGTAAATCAAAAAGCATGGTGATAGTTCTGGTTCATGGGCTCCATGCTCATTGGGAGGCTTAGAACAGCCAAACAGTATCCAAAAAGCTTCACAACCAAGCTTCCTGATAGTGCCCAATGAGTGTAGCACTTGGGTTGAAGCCAACTAAGTTGACATCTTTCATCCCTGAAGAACAGAGACCCTGTGAAGTGTTTCAGATTCATTAAAATTCGTGATGCATCCTTGGGAGGCCTTAGGTGAAAGGGGTGAAGCTACCCACAGTTCTCCTGGCTCTGGAACTCCATCGGAGCTCCTGAATCGGTGGAGTAACTTTGTAGCCCAGACTCTGGTCTTTCTCTGCCAACTCTCCCAGCTGTAGCTTATAGAAGCCATTCCCTCCTCCTTTCTCCTGCCACTCTTCTCTGAGGCTACAGGCTAAGAGTCCTTTGCTTGGACAAGCTAGCTACTCTGATTATCACCTTCCTGCATGCTCCTCTCTATAGTAACCAAACCTGCCAGGCCAAGAATGTTGCTCACAGCAACTTTAGACTCAGATCTTCCCCACATCCATCCTTTCTCTCAGCCAGTATCCAGCATTTACTGTGACAAGCATATACCGGAACCTGGGTGAACAAGTCAGTTCAAGTAAAGGTGGGCAATGCATACACAAACAAACAGCAGCAGAAGTCCATCTTGGAGCTTCCTACCAGTCAGCCCATCCTGAGCACTCAGACCTGTGACCCTCATGCCTTCCAGTAGCTGGGTCATTAGATTTCTTCTTTCTTCTCACAGATCTTTTTTTGTGGGCTCTCTCATCTCCCAGGCTCGCAGAGAGTTCTACTTCCACATCCTTACAAGCCATTTGGAGCCATGTGTCTAGTTCTGGATAACCATTTCTAAATGGAGTTCCTTGACCTACAATTACTTGTTTTGATACTTATAACAGAGATCTTGTTTTTAACATTCTCAAGACCTAAGATCAGAGCAACCTGGATGCCTAGGTTAGGACATGAAAGACAATGCCTTGAAAATATTTTCCAAAGTCATGGAAGATTTCACCTTGGAGAAAACTAAACTTCTATATGTGGTCAAGTAACTGTGAGTGAATGTTTGCTTGTTACACAGCATACCAAGCCTTAACTCTGACTAATACATCCACCAAGGAATTACGGTTCCAAGCTGCAGCTGGGAACTGTCTTTTCTAGATAGTTCTGGCAGAAAACCAAGTCAGACAGGACAGCCACACTCTGTCTAAAGGAAAGCCTACTAATAGAGGAGGAAAAGGCAGGAGAATAGATTGATTATACTTCATATCAAGTCTGTGTAATTTATATAAGCAATCAATTGCTCACGTAAGTGAAACTGCAATCACTGGTATTTTCATCATGAGGTGCTGAGCATTCAACATGTGCTCCTACCATGATGACTCGGGAGATCCTCATCCCAAAGACTTTTGTTTGTTGGCTTCAAGTCTGTGTATGACAATGTGTCCTATGCATGTCTGTGTGGCATATTCATAAATGTGTGCCTGTGTATGTATAGGTGTGCTCCTGTGCATTCACTCACCTGTGATGGCTGGAAGTTGACTCAAGATATCTTTCCTCCATCACCCTCCACCTTAATTTTGAGGCAGGGTCTCTCACTGAATGTGAATCTCCCCAGTTTGGCTAGACAGACTGGCCAGTGAACCCTGAGGATCCTATCTCTGTCCACTAGTTCTAGGATTACAGGCCATCCAGCTGGGCTTTTGCATGTATGCTGGGGTCCTGCACTCAGGTCCTACTGCTTATGTAGCCAGATCTTTATCCACAGTCCATCTCAGCAGCCCCCCACCCCCACCCATCCAAGTTTTTACATCTGAGCTTTGGGCCTCTAGCAGTTTGTGTTTGATACATGCCACTCAAAAATAGCTTCTACTGCTGATGGAAGGAATGACCTCGGCTGACCATTTATTTGGGAACCAGTGAGGCCGAGCTGTCCTGGGTCTTTTTAGGCTACTGTCCACATTGATTCCAGTCAACAGCCTGTTTTAAGAAAAACTTAGGCAAGATTTAAAAAAAGAGAAAATTTGCCTTCCCTTGAGTAAACATGATCACCTGACAGCTCCAGTGGGTAAATAATGCATTTTCTAAAAGCCTCTACAAATGGGTCCTTATCCAACAAGTTGCTTTTATAAGCTACCGTTCTGCCTAAGACCCAGGTACTTATAAAACGTCGCGGCTCGAAGGTTGAGAGACAACCTACAGGATTAGGGATTTTCTTTCTTCTGGATCTCCCCTGCCCCACACTTTCAACAAAGAAATGTATTTTCTTCTCTTCGGTTAGAGAAAAAATAATCTTTCTCGAAATACGATCCCCTCAGATAAATAATGGCAATAAAAGTAAATGGAAAGTGGGAAAGAACTGGATCCTTAGTGCAGTGCACAGCACTTTTCTAATTGGAAAACGCTAAAAGGGAGTTTTCCTTGGAGGCCTCCCATCTGACTTCAGACCAAACAAAACAGCGATCTGCCTGTGAGAGCTGAGGTCTTCATTCTCCTCGTTAAAGGGGAAGTGAGCAGAAGATGAAGAGTACGGCGGTCAAAAATTTCGTGCCCGTCATTATGGGAGCGGGCACGTCTTCTGCGCTGGTGGAAGGCAGGGACTGCCGAATGTAAAGGAAATAAAAAGCGGTGGCCTCACCCACTCCAGCCTATGGGGTCACCAAGTCTCATAGTTAGAGGTCTTGGTGAAGCACCCAGAAACATCCAGCCCGTATTTTGCTTCTTTCCTCTTGTGTTGAAACTGGCTGCTTTTCTATGCAAAAAGGCAACGCTGAGTTCTGAGTTCTGGAGTTTGCAGTAAACACCTGTCCCAGGATAGTTTGTTGATGGGGATAAAAGCCAAGCCATGAACAGCTCAGGCCCTGCCTGGTCTCAAGGTTCTGTTATCAGCTCAGTCAGGTAAAGCAGACACTGTTGATCTCTTTAAATGTCTTTCTTTTCCTTAATGAAAAACATGCATTCTTCAAAGCTTACGAGTTAGTATTAAGAAATATATACACAACTGGATGTAATGACACTTAATGAAAAAAAGAGGCCATAAATTTGAAAGAGCAAGAAGGAGTATATGGGAGAGTTTTGGGGGAGAACAGGGAAGGGGAACATGATGGAGTTCTATTATAATCTCCAAACTTAAATAATTAAAAAGAAACCTATACAGTAGGTAAAGACCAACAGTAGAATTATGATTAACTATTTCATTTTTATTTTTAACTATGTGTGTATGTGTGTGTGTGTGTATGTGAATGTGAGTTTGTGCTGTGCACACAGTACGCACAGAGGCCAGAGGGTGTGACTGATCCTCTGGAACTGGAGTTTCAGGCAGTTATGAGCTACTCAACATGGGCACTGGGAAAGCAACTCAGGACTTCTGTGAGATCACACCCTTAACCTAAACTCATGAAAGAGCTTCCTAATGAAACAAGTCAGTAGAGCCTTCTGAGTTGCCCTCATCCTGGTTATTCAGAGTTATTCAGATCCTCACAACTGGCCAATCAGCACTTTGGAACCACCTTGCACTGAAGCAATGGTCCCGGGGATGGGGGCTGATTTCCCCCAAGAGGAGAGTGTTGACAGTGTTTGAAGAGATCTTTGTTGCCACAAATGGGGGAGAGTGTGCTCTTGGCTCCTGTGTGTAGAGAGTAGAAATGCAACAAAACACTCTAAGGCTTCCCTTTGACATATTTCCCTAAGACATATTCATCTTATCACTTTGGTTTTATGTGATTTATAGAGAGCTGTTTCCAAATAAACAACCTGGGAAATTATTTTAAAATTCTGACCTAATGTGGGTGTGGCAGGGTCTTTGTCTATGTGTGGGTATCCTGTCAGCAATCACCTTTAACTCCTTTCAAATAAGATGTCAAGACGAATCTCCACTTCCATCCACAGATTTGACAATGGATATCTTCTTTCTGGAATACCAAAACCCAGACCACAGAACAGTCTTCTGAGTTAGTGAATCTGCTTGACCTAAAGGAGCATTCTACAGAGCCTGGGAAGGGTGCATGGAGGGAATTCACTACTGTTGACATCCTGGGCCTTGCCAACCACAGTCACACAACATCATAAGAGCAGAACAAAGGAGTCAGAATAGAATCCTCGCTCCCCACAAACAGAGTTTTCTAAGGGAGAGTCTCCAACCCAGTGCTCACTATGCACTTGGGCAGCAGCCCAGGATGTTTCTCAAAAGAGCTTGAGCATTTAATACTGTCTCCATGAAGCCCTAATCAGGAGTCCTAGCTTCAAAGATGGACAGTGCTGTGTCCCTCAGGGGTAGACTTAGTGATCATTAAGAGTTTTTATAAAACTTTCATCACTTCTTTTAAAAAATGTGTGTGTGTGTGTGTGAGAGAGAGAGAGAGAGAGAATGTATGTATGTGTACACACACTCATGCACACATGTATGCTCATGTGTGTAGGTAGCTGCAGAAGCCAAAAGATAACGTTGGCCCCTGGAATTAGAGTTACAGGTAGTTGGCCTATGAGCTACCCAAAGTGGCGATAGGAACCAAACTTGAGTCTTTTTAAAGAACATCAAGTGCTCTTAACTGCTGAGCCATCTCTCCAGCCCCAACATCTACCACATCTTCTAAGGCCCAGGACCAGTAGGTAACTTACCAAGTTAAAATAAATCTGGGGAGGAGGGGGCTGGAGAGATGGCTCAGCAGTTAAGAACATTGGCTGTTGTTCCAGAGGACCCAGGTTCAAATCCCAGTACCCACATGGCAATTCACAACTGTCTGTAACTTCAGTTCCAGGAGATCTAACACCCTTACACAGACACACATGCAGGAAAATCATCAATGCATATATGATAAAAATAAACAAATCATTAAAAAGATTTTCTAAAGTCTAGGTGCATACAAGCAGCAGCAATTTAAGTTGTTCATAAGACACACAATATATGTGGAAAAGAGGTATATTGTGGAAAAACTAAACCGATGTTTTATTAATTTGGAATTTCCCTGCCTGGTTCCTGGTGGGGTATGATATTAATCTCACTGACTAGAGCAGAAAAGAATGAGTGCTTCTTTTTATAGTGCACAAAGTTCATAAGAAAACTATGTGACTATCCTCTAGAGATGCTAAGGAGAGAAACTGAACAGAACAGGACAGCTTGGAAATTCATCACTGTTACCATGGAAGGTTGGGAAGTCAAGACCCAGAACACTGGATTACCACCCTGCAGTGCTACAGCAGATTTCATTCTGTCATCTGTGAGGAGAACGGGCGGGTGCTTCGGCTTAATGGCTTCAGAACTGTCAGAGAAGAGCTAAAGAAATGAATATTCCAGCAAATTATCTTTAGCTCTTCCTAATACAGCCGAGCGACTGGTCAATTACCTTCCATGGACCTGTGTTCTAAAAGCTGTACGTGAGACAGAATAGCAAACAGATGGAATGGATTCCGTGCTTGAGCTTGGGATGGTGGTGGTGACGTTCAGGTGACAGTGAGTCTTGGTGGCCAGGATGGTCACCTGCTGGACAGGTTGTAAGTGGAATGCCCTGGGCTCTTAGTTCTGAGTCACACTTGCAGGGCAGAGTCTACAGAAAAAGGTGGTGAAATCCTTGTCCTTTTCCCCAGCATACCGAAGAATATCCTTACACTGCAACAGATCTGTGTTTCAAGCCTGCAAATACTGATCACTGTGGGTGAAACCCAATGTAACTAGCATGGAGAGATGAGTTGGAAGTTAAGGGACGTGAGGCATGCTTTGGAGTACCCTTGGACTTGGCTGGGGTTCAGAGAAGAAGCAGATACTTATGAAGTAGCAGAGATGAGCATCTTAGCAGACTGACAAGTGTTGGGGGAAAAAGACGAGGTCACGGTTTAGGGTGACAACTATGGCAGTTGAAGGGTGGGCCATGATGGGAGTGACTTGGCTGACTTCCGCAATATGGATGCTCAAACTAACTCGGCTTTTACCTTGGATCGGATGGTGCTTGCTTGTGGGTAACAGACACAGCTCGCCCTGCTCTTAATGCATTACAATGCCAGTAAAGACAAAGTAAAATCCATCAGACTTTGTTTGGGGCAACCATGAGGAGTATTCCCTATGGTAGCCATTATAATTTTCCCACAAGGACTAGAATCTTTAAGATGATCTTTAACATGACACCAGAGCTCCTCAGGGCTCCAAACACTCCACCTTTGGATTGACATTGCACCCTCTGATCATTATCCTAACTTCTCTTAGTCTACTTATCCAGATTTCTTAGTTGAGGTCCTAATATTGTGATCAAACACCATGCTATTAGTAAAAGGAATTTTGGAAGGAAAGAGTTCTTTCCATCCTGCATGTCCAGGGAAATAAGGACAGAAACTCAAGGCAGAAACCTGAAGGTAGGAACTGACACAGAGGCCACGGAGGAACAATGACACTGGTTTGCTTTTCATGCTTTCTTATGTCATCTAGGGCCACCTGTCTAGGGGTGGCCCTACCGACAATCGGCTAGGCCCTCCCACGTTAATCATCAATCAAGAAAATGCACCATCACCTTGTACACTGTCCAATCTGCTGTGGGCATTTCCTCAGTCGAGATTTCTTCTTCCTAAATGACTAACTTGAGTCAAGTTGATGTAAAACTAGCCAGAATGTCAGATACTGTATTGTTGCAGCCAAAACTTGACTTTGACTGTAGGGAAGTCAGATCTTAGTTCAAATCTTGCCTTGTCCAATTGCCCGCAGTATGCTCTTGCTCAAGGTACCTAGGTAGCAACTTCCTCATCAGTAAAAGAGCCCCCAACAGTGCCAAGTTCTATTCCCAACGTATGCAAAAGTCCCTATTATTCTCATGTTAGTGATTCTGAATGACAGGAATTGCTGCAGACACATTTTGTAGGCATAGAAACAAAGGCTTCCTCCAGTGCCCTCCCTTAACCATACCCAGTGCCTTTCACTGGGAAGCCACTGGGATTCAGCTCAGCACCCACTCTTCAGAATCGCTGTAAGGAGGCACCCAGTGTGTGCCACAGCATGCAACACACACATCCACACATGGCTGTGTTTATTCAGCATCTATTGATTGAAAGCCCTTGGGGGTTCGGCACTGTCCTGTGTCCTGGGTACATAAGGCCTTCCTGGAGCCTGTTATCTAAGAAGGATCCAGACTGTCAGTCAGTAATTAAACATTCCTGAAGTAAAAGATGTGGATTGCCATGAAGAAAAGCCCACAGAGAAGAGAAAGTGACCCTGTGAGCAAACATGGAGGGTGTACAACATGGATGAGAAAGTGCCCGTGGTGGAAGACAGAGTTATGTAAGGCTAAAACCTTTGAACCGAACCCTAATTGACAGCCAACGAAGCCATTTGAAGACCTCAGGATATTATTGCTGCTTTTATAACAGCAAATTATGTGCTAGTTTCTTAGCTTAATACAGAGTGCTCCTGTCACCAATGGCAGCCAAAGGCATAAATTCTTGCCTTTCTTGTAACAATGGAAGAAAATGGGAGCCTGCAGATAAAAAGGGGAAAGGGTCTTCAGACAGGAGAGGGAATCCCATAAGCACACATGCTGAAGAGATCTACAAAGGAAGGACACTGTTTCCATCTCTTGGCTGTTGATCATGATAATTCGCAAACTTTCCTGCAAGCAAAAACCTCATTCAACTGCAGCTTTGTAGTTTTGCTTCATCCTCTCACCCTGACTCCTCCTGTGGCTGAAAGCACACCATGGATGCAGTGCATACGTAGTCCGTGATGCCTCTCTCAGGCCCTTAAAGGGAACCTGGACTATTTTAAACATTGTCTAGCTGGGATTTTATTGAGACTTCTTATAGAGGGTTAGAGCAGATGCTTTTCTGAAATGTTAGTTACTGAAAGAAGCTTAATAAGGATTCATTTTCTTCCTCCTCCCTGAGCTTTTCCTTTTGCAGAGTTTGTTTGCCCTACCTACTTCCCGTCTTGTGGGTACCCAGGCCATGCCTGTCAAAGTCACCAGGATGGTTAAAAGCAGCCTTGGATTCCTGGAAACATAACCCTACTGTCCCACATGACTGTTGAATAGTATTTCCCCAGAGTCCTGATATCTGTAACCTTACTTGGATAAAGTTTGCATGTTTAGTGAGTTAAGGATACCAGTGTAAAGTCATATTGGATTAGGAAGGGTGCAGAGGCCAGTAACAAGTGTCTTCCCATATGAGGAGACTGGAGACACAGGGCCTCAGACAAAGAGGCAGCATACATGAATCAAGTCAACCTCAAGCCAAGAAAAGCCCAGAATGGTCACCAGAAGCCAGGCACTAGGAGAAGGGCATGGGGTGGCTAGTTCTGGGCTATTTAGAAGAAACCAGGTTAGCAGGTTGGTGGTATCTTGGTTTAGTAGCCACAAAATGTCAATATACTTGACATGAGTCTTCAACATTGGAGAGAGGGCTAATTGTTCAGAATCATTCGTGGGCCAGTGAAGTGGCTCGGTGGATAAAAGTGCTTGCCACACAAGACCTGGGATCAATTCCTAGCACCCACGGTGGAATAAGAGATGTAACTCTCAAAAGTTGTCATTTGACCTCCACGTACTCTCTATGGCACACATGTTCCTGCAGACATGCATACACACATGCTTGCACAATATGTGTGAACACTTATGTGCATGCACACATGTGATACAATCATACTTTTAAAAAGATTTTTAAAACAAGATTCATTTGATTCCTCAGAACAATCGGGGATGTAGCCCAACGGTCAAGTCAGGATGGCAGTTTCAAATGGGGGAGATAAAACGACTGGTGGCTACTGTTTGTGCCCACCAACTAACCCACCTGCTTTGCCCTCTCTTTCAGGGGTGAATCTTGGTCATAGTCACAGAAGCATTCTCATAACTCAAATACAGACAATCAGCGAACTAGCTTGTTCCAGCATCTATACAGATTAGGGGAGATGGAGAGCGAGCAGCACAGCTGCCTCCTTCAGGCAGAGTTCTCCTCTGGAGTCTGTCAGTCAAGGATTGTTTAGTTGTTAGAGTAATACCGCACAGGCTTTGCTGGCACATTCCTTAGTCTCTGTTTTGTTTCCTCATCTGGCTCTCACTCCGTAGCTCAGGCTAGCCTTGAACTCATTGTCATCTTTCTGTGCATATCTAGTGCTGGGATCACAGGCATACCCCAGAACATACCCAACTTAATTAGTCTTGATGTTTGTGAATCCCATCTTCTCTGGAAGGAAGACTCAAATGGAAAGCCAAGATCAGAACCTTGATTCTTCTCATGGGTGTACTATGGGCATTTTGGATGTGTGATATCTTATAATGTGGCCATTTTTCTGCATATTGTGTGACCATTAGTCCCCTGGCCCTGTTGAAAAATTATCAATGATGTCACCAATCCTTGTCACCAACTCCTAAGTATTTATAAATGTCCCATAGGGGGTTGTTGATTTGACCCTAGTTGAGATGAACCTTAGAGCTAATATCGCTGGTCTAAGATGGCTTGATGGACACAAAATTACAATAGAAGTTACTTGCTAATGGGGAACCTAGAATGTTTGGGAATCCACCACCTGTGAGCCTTTTACCTCTGCGACCTTCTATTTATAACCTTTGAAATTATAAGCAATCTCCATTCGACTGGCATGTTCTTCACACGTGGCAGTATCTAGTCATTTCAAAGATGACCTCATCAGATGACCATTTCATGATAGTCAGTTTGGAGACTTGCATCCTAATCTTAGGATCCTAGCTTATAGCTTAACCCCTACGTAGTGGTGTATCTTCTAATTCTTGGAAGATATCTAAGTTTTGTGGAGTTCAATGGCAGAGAAGGTAAGAGGTGAGTCAAACAGAGCCCAAAGCAATTTCAGACCACAGTGTGATCCATGCCCACAGGGACAGTTTTTCCATAAACAGCTTCAAGGATTCATGGAAGATGCTGATCAAGAAGACAGAATCCTGAAGAGCAGAACAGGTAGCTACGGAGGCCTGCCTGGGAGTAAGATGGAGATAGAAGGGGCCTGCCTGGGAGTAAGATGGAGATAGAAGGGGCCTGCTTGGGAGTAAGGATCTTTGGGATGTCATTGGTAAGATTATGACAGTGGCAACAAGAAGAAAGAAGGGAGAAGTGATATAAAGAACAATAAAAAGTTAATCCTGGACTGAAAACATGAAAACCAATAGAATGGAGAGCTAAAGACAGAGAGAAATCAGGCTGCTTCATTAAATCAGATTTTCTAGATAATTTAAGTTGGAATAAATTCAATTTTTTTTTTTTGGTATTTGTTAGAAGAGCTCCTTTAAAAGCTTTGAGTGTGTTTGAGGAACATACTGATGAGATAATATCCCAGATGAGGGTAATGGTGAGGGGTGTTAAGCAATCCTGGAATTTGAAGGCTCTGACCATCAAATTTAAGATACCAGTTGGGAAAGAGTGAGTTCTGGAAGCTTTCTGCTTCATCCTGCTCATTTGACCCCTAGGAACAATGTCAACACAGGCTGAGGAAGCCATAGGGGCTACAAGGCTTTCTTGCATGTCAAACCTGCACCCTTGCATTTCCCAGCGACAAGAGGCCTAACAATGGGGAGAAGGGGCCTGGGTGAGGAGAGCACAGGGTGTGATCCATGATGAGCCAAGAGTTCTCAGGGAAATGCCTGAGAGGAGCCCTCCTTTTCACTAGCTCCAAGTTGTCAACCTGCCCCCCTCCAGGGGTTTACCCTTCTGCTTAAAAGCAGAAACTGGCAGTCTTGTTAGCAAGTTGAAGCTAGAAAGATTATTTTCAGTTTAGTTCTGGTTTCAGACATTTCCGTATGTATCATGTGCTGTCTTCAGACTGGAACCCGGGGCAGAGAGTTCCTGGTTGGGGAACTAAGGGCAAGAGAGTGGGAAAATCCCTTCTGAGTACCTCAGAGAGATGCTGAGCTGTGAAGAAGTGAATCAAATGGCCCTGGAAAAGAGATGCCATGTGGGGAATCAGCACTGAGGGATTGCTGGGAAGTGGGGGGAGGGGAAGCAGAAGATAGAGCCCAGCTCTTGGAAGCTGTGATGTACTAGACTGGGATCAAGTGATGACAGCTTTTGTTTTGCCATGGCACTGTAAAGATTCATTAAATAATTTCTTAACACTCAAGAATATTGGTACTTTACACTGATTATATTGGGAGGTGGATTTCAGGCTCCCTTGAAAATGCTGGAGGTTCAACTAGGCCCTCACTTCCACATGCCAGCAAGCACAGGTGTGGCTGAATGAAGAAGAGGCTAGCCTGGCACCACCTCCCTGCCACTGTCCTATGAGGATACCCATACTGCCCTGCTGTGAGTCACAGGCCTGGTCTGGTTCAAGTTGGGCCTTGGGACCCATGGATTAGAAAGTTGATGCCCATTGTTGTGGAGGGGTGTCTTTGGGGATGGGAAAAACCACAAAGTGGACTTTATGTCCAAATGTGGAACACTTTGTAGAGGAAGACATCTGTCCTTTATATAATGAACACATCATGGAATACAGTTTGGTTTACTTAGCACATTGAGACTTTCAGAAAGTTCTGGAAATAGTAATCCTGGTAATCCTGGACTAGAACGCTAGGAACAAACAATGGCCACTTAAAAAGGCATGTTCAGTCAACATCACATGGTTTCCTTCTCAAAGTGATGCCCTAGGGGTGCCGATAGCCTCATGCTAGCCAGGTGGATAGACAGTAGGGCAGACAACACACACCAGGAGCTAAGAAGGACAGGGGAGAGCTTAAAAACTGTCATGTAGGTAGAAATCTGAGTTATAGAATTTAGATCATTCTCAGTATGCCAGGTGTATACAAAGCTTTCTAAACTGGTATACATTTACAATCCAGAAAGTCTGCCATCACAGTGTTCATCTTTAAAACAACAATGAATGTGCATATACAGTTTTTTTTAAAGTAACTATTATCTAATTGAGTAGTTATGCAAAAATTATACACCATGATCAATGGTTGTTTGACACAGTTGTACCATCACAATGCTAACATATAATGATACATATTGGTAGAGTTAAGACAATGGTAGAATATCAGTGTGAGGAAATTTGACATCTATATAGTAAATTTAATTTAGTCTTTAAAACTCTATCCAGGACATTAAAAGCATGTGACAAAATGGTACAGTGATATTTTTATTTTTATTTGTTTTATTTGTTTGTTTGTTTTGGTTTTTGAGACAGGGTTACTCTGTGAGCCTTGGCTGTCATGGAACTCACTCTGTGGACCAGGCTGGCCTTGAACTCAGATATCCACCTACCTCTTCTTTCCAAAGTGCTGGGATTTAAAGGCATGTGCCACCACCACCTGGCACCATTTTTATTTTTGAAAATATAGGTAAAAGAAAGACAGCACTGCAGGTTATACATCATGCTAGCTCCCGGTAGCTGCTTTCACAGATGACCCTGATGGAGTAGTTAAAACAGACATGTATTGTAGGCCAGAAATTCAGTATAACTTCACTGGAGCAAAATCAAGTTGTTAGTTGGTAACATTGCTGTCCCTTGACAGACATGGAAAGAGAATCTTATGGCTTCTTCTGGTTTCTTAAGTGGTGGGCTAGTGGTTCCTGGTGCTCTGTGGGTGGGGCTCCTGGTGGTCTTCCTCTGGGAGCCAACTCTAATGTCCTTTGGTCAGTGGACCCTGCTATCTCTTATCTGGTGAGCCTGGTGCCCCCTAATATCTCTTGGCTCATGGCTGCTCATCTTCCAAACCCTGCCTCAGGCTTCTCAGTTGCCACTCAGCTGTACATCTGGTAGTTCTGAAGGTCTGCATCTGCTCTCAGTAGCAAGAGAGTGTACGTCCTTGTGACGAGGTTTGGGAGCCACCTGAACAATCGCTGACAATCTCTCCATGTTGAAATCATTAACTCACTCATTTTCATTGTAAATCAACACTGATAGGTTCCAGAGATTTAGACCTATAATCTTTCAGGTGCCAGCTCTGCATCTGCTGTCCTCCCAAACATTAAAAGAGATTCTGTTCCTTCATTGTGTTTTTACTCCCTCT
Source organism: Cricetomys ansorgei (assembly GCA_026225945.1). NCBI lineage: Eukaryota > Metazoa > Chordata > Mammalia > Rodentia > Nesomyidae > Cricetomys > Cricetomys ansorgei. Next base: position 35,056,451 of record JAMJFZ010000199.1, read on the forward strand.
TAGAGTATCTGCTAACTTCGGCAAGGGCAATTTACTTCAAACAGATTAAAATCAACAAAATATGTATGAATTATTTCTTTGTGTGTGATCCTGAGGCTATTTCTGTCTAGAAGCCAAATGAAATAGAAGTACCAATACAAGACATATCTGCCCTTGGGAGTATTGAAAATCTCATTCAGTATTCATGACTCCAAAATACATCCCATATAGAAGCACACAGTATTCTTGATTTTACTTAATAAAATAGTATAGAAAATAATTAAATCTAGAACAATAAATAGAAGATGGTTCTGACTGCCCATTGGCGCGCGTGCGCATACACACACACACACACACACACACACACACACACACACAGTATCACACAAGTGGGGAGTAAAGAGAGAAACAGCATGCTAACAAGATGTATGGTATTTCCTTTAGGTCTGAAATGCCTTACACATGCATGTTTTGAATCTTGGCTGCCAACTTGCAGCATTGTTTTGAGTAATGCTGGGCCTTTAGGTGGTGGGGTCTGGATGCTAGAAGTTAGTTACTATGGATGGACCTTTGAAGGCTAAAACCTGGCACTCATTCTGACTGCCGTCTCTGCTTTCTGTTGTGCCACAAGGAGGAGAGAGGAGCCTCCACCATCTACTCCCACCACCGCAGACTGGACCATTCCCTACCATCCCTTCCCCACCATGACAGACTGAAATGTGTCTGAATCCATGCTCCAAAATTGGCCTGTCTGGATTTACATTTTTCTATCATTTTTTTTCAATCATAGAACCCAACAGTTACTAATACATGTAAGTGGGGGTCTAGATTCCGAATGGTCTTAAAAATAGGAACTAAAGTGAGTATCATGCCTTTCCCCATGCTCAAAGGTGAATATGAAACACAGGCAGTCAGTAATTCATCAATGTTCCATCTCCAGAGAAAAGAGGATGAGGTGGGGGATCGAACGCAGTACCACAGGCTTTGCCCACTTCCCTCCAGCCTCAGTGCTGGATGCTGGTTTCTGAGTTAGGGGTAGTGGGAAATACAGGCTGTAATGTTGAAGGTTCCTTGCCCTCACACAGAGGTTAACAAGAAAGAGATGATGAATAGGTATTGCTGTAAAATGCTAAACCATCAGTGTTGAGCCTGATTCCTCCAGCCTAGGGGATGGGGCAGCTTGCCCTCGTGAGCTATAGGGCTGAGGGCAAAGGAGGTTGAATGTCAAACAACAAATGCGAATGTTCCCATTTGGAAAAATTGGAAGACGAGACATGGGAAAGAGATCACGGGAGAATGAGCATTTAACTACTCATATGCCAGACACTGCTAACATTATTTATGATCAGTTTTTAAAAACAAATATCTTTTATCTACCCTCAAGTTAGATATCTGGGGGTGGGGGTGTGAGGGACAGTGTATAAAGACAGGCTATGAGGAGAATGGACACAGATTTTTATTAATACTTGCGTGTAGGTTCTCATGCGAAGGGAGTGAAACTCAGAGAAGCAGTTTGACTTCAGGGCTCCTGTGCCCTTTCAACAGAGGAATCAAAATTTAGATTTCAAAGGGTGGGGTGATAAATTATGGAGATGAGATCAGGATATGCATGGGGAAAATAAAGGGCGACACAGGCTATTTTTAGGGAGATCGGCTAGTGCAAACTCCTTCGGTATCGATCAACCTTCGCCTTTAATGCACAGTCACCTTCCTCGAGTTGGTATGGATTGAGGAGCAGCTTCCTCCCGGTGGGCTGGAGGTGTGTGCCTTGCTCTCAGATAGGCAGTGCTAGGTCAGAGAGTGTCATGTGTCCCTTGATTACCAAGTTAGTTCAAAGTAGTTCTTGGGCCACAGAGGCATCTTTCAGGTGGCTGTCGCAATGAATGGAATCCCCATAATATGTTTTGAGATAGGGAAACTGAGGAACCAAGAGGCTGTGTTCTAGCAAGCATGGCTGGAGGAAAGAGCAGGCAGTAAGCCTCAAAATGCTGCTACCATTTAGGGTGGAACGTCTTACCTCCATAAACCTAATCCAGAAAATCCCTCATACACATGCCCAGAAGGTTGACTCCTGGGTGTTTCTAGATCCCTGTCGAGTTGATGATGGCTATTAATGACCACAGACAGGAAACTGCATGGCATGGTGGAGAACACCAACTAGGAGCTTATGCACCCAGTTTCTGGGTTCTGTATCTGTCACTCAGCTGTCTTCTCTTGGCTCAGCCACTTCACAGGATGGAACTCATTCTTCTCATCAGCTTTTAATCCAGGAGCTTGAGCTCTGTAATTTACATGGTGCCTTCTGGCTACAGATGAGACATCTTATAAAGGGTTTTGGAGCTCCATGCTCCATAGAGCTCTCAAGAGCCACTCTCTGGGATCAATCACCTCACAGGGCAGGCTCTTCACCTTTCTTCCCCTTTCTACAGTTACGGCCCAATCAGCACTATAAAATAGTCAAATCCTAAAATATAATTCACCGAATGTGTCTCTTTTTAAATGGCAGTTTTAACAGAAGTGCATACAACAGTAGTTAGTTGGGGGATAGCAGTTACATGCACTTGGGAACTACAAAATGTCATTTTAATAGGATTCTATATTCAACAAAACAAGCTAAATCTGAAACCTGGCACCAAACTTGTAGTTTGGCTCATTCAGAAATCTTCCGTATTCACCTATGTAAGTGATAACTTCTTTGTTCATAAATTGCATGAAGTAACCAATGAGGGAAGACAGGAAGTTATAAATTGTGTTGTGTGTGAGTGGTCAGCAGCTCTGGGTTTACAGGGAATTCTTTGGAAGAGGGATCATTGAAAGGCTGGTTGTCAGATCGTTTAAGCAACATGTTGAAGCTGATTCTAATCCACCCACGATTCCCGAGATAGGAGCCTAATGAAGGGCAGTTACCCTGCACCTTAGAGGCATCTGACTTTTTTCTTTAGCTCACTACAGTCTTTGCAGCTTTCCCCTTTAACAGATAACCAGAATCCAAAGCACTTTTACCACTTCTTGACATATTGATCCCCTGAGCCAACAAGGCCTCTCCCAGTGGATATTGATAACCCCATTACCCCTGTCTTAGTCCATTCTCTGCATTTATGAATAAAACGCACATACTGGGAAGCTGATACAGTATAGAAGTTTGCTTTGCTTTTGTTTCTGGAGACTAGGAAGTCAAAGGACATGGCACTAGCTTCAGATGAGAATCTTCTTATTACCCCACAGTCCGACAGAGGGCGCCTCACGGGGAGATGGAGGAGAGAGATATGCCTTGATCAGAAAGTCATTCCTGTGAGAACTAACCCACCCCTGTGGTAGTGACATTCACGATGGGAAAGCCTCTATCTCTCAAGCCTACTCATAAGTACAGAGGGAACAACCTCCCCATATTCGAATGTTTAGGGGACACTTTTGAACCACCACAAGTCACCAAACGAAGCTTCTTGTTCCCAAATGGACTTCCCACAGTGAACTGGCAACATACTAGCTAAAAGACTGATCAGGTAAGTTAGCTCATTTGTCTCATCTTCCAAGAGCTTTCTGGTTCTCCATTTTTTATAGAAGACTCAAATAGGTCAAAGGTCTCTTGTGTCCCCCATAGCATTCTCTATTACTTTTCTTTGCCCTGGTAACTCTACTCCAACCACACTGGCCTTGGGGTGAGCAGGAGCTCTTCAGGGAGGCTCTCAGCGCTGAGGGCCTCCTCTGCCTGAGTGAACCCCTTAGACACCCTCTGACGTTTCTTTCAGTTTTGTCTTTGTGAGGCTTAGCCTTCCTAAGTGATCTACCACTTAACCACCAGCCCCTGGAGTCCCAATCCCCCCCTTGCTTCTTTCACATTATTTAGCAATGCCAGGAGAAGGGATTGGTTGACAGTGAAGTTGCTCAATTTGTCCCCTACTGGAATGTAAGTTCCATGAAGACAGGGGTGTGGATTTAATTCTCTGATGCATTCCAAATTCCTAAAACTGTGCTGGGTAAATAACAGCATTTACATAAAAAAAAATCTCATCAAATTAAAATTTGTTCATTTATATTTACAATTTTTTTCGTCTTCTAAATTGCCTAGCAATAATCAGGGAATATATTCAGTCAGCAAATTAGGATTCCTGCTGATCTCTGAATGTGTTTGCACTGATTATATCATGGTACCTCCCAGGCTCCCTCTCGAGTTATTTTATAATACGGTCGGTCGCCTTCCCACCACCAAATGAGCATTTTCTAGGACTGAATAATATCTTACCTCCTCCCTATAAACTGTATACATAAAAATATTTTGAATGAAGCATACATGATAACATAATTTATGGCCACCTCACTTAATTTGTCCCTATTCCAGAAGAAACAGATGGTGTATTCAAATTAAGGTGACATGAGTCTGGAGTAAGATAGTCAAGTTATTTCTCAACAGAGACACACAACTCACTCCAGGGAAATCTTGAGAAGGGGAGTTGCAGAAATGAGGCCTTATTCCAGCTCCACCCTCTCTTCCAGGTCCTGCCTTGATGCTTATCTGCTGAACCAACCTGGGCAGTAAAGAACAAGAGGGTCCAAGCACACTGTCCTCAGAAGTCATCCGCAGATTAAGGGGCGGCATGGGATGAGTGGAGATACTAGCTGGAGGGGCAGATGGAAGTAAGGACACTGCAAAGAGCCTTGACCCATAAAAAGGGATTCAGAGTGCTGTGCGACACTTCTCCTGAGGACACATCTCTTCACCCCATTTATGAAACTGAAGACAGACCAAAGTAACAATAGACTGTCCTACTTTGTTTTTCTGGTGTTGTAGTAAATGCTGACAAAAAAACAATATGGGAGAGGAAAGTTTATTTTTGGCTTATAGGGTCATACATAGTCCATGCGTGATAGAAGCCAAGGCAGAAACTCCAGGAAAGGGACCTGGAGGCAGGAACTAAAGCAAAGAGCATAGAGCAACACTGTCTACTGGTTTGCTCACCTAGCTTTCTGATGCAACCCAGGCTCATCTGTTCAGGAATGGGACCAGTCACAGTGGACTGTCCTTTAAAGACATGACTGCAGGACAATGTGACAGAGGCAATTCCTCAGTTGAGGCTCACTCTTCCCAAGTGTGTCAAATTGACAACCGAGATTAACCATCAGAACCGCAAAAGTCCAACTTGGTGAATCAATGAGTTTAATGAAGTTGCTTCGAGGCATATTGGTAAAGAGTTACAGGAGCATGGATGACTCAGAGGCAGACACCCACAAAAGTCCACCCTGGAGTGGGTGACAGCTCATGAAAGTTGGGACCTTGGATTTCTCTGCACAGGTGTCAGGTACCTCGACAGGTTAGAGATAGGTTAGCCTTATATAACCTTGGGGATAGAGGGATCTTGTCCATCTGTTAAGTTTAAGGGACTTCCTAAGACTTAGTTATTTACTTCCAGAGTCTTACACAGTTTCCTTCTAAAGCTTCCCGGGTCATACAAGCTGCGCCCCGGGATGGAATGTCTCAATTCAGAGGAAATGGCCACACAAGAACTCAACAGCTCTACTAGCGGGCTTTGGAACCCGAACTAGTTTCTATGATGTAACAAAGTGGGCAGAATGACACATATGTTGCAATATCCATCTTACAACCAGTACTTAGTCTGCCCATGTTCAAAAACAAACAATGATATTAATTTTTATCCTAATCTATTCTCTATTTTTCAGTGCTGGCTGAAAAACTATTAGTTTGATTTCACACCCCATGATTTAAAAATCTCTGAATGATTCCAATATCTTCTTTTAAGAAACAAAATTCCCTTGCAACTTAGGACTTTAAAGACTATTAAGGCCTGTGGAAATTTGTAAGCCATTTGTTGTTTGGAATGAAGTGGGGTACATATATCTGTTGGAAAAAAAGAGAGTCTTGTTTTGTTTATTTAAATGCTCCCTTTAAATCACACAGCTATCAGCAGGTGTTAGCTGGGGTGTCCTAACCATTGCCAATAGATCCCATATGTCATAGGAGAGTTGTGCCTATGACCTAATATAAAATCACAGACTTACTTAAAACAGGGAGATTTAATTTTGTACATTTTAACGTGATTGCATGATTTTTAAGTGTGCACTTTCATGGTAAGAATGTCTTATCATAGTGCCAAGTGGATGGATATGTATATATATATATATATATATATATATATATATATATATCTCCTCCACTCTGAGAGCTGTGGGTAGGATATATCCTGTGAGGCCAATGAATTCTTATTTTCATCTAGTGTGGGCCAAAGAAGTCAAAAGGTTGACCATCCCTGTAGGATTTTAAGACTCCAGGTGTCCAGAGACCTTCTATGTAACCATCAGTAAACAAACCAGGTCCTAACATGATAGAAATGGAGACAGTGCCAGATGTGTGGGGCATGGAGGTCCTGGCCCCTCACATAGCACTCCTTAGAGTTCAAGGTTAATTTCCTCAGGAGTGGGTGTAGGAGTGTGCACATGTCCTTTAGCCTGCAGGTAAAGACACCAGGAAAGTGGTTGGTGGGTTTTCTCTGGCAACCAGAGTGGAGGCTCTAAGCAGCAAATGTTCCAACTTATGTAGGTTATAGTTATCTGACAGTTGCATGAGAGGGCAAACTGCTCCAAAGCCTGCCCTCCCCACCCTCTTTGATGACTTTGAAAAGTAGCAGAGTGCACTCATTTTCCTGTTGGCAGGAGTCTGTGCATGCCACTCACTTCAAGTCAGGACTCATAGTCCTAATGATTTTGAAGGGAGCCTAAATGATTCCTTTATGCCTGGCTGGGATTGGCCAAGGTTCCATTTACAGCCCACAACGTGCACACACATTCCATAGAAAAATAAACACTGGCGTAACCAGGTTGGTGCTGTGCCCACTTAAAATGCCCATTTTCTTAAGTACTCATTTTTAAAGCAAGTTTGTTATTTCAGCATTTGCTTTAAAAGATGGGCTTTTGTATCTCTGCTGTGATGTTTTCATTGCAGGGGTAAAAATAAAACCCTGATTACTTCAATGAGCTGAGGGTTGATGGATGTTTAAGAAGAAAACTGAAATTGGGACAAAAATGCATTAGCTGCTGATTTCTTGGTTCTCTGAGTTTCCACACATGTGTGCCTCCTTTGCCTTCCACCAAGCACTCCTTTGTTCAGACTGGGCTGGGGTCCCATAAGTGCTCTTTCCAAACTCCTGCCCAGCCATCAGTTATGATCTCCATCTGGGCAGGAGGCTCAACATTTTCTTCAGGTCCTCTGTCCTGCTATGATGATGTCTACACATGCGCCCAAGTGTTTTGGAGTTCTACATGCAAGACTCTGTGTGTGTGTGTGTGTGTGTGTGTGTGTGTGTGTGTGTGTGTGTGTGTGTGTAGGGCTGTGGGCACAGACTGTGGGGAGCTAGAGATAGCAAGATGGATAAAATGCAGCCTTTCCCTTGAGGAATTCCCAACTGAGAAGCTAAAGTGATAAGGAACCAAAAGAAAACAAAACACAAGCCAAAGAGCTCTGTGATTCCATGGACCGCCATTGTTCAGAGGCATCACATCTCCTCGCTCAACATCAGGCTCTCCCACCGCCTGCTGCCTTTCATTTGTCACTGTCAGATCACTGTGTTGAGTATTCAAGTGTTCACGACTTCACTTAAGGTGAAATGGTTGCCAACTGTAGCTGCTGTGTGTGTGGGTCTCAGTCCCGCTCGGAGCTATAAATGTCCAAGATCCATATCCCCTTTAAACTTGACCATTAGGAAGTAATTGGAGATGTTTTGTGGAAACATTTGTGGAAAGTGATGTATCTACTGTTTTAAAAGATGAAAGTGGGCTGGAGAGATAGATCAGTAGGTGAGAGTGTCTGCTGAGCAAACATGAGGACCTGAGTTCATATTCCCAACATTCACATGAAAGTTGGGTGTGGCTTGTATACCTGCAACTCCATTGCTTGAGGGTGGGGCAGAGACAGTAGAATCACTGGGTCTTTTTTGTTTGTTTATATGTTTTTTGTTTTTTGAGACAGAGTTTCTCTATTGTAACTCTGGCTGTCCTGGAACTCACTCTGTAGACCAGGCTAGCCTCGAACTCACAGAGTTCTGCCTGCCTCTGCCTCCCAAATGCTGGGATTAAAGGCACACACCACCACTGCTGGGCAGGATCACTGGGTCTTGCTGGTCAGGTAGCTGAGCCAGAAAAGCCCGGGAAGATCCAGGTTCAGTTGAAGATCCTTTGTCCCAAGGGAATGAAGTAGAGACTTTGAATTTTAGAATAGTTTTAGATTTATAGTAAATGGCAACACCAGTCTAAGAGCCCAGGCTTGGTCATTATCATGTTTGTGTTCTGTAAACTTAATACACCCCTGTGTATGCACACAGAAGGAATGAATGTCAGTATCACTGCTCATTATTAACTGAGTCCCTACTTCCCTCATGTCTACCTCTTCTTATTTTAAGACTCTCCTCCAGGATGCCACCTTACCCAGCCATCATGTTTCCTTAGATACCCCTCTGCCATGACAGTTTCTCAGACTTCCCTTGGTTTTGATGCCATTGACAGTTTTAGGCAGCATTGATCAGGTGGTTTTTAGAACATCCCTCTATTTTAGCTTGACTGATAGTCTTTGTTCAGACTCAGAGTAGGTGTTATCTTTATGTTGGGAGATACAAGGAGAATGTTTTCTGTATGGATATAGGCAAACATGTATTGAAAGATATGTATGTTCTATGAAGTGTGGGTGTTTGAAAACCACTAGATGCTCCATGGAAGGCATGTTCATGGATGAGACTGTAAGTAGACAGTAATCACCTGTTCTTTGGGTTCTTATGGAAATAGATGGCAGTCACCCAAAAGACACCAGAGCAAAACCCTTTCTTAACTTACTAAATAAGTAGCTATAAAATTAGCCACATCTATTACTCAGAACCAGTTAATTGTCCACTGTAACTAACAACCTGAAACTCCTGGCCACTTTGCAAAAGGAATTGGATTTCTCACCCATGCCACAGACAAACTCAGAGCCTCTGCTTGGGGCTACTCTTCCTCTGGTGGTGGTGAATGTTGTCTGGACTTTTCTCTCCTCAATCTACAATGGACTAGGAATTTCCAGGTCTCATCTGGATTACAATGGGGAAAGAGTGTGTGTGAATAGCTAGATGAGAGGTTTCCAGGGGCCAGACCCACAGGCGGCACCATTGACTTTTGCCCATATCTCCTCAGTCAGAACTCACTGACCTGACCTCACCCAATTGCAAGGAAGGCTGGGATACATGTTATACATGTTTCAGGTCTTGCATCAGGAGTTAGTAGAATGATACTGCACCCTCTGACCCTGCAGGAACCCAAGTCACACAAAATTGGTGGATAGAATGGAGCCTAGTGACTAAGAAGACACAAAAGCTCTTCTCTTTACAGGTACTCCTGTTTACAGAGAGCTGCTCCTGCTTGGGCTCTTCTTGTGTTCTCTGAGACATGGGATCTGCTGTACAGAGATTTTCATTGTAACACTGAAGTTTCTTTAAATGTGTGCCTTTAAAGTAACAGAGAGAAGGGACCTAGAAGGAATCATTACAGCAATAGAAAATTATTAAACCAGATGACGGGTAGAAACAGCTTATTCCCCACCCCTAGAGAGACCAACAAGAGACTCATAGAAGAGAGAGTCACTCCTGGAAACCAATCCTAAATTAACTGCCAGCATCTACCTGTCTAGAGGGCCGGGTACCAGGGTTTCTTTCCCATGCAGAACTATTCCCTCTCATCTTTTTTCATGACCTTCCTCCATCTGCGCTATAGCATGTCTGGATGCTAATTGTCTAGGAGTCTAGACAGTGATGATATTATGACCAAGTTATGCACAGATAATCACCATGTCACTGTTCCAAAGCTGCCTACACACATTGCTTCACTGGACACACTTGGCATGTGCACCGACTCTCTTGATATTTATTTTCACCATTTAAATAGAGAATGCTTACTTAATCAAACCATTCAGTGAACCGAGTATTTTTTTTTATATAATTGAAATGAAATATGAGAGTCTTGAAGCTGAGAGAAAAAAGAACTGTGATACAGTTCACATTCTAAGGCAATGAACCTTGTGCTTTTATTTAATTGTTTCTTCATTCACTGGGTATAGACCTGGATGAGTGCCCTCAAATGTTGTCTATAAATCATTTCCACTTAGATAGGTCGGCTACCCCAGAGCCCTTCTAATACAGAAAGCTTAGGAATCTCTAGAAATGCTTATAAGTAAGCAAATAGTTACAGGGTTTGTAATCTAGTTCTGTGCACATGGCCAGCTTGGTCCAAAGGACAGGTTGCAGTAAAAGAGACAGTGATTAGGCTCTATGGTTTATTCAACTTGAAATGTTTGTCCTTAAAAAACACCTTGATGAAGATAATGGGCAGCCATGTTACTCTGTTATAAACCCACCTGAAGGAAAGGGATGGAAACCGCACAGAAATGAAGAACCCATGGCCTGGCAAGTGGGAGGATACTCAGAGTATAGAGGATAACAAAGCTTACTTTTTGGCACAGGAAAGGAAGATGATCAAAGGACTTGGAAGATGTTTATTTGACCAAAGAAAGGGCAATAGACTAGGAATAACAGATGCTCGGGCTTGGCAAAGAGATGGCTACTGATACCACATGACAGTGAGAAGAACCGCTGGGCTTTATGCTCTGGATTTTATTCAGTTTCTACTTGAACCTTCTTTTGCAGTTACTGAATTACCTAAAGGGGCCTCTTAAAAGTCTACTGGTACAAAGGTGAAATGAAATTATCTTCCACTTCTAGAGAAGCCTGCTTGCTGTCTCCTATAACAGACATAGTACATGCAACCAATTAATTTAGAAATCACCTGTACAGCTTCCAGAATGAAGACTTCAGGTAAAAGAGGAGGGCTCTGTACCGCCTGGAGACTGCAGTTTTCATGCACTCACTGCAAAGGGTGGGTGCAGCTCACCAGAGACCAGCTTGCTTTCATTCGTGATGCTGTGTAAAGCCAGCTCTTTCCAAATGTGGGGTGTTCAATTGCGGCCACCCTCAAAAGGTGGGTACCTCCAGGGCCTGTGAACATGCCCTTATGGGGAAAATGGAACCTTTCAGATATAATAAAGGATGTTGAGGTAAGTCCTTTCTGGATTTAGATTGGGCCATAAGGCCCGTGATAAAATTAAAAACAGCAGAAGATGGGTAGAAGCAAAGATGAGAATAACGTATTCAAAAGCCGAGGAAAGGAGGGCATATCAGCAGCCACTAGAGCTCAGAAGGACAAGAAACAAATCATCCATCAGGGTCTTTAAAAAGTACTAAGTGGTTCTTGAGTTCAGACTTCTGGCTTCCAAAACTGAGAGAATAAATTTCCATTGCTTTACACTACTGAAGTTGAATGATTTAAAACATCAATAATAGGGACACAATTTTATAAAAGCCACCAAATCGAGATTATCTTGTAGAAACAGTAACCCACCCTCAGTATACCTAACTGTACTAAAATGTGTGAGTGTGTGTGTGTGTATATCTGAAACTTTTTAAATTAAGAACGTTTGTGTGTGTATGTGTGCATGCACATGTGTGCAGGTTCCCTTGGAGACCGAAAGAGGCTGTCAGATTCCCTGGATGCTGGAAACCAAACTCTGATCCTCTGCAAGAACAGAGAGTGCTCTTAACTGCTGAGCCAGATCTCTACTCCTGAACCATTTTAAGCATGGAATTCCATGCATTAAATATATACAAAAGGTTGAACAACTGTCACCACCATCCATCTCCAAAGCTTTAGTCCTTCTACTTTCTATCTATATGAATTTGACTGATCTGTGTCCTTCATGCAAGTAACAATCATGCAATAACTGTTCTTTGGGCTCTGGCTTTTCTCACTTAATAAAATATATTCAAGGATCATTGTCTTAATTACAGTTTCTATTCCTGTAATAAAACACTATGACCAAAAGCAATTTGGAGAGGAAAGGGTTTATTTTGCTTATAGTTCCACATTACATCATTGAAGGAAATCAGGACAGAAACTCAAAGCAGGAACCCAGAACAGGAGCTAATGCAGAAGCTGTGGAAGAATGCTGTTTACTGGCTTCCCTGCTCCTGGCTTGTTCAGTTTGCTTCACTATACCCTCTGTGTTCTCCTGCCCAAGGCTTGTACCACCCACAATGGACTGGCCCCTTCCACACCAATCACTAGTAAAGACAATGCCTCACAAGTTTGCTGCAGGGCAATCTTATGGAGACATTCTCTCTATTGTTGTCTATTGTATCACGTTGGTAAAAACAACCCAGCTATCAAAATCATGTATGTCATAGCATGTCATCTTCACTCTTTTTGTGGAGGAGTCGATCCATGTCACGATCAGCCACGTTTTGTTTGTCCACTCATTTCTCAGTAGACACTGTGTTGCTACCTTCTTTCACTACCCTAAATGGTACTTCTGTGAACATAGATCCCCCAAATACAATGTTTCCCCTTTGTTGCATCTCCTGATCTCTGTTTCTCCCTTCCTTCTAGATGTAGGTCCTGAATCAATTGCCCTCTTACTTCATACAACTACCACCCATGCCATACTTGCCACCCTCAGATGTCCTTTTCAGAGTGGTTCTTGGTGTCAAGGGCGGAGGTTCTTCTGTTTAGATATTTAATCAGGACTTAGAGGCAGAATCCAGTGGCTTGTGAGAAGGGGACACGGGATGGGCTAGTGGGCATTGTGGACATGTTTACGTAAGTATCTAGGTAAGGTACGGTGGTCAACACTATTCACATGTCAGGCTCTAGAATCACTTTTGTCGTATCTGTGAGACAGTTTCTAGACTAAATTAATGGAGGCAGGAAGACCCATCCTGAATGTAGGTAGAACCATTCCTTGGTCTTGAGTCCTACATTACATAAAAAGGAGAGACGGAGAAAAGCCCCAGGATTCATCTTGTTGGCCTTCCTGGCCGTGGATAGGCTCCCACCAGCCACCTTAAGCTATTGTAGCCATGACTTCCCTGCCAAGATAGGCTACATTCTTGAACTGTATGACAAATAAGCCTTCCCTTCCCTAGATTGCTTTTGCCAGGTAGTTTGTTACAGCAGTGAGAAAAGAAATATATAAGGTAAATCCTAGCCAATAAAAGTTTTAATTTTAAAGTTTCAAAGAGGCTAATCTTCACATTTTATATTTGATATTACATCTTGTATCAACTCTCCTTATCAAATAACATCATTACTGATCTTTTCAGGGTAGCTTGATGGGTGACTTAAGGTTTGTATAACAGGCATAAGCTTGGACTTCCCTTTTGACCTTGGTGGGTACCCCAAGTTAGAGGTCACATGATTTGTCGTTAGATAAATTGGGATCCTTTTGAAAATGAAAAAGATATTATAAATAATTACTTCCAAAGACAACTGACTCACATGGGGATTATCTGATCCAAGAGATGGCTAAATTTGACATTATGCCTCATCCCCATGGCCCTCTGCCCTCAAGGACCCATACCATATCTTAACTGCTTGTGGTGGCTTGAATGATAAATGTCCTCCATGGGCTCATATGTTTGAACACTTGGTCCATGGTTTGCTGTGCTGTTCCAAGGTTATGGAAATGCAAGAAGGGGAGGAAGCACACCACTAGGGACAGGCTTTGGAAGCTTATAGCCGTGCCCCAGTTCCTATCTCTTTCAGAGCCAGCTCCTGGTTTTTCATCATGCCATGTCTTCCTTTGCTACTGATGGATGGCCTCTATTCCTTTGTAACCATAAGCTAGAATAAGTCCTTCTTCCTTAAGTTGGCTTTGCTCATTATTTTTTCACAGAATATAAAAGTAACTAATACAGCTCTCACTTGGGAAATTCACATGTAGAATTGCATCAGCCCATTTTCTATTGCTATAATAAATGCCACAAGGCTGGGAGGTTTAAAAAAACAAGATTTGTATAGCTCAGTTTCAGGAACTAAAGTAAGAGGCCAGGAGTCGAGTTTGTTCAGCCTCAGTGAGTGTGAGGCGGCATCACAATGGTGGGAAAGCACATAGAAAAGATGGTCTGGGAAAATGGGAGCCAGAGAGTCAAACACCAAGCCTGTTCATTTTATACCAACTCACTCTCGCAGGCCCTGACCAGACTCTTATGAGACGGCCTTGATCCTTATTGAGGGAAGTGACCCCAAGGATTTCAAAGGGCTCCTTCTCATAAATGTCTCTCTGGTTACTACGAAGAAGTTCAAGCTTTGAGCACACAAAGCTGCAGAGGACATACCCCAAACCATTTCTAAACCAGAACCATGATATACAACTAACTCATCAGGTTGTCCAAGACTTTAAATGTAAACTGCCAACTACCGAATATCATGGCACATACCTAGTTATCATGCCCTGACCAAAGATGTGTGAGGTGCAACTCGCTCTTGTTTATTCTTCTATTATCTCCTCTAAAAATGGTAGCCATGCTAATTTGAGGCAACATATCCCCAGAAAATGAAAAAAATTAATTATATAATTGTAGAGATAAAAACAATTCCATTATCCTACTGACATTCTGATACTCTTGGTATTTTTATTCAGAGAAGGGAATAGACTATTTTTTTTTCCTGGCCAAAAGAGCAATTCTACACAAACAGCCCAAGAATTTTTTGCTAGGAATAGCAAGCGCTTACCTCGGAGGGAAACATTCAAGCTTCTATTTATTTACACTACTTCTTCCCCCCAACAATTGCTGTTCTCTGTAATTTAAATGTCTGCAAAAATAGCAGTTATGTAAACATTAATGCATAAAAAAATCTATCATTTCACATAGCCTGCAGATTCTGGAAGCTGAACACTAAGGAATCATGAGGTTTTTATGTTTTCTAACCAAGGGGAGCAAAATTTATAGTATTTTTTTAATCTTTAAAATGTACTCCTCAGCACATTTCAAGTTCAAATTCTTACACAGGCCCGTATTACTATTAGTACTACCTTTGGAAACATGATCCTCTTTAAACAGCTGACCATCCAATGTGCTTTTTCCAACTTGTGGCTGAATTTCCCAGGGTTGAGCACATGGCCTTCCCTTCCCTTTCAACACAGAACTATCCCCTTGACGATGATGTAATCAAGATACTCATTCCAGAAAGAATAACTTGAAAAAAATTTCCAGTTGTCTCATTGGCTTTCATAAATTTGTGGATTTGTGCTCACATCAGGGAAATTATTCTATAAAAAAATAACAAAACTCTTCACATTCTGGGTGGAAAGTTTTTTTTTTTTTCCCAGAAAAGTTCATAAAATCATAAGGCTATATACTTCTGGAAGATGTTGAAACAACAGAAGAAATAAGTAAATGGAAGAGCTGCAAGCAGGTAGGTGGAGAAACCCAACTTCCAATGTGATAGTATTAGGAGATGGGACCCTGGAGAGTGATTTGACCAGAGACCATGAGAGGGAGTCCCTAGCCAGGGGACTGTGCTTATAGGAGCCAATGCTCCTTTAAGAAGCCAGAGAAGCCTTTGCTATCTTTCTTCCTGATAGGTAAAAAAGAAGTCTCAGGAAGAGGGCTTTCCATAGGCAATGATCCAGCTAGCATGCTGATCCCAATGCTTAGCCTCAGATTCTCTTCTGCTTATTTGACTGCCCAGTGGAGATACCCAGGATGTCCTGTTGTCATAGTGACCCCAAAATCCCACAATGGTGGGGCTGCTTTGACTGCTTTGCAATAAAGTCTTGAAATGGATTGTGGTGAATTTTACGTTGAAATCTGGGGAGAAAAAAGTCCAGATATCTAGATCTTCTTGGCAACTGAGGCAAAGGCATTCCGAAGAGCTGAAAGAGGAGATTCTGTTGTTTAGAACAGCTTGGGAATCACAACTCTGATGAATGGACTCATTAAAGAGAGAGTGTTGCTGTTGAACTGTCACAGAGAAGCTTGGTAGCACGGATAAATGAAATAAAAGCAACAGCCACCCTTGGTTTTTAGAACACAGGCTATTTCCCAATAGAAAGCAAAAGGAGAAAAAGATGTAACTTCAGGAGTTTGGGGACCAAATCCCAGAAAACTGAACGAGCAGGCAAGGCTGATCCCATAGAGTCATTCCATGGAGTTTAGTCTGGCACTGATAATGTTGCTTTCTTCCTGTGTTGAGTATATGCGTTTGGTAGCATTTATTACATTTTACAACGTCAAAGAGATCATGTTGTAAATAAATGCCAATTAGTCCTCAGAGTGACTTTTTAGAATGCAGTTGCTACTGAAGCCCATGACAAACAGGACCTGCAGCAATGAAACCAGTAACTGTGAATTAACAGCATTTGATCTGATATTTTGAGGAAATCATAAAAACATTAAATCTTATTTACAATAAAGTGTTTCGTTACCAAGTGCCTTGCCTTGCAATTGAATTCTTACTGAGGAAAATAAACTTAATTTCTGTTAAAAGTAAATAATTATATTTTTAAGTTGGTGGGAAAGTTTGTTGTTTTAAATAACCACAGGGGCATGATGCTACATCCTTTGTGAAAGACAGGTCCCAGGCCAGGGCTTTAAGCCCCATTTACTGTACTGTCTCTCTCTCTCAACACAGGATGTTTAGGGAATATGTTTAAAATTTTCTCCACAAAAATATTTATCTGATGAAACTTTATAAAATGGCATGTTTTTCTTTAAAATATCAGGAGACTAAGACCTTGAACCAACTGCATCTAATCCTATTCATAAAGAAATATTTTGAAAGCATACTTACAGATACAGACATGTATACACACAGGGTTGCACATACCCATCGTCAGGCACATGCCCACTTGTGTGCACACGGAGTGCTAACAAGAAATAATATTTACATACATGTGCATGTTTGAGAGAGAGTACGATACGCACACATGTGCCGGTGCCTCCAGAGGCCAGAAGAAGCTGTTAGCACCTTTGAAGCTAGAGTTAGAGCTGAACCATTCAATATGGTGCTGGGAACTGAGTTTGGCTCCTCTGCAAGGGCAGCAAGGAAGCGCTCTTGGCTGCTGAGCCATTGCTTCAACCCATCTGATGGAGTACTTTTCCAGACAATACAGAAAGAAACTTTACTACCAGTAATAAAAATTTAATTATATATTATCTATAGCATTTTGGTTTTAATTTTTATTACATTTGTTTATCTATTTATTTATTGTGTGTGTATGTGCATGCACATGCGCACGCATGTGTAGGTGTGTGTATGTGTGCATGTGCATGTGAGTCTGTGAGTGTGCGTGTGTGTGTGTGTGTGTGTGTGTGTGTGCGTGTGTGTACATTGTTGGAGGTCAGAGGACAACCTTTAGGAGTCAGTTCCCTCCTTCCACCAAGTAGGGCCTAGGGGACAACCTGGTAGTCAGGCTTGGCTGTAAGAGCCTTTCCCTACTCAGTCATCTTCTCATCCTTAACTTTTCGTTATGCTAAAGACTTTTTTTGTGTTTAAATTGGTAATATACACATACGCACACATGGGAAAATACTATCAAGGAACAGGACATAACTCCCAGACGTGGCATCTCTCTCAAAACTTCCGCCAATTTCCTAGTTCCTTCCTTCACATGGAATTACCACGAACAGGGTAAGAAAGTCAACCCAGGTGTATCCTGCAACTGTTCAACAGTTAGGACTCCCCACCAGGAGCAACAGAACTCAACTGGTGTACACAGTGGAGCGCTCTTCTAGTGGTTATATTAGAGTAAAAAGAGACAGGTCAGGTCTAATTTCATCTTCTCCTCAACCCAAAACAGATAAAATACTATTCAATATGTAAACCATACAGAAATTAGAATGGGATATCTGCCATCCATTTGGATCTTCTTTTCTTGTTCAAGTTTACAAATCCAGTATGTGAGTCTTTTCCATAGAGCATGTCAATTCGGAACAGTCACATTTTCGTGTGAACAGTGGCCCCTCGGTGGCAGGCTCTGTCCCTTCTAGCTCTACCAAATCTGGAAACACGAAACGGCAAAAACTTATAAAAAATGTTTACAGGGAGCATACATGATTCTTCACCTTTTTGCTGTTTTACACATTGTTAAGATTCATATATAGTCATATATATTATAAAGTAGAGAATGCAGACAAATCTTGTGCTCCTCATCAGGAGTAAGTACACATTTCTTCCATGAGCTACTCATAGGTCTTAAGGTCCTGACATGAAATACAGACAGTGTTTACATCAGTCATAGCTCCAGAAAGTGGAAAGAGTACTCAATTTGCTTTTTTTAAAATCTAGAACTCACAGGTCTTAAAATCCTGCCAAACATCCCATTCTGCTCAATGTGTTTTTCTTATTCAAAATCAATCCCCCGCCCTCACTCCTTCTCTCTCCTCCCCAGCAGCCTCCTTCCCCACCATCCACGTGCAAAATCTGTGTGGAAAATGCTGTCAACAACTGTTTTTGTTTGGGGCCTATTGTTTCATTTCAGTGGGGCCTGGAGCAGAGTCCTCCTGCTGATTGGGCAAACACCGTACTTTGCCTTTGAAAATAAAGGCAAGCAGCCTTAGTTTTTGCCTGAAGCCAATTGACGTATCTACCCAGCTGTGTTTGGATATGTAGATATGGTTCAGAAATTTGGGAAATTACCACGTGAAATTATTGTTTGTCTTTTCTTCTCTGGGAGAACAAAGTTTTGAATAAGCTTTTCATTGATGAATAAAAATCTCACTGTCTTCTTAACTATGAAAGATGCATTATAAAAGCATGGGGCTTGTTGTCATAGAAATAACAAGGGCAGGGATTCAGAATGTTCATTCTCAGTTTCCCTCTAACCCTAGAGAGGCAGAGGAGCCCGGGCCTCAGCTGTGTTGATTAAGAGGTGGGAGCAGAACTTTGTATATCTATAAACATCATACACTTCTTACTGTTTGTGTGTGTGTTTTTTTTAAACTTTCAGTTTAGTCTTAGTTAAAAGAAAATATGTAGTCAAGCCTGGTTGTAAAGACCATAATCATAGCTATTCAGAAGCCTGAGGCAGGAAGACTGTAAGGTCAAGGCCTGCCTGGGCTACAGAATATGTTCTAGGCCAGCCCGGAAAACTTAGTGAGAGGACCCTGTTACAATAGAAAGCAGAAAGCAAGCTTGGACTATAGCTCAAGGGGTCCGGCCCTTACCAACAGTGTTCAACGCCCTAGTTCTCCGTATGTGAAAACAATGCAGGATGATTGGCACACACATTTCAACTGCTGCTGTACAGCCACTGAGCTACGGGAGGCTAGGTTTTGTCTTTTGGAACAGCCGAGAGTCACATGCCACTTACACTGAATTCACAGTTCAGTGGCCACGTTTAAGTTTTGTTAGAACACAGCTTCACTTCCTGCTCTGGGTGCTTGCTGTGACCCCTTCTAGACTGTGTTTAGTGGAAGCACCAGAGCTCATCCAGCCTGAAATCATCGCTTTCTGACCCTCCAGCTGAAGACATCTGAAAACAAATAGCAATCTGCAGGAAGAATAGTGACACTCACCAAAGTCCTTACGCCAGGCACTGGACTACAAAACGCTGGTATCTTTTTAACACGCGATCACTCTATGGTGCAATCATCTTTACTGATAAGGCTTCATAGCTCACACTTCTGAAAATGTACTTAACATAGTTAAAGGGCAGGGAATCCTACATCAGCCCTTGAAATTTTTATTTATTTTAAGATTTGGTCTATAGATTCATAAACTCTGGAAATCACTGGTTTACATGGTTTTTGACCCATTACTTCAATGTCTGGAAAATACCTTCCAAATTTGATGTGTGGGATTCCAAATCTCACTGTGGAATTACTTAGAAAAAGCAAAATTTCATAACCAAATCTTGCAAAGCTTAAATCACAGTTTAAGCATATGGTAACATTACAGGAAGGCCCTTAAAAAATCTCTTGATTCATTTACGTATCAGGATGGGAAATGTTCACAAAATAATTCGTGTGGAGGGAGATCTTTGTAAAATATGATTACAACATCCTAGAAATTAAATATAGAACCTTAATATACAAAAATCCACTTACATTTATTTTCAGTGAGAACTTTTGTCAGATCAAGACTCTATTCTGCAATTGTGCTCTTTCCTACCCGTTCTGCCCTTTTCCATAAATATCCCCAAGTAAGGGAGAATTCTGTCTTTGGCACCTTTGTCTTTCCCTGTCTCTTATCCTGTCACCCCTTTGTCCTTCACTTCTATGTCCTGGGGAGCATGGTAAGTGCTCCTTCTATTTTCTGCAGTTAACAGTGTGTAATGAAGCTTTTGATCCTGCTTGCTGTCTGCTTGCTTTTCGGTCCTTGCCATTCCCAGGCATCGATTGATGTCACTGTCCTGTCTTCACAGCGCCTTCCTGCTGTTTTGAGAGTGTATATATTTTTGTATCCTAATTGCTAAATTATTTTCTTCTGGGCATCTTTTGCCAAACACTATTTTGAAGGTTCCTCTGAATGACATGCCTCAGAATAGCATCTCTTCCCTCGTGACCTAGAGTGATTTCAGTAACTTTGTCCATCCTGTTTATTCCGTTTTTGGTACTAACAGAAGATAGCTAGGCCTCTCAGAGTCATAGACAGAGGAGAGGTTGACTTCAGGCTCGTTATCCAGTGCCTCTTCTGTGCTGAAGTCAGATCTTATACTACGTTTAGGGGTATGAAGACAGACAATCAGGCTGGAAGGTAGCCAGGCATCTTAAGTTCTCCTCTTTGAATACCCCTGCTCTCATGGGTTGAGTTATAGCCCAGGAAGTTCATATAGAAGTCTTAATCCCCTGAATCTCAATATATAACTCTAGGAAGAAAATGTTATCCACAGAACTAATTAAGGTGCCCCTGTAATAGAGTTCACCCTAAGCAAGTGTGATTCCTGTCCTCACAAGATGTTGGAAGTAGGGATACGGAAGTCTGTGCCCATACAAGGAGACCACTACAGGAAGACTAAGGCAGAGGTGGGGAGAGTGTGTGTGTAAGCCAAAGAAGTCCCAAGATGCCCAATAAAAACAGCAGAGCCTAGGAGAAAGGTCTAGAACAGATCCGTCCTACCCCATGGCCTTCAGTGGGAACCAACATTATGGATATCATCTTGGACTTTCACCTTCCTCACCAGAAACAACGTATTTCCATCCTGGGCCAAGTGGGCCAAGCTGGTCACTCTACCTTTGGAGGTAATCCCATCATTCTCTGTGCATCTCTCTAAAATGTCTCTTTGTAAACCTGGTGCTCTGATTGTGGTAGGGTGATCTGGCCTGATCATGCCCACTCTAGATCACAGGAGGTCACAGGCTGCCTTTCTGCAGTTTTTTCCCCACCTGCATCCCAGTACTTCAGGTAGAGTGTATTCTAAGTTAGTGTTATTAGAGCAACAATGGATAAGCAGCTCCCAATATCTCTTCCAGAAACCCTTGCGTAAGTACACTCATGTGTCCCTTGACTCACCACTCATGGACAGCTAGTTCCCAGTAACGATCAAGAGTTTCTTGTCCTCCTTAACCAAGGATCCACATCCCCAAATGGACATGACTTTAGAACTTTCCCAAGAGCAAGTTCTGTACACTTTCAGAGAAGTTTTGCAAGAAGAAACAAAATTTGAAATTTGTTGGGTCCCTTAGAAAAAAATGAACATTGTCTGAAGTTGCTCAGTAATTGCTTTTGAAATCGCATTGTCTTCATGTGAGAAGCTGCTCTGAGCTCCCTTTCTGTAGCTGTCAGCATCTGAATATAAGGGCCATCGATTTAAAGAAGTCTTCTCTGAGAAATGACTGGTTTGTACTATGGACAACCTCTGCTAAAAATCAGCCCTCAAATTTCCTCAAAACAATTGAAAATCTTCTGAGGAAGGCATTAATTTGCTAACTATTTTAAAAATATTTATTATTATTATTATTATTATTACTATTATTTACATGTGTGTATGTCTGTGTGAATGCATGCCATATTCATGCATTAAGACCAGCAGAGTGTCTGGGCCCCTGGAACAGGAGTTACAGATGCTTGTGAAAGGCCTGACATGGGTGCTGAGAGCCAAATTCGGGTCCCTGGCTGATTGATCTCTCTGGCTCTGAGTACTTTTAAAAACACATTATAGGTGGCTTATTTTGTATGTGTTTAATCTTCTAAAAATAAGAATATGTAAATGATCAAAAATAAAATTAGTTATATCACTTCAAAAGGATGATTGATATTGTTAACATAGATAATTAAATTTATTTATTATTAATAAATTTATTGATATTTTGGTGTAAAAATAGACCATTTTTGTTGTTACAAACAATTCTACAAAGGCTATAATTTCAGTCAGATACTTTTGTTTATATTTATTTATTTCCTTAATGCAAGTCTTTAAAAGTGAGATTATTTTAGGTCTAATTGTATATTTCAATTTTTTTAAAAATTCAAATATCCTATTTTCTCTAGTCTTTGAGAATAGAAGTTTTAAAAATGTGCTGACAAGACCACTATGTCTGAACCTACGCAGAAAATTGTACACTATTTTCTAGTTTTCACAAGCAAAAGATGATTCCACTGAAGGTCAAACACTTTTTTACATGAGAAAAAAATGTTTATTTTTACCTCAAAGCGGGTTGTGGTGAGGATGTTGCTTCTTTAATTAGGTACAATTTTTTTTTCTCCATTTATACCCCTGAATAGAAAAAAAAAGGCATCTGATGATGTCAAGGAGCTCTAAGCTGAGGGAGTTGGAAGCACCAAGGGTGTTTTAGCTGCCTCCCTGCATAGACATTCCCACGTCACGCAGTACAAGGAATAGTTTGAGAGTTGGCCTTGCACATGGCCCCACAGGAGCTGGCTTGGCAAGCTCATCAGCACCGTTCTTGTAATCCTAAAGAGTTCACGGATTCCAGGAAGCCTCCATGCCTTTTGCAACCCAGACACTCCTCCTATGAATCTTCCTTTATTCAGCGCTTGCTGCATTTTCTAATTTTCATAAAACATCATACAAACCCTCTAACCACCGTCTACCTCTCAATCATAAAAGTGCCACTCGGATTTATAGTCCCCCAAAGTCAACAGAACCTCCCGTTGCAGGCACAGGGGAGAAGGATCTGGATCCACTTTATGGAGTGTACCTCATAATAATATGATAACAACATGCCAAGTTATCACAGCTTGGCCGGGCTGAGGTTGCCTGGTCAGCACTTGGCTATCTTTGAAACAGAATCACATTCTTCAGGAGGTGGCATTTGTAACACAATAAATACCAGCTGTTCCCAAGGCTTGAAAATAACATCTCATCATTGGAACAGTGTTTGGTGTCAAGTGTTAGGTCCTGTTATAACTAAGGCTAGCATGGAAAACTATTTTTTCAATGACTAAAAACTTTAGGGCAAATAAATACATTTACAACAACAAACAACAACAACAACGTCCTCTTAGGGCTGGTGGGATGGCTCAGTGGTTTAGAGTTACTATTGCTCTTCCAGAGGACCTGACTTTGGCACCCAGTACCCACATTGGGCAGCTTACAGCTGCCTGTAGCTCCAGGAGACTCTGACATCCTCTTCTGGTGGCCAAGGGCATCTGTACACACATGGCATACACAGTCACATACACATAAACAAAAAATAGCAATAATGGGCTGGAGAGATGACTCAGTGGCTAAGAGCACTAGCTGATCTTCCAATGGACCTAGGTTCAATTCCCAGCACCCATCTGGTGGCTCACAACCATCTAGAACTCCAGTTTTATTTCAAGAGATCCAACACCCTCTTCTGGTCTTCTCAGGGCAATGCATACATGTGGTGCACATACGTACAAGCAGGCAGAACATCCACAAAACTCTTTTAAAGTAAATAAATAATTAAAAATAAAAGTCTTCTTAATCTGAGGATCCTGAGGTTAAATGTGCACTTTTCTCATCAATTTCTCTGCAGTGTTAATTTGTACTTATTACCCAGAAATTCCATACACATGGAATATTCTATGCCTTACACCCTTTCTAATGAGTACTCCATCTCTGCATCATCCTAAAAGCTTTCTAAAGACCCTTTTAAAGTGAAAGGTAAGAGCCCATCTTGTTTACAAGACACTAGATCTCATGCTTCCAGAAAGCCCCACATAAATAATCCAGAAATAGGCAGTGCATTTAATAGAAATTTGAGCTCATCAATTTTACATGATCCTAACACACAGAGTGTGGGATGTTAATGAGAATTTGATGTTGTCAGAAGATCCATTTATAAACACAAGTAGCCAGAGAGATGATTAAATCAGTGGATAGTTTGTCAATACCTATTTCATGTTAGGCTCCACTATCAAGATGAGAAGCTATGGCTTCAGTAACAAATAAGAATTAGGATTCAGTGTTGTAAGTATAACATACATACATAACACTTTTCATCAGTGAACCTGAAGATGTGTATTCAGTTATCTGCCTACTCCTGACCCTGACAGGCTGACATCAATGGGGCTATGGAGAAGTCACAGAACCCATATTGTAATCATGGTCCTTAGTGTGGTCTCTGCCTCTGTGCCAAGGGGGACATCTTGTGTTGTGTGCACCTAGGTGGCAAGGATAAGAGGCAGTATGGAGAAGTTCAGGCTTTAGTTCTAAACACAACTGCTGAACTATGTTTGGCTTATTCCTTAATTAAGATTGGTAAAGAGGCTGGGAGAAAGCTCAGTAGGTAAAGACCTGAGTTCAATCCCTAGAATCCATGTTTAAAAAGCGTATTGCAGTAGTGTGTACTTGCAATCCCAGCACTTAGAGAGACGGTAACAGAAGGATCCCTGGCTCAGTGGCTGTTAGTGTAGCCTCATTGACCAACTGAAGGCCAGCGAGAAACAAGGTAAGAAATGACTCCCAAAGTTGTCCTCTGGACACTCATGCAAATACACACACACACAGACACACACAATTTTAAAAAAGTAAATAAAAAGTATTCCAAGGCAAGGAAATGGAAAACAGGAGGCAGAAGTCCAGAGGACGCTTAGACCATGTTCATGAATGGTATATTAGCTTAGAAAAAGCATTAAGTGATTGAAAGGGTTCATTTGAGAGACAGAGGTCCATCAGATTTGCAATCTGATAAGAACATTTTATTTGTAGACTGGAGAAGAGATGAACTGAAGTCAAAGTATACTAAGGGGACAGCCTTAACATCAGATGGCACTGGGCACAGCTTGACACATTCTGAGAGAGCTGAATTTCAAGTTCATGGTCCTGTGTCACTCACTAATTTAGTGAGCTTCAATATGGCAAGTGTTTTAGAAGAAGAAACTGGATTTACTGTGGCTGTGATCCGATCCCACCTCTCCAATTCAGACACATCACAATGCTGTGGTTCTATCCTTAGGACACCAGAGGGGTTACTCTGTGGTCTTAGCAGCATAAAAGCAATAGGATTTAATTATATAAGTCACTCTGAATGATCAAAATAGTTATGAGGTACTTACCAGGACAGAATATGTTCATTTATGCCAAATATTGTAATAAAGAGCTGCATCCCAGAGTCCATAAAATACCAAAATAAAGTTAGTCTTAAAATAAAAACAAAGAAAGAAAGAAAAACTCTTCAAAAAGTCTGCAAAACTTGTGAGGAACATCAATGGTCTCACGTTCATATTTACATCATTTTTAGATTTTTTTTCAAAAGGCTTTGTACAGGATGATCTTGAACTTCAGATGTTCCTGCCTCCACCTGCCCAGTCGACTGTTGGGATTACAGCTGTGTATCAACAACCCTGGTGCTTTTGATCAAACCAGGTCCCAGGCATGCTAAGTAAGCAGTCTACCTACTGAGCTACACACTTGCCTACTCCTACATCATTTCTTGTCATGACATATACCGTGTACACCAATGATGTGAGGTGGCAATGGTTTTCCCATATAGCTGTATTAAAAATAAATGCGTTCCATAAAGGATTTATGGGCAGAATTTGGGAAAGTGAACAAAAGTTCCTGTAATTCAGTGACTTCACTGGTGTCCAACAGGCAATGTCGGTAATGGTAATGTCTTAAGAGCTGGTTGCTTGATCAGGGTGAGTCAACTAAATTGTCTTTTTAGTTCTATTTTTAGTAGAAGACATATATGCAAAGCTGCATAATTTGGCTCAAGTATTGAAGAGTTCATTCTCAACTGCTGATGCTATATTTGGAAGTTTCTGGAAACTATAGAAGGTAGGGGGCTAGCTTGAGGAAGTAGGTCATAGGAAACATGTCCTTGGGAACTGTATCTTATCTTAGGCTTCTCTCTCTCTCTCTCTCTCTCTCTCTCTCTCTCTCTGTATCTGTCTGTCTGTCTGTCTGTCTGTGTCTGTGTATGGCTGTGTTTCCATCTCTGTGTCTATCTGTCTCCATCTCTCCTCTCCTCTACTAGCCATGAGGTGGGTATCTTCTGTCATATGCTCTTGTCTCCATGAGGGATCACTTCACCACAGACCCAGAACCCACCAGGCCAAGGACCATAGTCTGAAATCTCTAAAAGCCTGAACAAAAGCACATTTTTCCTAGTTTAAGCTATTTTTTGTCAGAGTGATGAAATTTTAAATAAAACACACAAATAAGCTTTCAGTATTTCTCTGTTGCTGTTCCGTGTTTTTCAGCAGGATTTTGTAGTGTTAAGATGGGTTTTTGTGGAATTGATGTGTTTTGCCCATGCTAAGCCTTTGCAGAAGCTAGAATAGATGGAGAATACTTTAAACTGAAGGAACATGGTGAGTCCTACTTATTACCATGAGACAGTGGTGTCACTGTTTACAGAGGGGAGAGGGTAGGGTAGAGCTGGCGTGGCACTAACATGGCTCAGCAGAGGCTTTGCTGGGGTGTGAATCTAGTCTGATATATGAAAACTTGAGAATCAGAAGAAAAACAAGCCGACAGCCAAATGCTCACACATGTTTCTGGGGTCTCTAGGCATAGGGTAGGTCAGTTGAATAATGCAGAGCTAAGACTTAAGAGTTAGGGTATGGTCTACCCGCTCCTTTCTTCCAGGCTGGGTGGGCTCAGCTACCGGGGAACCTAGAGGCCCCTCCTGCCCAGAGTTCTCGGAACCATGTGTTATATAATCCACTCACTCATTCATTCATTCATCATTCATTCAACAAGTATGTGTTGAGCACCTGCCTAGAGCATTCGCTATCTCTGTGCTACCCCCTTGCCTGTCAAGGGGATGGAGCAGATGTAAAGCCCATGACACAGGTGCAGAAAAGACAATGGGAGGCTGGCAGGCGAAGCAACAAAAACCAAAGGTGTTTGTTTGCTCAGTCTTTCTTTGCCTTGTTTTGGCTTAAAACAGTGCTTCTAGTGGAGGCCAACTCAAGGCCCAGTTCCTGTTCCATGGAGTTCATGGAACATGGTTATAATCCTAGCTCTTGGGAGTCTGAAGGCAGGAGGATTGCTCTGAGTTTGAGGCCAACCTGATCTATATAACGACATTGCTGCTTAAAAACACAAACAAGGAAGCAAGAAAGCAAACAAGCAAGCGAACAAGCAAGCAAGCAAACAAGAAAGAAAGAATGAAAGAGAGAGAGAGGAGAGAGAGAAAGAGAGGAGAGGGAGAGAGGAAGAGAGGGAGAGGAGGGAAGGGAGACAAGGGAGGAATGAAAGAAAGAGGGAGCGACAAAAGGATAGAAAGGCCAGACAATAGAGGAAGGAAAGACAATGACAGGAAAAAAAAGGCAGCTTGATAGCTTGGTTCTGAGAGGCTTCTGGGAGACCCGGTGGATGATCCGGAGCTGCTTTTGTGGTAACAAGAACAGGTGCTCTCTTCCAAGCTGAAGTTGACGCAGCCATTCAGGCTTCTCAGAAATCAACCTCCACCAACAGTCTCCTTTTACAAACAAAAGGCTTACCCTGTGGGTATTTTCAACATACATCCTGCACTGTGTCTGTCAGTTGTCCCCCATCAGCAGCCGCACTTGGCTATGGGTGATGGCTGTTGATCTACAATGGCAGACTGCACAGAATAGAAGACCGTGCGCCTCAAGTCAGTCTCCTGGATGCATGTGTGGTTCATGAATGTTCAAATAACACTCTTCCTTCTTCAATGAAAAGCTTGTGTGGTGAGCCAGGTGAAGATTCTAGCCACCCTCCATGAAGATGGTGACCCACAACAGTATTTTCACTGCGTGGCTAGTTCTCAACTCTTTTCGTTCTAGTAACATTGGGAGGTAAGCTGGAGCATGATCTGAGGTCATGATTTTTGAATGAGATGCGAGGCAGGGTGCTAAGAGTGAAGGCAAAGTGGTTTACTCCCAAGGACTTCCTGGCCAAGACAATATTGACTTTGCTGTTTACATTGCTGTCAAAGTCTGGCTCCCATCACTAAATCACAACTGTACATATTCCAAAGATGGACTCTAAACACTACTGATACTGAACTTTGAAAGTAAGTCATAGTTAAGGCTTTGCTTTTCAAACCTCTATTGTATAATATCCCCCTGAGAGTTTCTAGATAGTCCATTAAGTACAAGAACCTGGGCAGTGGAGAGACACCTCAGCAGTTAAGAGCTCTTTCTGTTCTTCCAGAGGACTCTGTTTGATTCCTAATATTCAAATGGCAGCTGACCATCTGCAACTTCCATTCCAGGGGGTCCAATGGCATCTTCTGGCTTCTGTAAGCACCAGGAGTACACATATTGCACATATGCATGTGGAGGCTAGACACTCATAAGCATACAAATCGATTTGTTAAAAATACAAAATCCTTGTTCAAGAACAATACCTTATCAATAATCATGAGACAAAAGAAAAAATATCTAAACTTCTTTAGGGATTTGGACCAGCTTTCCCTAGCAACAAACTGGAAAATCCAAATACTTGTGACACCATGGCCCCATCTTAGCCCTTCCACCAGCAACATGGACTTGGCTTTCTTGGAAATCCAGCTGGGTCTGACAAGTGTACCACATGAGGCAAAGCTCCTCTGTGCTTGGGTTCTAACTTTACTATCAGCTCCAGATGTGTGTGTGCATTCTTTTGAGGGCCAGGTGGGGCTGTACCAGATGTACATGATGGTTCTTATTTTGCATCAGTACAGCATTGCTTTATGAGATGGACCATGGTGGATGGGACCCAACAAGACCTTCAGGTGCTTGGCCATAGAGAGGTGAGGTTAAAAGGCAAAGAACTTGAGCCTGGATGGATCCTAAGAGCCTGAGAGGAGACGTGCAACCCCTGGTCATCCCTCACAAAGAGGAACAGACTGACACACCAAGGAAGATTATGGAGACAGCAGGCATCTACCAGAAACAACCAAAACCACAGGAAAGTCATGCCTGGTTCAGGCTCTTTAGAACTAAAGGGTGACTGAGTCCCTTGAAAGAAGAGACATATTAACTGATACTAACTAGTTATTTTAGATACCAACTAGTTATTTTAGAATTGGAGGAACACATTACAATGGCCAGAATTATCAGAATAGTCAAAGTTTATGAAATCTGACCAATGTAATGTATATCCCACAAGAGAAAGATGATCTGTCTCAACAGTGACTTGTCACTTCACAAGTATGCCTAGCCTCTTAATACATGTTCCTCTTGGTGCATGCGCTGGATCACATCCCTGGACTTACGCCATCCAGTGAAGATGGATACAAGAGTGAGTCTTCTTAGACCAGAGCCCGCAAACCCGTGGCTTCTTTCTGGCTTTGGGAAGCAAAGCAGAAGGCAGGGGTAATCCCCCACAGCCCCTCTCTTCACTGCTAAGGATGACCATAGTATCAGTTCACATCATGTGAAATCTGGTGTTTCCAGATGTATGACTTGATGCCTCTTTCTTACAGGTGGCGTCTGGGGCATTCAAGTGTCTTCTCTGCTGGCTGGTACACAACTATTAGTGAGTATGTCTTTGGCTCTCCTGTCTATCACTCTACTGTGTTACCTGTAATAAGAACAGTGAACATGAGATCTACCCTTGATCTACAGTTTAAAACAATCTTAGTGTATGGTACAGTATTGTTACCTACAGTCATAATACTATACTGGCTATCTCCAGAGCTTGCTCAGCTTGTTAGTAAACTTTATACTCAGTGCCACTGTTTGGATATAAACATGTCCATTAAGGCTTAATTTTGAGGGTTTGTTCCCCTCTGACAGTGCTATAGAGAGAAGACTGGATCAGTAAGGTGCTATGGATGGATTAGCATGTGGATGGACTCAGAGCCAAATGGGTTATTACTTGGAAGAAGTGATTATCTAGGGTACACCTTAAAGGGAACATGGCTTCCCTTACCTCCTTCTCCCATGATCTCTTTATTCCTATCTGCCATTAGCTACAGAGTTTCCTCTGCCATACACTCCCACTGCTGTGATATTCTGTCATACCTCAGGCCCAAAGCACTGGAGCCAGGCACCCATGGACCAAGACACCTGAAACTATGAAGTTATTTCTCAGATATCTTGTTACAACAGTGCAAAGCTGACACACCAGTTAAGTTGAAGCTTGCTATGTCCCCACATCAGCCTCTTGCTTGCACCCATATTCCAATAGGTTTCCATGAGTTTAACTGCTTTAATTAACATCATACAATGTTGGTCTTTGTCTGATTGGCATTTAGTGTAAGGTCCTCAAGATTCATCCATGTAGTCACATATGTCAAGATTGCCTTCCTTGTTAGAGCTGATTGGTATGACCATTGTCTTGTTATCCATTCTTCCATCAATGAATACTTAGGTTATCTGGACAGTTTGCCTATTGTGAACAATGTCACAATAAACTTGGGAGTTCAGTTGTCTCTTTGAGATCCCGATTTTAATTCCCTTGGATAAATACTCAGAAGATTGCTGTATCAAGCACCAGTTCTATTTTAAATTTCTTTTTATTCCTCATGTATCTCACCTATATTTGCTTCTAACTTTAACTATCTTTACTGATAGCATGGCCATTATCTACTCATCCCAGGCATATCCAGTTCTGTGTTTGTCTGACACTTTGTGCATTTTAGGAGGATGTATCTTTTCTCTGCTGATGGGTAGAGTAGAAAACATTATGGAGCTCCAACCAGTGACTTCAATGAGTAGGTGTCCACTGACCTTCACAAACACAGCCAAAGCTTTAGGATGGCAGCATAAAGAGAATCACCGTTTCAGAGACCACTCTTCACAAACAGGAGGTCTGCTAACAGGCTCAAACAAGAGGAAAACCAAGGTTGGTATTCCTACACTTTCAATGCTTGCTTGTTTTATTATTTTGGTTTTACTATCACTAAATAATTAAATAGAACATTTCAATTTTACATGTGAGGATTTAAGATTTGCTTTGTAATTAAAAATGCATTCTTCAATAAAAATCACAAGATTTATCCTAGTGTGACAAATATATCAAGCAAGCACATTAGAGACATTGTTACAAGCAATATTTACTACAGCTTCAGTCAGTGGCTTCAACTCTAGTTGCATTGTAGAGATAGGAAGCGTGTGTGTGTGTGTGTGTGTGTGTGTGTGTGTGTGTGTGTGTGTGTGCAGGCAAGAGTCAGGTATTCTTTCTTGATTGTTCTCCCCTTTGGTTTTTAAGACTGGGTCTCTCACTGATACTTACTGAGCCCATCATTTGGCTAAACTGGCTGGCCAGCAGCCCCTGGGGTTCTCCTGTCCCCACCTCTCCAATTCTGGGACTACAGGTGCACACTTGCACAGTACCACCCTGGTTGGTTTAGACTCAGATTCAGGGATTCAAACTCAGCTCAGCATTGCAAGCACTTTAACAACTGAGTCAATTCCTCAGCCCCAAAGCTAAGGATTTAATTTCAAATGGAACTACTATGTGGGAGAATTTGCTTCACATGACTGTATTACTCTAAGGCCTTCCTGTGGTGCTGCCTAATAGTTGGCTCTGGAACATGCATTCTATGCAGAATATATTTCTAATTTATATCTCCTACATCTTATATTTTAAAATACATTTAACATTTATCTTGGCCTTAGTCATCTGTTTATCCACAAGGGCTGCATTCCAAGGTCCTCCAGTGGATATTTGAAACTATGATGGGAATTGAGCAGTTTATAGTCTACACTTTTATTATATATACACACTTGTGATAAAGTTTAATGTAATCACCAAGTCTATGTCATAGTTTATACTGATTGTCAACTTTTCAGGACCCAGAATCACCCAGGAGACAAATGTCCGGGAGTGTCTATGAGAGGGATTTTAGATTGAGTTCATGGATGTGAGAATACCCACCCATGTGGGCACCACCATTTGTCAGCTAGAGCCTGAGACTGAAAAGGAGAAAGTAACTGACTATGGGTATCTCTCTCCTCTGCTAACCTCCTTGCTTCCTGACGGTGGGTGCTATGTGATCAGTTACCTAGGCTCCTGCCATTATGACTTTCCTACCATGATAGACTGCATACACCCTCAAGCTGTGAGCCTACATAAACGCTTCCCTTCTTAAGTTCTTTTGTAAGGTATTTTGAGACAATAAGGAGAAAAGTAACCAATACATCACATTGGCAGATCAGACCCAATAGCCAATAATGCAAAGAGCAAGTATCATTATACGCTACGATAAAATGATTATATGCTATGATGAAAGTTACACGGGTACATGCTATGCTGTCTGTCGAAAGAATCAAGGTGAATATTAATATTCCAGAACTATGCTTCATTTATCCTGGGTAACAGAAACAGGAGGTCATAAAGCTGTTGTCAGGTGTCCTTCTACTGTGTTTGCAAATGAGGTGGAGTTCAAGTTCATCCACACCACAGACCCATAGAAACAGAAAAGACACATGTTTCTGCAGATCCATGTCTGAAAAGCAAGACTTGGGAATACAGACTCCCGTGTCTGGTCCCAGCTGTGTGGCCCCAGCTGTGTGGCCCCAGCTCCGCTTGATTCATACCCTCCGTGCTTCTCGCCTTCCATCTTACAGTGCACACCCCAGGTGACCTTAGGCTTCCCCTCGCTTTAAATTCTATTCCAAGTCTTTCTTACATCCATGGAATTTCCCCAAACAAGGATTATTATGCTTTTGACCAATAAAGAAGAATATGTAACTTTTGAGTTGTTCATGTTTTCATTCTGTACAAAATCATTTGTTTAGATTTTGTTAGATTTGTTAGATTTTGAAATAAAAAATTTTGGACTATTTTGCTGTAGGCTTGTCTGGATTCGCAGCATAAAACTAGAGAGAGGGGTTTGGCGAAACAGGGTGTAAAGAAGAACCTGAACTATGGAAAGAACGCGTAGCGCCACCCACCATCTCACAACAGTGAGCTCTGCCTCTGCCTCGTTGCCAAGCATGGATGGAGACATCTAAACTGGCTCGTCTCTCCTTTGCTGCTGAAACTCTCATGCCAATGACCCCAATGTCCTGGTCTCCCTCACAGCTCTTGGGCACATGTGAGCCAGGTGGAAATCGAAGTCTTGTAGCTCTTTCTCTTGAAAAGAAACACTCTTATGATAGTGGTCTGAGTGCATGAGAGAGCAGCGGCTGACATCTCTAGGTTCCTGTGTCCCAGGCATATAGAAGCCATTCACTAACACTCCTAGGATCTGGGAGACAATTCCCCTCAACAGTACTGTAATAAGAGGCTCCTGAGTCTTTGCAGGTCATTAACACAGTATCTTCTCTTGTTTTTGTAAATTGTGGGCTCCCCCTACACTGACATCTTCAGTTTGTAACATGCAGCCTGAGTAGGGAAAGATCCCAGACTGTTTTGTTAACTGGCTTCTTTCACATTTTAAATGAGATACCTTTCTCTCTAGTCCCCACATTCCTGCAGCCAAGAAAGGAAACCACCATCACCAACAATGGAAAACACTGAAGTATTCACATAGACTGGTTGATTTTATTATGTTTTATTAAAAATTTTAACTATAAACAACTTTTTCTAAAAAACTTCCCTTGCTTAAAATGAGGTGTGTGTGTGTGTGTGTGTGTGTGTGTGTGTGTGTGTGTGTGTGTGTGTGTGGTGTGTGTGATGTGTGTGTGTGTGTGTGTGTGTGTGGTGTGTGTGTGTGGTGTGTGTGTGTGTGTGTGTGTGGTGTGTGTGTGTGTGTGGTGTGTGTGTGTATGTGGTGTGTGTGTGTGTGGTGTGTGTGTGTGTGTGTGTGTGTGGTGTGTGTGTGTGTGTGGTGTGTGTGTGTGGTGTGTGTGTGTGTGTGTGTGTGTGTGTGTGTGTGTGTGTGGTGTGTGTGTGTGTGTGTGTGGTGTGTGTGTGGTGTGTGTGTGTGTGTGTGTGTGGTGTGTGTGTGTGTGGTGTGTGTGTGGGGGTGTGTGTGTGTGGGGGTGTGTGTGTGTGTGTGTGTGTGTGTGTGTGTGTGTGTGTGTGTGTGTGTGTGTGTGTGTGTGTGTGTGTGTGTGTGTGTGTGTGTGTGTGTGTGTGTGTGGTGTGTGTGTGTGTGTGTGTGTGTGTGTGTGTGGTGTGTGTGTGTGGTGTGTGTGTGTGTGTGTGTGTGTGTGTGTGTGTGTGGTGTGTGTGTGGTGTGTGTGTGTGTGTGTGTGTGTGGTGTGTGTGTGTGTGGTGTGTGTGTGGGGGTGTGTGTGTGTGGGGGTATGTGTGGTGTGTGTGTGTGGGGGGGTGTGTGTGTGGTGTGTGTGTGTGTGTGTGTGTGTGTGTGTGTGTGATTTGATGTTGTTGTTGCTGTTCTCTAGAGAACATGTTCTCTACTCAGAGAACAACAAAAAAAACCAAAACATAATTCTGCAGCATTGGGAAAGAAAATACGTGTGTAGCATGAGCTCCCAGGATACTTCTGGAAACTGACGCTGCTATACTGAGTCACCTTACAGCAGTGTTATAAGAACACTTGTCCAGAAGCAGCAGCAGGACTAAGACCGGGCTCTGCCCGGAGGGCTCCTGCTCCCACTACCTGATCTTAGCCTTGAAGTGCTTACTATTGAAAAGGTGATTCAGATTGACTACAGCGGAATAAAGAATACTGTTACTTCATCTTCCCAAAGTTCCTTTTCTCAGCACTGAGTCAGGCGCTTGGGGAGTCACCGGAGTCTACATCAGTGCCTAGACGAAGAAGGCTCTAGACCTAAAACAGAAATTAGAGAGCTTTTAAGGAGAAAAGGCCAGTGGCGATCTCAAAGTTATATGTTAGAGCCAGGGCAGTAATGAGGGACTGTGCAGAGGGAGAGTAGAAATGGGCTGTGAAAATAGCTACTTTTGTTTAACTCAAAGTGAGTCACTGTCTGCAGATCTCTCTGGAAAGAGAATGTGGGCGGCCAGGCCGTGATCTGCGGAGATGTCAGAGCAGGCAACACGTCTGCTAATGAGACCTCAGAAATGTCTGATCATCTCTTCTAATTGCTCTAAATAATTGGAGAATTGCATGGCCTGGCCTCTCGTTCCCGAAGACGGTCAACTCAAATATGCAAATACAAAATGATTTGAACACTGCTCTAATTGGAGTCCGGACTACCCATTATTTGCAGAAGAACAAAACAACATGACTACATGACTAAAAGAACTGACGATCAAATCCTTCATTTTAAGCTCCACTGAACTCCCCAAATTACCACAGGCAGGCTTGACAGGGACCACTGTACAAGCGAGTTGATGACCCCTAATTAAGACACAAGGAACTTCTGGTTTTGTTAATATTTGAAATTGAAATCGGTTTGACCTAAGCAATACCCCACGATACCACTGAATGAAGCTCAAGCCCCAAACATCTACCTGCCCAATGAGTACATCCACTCCGATTTCCTCCAACACCCACCACCCCGAGGTGCAGACCTTACAGAATGGAAACGCTAATGTGATACTCGATGACAGGTTTTCTGTAAAGCTCCATCTGATGAAGGATACTGAAAAGGCCCCACTTGCTCCTTCTCCACCAGGATCTGGGGCTGTGTTGGACATCTTGGGGGTATCTCTCTTATCTGGGGCAGCCTTTCTCAATCTGCCTCTGCTTGTCTTCTTGATATACTTTGCACACAAGACTTGCCTTTCTCTTTTATGCATCCTAGGTTCCATCTTCCACCATGCAGCTCTTCGCCTTCACTGCTCTCCCCTCTCAGTGTGGCATCTCTCAGCCTTTGTCACCATTGTCAACCTGTTCCTGCAGCTATTGCAGGGATACGCGTGTCCTTCTACAATAGCTTTCCAGAGGAAGTTACATGCCCTGCCTTTGGGTCTCTTTGACTTTGGGTCGACTTCATCTCTTCTCCCTTTATTCTGTCTCCCATCAGTCTCAGACAAAGTAGAACTTGACATTGCCACGTGTGTTATTTATGCTCTCTACTCTTTTTTTGTTGTCCTTGAAAAAATGTTTTGAGAGCGTATTCACACTCCCATATCACTTCCTAAATTTTCCCAAGAGTCCCTGGAGCTTTTGTGTGCTGTTCTGCAGCCCCACTCTGGAGGTAAATGATCTGTAGAAGTGAAAGGCTGAAGAGCTCCTGCTTCAGAATCAAGTACCAAGGTGTAGAGCCCTGGTATCTTCCAGGGATTACACTCCCTTTCAGCTGTCTACATGGCTCTCTGCTCACACATTTTAGAGCAGTGTGCATGGTGTGCATTTATAATAGGGTGCATCCTAGAGTTAGTCTAATGACTGAGTGATGTGATTAACTGAACACTGTAGTGGTCATCTTGAATGATGCAGTGGTGTTGGATGCTCTGTGTGGGCCCTTTTGTGTGTGTGTGTGTGTAGGCTCTGTATCTGTGTGTGATGTACCAGTGACTGTGTGTGGTCACACCTATATGGATACATGTATGTGTGTCAGAGGTTGACGTCAAGGATCTTTCCCAATAGTTCTCCACTTTGTTTACTGAGTCAGGGTCTCTTGTTGAATTCTTGCCTAAATATTCTGGTTAGCCAGTTTATTCCAGGGATCCCCTGGCTCTGCCTCCTATGGACTGGGGTTGCCACCAGGCAGCCAGTTCTCACACTTGAGTGGTGAGCACTTGATCCACTGAGCCATCTCTCTAGTCTCTACTTTGTGATTTTATTGTTATTATAGAGAAGGACAAAGTCAACTATGAGTCTCAGTTTTTCACTTGTAAATTATCTAAGCCATTTGCTTTATAATTGCTTACGTTACTGAATGCTTCTCTTGTACTTCTTCCACAGTAGAGACTCAACTAATTCTGCTCACATCTCTGATGACTTCCCTCGTGCCTTCCATGCACCCAACTTGTTCTCACCAGAGTACAGAGGGGCCTCAGTAGCATCAGCTGACGCCCCTGCCCTGCTCCTTTTCCTCCTTCAATCTCAGTTTGAGTAATTTCTGTGGACACCTTGACAAATTCACTCTTCATTTGTTTTCCATTTCTGCATTTTTCAATCTAATATTAATCCCACCCAGGAAAAATTCCATCTGGCAGTTCACATTTTAGTTATAGAAATGTAATTTCTTCTCTTCTTGATAGTTTCATTTACTAACTGAAAGTACAGGTCTGTTCATTCGTTGTGTCCATAGCTTCCTTTAAATCTCTGAAGATGTTCTCAATAGTTTTATAAGACCTCATCTGTTAACACGGATATTTGTTTCACCTTTGGTGTTAGTTACTATTTTCACTGCTGTAACACAGTACCTAAGTTAAGCAAAAAAAGCTTATTTGAGCTCAGACTTTGAAGGTACAAGCTGGGGAGGACACGATCATGAAGTGAATGGTCACTCTGCATCCATGGTCAGGAAGTAGAGAGAGATGCATAATGGAGCCCAGTTCTCTTCCTCCTTTTCATTCATTCCAGGACCCCAGCCCACAGAAAAGTGCTGCTCACATTCAGGGGTCAGTTGGTCCCCTCAGTAGGCTCTCTTGAGATGTGCTCACAGATACACCTAGAAGTTTGTTTCTTATCTGATGCTAACCCCAACTTGATAACCACAATAAACCATCACACCAATGCATCTGCTCATTCTGATTATTTATCTTGATTATTTACTGTATTTATTACTTGGCGTGTCTGGTGCATTTTTATTGCATTTGGACACAGTAGGAGCTAAACCTTTAAAGTGCAGATTGTTTTTCTTTATGTAGTTCTGACTTTTGCTGACCTGTTTTCTTTTAAACTTTTACCTGTGTTGGTTTGAGCTTTTCCCATATATCATGTAACAATGTACTCTGTGGCTAAATTAGTTTAACATTCTAAGAGCAGACTATTGCAGGCCTGATCTATTGGAGGTATAGTGTTCATTGGACCCTCAGCTTCCAGTCACTAAAATTCTAACACCTTTCAAAAGTATGTGCCTACTGGAATCTCCATCCATCTCATGGTGCTAGTAAACTGTTATGAGGTAAGGGCCCTCATGAGCCAAGGAGAAGTCAAACAGGAAACAGCCTCACAGGCATCAGTGTTTGAGTGTGTGTACATTACTACCATCTTT
Organism: Cricetomys ansorgei; assembly: GCA_026225945.1. Lineage (NCBI taxonomy): Eukaryota > Metazoa > Chordata > Mammalia > Rodentia > Nesomyidae > Cricetomys > Cricetomys ansorgei. The sequence goes on from JAMJFZ010000199.1 coordinate 35,094,557, forward strand.
CCTCTACCAACTCCCTTCCTTAGTCCGGCCATCCTTAGCCACACTGTCTGGCAACTTAAAGCACCCAATCAAACTGTAAGCCACCAGGTACAAGAGACAAGCCAACACTATATAAAAAGTCATCCCCATTATACTCTGGGTTCTGCTTTAGAGGAGAAGAATCCCACAGATGCGTGCTAGCACAAAATAAACTGCTTCCTGTGAAGGAGCCTCAGCATCCCACTTCTCTAGTTAGAAAGTCTGGAGCAGTCTACCCAGCACCGCTGACGTTTGTCTGCACGCAGAGCTGAGTCTGTGACCAGACTCTGGAGAACCCCAAAGCTGGTGCCTGGGTCTCTTGTGAAGTTCCCTCCTCAGCTCCCCTCACTGGCAGATCTCCCCATTGGAGCTGGCTCCCAGGGTTGGCTCTACTTCTGCATGTCATAGTTTCCAAAGAGTCTTTAGGAAGAAGAATGAGGTGAATGCGGGGCCCAATTTTCTTCCTTCTCCTTAAAGTCTCTCTGCTTCCCCTTCACCGTAGACTCCACACATCTTTCTCTCAGCTTTATCAGATATTATTATTATCAGATATGTCTGATACTATCAGACATAATCAGAAATTATGTCTGAAATCCATTAATCCATCCTAACTATAACTTTAAATCTTATTTAATGCTTTATTAATCATCTGTGTCATGCCATGAGGCGTACCTGAATGCTAAAGGCATGACTAAATATATGGAGGCCAAGGCGACATAGTTGCCTGACTCCCAGGCTCAGAAGCTAATGATTACATAACATTTGAGCAAGATGAAAGCTGCCCCACAGGGACGGGGGATGAGGTGTTCTGGTGGAGTGCTCACCTAGCCGTGATGAGCGCCTGTAGTCAAACCTCAGCATCAAAAGGAGAGGACTCCCTCCACTTACTTTTCATGCTTTTAGTTGAGAAGAGCTATAGGTAAGACCTAGTTCTGCAGAAGAATAGAAGTTCTGGCTTATCAAAAAGCCTCCAGCACAGTCTTTAATACACAGAGAATGCACAAAAGCTTAATTTATTTATGTCGTGTTATTTAAGTCTGACATCCATGATTATGACTACTGCTTCCCAAGCAATGCCTTAACATGAGTAAAGGATGGTTAAAATCCAGCAAGACAGAAAAATGGATGCACATATGTTAGAAGTAAAAATAAAGTGAGTCTATAGCATACAATGGAGGGTCTTAATGAGAATGTACGTTTATTATGAGCAAGCAGGGCAGTGTAGCTAAAATGGACCCTTGCGTGCACATGTGCCGATTTGCCCTGTGCTGTGGTGGGTTTTGTATTTGTTCTTAGGAAGACAAGAATGATAGTTATATAGAGCAAATTCAGACCCGGAGAGATGGCTCAGCAGTTAAGAGCACACACCGTGCTTCTAGAGGACCCAAGTTCAATTCTCAGCACCCATGGCAGATGCCATCAGGAAGCAGGGCATGCTGGTGAGTACTGATTTATAAGGTCATTTTTAATGTACTTTCTGTGGTTCAATCAATCCCAAGTCTATCAATTCTAAGCTTATGATAACCCCAGTTTCCTTCTCCCTTCCTACTAGTATCAGGGTGGAACTGATGATAACACTGGTCTGAAGTCCCAGAATTATCTACTGTCTTCCACATGTGACTATCAAGTAAGTTGTGAAAACACTCTCTTCATGACACTGCTCTTTAGATGACATTACTTATATATGGATGGGTGGGTGTTGGGTACATGTGTTTATACAGGTGATGCACATGTATGTATGTACATGTAAGTGTGGAGGTCAGAGGTCAGACACAGGTGTCATTTCTTAGGTGCTACTCATCTTGGATTTTAAGACAGTGTCTCTCACTGGTCTAGAGCTCACCCACTCAGGCTGACTGGCCAACAAGCCCCAACTTCCCCAGTGCTGTGACCACAAATGGGTGCCTCCACACTTGGATTCTCACATTGGTTCTAGGGTTCAAATTCCGGTCCCCGTGCAAGCACTTTTCTGATGGAGCCAGCATTTCTTGTTGTCCCTTATTATCTTTGGAGTGAAGCCCAGACAAGTTAGCTATACAAAATGGAGCCTTGACACTATACTCCCCACGACCCCCACCAGTCACTTGCTTTTCTCTACTCCTCCCTCATTGTCTAGATTAGACCAGACACCTCAGCACTCGACAAATACGGAATCATGTTACCACTACTGGGTGTGTTTAGCCAGAGAGTTCTCAGACCCAAGTCCTGTGGTCAGGGGCCTATTTAGTGGATGAGATGAGACAAAGAGACAGAAAACTTAAAAAAAAAAATATCCTGGGGATGGAAGCAAAAAGAGTGTCCTATCCTAGGAAATCAAGAATTTTCTGGAAGAATTTGTAAACTTTGAACAGATGGAAATGGAAAATATTTTTAGCTAAAGAATTATTCTTTCTAACAGTCGAGGAAGACCTGGGTCTTCTAACATCAGCATTAACAGGACACATCAGCGTCAAGAGACCTCAAACCTAGTCTATTCTTCTAGGAAGTGAAACTTTAACATGGTGCCAGCAGAGTGACCACATATTTAAGATATTACGTTAAGCAAAATAATACTCTGATACGGACACTCACATTTAATGTCTCATCCACTAGAGATGTTGTCAACACTTTAAATGTTGAGCTCCTTTGTGATGACAAGTGCAAAGAAAGTGCCCCCCATCTCCAGGAGAGACAGGAGTATAACTCTGAAGCTGCTGGGGACCTGAGAACAGACAGACGCTCCCCACAAAGGTCCTGGAGTACGCTGGCATATTTCAGTCGGCTCCACTTACCCTACATCAAAAGTGGTGGTGTCTCAGTTGAGAGTAGTTTCTGTTTATCCAGGAGAGGCGTGTTCCAAGGAGACAACTGAAATCTCTGTAGCACCCAGCCCCATACAGGCAACCCAGTTTAATTAATAAATTGGGGTGGTCAGAAGGTAACAGAAAAAAACTAATAATAATAGGCTGACTATTACCAATACAACGTGACAAAATTTATTAGAGATCTCTCTCTTCCTCTCTCGTCTCCTTCTCCCCCATCTTGACTTAAATAACTTATTTCACTGGACACAACCTTTTTTTAAACCGCAGTTGACCCTGATGAGCGTGTATAACTGTACCCGCAGAAAGTGAGATCAGATAGGGGGTGGGAGCTGCCGTGACAGAAAGAGCAGTCAGAATCCCATCAGAAGATCATCTCGGTGGAACACAAACAGTCCTGGGCTTTAGTGACCATGTTTTACATTGAATAATACATTAAATAATAAAAATACATTAAATAATGATGGTGAGGATGATTCTCCTGTATCCTTCTCTTCCTCCTCCTCCCCTTCTTCTTCCTACTGTCCCTCCACTCTCCTCCTCCATTTCCTGTCTCTCTTTTCCTCCTCTTATTCCTTCTCTTCCTTCTTCTAAGACAGGGCCTCCATCTAAATCTAGATAGGCAAGCCCTGAACTTAAGGTGATCCTCTGGTCTTGGTCACCCATGTGGTGTAATTACAGGTATGAGCCATCATATCTGACTTGAAATCCCTTACATTCTGACATTGATAATTGCGGCAATGTCTTAAGTATAAACAAACATCTCTAAAATGCCATTGATATAATAACTAAAACTAGAAGAATTTTAAAGTTTATTGGGTTTTATTTTCAATCTTTTAAGGTAGCACCAACCTGTAAACTGTCAGAGTAGCAAAAAGTGACAATATATAGATATGCTGAGAATTAAAATGACTTCTGTGTCAGTGGTCCCTGTTCACCTATAAAATCAGATAGACGAGGCAGCTGACCTGGCATCAGAATGGCTGTGAAACATGGATTCCAACCGAACCACCACTCACCCTGTAACCTCAATTCAAGTTCCATTAAAGCCCACCAAAAATTACCCCTCCCCTCAAAATATCATACTTGCCACCTCTCACTTGGAGTTGAAACAGTAGATCAAAGTCAAGGCACAGAGTTAATTGTTTGTTACTTTTGTCAAAAATTGTCAACACTTTGCAAAGATACAGAGGACTAACATGGAGAGGCAAAGCATCAGGCAGAGAGCTACGGCCGGCTTCGGCTTTGATCACTCAGTGCTGATCATGTTCTGAGCTCTAAATTATGTGTTCAAAGCTTCCTGCTCTTTCACACAGCAGTTAGATTTCTTCCTTCCTTCCTGGCTCGAGTAGCCTTTGGGATACAGACAGACCCTCCAAGTAATGACAGAAGTTCTTAGGAAATGTTTCCAGTGTATATGATTTTGCAAGAATTACGAGACTCAACACATAAACACATAAAAACATACATTGATCTTATTCATCACCTAGAACAATGGACACTCCACGTGACTACTTAACCCACACATCTGTGAAGGCCTTCCCCTCTTCTTGTAGTGTTGTAACTTGGTAAGGGAAAGGTGCAGCCTCCTCCAGGCACTTCTCAGCTGGGCTTTGCTTGCATTCTGCATGGTGCCTGAAAGCTGACCTTCACAACAAGAATGTCTTCACCAGATTAAATTCACTTGAGAGCAGAGATGCAAGGCTTGTTAAGTACCCCACCAAATTATTTTCAGAATACAGGCAGGAACCAGGCTGAAAGTGCATCCAAGTGCTAAACCTGCAGTAATTTATGTTGATTTCTGCTGCCAGCTATTGCTGCTTAGAGCTCCACACTGCATCCTGTGCCATGGTGGGCAAGGTAACGAAGCGTTAAGTCTGGCTGTGGCTGAAGAACAGCCCTGTCTCGGCTTCATGCCAACCAGGGAACATATATCAGAGGAAAGCAATACTGGAATGGCTGGTGTGTGTTCTTGGCAATCAGTCAGCTGACTTTATGATTTAAATTAGTATGAATATCTGCATGCTCCAATATGCTGTCTTGAGTTGTACCTTGTAGATCTTTAAAATGTGTCTTTGCGTATACATGTATGTGTGTGTGTTCATTCATGTGGAAGTACCTATGTGTGCATGCAGTTGTCGAGGACAAAGAATAACCCCAGGTGTGATCCTTATGAATACTGCCCTTGCCTGGTCTACAGAGTGAGTTCCAGGACAGCCAGAGTTACAACAGAGAAACCCTGTCTCAAAAATCAGACAAAAAGAAAGAAAGAAAGAAAGAAAGAAAGAAAGAAAGAAAGAAAGAAAGAAAGAAAGAAAGGAAGGAAGGAAGGAAGGAAGGAAGGAAGGAAGGAAGGAAGGAAGGAAGGAAGGAAGGAAGGAAGGAGAAAGGAAGGAAGGAAAGAAGGAAGGAAGGAAGGAAGGAAGGAAGGAAGGAAGGAAGGAAGGAAGGAAGGAAGGAAGAAAGGAAAGAAGGAAGAGTACTAGCTTTCTCCTTTGACTCGGGAATTCTGCCTTGAATACCACCCAAGTCATATCCTCCCAGAGAGTTTCCAATATGACACCTAGCAGTTTTCATGGTCATTTCACAGCACTCTTACTATATTTGAGTGTCCATGAGTCTGTGCTTGGGTGTACGTATTGAGGAATAAGTGCTTACTGGGAGTGTGGATGCCCACAATGGATCAAATTTGATTGTCATTTCTGAGCGCTGTTTACCTTGTTTTTAAAACAGGATCTCTCACTGACCTAGAACCCACTTCTTTGGGTGGCTGTTGAGCCTAGATAATCCTCCTCCTGCCTTCTGCTTCACCAGTAACAGAGCACACATACCCACACCTAGATTTTTTATATAGGTTTTGGGGATTGGACTCAGATCCTAATGCTTGTAAGTATTTTACCAACTGAACCATAACCCCAGCTCCAAAACACTCATTTTAGGCTTTGGCTTTTTCTTATTTTCTAGCTGGATGTCTATAATCAGGATCTCAATGGTAGAGTACAACAATGATGAAGGATAAAGTTAATCAGTTTCCAGAGTGTTCTTAAGTCACTGGACACTCAACATTTGTTGATGTATAAGTATATTGCTGTGATCAAATATGTGAAGAAAAAAAAAACTTAGAGAAAAAGAGGGTTTCTTAGCTCCTGATTTGAGGGTACAGCCCATCGTGGTAAGGAAGGCAAGTTTACAGGAATGCAAAGTGGCCGGTCATATCATGTGCACAGTCAGGAAGCAGAGCGATGGGCGCTGGTGCTCAGCTCACTTTCTCCCTTTTATTTTTCTTCCCAGGCTCCCAGCCAATGGGTAGTCCTGCCCTCATTCAGGCTGAATCTTTCTCTCCTTACTTAAGTCTTCTGGGAAACATCCTCATAGACACACCCAGAGATGTGTCTCCAGGGTGATGCTAAGCCCAATCAAGTTGACAATAAAGATGAGCAATGGGAGACGGCTACAAAATATTAAAGTCAATGCAACCCATCTCCAGCTGCTCCCATCTCTTTCTTCCGTGCCTTTTCCTTCAGCATCAAATCTGCATCCCTTAGGACTTCCTCCTTCCTCCCTCACTCCCTTCCAGAGATATCTTCATCACTTCTTTCCCTCATCTTCTATCAAGATATCATAGATGAGGATATTTTTTAGCAGCCACCCACACTTCGTGTAAGCTGCAGTCAATGATTTGTCTTGTTACATCTTTTATGTATCACCTTCCTCTACTAAAGTGAATTTCTGATATCAGAATAAAAAAGAAGAGTCATGGAAAAAGGGAGAGGAATTTCTCAATGGTCCTGGACTTGGAAATTACTCTCCCAGCATGCAAGACCAACTCTAGATGACCCCAATGGTTTTCTCATTTATTTAATCTCTTGACCAACAGCTGTGATACAGTAGACAAGGTGAGACAAGATGACCATGGTTAGTAAGGATAGAAGAGAATCCTCCCTGCTTGAATGAAATCCCACAGCCCTTCTCACAGAGAGCAGGGTTAGCGCTGAGCCCTGGAATACGCAGATGTGGAGCCTGCTCTGTGTCAGCCCTAGAACATATTTAAGAGCAGCTAGAATGAAGATCTTGGAAGAACCCAGACCAGTGCTGGCCACTAGGGTTTGGAAACTGTGGAGAAGGTTGTAATCCTTGGCCTCACCCTGAGTTAAAACAGGTTTAAACAGGTTTAAACATCTTTGAAAACAGGAACCTTAGTGCAAGCTTTCCTTCCTACAATCTCAGGACCATCAACAAATGCTGCCTCTGGGAACTAGAAACAGCCATTAGCATGTTCTTCCTCTTCCCCCTCCACATAGTGTCACTGGTCCATGACCCTCTACTACATACCCTGGCTAATGGTATGACCAAGACAGTGACCCAAGAAGCTCTAAGAGATGGAAGGATAATTGGGTTACTGAGGGGGACCATGGAGATCTGGGGACCACAGAAGTGAGCTGCAGTCACCAAGTTCTTATTGAGCACTTTTTCCTTGCTGGGCACTGGGGTCTAAAGAGTTTGCTGGGAATTAAATTGTTGTGAGTTTGACAAAATTTCTCTGTTGAAGTTCTAACCCACAGACCCCAGTAGATGCCATGCACAGTCACATGAAGACGGAGGGAGAGATAGAGATGATGCTTTCACAAGCCAAGGGATGTCAGAGATGACCAGAAACACCAGAAGCCTGAAGCAGGTCCTGCCTCATGGTCCTGAGAAGGAACTTGCCCTGCTCATACCTGGAGCTTGACCTTCTGATCTCTTAGCCATACATTTCTGTTGCTTAAACCACCTAGCTTGTGATTTTATTTTATTTTATTTTTTTAGGATAGCCACCAGGAAACTGATCTAGCAGTTAAGTAAAATCCCTCTTCTGGGGCATTCTCAAGCTAGAGAAAGCATAGAGGACTCTGACTGGGAAGATGGAAGAGCAGGAGGCTACCATGTTGTGCTGGTGAAGAGTGTAGAAGCATGGTGAGGGAGAACTCAGGAGCCACTTTCTAGAAGGTTCAATGGGAGGGATTCTGAGAGAGTGCTTTGTCACTTTCTGGGTGACCTTTACCTCCTCCAAGTCATTTTCTAAACTAGAATAAACAATTTTCCTTCACCAGGGTGACGAAGGTGTGAGTAGGGTATGTCAGAGTCCCTCTAAGAATGGAACTAAATCTGAGGAGATTCCAGATCGTCCAAATAATCTCCAAATCCTCCTTGAAGTTCTGAGAGCTGACACTCGGCACATGTAGGGAGGGCATGCAGGGTACATACATGTCATCGTCTACTGCTTCATTGTATTAAGGCAGCATACCTTCAGTATTGACTTGAGCCTTTGTCTGTGTGGGGTGTAGGGGTACAGGGTAAGACACTGCTGTATTTGAAACCTCTTCAACAGCACATGGCCCTCCCTCACAGCTCTGGTTTATAAACACCTCTCTCTGTTAATGATTATTTTTAAGAGACGGTTTCAGAATATCACCTGGTTGGCACTTCCAAGATTTTCTGTAGCACTAAAGACCACTTTTGAAAATTACAACTCTCCTTCCACTGTACCACGAGAACATTTTCCTCCACAGTAATTACTACCTTCTCCGGGGTTATCTGCTTCATGCACACATGTAGCTTAGTCTGTTTCCCTTGATGATAACGTCAGGTCCAGGAAGGCAAGACCTGCTGGCTGCTTTGATCACTAGTAATGTACCCTCCGGGATAAGTGACTTAGGAGATCTCCTGGTAAATGCCACACCCTCCAGGCACCTAGTCCAGTACTTGGCCCATGGTAAACACTTAGCTAGTGTCTGTTGAGTGAATGTATGATGACCATAACCTTGAGAATGTTTAATCTTATTGAGAATAAGACAGGGGTTAAGTAGTCCACAAGCTGGAAGGGGCTTTGGCTTGGGTGCAGGCCCTTGCATCTCTCACCTCTGGTAGACTAGATAGAGAATGAGACTCAGGCCTGAAACTACCTCTCACAAGTAGATCCCAGGGACTTACTGCTGCCGGACAGACAGATAGTGAGCCCCCAAAGTGAGCCTTTGTGGGTGTCAAAGCTATGTTAAAGTCTAAATAGAGGCCAAGGGTATGAGAGTTCTAGTGGGATGCGATCCCACCCACCAGTGAGTCACTGGTGTGTGGCCTTCAGCCACATGGTGTAGGGTAGTCTTGGAAGGTGTGGCATCTCTTTGAGGAGACAAATGTCCCCTCTGACTGGCAACATTTCCTTCTCCTGACATGAGATTCCTTGGGAGATTCTCATACCTTAGTTCACTGTTTCCACAGTCTAACAGATTGAGAGACATAGTATCTTCATTCCTGCCAGTTACAAAACGTTTCTGTGTAGACAGTGGTGATGTGTCTATGGCATTGCGACTTCCCTAAATGCCACTGAATTGTGAATGTATGCTGGTTAAAAAATATACAGTGCATTATGAACATATTGTCATATTTTTAAAAGAAAGGAATAAATAAACAAAATGAAAAATATCACACTACACACTACTCTCCTCTTTGTTACAACTAAAGGTATTCTCTTTACAACTCGAGTATTCAAAATATCCTTCAATTTAAAACTAAATTCTGTCAATTCTATCATGTTTTTAAAGCACTAAAACATAAACACTATCAGATAAGTATTGAATCCCATTGACTCACATGGTTCAGAGATTACAAAAATTGATAGACATTAGTAAGAAACAAAAAAAAAAAAAAAGAGTAATTTAAATCCCAGGAAGATCTTGAGCTTCAAAAGACAGAGCAGGAAGAGAACCTGCTGGTGTTTTGTATCAGCCATATAGCTGACCAGAGAGAACAAGACAAGCAACCCACAGGACAGGTGGTTCGTGGGACACAGAGAGGAAACAGAGAAAACCAGCTAGTTGTAGAACGAGGGAGGGAGGGGGGGAAAGGGAGGGAGGAAGGAAGGAAGGAAGGAAGGAAGGAAGGAAGGAAGGAAGGAAGGAAAGAAGGAAGAGAGAGAAAGAAAGAAAGAAAGAAAGAAAGAAAGAAAGAAAGAAAGAAAGAAAGAAAGAAAGAAAGAAAGAAAGGAAGGAAGAAAGAGGAAGGAAGGAAGGAAGGAAGGAAGGAAGGAAGGAAGGAAGGAAGGAAGGAAGGAAGGAAGGAAGGAAGGAAGGAAGGAAGGAAGAATGAAAGAGAAAGGAAAAGAAGGGATACCCAGGAAGATTCCTGTTGAAGGACAAGAATAAGACCCAGGTGGCAATGGCAACATGCTAGGAAGAGAGGCAGTGTGGGCTCTGGAGAGCAACACCACTCAGGTAGAGCTGAGGGCCTTCTCAACTGTGCCCTCTTAGGGGAAAAGGATGTTCCAATGTGTAACCTTGTAACTTGTTCCTCTGTTTATGAAACCCAGCTCCCACCAGTCTATTCTCTAAGAAGAGTAGGGACCGAGGGTCTTGGGAGAGAATATCTCAGCTGGCAAAATACCTGTCTCAGTATTGTGAGGACCTGAAGCTGATACCACAAAACCCACATTTTTAAAATACTCGGGCAGGTGGTAGATGCTTGTCATCCCAGTGCTGAGATGGTGGAGACAGAAGGATCCCTGGAGCTTGCTGAACAGCAGGTCAGCCTCACTGGCAAACTCTAGGCCAAAGAGAGATCCTGTCTCAAAGCAGGTGGCTAACATCCCTGAGGATGACACCAGAGGTTGTTCTATGGCCTCTGCATGTACTCCTCTCACATGTACCTGCATTTATATGAACAGGTATACACACACACACACACACACAAATATAAACGGAATGTGAACTGAAGCCTTTTGAAAAGTCATTTCATCCTTTGTCCAGGCAGATCCATACTAACCTTAACCTGAGTGTTCCATTTACATCCATCGCCTTCTTCCCATACGCATCCACTTGTCAGCCCACCCCGGTGTGGGACCTTGACAGGCAACCATCATAGTGGCCAAGGTACAAAACCAGTGTCACAGTCCACAGACCTCATCTCCTTTACTTCTCATGGAAGCTTATGAGGGAGGTGAATAAAGAGTTCGGCTCCCCAGGTCACAGCTTCCCAGTGTCATACTGTGTGTGAGAACCCCAGTGTGAAGGGTTCTCGCTAGTCTTGTCTGGTTCCAAGGCCTGTGTGTCAATTCTGTCAGACAGCCCACCTCTCTATTAGCTACAATCGTTGTAAAATGAACCTCCCAGATTTCCTTATCTTCCTTTCTCCCCAGTAACCGGGAAGAATGGCCTCGTACCAGGAATGGGGAGGAAGTAGGGACCTGTCTGCTATAGAGAGCAAATGGAGAGCAATCAAAGACCCCACGGGGTCTAAAACACATCTACACTCAAGCTCATGTCCCATGAAGTAGAAGAGGGAAGTCATTATGAGAAAGTGACTGAGAGTTTCAAAATAGTAAAATGGTGCTTCTTGGAAGGGAGTGGAGACTTGTTTGTTTATAGCACTGAGTCATGACTACGCCAGACAGCGGCTCTCTGGACAGCGCTCAACGCGGCTACTCAAAACATTTGAGCACTCTCATTTTTTGCCAGGTGCGTTTTAAAACTGTAAATCCTCTTTCATGACAGGATCTCTTACTTGAAAAATAAAATGAAGTAATGAGAGCTTGCCTCTAGCTTCCAGAACATTCTAAGTATTCCAAGTTCTCCTGGTATACACACATACACACAAACACATCTGTAATCCTAGTTCTGCAAAGGCCCTTTATCTCTGGGATATTTTGCCATGGTTTTCATAACCTGGGATACTTCTTGTAAAATTTATCTTGACAAGCTCACAGATTTTTCCCAGAGACTTGCCAAGAATAATCTTAAAGAAAAAAAAAAAAAAAGCTTAACCTAGTTTTCTTGTGTATTTAAGAAAAGACAGGATGTACATTTATACCCTTAAGGGAAAGCCATCCAAACTTTTTTCCCCCCAATATGAGTTTAAAGATGTTTGGTAGAAGAAAAATAATTCAACTAGATTTAGCCTGTCACTTTACTTTGCCTGACTATTGTGGAATTCCTTAAAAATGGGGAAATAGAACCCCGTAAATGCAAATGGTCAGAAATCCCAAGAGTAACATTCTGTAATCTTGAAATTAAAAAATCCAAACAGTTATTGGTATATTAAGATGCCGCTTCTATCTCTTGAATCTTCGAGGTCCCTCTGTGGAATAAATAAAATGTAAATAAAACGGGACGGACTGCCAACAGAAAATCTCCTTTTCTTTAGAATGTAAAGTTTTTTAAAAAAATGAAAGTCTGCTTTTTAAAAAATACATTTTTATTTATTTTTTGAGGATTTCATACACATAAAAATGTATTTTTTCATATCCACTCCCATTACCCCCTCCAGCTTCCCCAGCTTCGCAGCTGTTCACTGCCTGCGTGTGTGGTGGAAGACCAACCACTGCAGCATGGGCAATGAGCCAGGGGACACAGGAGAAAACTGTCCCTTCCCAGCTTCCATCAACTTCCAACGGCTCCTCAGCTAGGAATAGAATCCCTCCTCAGTCTGTGCTGGGATGCTGACTGGCTTCATCTTGTGCAGATCTTATGCAGACAGCCACAGATGCTGAGTTCTTGATTTTGATGCCTCTGTCATGTCCAAAAGGCACTGCTTCTAGCTGTTCTCAACATCTGGCTCTTTCAATCTCCCTGCCCTTCTTTCACAGTGTTCCTTGGGCCTGAAAGTCTTTTCTTGAATGTTTCCCAAACTTCCCTATTTAAAGATTGTAATGTTGAGTTATTGTTCTATGGCCCAATAAATAAGTACGCATGACTGCTGTCAACCAAGTGGGCCTGCAGTTTTCCCTTTAGAGGATGCTTCCAAAGAGCTGTGGGTAGTGAGTATTCCTGTCTGACACTTGTTTTGCTGACATTTGTTTTCAGTAATGAAAAGTAAGACTGCAAAGTCACGTGACCTTGACCTGAGCAGCAAAGGCTGTAGCCAGGGCTGCTGGCAGTCCAGGAACCCCATGGTAGAACTCTTTATTAGCTCCGTTCCATCTTCAAGCACTACCACACTAAATCCCCAACCTTCTGGGACTGTGATTACCACACACTGATTGGTTGGGTAGAGAGGAGAAGGGATAGAAGAAACTGAATGCATGATTCACTGTGCCCTCTAAACCTAGAAATGTTTCCTGTGACAAGAAGCTTGGAGAGAACTGTCACCTCTGGCAGGCCAAGTACAAAGATACTTCTGAGAAGAAGAGCAGCATCCATTTGCCTGGCTCTCTGTGGAGACTGTCACTAGGCATCCAGGTGATGGATCCAGGAAAGAGGGAGTTGAAGCTCTCATGAAGCTCTGAAAGCTTCATGTCTCAGGCTGCGGGGATGGCTCAGTGGGTAATGTGTTTGCCATGTAAACATACAGAGTGGTGTCATATAAATGTCAGGCTGGCAAGGTAGCCTGTCTGTAATTGTAGCACTAAGGAGTTAGAGACAGGGGATTCCCAGGGGCAGGTTGACTAGCTAGACTAGCCAAATTAGCAAGCTCCAGGTTCAGGGAGAGACCCTGCTGTGGTAAACAGAGTCAACTTCTGGCTTCTATACACACACACACACACAAACATATGCACATACACACACACATGCATCGAGCATACACATGTCCAGACACATGGGAACATGCATACACATATACATACAGCACATAAACAAAAATAAAAAATACAGACTGCTCCTTGTGGCAGAAGGCAGGAAGGTAGGATCCTTTTTTTTGTTGCTCCTCTGTAGGGATTCTGGGAGGTCTCTATGCCAGACTGGGTGACATCTGGTTATTATACAGATATTAAAGAGACTAAACATGGAAAGCTGGCTAGTTAAGTCTCTAGTGAGGAATCTGGTTAAGGAAGAGGTGGTAACACGATGTGGTGACTTTGGATCTGTGAGGAGTCCTCTGGAACATTTGAACACAACCAAGCTGCAAGGCAGAGTTGCTGCAGCTTGGCCACCCGCCATCCCAACTAGGGGAGTGAGGGCTGTCAGGAGTGCTGGGGAGAGCAGACAGGAAAGGTAACAAACATCTTATGCCATGATTCTTTTTAAAAGAACTGAAGTCGTGGAAGGAAACACCAGCAGATTTTAAGGCGTTCTTACACTTATTTTACCAGGCAGCGTAGTTTTCTACTGTGTGGCAGGTAGAAGCCATGGGGCCATCAGCTTCATTCTTCCTTAGACTTTGAACTTTTAATCATTATGGACGTTTCTGCATCCAGTTTTATTTATTCCTTAATATTTTATTATCTGCACTCACGTATTAATGTTGTTTATCCAGGGTTTTGGTTTTGTGGGGTTTCGGTTTTGTCTTGCTTTAGTTTGGTTTGGTGGTCCTTCAGTGATATGCTCAGTGCAGCTCCCATCCTCACCCTCATTCTGCTACATCTATTTATTTATGTATTTATGCATGTATGCGCTTATTTATGTACTTATGCATTTAGTGTGTGGGTGTTATGCATGAATGTGTGAAGTACACATGAACCACAATGCCAATATGGCAATTAGAGGAAACTTGAGAGAGTCAGCCTCTCTTTACCTTGGGGATCCTGGGGATTGAATTCGGTTGGCCAGACATGGCAGCAAGTGCCTTTACCAACTGAGCCATCTCACCAGCTCCTTATTTCAATGAAAATAAAGGCCAAAAATGAGATTGGGGGATGCTTCTGCGTGCATTAGGGCAGACAGAATCCCAGAGGCCACCTGGTTTTTGAGACAAGGTAAATGCATAGCAGCCACAAGGACGCCTGAGATTGTTTGAGAATTGTCCTATTTTAGCATTCCTAACTTTGCCCTAAGTGTCTGTTTTCTAATGAAGAAAAGCAATAAAAGTCAACAACACGTAAAAGTGAGAATAATATTAGAGAGGCTTTTAAATCTAATATTAACTCGGCTTCCAAAAGTGTATTTTCTTATTTTACTTTTTTGAGGCAGGGTTTCTCTGTCATAACTCTGGCTTTCCTAGACCTGGTCACTCTGTAGACCAGGCTGGCCTCAAACTCACAGAGATCCGCCTGCCTCTGCCTCCTGAGTGCTGGGATTAAAGGCATGTACCACCACTACCCAGCAAAAATGTAACTTTCAAAACACACACCTCTCAGGTCCCAAGTCTCTCCCTAGTATGTGTGTGGACCCCTCTCCACACACATACTACAGGGAGTATGTGTACAGGGGGTACACACATACATCTCCAGGGGTAATGTGGGTAATGTGTTTGACCTCCAGCTCCTTCCTCCGCTGTGATTCTGATGTTAGGTCACAAGGAACTATCCCTTTTGGATGACACACTTGCATTGTTTGCATTTTTATCTGTACCTCTCCATAAAAAAGGAAAGGTTCCATAAAATTAGAATACAACCTCTAGACACAAGGAACACAATTTAAGGCAGTAATGTGTGTCTGTAGGTACTTTGACTAATTACCTTCAAACCTGCTTCTTAGTTGACTGGAAATACTTTATGCAACATTGAACATTAGCCTATCTGAATGGCTAGAATATGTGAAAAATTTAAAATCAGGATGTTCACAAGTCAAGATACTCAGTCACTGTAACTCTGCTATAGAAGCCTGCTGTGATTTCTCCGCAGGAATTTTACTGTAAGCTAGGAAAGATCACTCTGCCACCTATTGGCTCCTGTGTGAAATGTATCTGGTCACACCTGGAGGACAGACATTCCCAGACCCTTGGACTTGGACAAGGCTAGCGTGTCAGCTAGAGTCTAGCAATTCACTTGGCCCCCACTCAGTGTTAACACTAGCTGTCCCAGGACACAGCTGGGCCTCTGTACTCAGTGACTTCTGACTCCCTGGGCATCTTGCACATGGATGACACCCCATTCCACAAATGTGGAAGAATCTGCCTTGACCCTTATTTTTGTCCTGAAATCCTTTGAATTAACGAGAATGAAAGCAGCGTAGTTCGGGTGGAAAAGTCTGGGGATGAACAGTGACACTTGACTTTCTTTCCGTGGCTCATGAAACAGCAGCAGCCTCTGTATTTTTAAAAGGATGCTTCAGTCAATCACACAGCCTGTGTTTTTAGCAGCGCAGTGACTAACACGAGGGACGTGGATTCGTCACGTCTCATTGGGTCTGTCTACCGCCTCTCTACCCACGGGGCCAGCATGCTTTACCATCTCAGCAGTCCTCCACACCCCCCAAAACAAGCCCCTCTGAGTGGAGCTTCAATCTCACTTGAGGGTCACTAACTGCACTCCAAGCTGCTTATAAAGTGGTCTTACCACAATTTGAAATCTGATTGTAACCTTCCCTTGCGCTGCATTCTTCAGCAGCTCCCCTTGCATCAAAGGAGCCTTAGATCTCTATCCTGGGATTTCACTTTCTCCGCCCCCTCTCCCATTCTGTCTGTCTATCTCCCCTCCCCCACCAGTCCAATGCACAGTGGGAGTGAGGGAGAAGCAGAGAGAAGAGTTATAGTCGCAGTTACACAACTTCTAGGGTTATAGTGTGGAAGCCGAAAGCATTTCACCTGGATATTACCATTACCATTCTCAGCAGAAGATGGAGATTTCAAAAGCCCTTCTAAAGTCTGTGCACAGTTAATAAAGCAGGAGAAAATTAAATACAGGACAGCAAACCTTTGGCATTAACACTGGAATGGGGGTGGGGGAGCACTGGAATGTAATTTCACATTTTTTCAGGAACTTGTAAATTTATGTTGGTCCTTTCAGTAGTTTATATTCAAAACATAATCTCCAGGCTCTGATATCACTGCAATGAACTCGCCCCAAGTACAACTAGGTTTTTAATATCCATCTATTAAGGGAAAAAAATGCACAAAAGATCAAAGTATTGCCAAGTGCATTATGGAGACTTATGTGTGTCTTCTAGAAGATTATGCCGATGTGCAGTTTCATATGATAAGAACCTGGGTTGACTTTGTTCTAAGGAGTCAGAAAGCCTCCTGTATTAGACGCCGCTCTGTTGCTCCTTAAGTGGAGTCAAAAGAACAAAGCGTTTTCCAGAAGGAACGGAGTCGTATCTGTCCTCAGAGCTGCCCAGAGATCAAACGCGTCTTTTAGCAGTTTTATTAGACATCTTCAGAGGCCTTCAAATAATGCTCGGTTTTATAAGTGGTGAGAGCTAGTGGGTGGGGACCTCCTACTTGTAAACAAGTGGAGTTGTCAATCATGACTTTTGAGAAAATATATATTCCTTAACAGGCCTGCTAGATGCATTTCTGGGTTCTCTTGGTTTGTATGATGCTTTTACATTAGTTTAGAGGTAAGCTTTCCACCCATTGAATTGTCCTTATTTTTCTAGGTAAACATTATGGTGGTGTAGCATTCTTGATTGTCAGGCAGGGAAATATATAAAGAAATTTCTATCCCTGAGCTTATTTCCTGGAGTGGATCTTAGAAAGTGTGCTGAGTGCCTGCAGCACAAACTTTTGCATGCCAGGACTCTCCAGGTCAAAGTGTCAGTGGGATTTTTTTCCTTCTGGGGTTGTGACGAAGAATCTGCCCCAGGCCGCTGGTAGACTCTGGTAATTTCTGCTGGCCATTTTTGATATTTCTTGGCCTATAGAAGCATTACTTAAGTCTGTCCTCATCTTAAGAGATGGGAGAAGGTAGGGAGAGAAACAGACACAGAGACAGAGAGAATGTGCTCAATTTTCCAATTAAGGGCAAACTGTGAGGGACTAAGGGTTAGATCTTTAGTACACTAAGTCAAGGTAGCCTACACAGTTCAAAACAAACCCATCAGGAAACTACTGCTAATGGTGGGGTTTAGTTGTCTTGCACATACAAGGCTCCCATTCAATACTCAGCAACAAAGGAGAGAAAATTGAAACATCAGTTACAGCTGATGCCCTTCCTTAAGACTCCATTGCCCACTTTGGCTCTTGGGCCATCTATGAAAGCTCAGAGTCACTCTAGAAGTCTTCAGTGACAAAATATCCACATTGTCAAGGCCATTCATGACTTGGGACTATGGCACCTCTTGTACCCATTCCTTCTACGCAATGAGCCCTTACCTGGTGATGCCACCACCCTCCCTGGTGAGACTGGCCAGTGCCTTCTCCCTGAAGTTCAAGGCAGGGGTGTTGCTGGTCAATCCTGCCTCATGCCAGTACTTCCTGTTTTCAGGTGTTTGTTAAAAATCACAAAGATGGACAGTTCTATCTTGAACCCCAGGTAAATGCAATCATGTAGTTAGGAAAATGTAGTTTTTCCAGTGTAATTTTCCAAAAAATTGAAACTCCCAATTTTCTTATTACTTGGCATGATTTTGAATATGTCCACATCCTTCCCCATCTTCTCCCTGACCTGCTGATATCAACCACAGAACACATCAGCTGTCTTTATTCAGTGAAAAGATCTTCCTGGCACTTTCCTGACCTTAGTAAAACCTTGTAAGGCAGAGTTTCTCTTCGTGAGCCAGATCTTGTGCAAGTGGCAACTCCTCTCTGACCTGAATGGCCAGAAGCCTTTCAGTATCCAAGCAATTACCTCAAACTCCCCACCTCACATCCTCTTTTTTCTTCCTAGCTTGTTATGGTGGCTGCTACATCCTGGCCTGCTGTGCCAGGTCCCATGTCCCAGGAACCTCACAACCAGACAACCCTGGTCTAGTCCCTCTAGTCTCAATTTACTCTTCATATAGAATCTCATAATCATCAAATAGCCTAATATCAAAACAGAATCTCAACAGAGATTATTGATAAAATCAACCAGCTATCTCATACACTCACTATCCCAGCTTCACGGGACACCTGCTGCGGTGTCTCTCCTGTCTCAACAGGTTGTACCCTCTGAAACTGTGAGCCAAAATAATTCCTCTTCTTGTCTTAGGTATTTTATCTGTCACAGCAATGATGAAATTAACTAACACCCAACTTCCTTGCCTTGTTTCTACCTAGAACTCATCTCCTTTCCTGCACTCTGCTGTAGAAAGCTCCTTGATTCTTTTCTGGGTTCTGTTGAGTTGTGTCCTTTGGAAGAAGATGGCTAGAAAGAGAAGAGGACATACCCCAAAGAGATTCCCCAATGAGAGGATAGCCACAAGAGGCCACTGGCTGCCTCTTACAGACAGAAGTTCTCCTGGGTCATCTCTAGTCCAGTTGACTTCACTAAGGACCAGACTATACTTCTCATGATGGCTTCACACCAGAGACTCAGACACATACCACTCAGTGATTCAAATGCTACTTCTCAAAGAATCTCAGATTTCCCTGTCCTCCTGTAAAAACCTCCAGTGAAATCAATTCTCTTTTTTTCCTAATGAGAAGATTGTAACAAAGTCATGATTTTAGCAAGCTGGAAATTCTGTGGGGGTGGGATTCTACATGGAGACGAAAACTTAGAACACCAGAGGCTTGATTTCTTTGCCTTTTCACATAAAAATAAGAAGTCCAAAGTAATATAACTTGGAAAATATAACTGTTATGGATCCCCTATCACAGAGCCAAAAGTAAAATACCATATGGCCGCAAATTTAAACAGGAGTCCTATTGTCAAGAGGCCCCTTTGTTGGGCTGGAGTGACAGCTCAGTGGTTAAGTGAGTACTGCTCCTCTGGAAGATGTGAGTTTGGTTCCAAAGCCACATGTAGGCTTTCCAGTTCTAGAAGGACAGGACACCCTGAATATGTGAGTACCCACCCACAGACACATATACACACTCAAAAATAAAATACATTTTTATAAAAGAAAGCCCCTTTGTCACATTAGCCTGCTGACTAATGGCATCTGTAATTACCAATGTCCAAACATTTCAAAGTCCAAAAAGTTAGGAACAAATAACTCATCCTCCTAAATGATGATTTGGCTACACAGACGGAGATTCCGCTGCCTGTCATGCTGAACTACCTCTCTAAGCACTTGCTCTGTGCTAATTGATCTTTTAATTGGTTCAGTCAACACTAGAGGCTTTGCACACAACAGGGACTAATTTTTACAAGCAACTGTAGCCACTCTGGCTCAATTCTGAGGAGACAGGTTGTCAACTGCTTAGGAGAGTCAGAGTCAACCCTAGGATAAGCTTCAGAATTGTTCAGTACTCCCAGCGAAGAGTGTTTACCTAGCAATGTGCAGAGCTATTTAATCAAGATGAGTGGGACCACACAACACAGGAGTCTATACTATGTTCCTAATTTACACCTTTCCCCCCCTAATTTGTTATGATAACCACTGACTGGTTCCTTTATCTCTAGCATCTCTTTGCATCACAAAACCTTAATTCACTTCCTTATTACTAGGTGTGCAGGTTAATAGTGTCCATTTCTCAGGATCTAGAATCATCTAGGAGACAAACCTGTGGATATCTCCTGCTTTCCTTTCCATTTTACTTTATTTTTCTCTATTTTATTTAGACTACTAAGCTCTCCCATTGCCCTAAATCAAGATAAAATGTTCCCACTTAAGCACTGCATTTGAGAGAAATGGTTTTAAAAATTGAGTTTGGGAACTCATCTTGGTTAGTTTGACTTCTGAAATATGTTCAAGATGGTGATCTTTTAGAAAAAGATTTATCACGGTTTTAGTTGTTTTTATGGTTTTGTGTCTGTGTGTGAGTATGTACACTCAAGTGCCAGTGCCCATGGAGGTCAAGGGTGTTGGATGCCTTGGAGTTGGAGTTACAGACCATGGTGAGCTGCCCACTGTGGGTTCTGGGAACTGAATTGAGGTCCTCTGGGAGAGCAGTAGATACTCTTAAGCACTGAGCCATTTCCCCAGCCTCCAAAATGATCATAAGAATGGGGAGTTAAAACTCATTAATCTACAAAAGTATATAAGCCACTTTTTTAAAAAAACAGTTGGACTTTCACTGTTGACACCAGATAAATTCACACACACACACACACACACACCAGTTGGAAATAAGTTTAAAATGATTTCTGGTTATTCCAGTACTTATAATTACTTTGTAATATTTAAAAATCAAAGCACTGAACATTCTGAGGCCCAACACCATCATGAACATCTCCCACAATGCAGCCTGCTTTCCATGTCTGATTAAAAGGCTTAACAGAGTTCCTCAGGAATCAGCCCCAGTGCCACCGTTCCCCCAGCCATGCTCTCCAGTCATCAAAACTGGGAGCTATTGTATCTCTTTATGCATTACCCAGCCTTGGGTATTTTGTTGTAGCAATGGAAAACGATACCACTCATTATTAATTATTTATTATTAGCCCTGCTACCTCCACTAGCATTGCTGCCACTGTTCATACTCAGCGTCAGTGTCCTTACCCCCTTCTTCATATTTATAGAGTGTATCTCACATCACCAGCTCCGTCACAGCTTGCTGAAGGATGGGACGGGAGCTAGACCTTGTAGAAGCAGATTAGACCACACAGAAGCAGCTCTAAGGATGCTCGATCACTAGGATGTCTACGAAGAGAAACCAGCTGACCCAGAGCATTTCAGCCAAAGGGAACATCCTCCTTTTTAAAACCATGTGTACAAGTGCTGTCCTGCCTGAGCTTGTGTAGTCCTCACAGATGCATTTTTACTTACTCTTTCACAGAAAATATCCCAGGATTGGCTGAGGAGAGCTGTCTTAATGGAAAAATATATGTGTTGGAAGTGAGGGTGGAGATTTCTGTCTCACTCACTCTTACTGTCTGTTGGATAATAATTAAGGTTGAGCTAAATGATTCGTATTTGTGTGTATGTGTATCTGTATGTAGCGCATGCATGTGTGTGGGTACATGTGCATATGTACACATGTGTGGAGACCAAAGGATAACTCGAGTGGCACTCTTCTGTAGATGCCATCCACTCTCTTGTTTGAGCTAGATCTTTCACTGGCCTGAGACTGACAGATGAGATTGAGCTTGTTGGCCTCCGAGACCCCAGAGATCCTCCCATCCCTGCCTCCTCATTGCCAGGACTACACTCACCTACAACCACCCCCAGAGAGAAATGGTTTCATTGATGAAATGGAGGTGAAGAAGTAAAGTCCATGCCAAGGTCATGCGGCTTCCACAGACTCTGAGTCCTGAGTACAGAGCTCAGCAGCCGCTGTGGTTATGGCACAGCACAAGACCTGGGCACTCTTCTCCGATGCCTCCAAACCCCTCTAGAATCCCACAGCATCCTGTGAGAATGCACTAATGTTCTGTCTGGGGGGAGATGTAACACTGGGTGCCCTCTCTTTTCTCCTGCACTCCCTGGGAGCTTTATGCCGTAATCAGCTCTGAGTCATCTTCAAGGACAATTCTTAGGCACCCAAACCTGTACTATAGTGACATGTCTTTAAAGCCAACATGCCTACAAGGTTTTGGGCTTACCTGATTGAGAATTGTGGATAAAACCGTGACTGGGTCTTTCCCTTAAGAACCTAGAAACCAAAATACAAGCTAGATAGAGATGCACTTGGTTGGACCATGAAGGTTTCTCCAGAGGGCACTCTGAGTTGGATCACAGGCTGATACAGAAGAACATTGAGATGGCAAAGGGGAAAGCCAGCGCTGAGCCGAGTGTCTAGACATGGAGAGTATGAGAAATGCTTATTGTGCTCCAAAAGGACTTGCCTCAGCTTTGGCTCAGTGCCATCTGCTCCTAAGTATCTATTTGAGGCTTTGTTTCCCACCTCTGAATGCACATTTAAATTTATAATAGATAAGAAGAAAACTCAATTTACTTTATAGCTAACATTTTGAAGTAAAAGATAAGAGAAACAGACTCTTTGAAATGACCACACTTAGCAGATGAAGAAATGGAGGGATGGGAATGCCTTGACCAAGTTGGTGTAGCTCAAGTAAGGAGAATCATCATCTGAGAGACATAGCTGTGAGTGAAGGGTTGGGACACTAGTGTCTGGTACCTTTCCTGTGGGGGATCAGAAGGAGAAACATGGAAATGGGATTATTCTTTCCTGAACCAGAAGGAACCAACACAAAACAGGGGGAGAAGAGAGACATCAGGAAACAATAACATGGAAGTATCTCCCAAGGAACAGATGAGAAAGTAAGAGAAAATTTTCATAAGTAAACCACCTGCTATATTTCGAAGTTAAAAGACATGTTGATGGATCTCATATTCAAAAATAAAACAGTGAGCAGTAAGAATGGGGAGTAAGGAGAGGGAAATCTCAGGCCAAAAGCAAAGTGAGAACAAAATGGAGATCATGCTATCTGAGAGCCAGATCATGGTAAAGGAAAACAGCAAAGAAAACGAGAGAAAACAGAAGAAACAATGGAGAGAAAGCTGGGAAGGGGAGGAAGAGAGATGTGGAGGAAACAGAAGTGATTAAAGGCACTGACTACAAGATACCAGTTTGGGAAGAAGTTAGTAGGCGAATTTCTAGCGGCAAGGGTAGCACTGGGTGTCAGACAAAGACGCTGTATAACTGAGTCAGATGTACTGGAAGGACTGAGTAAATGTGGAGAGGCTGATGCCGGTGGAAGCCAGGCTTCTCACTGTAGGAAAATCATACAGAAATGTCATAGATGGAGCTAAGGAAGAACTCCTTAGAGGTAAACTCGAGTTTCTAAAACTGTGTGTGTTTAAATACTTACACAGGAAAATATCCGTGCCTCTTTGATAATACAACACACACACACACACACACACACACACACACACACACACACACACACAGAGTCTCTGTCTAATAAATGAACAAAGAAACAAAGACATTTCACAAGCAGCAACCTTACCCTGTACAGTTAGTCCCACCTTGACCTTGTTTTCACTCCCATGATTTCATTTAGCTTTGGTCAACTATAGCCTGGAAATATTGAATACAGAATTCTGGAGATAAACATTTCACATCACAGGCTGCTTAGAGTACCTTAATGAAATTTTGTATCTCCCCGACCTACCCCACCAATGAATGAACATACCTTAATCCAGTATGTCCACACATTAGTCTTTTAGTAGTCATCCTGGCTGAAAGGCTGATTGTATGCCTGGGTCTTGATATTATATCCAGTTTTTATCATCCATTGGAGATCTTAGATTGTATCTTCCATAGATACAGAGGGATTATTGTATTCAGATTTTTATTTTGGGACTATTCCCCATTCAAAGGAATCAAGAGTCTATAGAGAAACAAAACGACAACAACAACAACAAAAATCCAGGCTTGAGGCATAGCAGAGACACAGTGAGCTACAAAGTGCTCAAAGCAAATGCGTGTGTGTCACAGGGACAAAGTAGCTACTCACAGGCGCTCCTGTTGACAGATCTGGACAATGCGAACACCAAAATAACAAAAAAGAAGAACAATTAATGACTGGGACTTCAGGAATAGGCAGAAAGGTTAGAACCCATGGTCAAATTCTAAGACCCTATAGGTGAGATGCGGGGGTGATGTTGAGGTAGAGAAATCTATTTTTACAATCTTAACACAGACCATTTCAGGAAAAATCGCCAGAAAATACTAAATACAAGGTGGGGTTAGTGAAGACAAAGATAATTGCATGACCTTAAAATGTCATGTTTATTAGGTACAAAGCAGAGTTTAAAAAAATCAAGATCACCTTTATTACGTAACCAATGTTAACATCAAGAAAGAGGGTTATTGAGTGTTCTCAGATGCAGGACCCTGAGAAGGGCACACAAAACCTTGTGTACTAGCTCAGCATGACGTGTATCACCTGAATCTGTTCACAAGGAAACCTCAAAGAAGTTCAAATGTCAGAATGAAAACTGTGGGGGATATAAGGAACTTCAAAATGGTGCCCTAAAACACAAAGGAAGCCTGAAAAAACTATTTCAGAATAAATGGAGAGGCTAAGGAGACAGGGCGATGAAATGCACTGCCTGACTTGTAGAGGCCAGCTGGAAGGAAAGCTCTCACAGTCAGTGAGCCAACTGACAAAACTGGAACAGAAATGATAGATTAGATAAAATATTTTATCGATGTTAAAGTTACCAAGTGTTATAACAGTATGAGAGTTATGTGCAAGAATGTCTGGTAAGAATTCAGGTGTAAAAGGTCATCAGATACGCAATTTACCCTGAGATAGTTCAGGAAAAAAAATCAGGTGCATGCATGTGTGTGCTTACAAGTATATGTGTTAGAGTGTATGTGTGTGTGTGTGTGTGTGTGTGTGTGTGTGTGTGTGTGTTTGTGAGTGTGCTTGCATGAAAAAAAGAGAAAGTAAAAAAAAAATAAAGAAATGGTAAAACTGCATTCAGAAACATTGATCTGCCCTGTGTAACACTTTTCTTCTGTAACTTGTCCTT
This sequence comes from Cricetomys ansorgei, assembly GCA_026225945.1. NCBI lineage: Eukaryota > Metazoa > Chordata > Mammalia > Rodentia > Nesomyidae > Cricetomys > Cricetomys ansorgei. The sequence goes on from JAMJFZ010000199.1 coordinate 35,119,473, forward strand.
AAATTTCAAGTTATTCTTTTTCAAATAAGAAGTTGGAAAGAGATGCTTGTGTGAACTAGATGGATCTGGAGATGGTTCCAATGAGACAGAACAGCAGATGTTGATGGAGACCCTTCCTGATACACAGATACACACACACACACACACACACACACACACACACAAACACACACGGACATTTCATTTCTGATGTTCCAGACCAGTTAGTCTGTTAGAGCTTTGATTTCTAAATGTTGCTTTGTAACGGGCCCTATGAGATTCTCTGATAGTGTCTGAGATCACATATATCCCGGACACTCCACTCTCCAATATACATGGTCTGCAGTGGCCTAGGAGTCTCCATTTGTTAAAATCTAGACGGGCAGCTGCATGTGTGCCTGTTAATACGTACACCGTTTCATATTGTACTTTCTCTGTGTTTTAGGTCAAATTCAAGCCATTCAGCTCTCCCCCTCACCCTGTGTGCTTCATCTTCTGCTCCTTCACAAAGACTATCACAACGCCAAGGGCTGCCGGTGCCGTTACCACACCTGCCCAGAGCACAAAGGCACATCTTTGGACTTCTTTCTCTCCATACATCACTCTCCCCTCCAGCTTGCTGATTGCCTAGTGAACTGTCATATGTTCCCTTCTTTTCTTTTCTTTCTCTTTTGTTTTTTTTCAAGACAGGGTTTCTCTGTTGTAACTCTGACTGTCCTGGAACTCACTCTGTAGACCAGGCTGGTCTTGAACTCACAGAGATCCTCCTGCCTCTGCATCTCGAGTGCTGGAATGAAAGGTGTGTGCCACCCCGCCCAGCTTCTCTTCATTTCTGATCCCAGCTACTCCAGAATAAAGCCTGAGCCATACTTATTCTCCACATTTCACTGTCTAGACAAGTGAACCTCAGCTGAGATCTTGCTATCCCTCCAGGTGCTTCTGTGGTCCCAGGCACACCTACAATTTTCTCTTTCTTCTTCCTCTTCTTCTTCTTCTTCTTCTTCTTCTTCTTCTTCTTCTTCTTCTTCTTCTTCTTCTTCTTCTTCTTCTTCTTCTTCTTCTTCCTTCTTCCTTCTTCCTTTTCTTCTTCCTCTTCTTTTCCTTCTTCTTCTTCTTCCTCTTCCTCTTCTTCCTCCTCCTCCTCTTTCCTCTCTCTTGCTTCTTGTCCTCCCCCTCCTCCTCTTTTCCTTCTCTTTCTCCTTCTTCTTGTCTTCTTCCCCCCAATGCCAACATCCTTTCCATATCTTTGTGTGCTCCAGAGATGTATTACCTGTTTTTATCTCAGCAATTTGTTAATCTCCTTACATCGATCTGAAGCCTCTGTCAGTAGGAGATAAAGACAGTTTCACAACAAGGATGGTTAGCCAATCTGGCAAACTCTCCCCTTCACTGCCTTCTGGGACCACCTAGATAAAGGCTGTTCTGCTATGTGAAGCAACCACAGTATATTTCCCTCTCACCTAAATTTTTGTTTAGGCACAAATGATATTTTCCTTATTTGAAGCCTTCTCTAACTGGTTAAGCCATTTGATTCTCATGCCAGTTTCTGGATTTGAGCTTAATCCTTAAGTAAAAGCTCTTTCAAATAACTAAGAGAGCAACAACTCAAAAGTGAGTGAGCTCCTTCTATCTTGTAGACACAAGTGTGCCTCATACACAGTGTGATGCCTGTTAGCTTGAAGGTCCAGGGTGTTGCGTATTGCAGAAAACACATTTACAGCTCAAACAAACCAAGGCACAGTCGAGAGGTTGCCTAGGAGAGTGGAAATGGGAATTTTTTGTCAAAATTTCTCATGTAAAAACAAGTAGTTTAAGATTAATCTCTGAAAGGTGAAGGGAATCCTATAGAACTGCCAGGAACTCATTTTCGTTGACCTTCTCTGCAGAGGCTTCATGAGAGAGCCGTCATCCAAAACCTCTGTATCAACTCGTTTGTTCATGTCAAAACATGTGGCTCTCAGTACAAAGTTTAACCTGGGTTAGACATGATAAAACTGAGATGCAGGGAGCTTAGATTAACTGACAGTGGTCTCCCAGATGATAAATGAAAGAGCCAGAGGTTAAACCTAGATGGCTTGGCTCAGAGTCACCATTTACATCTATGTAATAATTCACCTGAAAAACAGGTAGGGCTCAGTAGCAAAATGTGTGAGCTGCTGAAAGTTCCCAGACATCCAGGAGTGACCCTTGTACCAGTATCTGAGACAAACATGATGTCCGCACATGCCTGCATGGAGCACCCATACTGCTCCAACTTTAGTAAGGACTTGATGGTCTTAGAACAGTGGCTAGAGCTACTTTTTGCTGTGTGAGAGGGTTATACAATCCTGTCTCTTGCAAGGAAATTTATACCAATGCATTGGAAAATATCTGATTCTAATTTGCAGAAATTACGTAACCAGAGTTTATCTGGTGTTGTTTTATATGCTAAGCAGTGTGCAATGCAAAACTGGAAAACTCAACTTTCCATTCTACAGAGACCTTATTTGGTGAGCTGGGCAGGCAGGACCTAAAGACAAGAAGCCAACATGGGTGATACAAGCATGGTGTCAGGCTTTGCAAGGCAGAGAGCTTAAAAGAAACAGGCAGCCTCTTGGAGAACGATCACCCAGGGCAGCCTTACAAAACCTGGCTGCTTTGGCTGAAGAGTCTATCTGGCTCAAAGTGGCTCCTTTCAGCTTTGGTTTCTAGTTTGGCAAAGGGAAAATCTCACTGATACAGAAATCATGCTAATAACAAAGGCATGCGGTATCCTTGGGGCATATATATGGATTTGATGCTTAGAAAATATAAATCTGGACAACGGCCCCTGAACAAGTAGACACTTGATGGCTTTGCAAGCTGGGCATCCATCCCCAGCTGTCGTGATGATGGCTACCACTCTTACACTCCCCTCAGACCTGACGCCACTTCTCACACCAGCTCTCATGGAAGACCTGACAACAACCCGACCAATCAAAGGAAGTCATGCTCAAATGACATTGATGTCTTCAAAAACTGGCATTGCTTTGCCTATGGAGCCCAGACCCTATTTTTGTAAGTTTCAGTGCCATGCAACAGCTATTCCCAAACCCTGTTCATCCGACAGGCAGTTTTTGCGAGAGGATTGAAATTCTAGTAAGTTATGAATTACTATTTTGATATTTCACATGAGTTTGATAGAGTGACATTCAAAACCTGAGTAAGTCGGCCTTAAAGGAGCTTGCAGAGATGCTTCAGGTGCAGGCCTTGGCAGACTGAGTGTAGAGAATTGTGATGCTTAGACTCTGAAAGTACGCAAGAAATCAAATTTAAAAGTCCTTTTTAATTATTTTAGAAAGCCACTGAAAACTCCTAACAAAAGTAGTTACCTACCCACAGTTATGTACATTCTATTCTCTACAAAACAAAATTAACTTGAGACTTTTAGGATATAAAGTGTCTAATCACCAACAATTTTGGAGAATATATTAAGCTTCCTTATGTTGTAAAAAAAAAACATAGTCATTAAACACCATCTACAAAGCTAAAAATCATATCAAAACTGCAAGTGATAGTATTTCATCCAAATACGTTTTTCTTTCTTAAAAGCAGAGGGACCCATCGGATCTCTACGCTTACAGCTTTGCATGGTTATTACACAAATAAACCCAGAAAAAGAGATTGCCAGCTGTACTCCTCTACCTTCTGTATTAGCATGCTACTCCCCATCATTAAAATGGAATTTGGTAAGTTAAATTACACAAAGAATACTCTGCTTTATAAAATAAAAGAAGCACACACACACACACACACACACACACACACCATATCATCCTTTGATGTTGAAAGCCTGGTCTATTCGTTAAGAATGAAGGAGAGGTAATGTTATATATTTAAGGGAAATAAACACACGGTAGTAGTGATACAACCTTAAAATAGTCCCAAGTACCCACACATTTGCTGTGCATACACTGCCTGACTTCCCCTCAGAGAAAGCCCTGGAGATCATGGCCATTTTGAAAGACTCTAGAGTGACCAGAACATTGCCTCATTTCAGACTACCACATGAAACACTATCTATGAATTCCAATAAGCACGCTCTCTGAAGATGACTCCTCCAAGCTGCCGAAGTCTTTATGGAGATTTTAGCAGGGATGATGGCATTCGTAAGTAATCTTGCCCCCAAGCAGTTCATTTTCAAGAATACACTTACATCACTAATTGTTCTCACTCAGAAAGCTATTTAATGCTCTGAGATGCTCCTGCCCCTCCCCACTCCCCTGCCTTTCAAGGTCTAGCTTGTCTCCTCATAAGAAGGCTGGGCAAACAGCATCAGCCATCAGTGGCAGCCCTGCCCTCTCTTGTCCAAACAGGGATGGAGAACCAGGATGGGGCTTGAAGCAGCCTCTTACTGCTCCCCCTTACTGAGGAAGAAGATGCATCACAGTGCACCTCTGGAAGGGTAAATAGAGCACCTCACAGAACGATGACTAATCTCTCAGGGCAGACATAACGTGCAGCAAGCTATTGAGCAGACTTATGAATCACGAGGTATAAAGAAATACATTCTAAGTAGGGGAAAATGAATTCTCTAAGCAGACAGCTAGCAATTAAAAGGAAATCAACCCTAAACACAAACTAACATTTTCCACCTTAAAGAAAGAACAGCTGCTGATCTTGGAGTGTTTTATGTGTTTATTACCAAGTCTGAAGTTAAAAAAAAAAAAGGCCCAAATGATTGATTTTTTTTTTTTTTTTTTGAGTACCTCGATTCTGGCGAAAAAAGAAAGACAGCTTGAGGTGGCACACGGATGTATGTGAGGACAGTGTGTCCCGCACTGAAACCACTTCAAAGAAGACCTTAAGTAGTCAATTTTATAGACTTCAAAATACTTCTAAGCTGTATATTAACACTCAAAGGGGAAATTAATAAATTGAGTGAGAAGCTGAACCAATAATTTTCTAGGATTTTCTTGCATGGAAAGAATGGGATTAAGGTTATCTCCATCAGGAGCGTGGGAAGGCAGCATGTTGGTTAAAACTGGGTGTTTCTTGATTTTCTCCTGCTCTGTGGCACATGCAAGTAGACAAGTCTCCTGTCCCTGCCAACCTTCTGGAACCAAGTAGCTATCAACATGCTGCATTTGGAACCCAGGAAAGCCAAGAGCATGCCAGAAGAGATCGCAGAGTGGACCTTGCTATGAAACTGAGTGTCATCCTCCAGCAGCTCCACGGGGGGTCAGTTTACATAATTTTGTCAATTTACCCAATTTTGTCAGCTTTATGTCGCTAGAGATCTTACCATTTTATAACCAGTCACAGCGAAATGAAAGCTGAGATGGCGGCTCTTTTGGCAGAGTACTTCCTGTTCCAGTACAAGGACACGCTGTTAGGAAGTGGGGTGTGGTGGTTCTGATTTGTAATCCCTGCAGTGGGTGGGGATGGGGGACGGAGATTGACAGATCCTAGGGCTCACTGGCCACCGAATCTTGTCTACTTAGTAATCTCCAGACCAATGAGAGAACCTAGTTACAAAAAAAAGAGGTGGACGATGCCTGAGGAACAACATTCATGGCTGTTCTTTGGCCTCCACATGCATGGGACATATGTGTATGCACACCTACATATACACACATACACATATACACATACACACACACACCTACATACACACACATTCACACATACACAGGCACATATGCACATACAGACACACACCTACATACACACATATACACACATGCACCTACATACACACATGCACACACATATCCACACACATATGCACACACATACACACACCTACATATACACATGCACACACACACACACATACATGCTGCTTTGTGTTGGGGTCTGAAACTCAGAGATAGTCCCTTCCATATGGGTCTTTTCAGCCTCCTGGTAACCATAACACAAAGCCCCAGGGATGAGCATCACTTGGAGACAGCCCACTCAGGAAGGACTGTGAGGTAGGAACCACACACAAAAGGAACCATCGCACAAATTCCAGAGAGAACTTGGTAGGAGGCTTCATGGAGTAGCAGAAGCACTGGGGGAAATTACTTAATTTTTTAAAACTCTATTTGGAAACAATTTCATAGTTATAGAAGACTATTTTAGCTCTGGACCCAGTTTCTCAATTGTTACTTTTCATTTGCCGAGTCAGTTTCTATCTTGTGAATCATCTGAGAGCAAACTGCAGACAAGTGGTCTCACTCCTAAGTGCCCTAATGTATATTTCCCAAGAACGATGTTCTCTTACTTAAGCCAGGTGCAGTTATCAAAATCAGAAACAGACCTTGACCCTTGATATGGCCCAGTCATCTAACCACAGAAATGACTCTCCAACCGTCCTCCTGACAAGTGCTCTCTGATCCTATGGGTAGCTGTGTCTTCAAAGGAACTGGAGAAGTTCCACATTTCTAGTCAGGTGTTGAGAGTTGCCCAGAGGGAAAGGGTTGCATTTGCACCATGTAAATGTGAATGGAAAGGTCTATTATGAGATGCCACTCAACTTTCTCCTGGGACAACATCTGCCTCATTCTGCAGCCCACTCCTTTCTCAGAGCTGCTGAAAACAAGATTTTAAAGAGTTAACCATCTGCCAGAGGAGTCTGCTCTGACAGCTTTTTCCTTCCTGTCCCCTACTCCCCAGTGCCAGCTTCCTCCCCCTCCCTGTCTGCCCTGTGTCTGACACTGAAGCCACATCAGACACTGCAGAAGAGGCAGACACTCACCCTGTCAACACCTCTTTGGCTGCCTGACTCCCTGTACTGTTAAGTCGCAGGGGGTAGTGAGCAGACAGGGTACTTCTAATGCCAGATGACTTAATTCTTTCAGCTGGTGAAGGGAATGAGCAGGCTGCCTGCTGGCCAGGTGATGGGAATTAGGCAGGAGCAGTGGTAAGGATATGCCCTGCCTGGATGCCACAACCACTGTACCGTCCCTCATGGTGGTCCGGCTAGTCCAAGGTTCCAAATGCCAGGCAGGCAAAATCTTCAGCGGTTAATCTGGGATTTTTGTTTTTAAAAGGTTTTCTGAGCCCTTCTCTGCAGATGTGGAAATCATTTCAACATGCTCTTCCCTAATAGACTTTGCTCCCAGCCGACTTCTCATGCTTAGTAACAAGCATGCTTTAGGACAGGCTCCCAGGACAGTCTGTTAACAGAGTACACCCATGTGACTTTTGTAATGACGCCTCTGGACCTTCCAAAAATATGAAAGGATGAACAATCTAATGACCAGTTCCTGGAATCAATCGCATGTGCTTTTCCAGAACTTTCTCACAGTCTAATACAGATTTATTCCATTAACACAAGGCATAAAATTTTCTTGAGCTAAAAAAAAAAAAAAAAAAAAAAAAAATTGTAAGGGATGTACAAAATCAAGAAAAAAAAGTGTGCAAGGAGAACACTCTGATGAGGGTTGCATAGTTTCATTTATATTCTGTTGAAAATGAAAATTTGAGTCTAGACACTATTCGGTGTGGTCGAAAGCATTCAATTTCCAGATCAGCCAGGAGCTGCTAAAGTTCAGGCCCCACCCCAGCGCCACTGAATTCAAGCTTGGAGTTTAACAACAGCGCTGACTGTCCTGCACACAAGTCGAAGTGGTCAAATCCCCCAATCAATGTGACCATGCTAGAAGTCATCAGAGCAGCTCCAGTCACCAAGAGAGTTCATGGAAGAGCTGCGGCTACAGTACAAGAAGAGCAAGCACTCCACCAAAGACCAAGTAACTCGTACTCTACTACGTATTTTCCAGAATAGAGTTACAGAGGTTATGCACATTAAAACATGGGTGCATTTACTCAAATTTAATTTTAAGATAAATAAAAGACTGCATTTTTCTATATCCCAAACAATATGTGTACGTAGCTGTACTAAAACTTACCTGTAGCAAATCAGAAATTCATATTTAGCTTTGCATCTACTATTTTATTTGCTGATCCCACTGCAGGGACTCTAGAGTTTAAAAAGTTGTCTGACTTTTCACGGGACTTTTCATAAGCCAAGCAAAAGACAATGGTGGACCAAAAAGAAAGACCCAGCGAGTTATGACACTCTCAAAAGGGCTTTAGTTTTAGAACACTTTACAGAAACATCCACCTAAAATAATCCTATTAAGTGTGTGTGTGTGTGTGTGTGTGTGTGTGTGTGCATGTGTGTGTGCGCATGCTCACACATGCACAGGCTAGAGAAGCAAACCTTGGTTTTGCACATGCTAGTAAATTACTCTAGCACTAGGCTATATATACCCTAGCTCATAATTTTCTTAAAGAACACACAAACCACCAGTTGCAATTGTTACTTTTAAATTAATGACATTTGTGAGAATGAAAGATGATGACAGTCCAGTCTGCTCTCCAGTGCTGGGCCACATCACATCCCCACTTAGTTTTAAGTATGATCACTAAGAACAGACTACCCAGAGAACTGGCATCTTGTCTTTCCCTGGTGTGGCTTACCACTGAGTTGCTAGTTTGCAAGTACAGACTCTATCCCTGAAGCTATGGGAGCCTGTGGTTCTTCAGCCCCCAGATCACACAAGGGAACAAACTGCCTCTCACACCTGTCAGGCTTACTGCAAAACTACAGCTTATCAGAAGGCAGATCCACACTGCACTGCCTGAGACCCCGCTTCTGCATTTTTCAGTTAACCCTTTCCAGGAACTGGAAATGAGCAAAGGAAATCTTGAACTAAGAAAGCCTGGGAAGCAACTTCTTTATAGTTCCATTTCCTGAAAAAGTAATTTTGGAAGACAAGCAAATTCTTCTGAGTGAAGATATTCCCAAGGCTAAGGGACTTTTCTAAAACAAAAAATCCAGCAACTTCTTATTTCTTTAGTTACATGCGTTAACTTACATGCGTTAAAGGGTACATCGTACCCTTTCTTCCCTTATACCTGAAATTCATCTTGTTTATCCTGTGTGCCTGAGACCAACGGCAGTGAATTTTGTTATCTTTCTAGAACCCTGATAGACCAGTGTTAGCTTGGAACATGTCCATTTCCTGAAACATGAAAGTTGTTCACAGTTTGAGGAAAGGTTTGACTTCTAAGGGTAGGGTAGGGACTCTCCAGTTACCAACAGTGAATGAGGCAATGCCACACCTCTGAATATGCATGTTTCAATATTTTAGCCTAATTATTAAATGGCATTCACAATGAAAAATTAATGAATAAAATATAGAAAATGTTAGATAGTCCCAAAGCAGGTTAGTCCATAAGAAAAAATGTGAACATTGACAGAAACTCAAAGCCAGTGATTTCCTTGGAATGAGAAATAGATACTGTGTGACTTGGGCCAATAAGGAACATAAAATGAACATGACAGTCACAGAAAGGGAAAGAATTCAACTATGTGTTAAAGGGCAGGAAAATGGAAATGAGAAAAACATAAAAGTATACTAAGTCGCAGAAAGTCTTAACTCGGTTTTTATTTAGTTACAAAATGATAATACCATCAGTTGGCCATGATCTTCAGAACAAATCAGAACACTGTCAAAACAAAGTAAAGAAATCTTGGAAGCCCAGACCTCCAGTTCCCATGCAACACCCTAAACACAGAAAGCGACAGGCAGCTCATTTGTTTTTCTATCCCAACAGAAGAAATTGGATCCGGCAGAGAACAAACCAGTTTCCATACCCACAACTGAAGTCTATTCATCTTTTCCCCCCAGCTGCTCTTCATATCATGTTTAAAAAGTCCCTCTTTCAAGTCTTCCAAGGCCTCTGAAAAACAAAAGTTGGCAGTAAAGGATGATTACTAAGGACTATGAGTGGGAAAATCATGTTCTTCATCTGTTACCCAAGTCTTGAAGAAACCAAGATGATGGTAATAGCATACTTGCAGAGACTCCTTTAAAGGGACATGCATAGGCTAACTGACAATTGCAGTGGTATCTTGGAGCTAAGTGTTGGGAGCCATAGTGGCCTCTAGTTTTCCTGATGCAAAGCACAGTTTTAGGTGATCACTTTGAAGAGAGGACTCAGAAAGAAGCACTGTGATCTAAATAGCACGACCATGGTGTGGTCATGCCTGACCACAAACACCATCAAGGACTTAAGTTTATCAATGAAAGAGTGTTTCTTGTAACCCTAGAGGACGTGTCTATTTCCAAACATCAGAGGAGGAGATGGAGCCCACGGCATACGCCCTTAAAATATGGCCCCGTTGGCAAAAGCTTATCTTGAGCAAAAGACAGTTGATATTTGACAGATGTAAAAATGCCCTTTAGGCTGGAATGGTGGCTCAGTGGCTGAGAGTGCTGTTGTGGGCAGACGTGAGTTTGTTTGTCAATACCCGTGTCAGCCGGCCCAACCCACTTGCAGCTCCAGCTCCAAGGGACCCAGGATCTCTTCTGAATTTTGCAGATGCCTGCAGCCACACACGCACATATATGATTTTTAAAATTAGAAAATCCTTTTTAAAAATAAACTTTGGGGGAACTAGAGAGATGGCTCAGCAGTTAAACATATTTGTTGTTTTCTAGCGGACCTGAGTTTGATTCTCAGCACAGCACCCATGTCAGGGGGCTACAACTGCTTGTAAATCCAGCTCCAAAGAATCCAGTGAACCTCTTCTGCCTCTTCAGATGTTCATACACAGGACAACACAGGACTCTCTCTCTCTGTGTCTCTGTCTCTGTCTCTGTCTCTCTCTCTCCCTCTCTCTGTCTCTCTCTCTGTCTCTCTGTCTCTCTCCCTCTCTCTCTCCCTCTCTCTGTCTCTCTCTCTCTGTCTCTCTCTGTCTCCCTCTCTCTGTCTCTCTCTCTCTGTCTCTCTGTCACTCTGTCTCTCTCTCTCTCACACACACACACACCACTTAATAAAAATAAAAAAGAAACATTCTCTGCCCTCCTTTGTCAGCCTAAAGACATCAATTTATCTTATGAAAGTGGCATAAATTCCCCAACCCTGCTATACCAAGATGACAGTGCTGGCAGGAGACCAGTCCACAGAAGCCAGACTTACTGCAGTGATTCCCCTTAGCTTCTTCAATGAGTTCAGAGTCACCTTCCCACAACTATCTGGTAGATTGAAATGTGCACCCCACTCCTTTGTACTTTCACTCCATGTGGATGAAATCCCTGTGCACTAAGATATTGATGTGGATGAAATGAGGCTGCCTTTTCTCCTGTGGACCAATTAAACCTGTGGACCAGGTTTAGTTTCTCTGTCATGTCCCCAGAACCTAAGGGGACGGAGGAAAAGACATGTGCTGTGCTTCCCTTCAGATGTAGGTACGCCCAACTTAATTTAATCCGTTTTGAGATTTAATAATTGTGGTTATTTTCCAGGCCCTGGAATTCTGCCCCATAGCCTGGATACATTAAGACATACCTAACAGGGTGTCAATAACAGCTCCTTAGCAAGAAGAAAAAGTTAAACCAACACCCACCAGTGTTGCATTCCCAGAAGCTAGGGGTGTGCCCTAGAATTTCTGAGCCTCTGACTGGATGTAAGCCTTGGCTTCTCCCGCAGTTGCAGGAGGTAACTTGATGCAACAGGATGCTCTATGGGTCTCTCAGCCTCAGATCTACCGCCCCCTCTTGTTCCATGTAATTTCCCTAATAGAAGACAACAGCTTTGCATTTCACAATCACCAAGAGCAATCACAAAACAATACCTGTGAGAAAGGTTACACTAACAATCCCACACTTGGTTTTAAATGATTAATGGAACATCTTTCCCAGAAGATGATGCTGAAGAGTCAGAGAAGGATGTCACAGATGAGGGAGGCAAGTATCCTAAATAGGTCAAGCCACAATGGAGATAAATCCCACCTGCTTCTGCGTCTGATGAAATGTCAGTTACCATGAGGCACCCAGCCACGAACTTGAGGAAGAGACTGGGTGCATTATTTTCCAAACATTGTTGGAAAGGAGAGAAAACAATTTACTTAGCCATTGCCATCAAAGAGATTTTGAAATTGGAGGAGAACACGAGCAAGACTGTTGATTCCACGAAGCAGAAGGATACACATGGTCTAGAAATTTCTACCCTGAAACAGGAAGCTTGGAAGAACTTTTGCTATTTTGGTTTCTTTAAAAACGCAAAATGGCGTTTGAACTGTGTCTGCTCCCCTCCCTGGTGTGGGGATGATTTTGAGTTGGATTTGGAGTGCTCATTGCCAGTGACTAGACTTTGGTTGTGTGCTGCTGCTTTGCCATGTGCATCTTGTCCTCATGATTGCCTGCTGCTTGGGTTTCTGGGAACTTTTGCTTAGAGTATACAAGAGCTGAAGCCCAGAGAGCTGGGGTGGGTTGTTGGTTATTGCATAGAAGAATATCAAAGAGATTGTGTTCTCAGATAATGAGCTGAGACCCTAGTCTGACTCACTGTCAGCTTCTGCTCTCCAAGCTCAGGACAGCCTAAAGGGCTGTGAAGATTTCCTTCTTTCTCTTTTTCTCTCTCTCTATCAAGACTGCCTGCAAGAGTGATAAAGATTCTTTCTATCCTTCCTTTCTCTTTCCCTAAATTGAGGGTAAAAGATGGTAACAAACTGCTACACCACCCCTCTCTGCACCAGCTACTGTAGAATCCATAGCAACATCTCAATATAAGAACCCATAATCATATAGTCTCTCAAAGCTTCCTTTTCAAGTAAAAATATTTAAAAGTTGATCTTGTCATTGGTGAGTTTCATTCTGAAAGTAAACAAGGCTTCTCCCCATTGTGTCTGGGGCCATGTTTTTTTTTTAATTTATGTATATGTGTGATTATATGTATGTGTATATATTACGTGGATGTGTGATTATATATGTTATATGTATCATTATATGCCATGTGGGTGCAGGTACCCATGGAGGCTGAAGAAAGCATCACATTCCCAGAGCTGGAGTTACAGGTTGAAAGCCACCTGACTTGGGTTCTGGGAACTAAACTCCTGACCTCTGAAAGAGTAGCAAGCACTCATGCACTGAGCCACCTCTCCAGCCCTGGGCATTTATCTGTGTGTTCTTTAACTCTATTTTATTGTACTGCAATTACTGTGCTGGAAAACCTCTTACATCTTGTTTTTTTTTTTTTCCTTTTTGGATGTCGTGTTTAACACTGCTGTAATTTTAACGAACCTTCTCTCTTATGTCATCTACAGCTTCACAACAATTAGATGCAGAAACTGGCTTACGTTTGAGTTAAGAGGCATGTGGATAACTCACCAAGGAATGTGTCATAGCTTTCCCATTGTGTCACTTCAGGAGCCATCAACCGTCTGCTTGTCTTCTGTTGCTGACATTAACCAGAGGGGTTTAGGTGACACCAGCTTCAGCCATCCATTGGTTTTCCTTAAGCTTTTTGCCTGAGAGTCTGGGCCGTCAAGGATGATCATTGTCAAGATCCATTATTTCCATGTGTGACCACAGATTGTTCGCACTATAGTTGATTCCTTCTTTGTTTATTAATTCTTCTAAAAGAGCAAATAAGTTTACCATCCGCCCCCAACTACTTAACTAGCCTGAGGCACAGCTCTGTCTGGAAAGGGAGGCTCCATGTTTATTTATTCTCCCTTAATAGTAGGTTTACAGAATAATGAATTGATTCCTAGCATTCCCCAAAAGGGGAGGAGAAGCTAGGCTAGTCTAATGTTGCTATGAACTCATGGGTCTTGACATAGAGTGTACATTTCAATACATTGCCATCTCTCCGTATCCAGTATTGCCTGTCTTTGCTTACCTTAGCCAGTGGGGCCTGTGCATATTGACTCCCGTGTTCTTCAAATGTTTTGCCATAGTTTAAAGAGCCTCTGTTAGCCTCTTTTCTTTCCTATGTGACAGGATACTTTAGGCTCATCTTGAACATTTCCTGGTCCACTTTGGTGTCTAACACTGTTCCTAAGAAGCTTTGATTCATTTCAGTAGGGACGATGCGTAAAGCCATATGTGATATACTGAAGTGCCTCACTTTGGATTCATCATGAGTTCTAGGAGTCTTCAGGAGACAAAGCCAGAATATATATTTTGAAGAGGAATATATAATGAAATCAATCTCAGGATCCTCCAATCAAATTTAGAGTTAATTTTTTTTTAAATTCATCTTTAAAATTTTCCATTTGATTCTCTTTGTCTCATGTTCTAAAAGAAAAAAACCCTCTTTTTTATAATGATTTTTATTTGCTTCTTCCTTACATGTATGTATGAGTGTCTGTGTTTTTGCTATGTGCACAAGTGATTGCAGTACTCATGGAGGCCGAGAGAGGGCATCAATTCCTCTGGAATTGGGGCTATAGGCATTTCTGAGCTCCTGGATGTTGGGAACCAACCTGGAATCCCGGAAGACAGTGAGCTTCCTTAACTGCTGAGCCATTTCCTCAGCCCATAAAATCTTGTTTCTTTATAACATAAACATGATTATTATTATATGCTTTATCTTGGTTTATGAAAAGAAAACCAAAACCTGTTAGGGCTCGAACCTGGAATGTCCCTTCCTCATCCCCAAGGTTCCTGTTTTTAACACTTCTTTCCCAACTGATGGCACAGTGTAACTTTTTCAAGGTGGGAACTATCTGGCAGAAAGAGGTTACTAGAAGTGGGCCTTTGAAGTGTCTACTCTGTTCCTGAGTTGGACCTCCCGTTTTCTTATGGCTCTGCCATGGTGTGAACAGCACACACTCCAACCATCATAAACAGACACTCCTCCATGCCTATTCTACCTTGGTGAACTGAAATCATAAGCCAAAAGAATTCTTTCTTCCTTGAGTTGTTGCTATCATTCATGCTGCTCAAGATGATACAGAGGTCACTCATACCATACAAAGGTGTCACGAGGAGTATACCACATACCAGATAAGGCAATTTCAGATTTCTTTGCTGTTGTGTAGTTAGGCATAGATCCCACTGTCAACAATCCAGCCAAACAAACCAAGGCTTAATTCATTTCAAGTATTGCTTCTATGTGGTTCATACCCACTTGATTTATTTAATTTTTCTTTTGAGTTAAAAATTACTTATATTCTTTGCATTTTGTTTTACAATTTTGTAAAACATTTGCATGTTTCCAAATGTACAAAATAAAATGAGTATTAGTTTATTATTTGATTTTATGCATGTGTTTTGTCTGCACCTGTGTATATATATATGCCATGTTTTTGCTTGGTGCCTGTAGATGCCAGAAAAGGGCATTTGATCTCTTGTAACTGGAGCTACAGATGGTTGTGAGCCACCATGTTAGCGCTAAGAATCAAGCCTGGGACTTTTGAACGAGAAACCTGTGCACCCAAATACTGAGTCATCTCTCCAGCCCCCAAATGCATGTTTTTAAAAGCTCTCAAACTTACTTTCATGTTTTCTCCTAGGATAATTCAGAGTTGCTATCAATTTTTGTGTCCTATTGCATATGTCTGAGAGTGTGGTATGTATGTATCTGTGTGGTGTGTGTGTGGGGTCAAGGATAGACTAGCAAATAGGTGAGATTTGAGTTCAATTGAGAGGTTCAGTTGAGTTCAATGAATAAGGTGAACACGAAGCTCACTTATATGGCTAGTGTACAGAGCCATATTCCATGTTTCCACTTTCTGAGGGCTGGAATTATAGGTGCATTCACCTGGCACTAACGTGGATGCTGGTGATCCAAACGGCAGTCCTCACACATGTAGCAAACACTCCCTGCTGAGCTGTCTCTACCTCCTCCAAAGGGCACATCCTAAACATTATCTTTTACCTCTTTTAAACAGACATGTAATGCTCCAATATGTAGCTATAGAGAGCTTTATTCACCTACTTTCCTCCTGATGAGCATTTGGGTCACCACAGGCCATTTACTATGACAATTGTATCATAATGGACAGGCTTTGCATTCTCTTCTTCACATTTTACAACTCTGTCTTCAGGTTAAATACCTAGAAGTAGGATTATCTGACTAAAACTTAAGCAGAGATCTAACATTGCTAAAATCACTCCATTAGACCACACCATTGTGTCTGTCCACCAACATGAGTAAGAAGACGTGTGTTTTACAACAGACAATGTTTTTGAACTTCCAAGTCAGTGAAGACACCAACCATGAAAAGACTTCAATCAGGGGTGTCAGAAAAAAGCTCTCAACATGTGGGATAAGACTAATAAGAATGTGTACAGCATCTCATAGGTGTTTCTCAGGCATAAAGACCTGAGCACTTGACCTGGAGAAAAGTTAAGAAGTACTAGGAAGAACAAACTAGACAAATTGGACTCTGGGAGCTAATTGATTGTCAGAACTCCTGTGTACAAGTGATCCCTGAACCCTGGCTTTGTGTAACTTAACCGAGCATAGACAAATCACATCCCCAAGTTATAGAGAAGAAATAAAGGGCACATCAATAGCGCATTATTAACTTGCTACTAAGTTGAGACTTGAACTCAATAGAAGTGATTGCTTGATGCGTCCGTGAGACACAACAGAGTAGAAAAGCAAAGAAGGTGGAAAATGGATCTTTATCTCAGTCTTGCTGTGAGCCAGGTGTAATCTACAGTAACTGCTTTCCTCTCTGGGTTTCAGTTCTCTCAGATGCAAAATCAGGATTAGGTCTCTTGTCTAACCCGGCTGGCAGCTGCCTTACAGGACTCTCATCTGTTAAAGGCATGCTAAACATGAGCCATGGGGCAAGGATGGGAAGTGCTGGGGAAAGCCCCACATCCACATTGGACCAAACCCAAGCAGAACCCAAGACATTCCCAAGAGAGGTGTAGTCTGCAAAGGCACCTTTGTTCTAAGCTGTGTCCCAAGGTTGGACAGAAAGGCTGGGTCTTCAGCATATACTAAGTTTCTGCTGCATGTTGGCATTTTCATTTGCACTTTCTTTGTATTTATCATCAATTAAACTTGTCTTGCAAATGAAGAAACAGGGCCTCAGAAGGATGAAATGGTTTGCCCCAAATCATACAGTTGCTTGGGCTCTAGTCTTACCATTGCTGTGAGTTCCATGCCACTCTAGAAAATACAGAGATGCTGTTTAGTCCATGCAAGACAAATGTTATGTATTGAACAATAATATCTAAAGCCTTTATAAAACTGGAACTTTCTGGGTATGGTAGAGAGTATCTAGTTCTCTTAGAATTTCCTTGAGAAAGCAACTATACTAGCTAGTTTTGTCAACTTGGCACAAGCTAGAGTCATCAGAGAGGACAGAGCTTCAATTGAGAAAATGCCTCCGTAAGATCCAGCTGTAGGGCATTTTCTTAATTAGTGACCAATGGGGGAGGGCCCAGCCATT
Source organism: Cricetomys ansorgei (assembly GCA_026225945.1). Lineage (NCBI taxonomy): Eukaryota > Metazoa > Chordata > Mammalia > Rodentia > Nesomyidae > Cricetomys > Cricetomys ansorgei. The sequence continues at coordinate 35,136,607 of JAMJFZ010000199.1, forward strand.
GTGGGTGGTGCCATCCCTTGGCTGGTGGTCCTAGGTGCTATAAGAAAGCAGGCTGAGCAAGCCATGGAGAGCAAGCCAGTAAGCAGCACTCCTCCATGGCCTCTGCATCAGCTCCTGCTCCAGGTTCCTGCCCTGCTTGAGTCCTTGCCCTCACTACTTTTGGTTATGAACTGTTATACAGAGTAGCAAACAAATAAACCCTTTCCTCCCCAAACTGGCTTGTTGATCATGGTGCTTCATCATAGCAATAAGGAACTGTAAGACAGCAATCAATTGGTCTATCCAAAAAAAAAAACATTAGAAAAGCAGAATGGTTATATCAATCTATTCACAAAAGCTAGATATTATAGCATTTTTAGACAAGAAATTAAAAGGCGCTAAAAAGTGAAATTAGGGCCACTGAGAATGGCTCATCAGATAAAGGAGCTTGCCACCAAACCTGATGACCTGAGTTTGATCCCCAAGACCCACATGGTAGAAGAAAAGAATTGACTTCTGCAAGTGAGCCGTGGCATGTACACACACACACACACACATACACACTATAATTTCTGAAAGGGAAGTCAACATTTAGTTGAATAATAAGAGTACAGAAAACATGAATTCTCATAAAATAAGCTTATTTTTTTCCCATTTGACAAATGAAATCACTGAGGCTGAGAGAAGAAAGGACTCTCCCACATTCTTACATCTTGGTGATGGTGGGACTATGAAGTTTTCGGCACACCAAAGTCCACTCCCTTAATACAGCTGTAAAGCCAATTCTAGATCACAGGATGCCCGCAGTAGGTGCAAAGCAGGACAGGTTTGTCTCTGGTTTTCGGTGGCCAACTATGAATCCAGGATGCCCATGAGGACTTTGGACTCCAGTATAGTCCTCTACAACGTGACCAAGTGTCAATCTCTGAAAACTTTCAGTTTCTTCGTTGTACTCTCAGGGCAAGGGGAAAGTCTACGGCCCTAGGAAAGCTACCATGCTGTGTGACGTCACCCTGTTGACCCAGTAGGTGCTCTCCCACTCACCTCACTCTAGTTCTCCTGAATTCCTGGCTCCATCAGGTCCTTCATAGCATTCGGGCCACTTCAGGACATTTTGGGGAACTGCTGCTTCTACCTAGAGCTCAGTCATTCTTGCACCATCCCCGGATAACCATCAGTCCACCTTCAAGCTCAGTTCAGCCATCTCTTCTCATAGAAGTCAGAGCTGACTCTTGCACTGAGTCAGCCAGCACGGCTGTTAGCACCTCGGAACACATCTTTATTTTTCTTTGTATAAACAGAAGTCGCTGCCCCTGACTCAATTTCTTTATTTGTTATGCCTTTTATTTCAGCTTCTTTGAAAACTATATGCTGATAATAAACATGACTGCTTAACTTCGTGGGCAGATGTTTCCTTACAATCAAACACAAGTGCACCTCCCCATGTCTGCTCTCATTCTTGCCCCTTCCAGCTCCAACAGCCTGAGGTTAAGACCTGAGCTCACTTAAGGAACATTCTCTGGAGTGAACACTTCCTCTATCACAAGCAGAAAAGTAAGTCTTCTTTAGGACAAAATTCCAAGACTAGTATGAACTACATAAGCCTAAAACAGCTGATGGGCATCCCAGATGTTAGAAAGAGACCAGACTTCCAGACACTGTCTTGCAACAATGGTTCCCCATAAGTTGTCAAATCAAAATCCACCAATAATTAAAGGGGCTACTGACCCCCTTTTCCATTTTGTATCAGTTTAATCAGATATGTATATGGACAAAATCCAATATCAAATAGGACATATCACCTATTAGAATGTTCTGGAGAGTAAATAGAGTTTTTCTCAGGCTGGCAGGATGGCTCAGTGGGTAAGAATGTTTGCTTTCAAGCCTCACAACCTGATTTATGTAGTAGTATGCTACTGTGACAGCTCAACAAGGAGACAAGGAAGCACATTTCATGTGTGCAAAGCCTGCCAGACCTCAGCAGAGGGAACCACGATCATAGTAGGTGCCAGACTGGACAGTGGAACCCTGCGAATCCCAACTCAGGTGTTTTTATTGATATAGAAGTCCTCAGGTGTTCTACTGATAGCACATGCAGATCATTAGCTATCAAACATCCCCCACATAAATCCAATACCTGCAGACAATACAAAATGCCAAAACCTGGGTAAGGGAGTCCCTCACCCAATAGTGCATAAAACAATTATTTTATACATGCTAAAAATACACTTCTACAACAAATTTGACCCTTAATAACCACACAGAAGAAGGAAAGAACCGGTTCCTGCAAGTAACCCTCTGACCTCTGCATGTGTACCAAGGCATGTTCACACACACTAAATAAATGAAAGGTCCACAAAAATTCATCTCATTGGATTTTTATGGTGGGAAATTTTACCGCATCAACACATTTAAGCACAGAATTTTCTGGGATTGACCCGGCTCACATCACTGTGTCACTTTTGCTATAATAACCCAGCTTCAGCCCCCACCTTAAACCGACCTGTCACTCACTAGCCCACACCTCTCCATTCTTCCCTCACCTGAGACCCTGACAGACAGCCTTCAACGTTGTGTATTCTTTAAGACAAGATCTTACTATGTATCCCAGGTTGGCCTATAAATTCCTAAGAGGTCCAAGCTGGCCTTGAGTTCACAGTCGTCCTGCCGGAATTATAGCCATGGACCACAGCTGGCTTCACTCAGACAAATCTGACTACCGAAACTCGTGCATGTCAGTGGAGTTACATATTGCAGCCAGTTTCCTTCGCTAGGTATAGTGTCCTCGAGTTTCATCCATGTTGAGGTGTGTGCCTGAATTTTGTCTCTTTGCAAGGTAGGCTAGTATTCCATTGTCTGTCCATACTTCATTGTACTTTTTCTAAGGACATTTAATGGTATTTACAGAGATTACTTAATATTTGAAAAGTCAGCAAATAAGATAAATTGGAGGGGACAAGATAGAGGTGGGGAGGTCCTAAGAGACCTTCTTTAAGGTTTTAAGGTTTTAAAGGGCTCTCACATTCAAATCCCTGTCTGTCCTTAGGAAATGGTCAACACTCCCCAGAGCAGCACGTTTATGCAAAGCTGTCTCATTGGCTAGTTCCTTGAAGAACCAGAAGCCCCCACCCCTACCCCAGAGCCAGGAGGAAAAGCTATGGGCAGTTCCTTCTTCACAGGTGGCAAGGTCTCCATCTGATTGCACTTGCTTTTCTTTTTACTCACCTACAATGTGCTTGATAAAAGTTTAACTTAGTCCTCCCGGGTACCTATCAGGTGCTTCCACTCTCCACTGCAATTAGCTCATACTCCTGAATGCAGAACCATGAAGGATGTCTCACATGCTGTTTCCAAAGATTCCCGCTGTGGATGGTTCTCTTGTTGTCCATGTAGCTATGACAGTGAAGGCCAGAGGAATGGGAGAGCGGCCCAGCAGACAGGGGGTGAAGCCAAACCTAGAGGGAGGCTGCAGGGCTCACAGGGCTTCGGTCTGCTTGTGAGCATGCCTAATACTCCACACTCACAGAAGGCACACTTCTGCACTAAGAGGTATATTCTGCACTAAGATGTGTATTCTCTTTGGTTTTCAGAAAGTACTGCTTCATTGGAGATGGTATTTCACAGATAAGTAGATCAGCTAGCTGTTAAATACAAAAGCGATCTGGAGAAATGATATTTTATTTATTTATTTTTAATTATAATCATTTACTATTGTGCTGGAGATAAAGCATGCATGTGCCATGGTGCATTTGTGGAGATCAGAGGGCAACTTGGAGGAGTCAGTTCTTTCCCTGTACTATGTGAGTCCCAAGGATCACACTTGGATCATCAGTCTTGGTGGCACAGGCCTTTACCACTCAGCAATCTCTCAAATTTTCCATTATTGTCCAATTAAAAAAAATTGAGTATGCTATAGCCAAAAGCAGTGGATGTTTCACTTAAAGGAAAAATGAGATACTAGACCACACCACTCACATACAACATCTGATCTTCAGCCTAGCTGCATTCAGCTTCTCACCCATCCGGTTAGGAATAAGGACCAAACCTCATCACAGATGGGGGAAGAAAACTGTGCTGCCTGTTATGGTGAGAAGAAACCTCAGCCCATGCCAGGCATGGGCATGTGGCAATGATGTCCTGAGTCAACTAGCCATTAGAAATCTCTAGAGAGATAATGCATCCCCAGACTACAGGATCTTTAATTCAGTGGGTCTGGCATGGGAGCCAAGATTCTTCATTTCTAGCAAGTTCTGTGGCATGCTACAGGTGTCACTGGTGTGTGGATCACACTGGAGAATCACATGTCTACAGTGTCAGCCCTCAGTTTCCAGCTCATGCCTGCGGCAAATGGGACTCACAGGTCCCCAGCTACACCCAGCATACACCGTAGGCACACAGTGTACATGTATCATACATATGCAACCTCAAGTATTACCCTCCACCACACACACACACATACACACACACACACACACACACACACACACACACCCCAGCATGGTCCACAGTTTACACCACAAGTTAGAGTACCCAGCCATGACTGACATGAGATGGTTAATATTGTCCTAAGTGATCTAGATCACCTAGGAAACAAGCCTCTGAACGTGTCCATGAAGGATTGCCTGGATTGAGTTAGCTACTGGGGTATGTCTGTAAGAGGGTTTCTAAATTAGATTAATTGAGGTAGGAAGGCCTACCCTCCTAGCTTCCCTTCTGTTGCTGTGAAAAAATAACCCTGACAAGAAGCAACTTAGGAGAGAAAGAGTTTGTTTTAGGTTAGCTTTCATGATCACTCTCAATCATAGGAATTCAAGGCAGTAGGACCTTGAATCAGCCAGTCAAGACCAATAGTCTTGACCAGAGAGAAAATGAATGCATGCATGCTTGTGCTTCTGAGTCCAGGACCCAAACCCAGGGAATAGTGAAGCCCTCCCTTAGCCTAGGTCTTCCCATATCAATTTATGCCAATAAGAAAACCCATCACATGCATGTCCACAGCCCAGCCTGATCTAGACTCTTTCCCCGAGTGGATCTAGACTGTGTCAAGTTAACCTTTAAAACTAACCATCACACCCACTGTAACTGTGGTCTGCATCATCCCACTGGCTGCGGTCCGGAAGTGAGCAAAGAGGAGAAAGGGAGCTGAACACTACATTCCTCGCTCTCTTCCTGTCTGAATGCAGCATGACCAGCTGCCTCGTGTTCCTGTCTCTATGACTCTCCTACCATGAATAACTGCACCCAGAATTTGTAAACCAAAACAAACCCACTTTTACTTCATCTGCCTTCTTATCCTGTGGTATTTTACCTCGGCAGCAAGGAAAGTAACTGATACAACACTCAACACACATCTATCCTACATGCGCATAAGAATTCACATATACACCACACAAACAGAGCACAACCTTAAACTCTCTACATACGTGTGCACATACATACCATCTGTGCCTAACATACTATCTCTCAACCAGCGCATATGCCCCATGTCCACAGCACACTCACTTTTCTGTAGACTAGGAGCTAACCATTGCTTCCATATTGCTCTGGGTCACCTCCTCTACTCCACTTTGAGCCCTGCCCCCTCCTTGTCCCAGTCTCCCTTCTGAGTGGCTTGCTTCTCCAAAGACTACCGAAGTAGTCTCCATGGATTATATATCTCTATTTTGCTTCCACTCCCATGTGACCTACATATTCTCAGGAACCAAGTTCTTTCCAAATTCTACTTTTAAAGAAAATGTACCAAGAATCTGCAGATACCTTCCTCACAATGCTTTTGACTTAGCACATGAGGGGGTATTCAGGAAGATAATCTTGACTTTCATCCATCCATACATCCATCCATCTTTCCATCTTTCCATCCACCAATCCATCCATCCATACATCCATCCATCCACCCATTCATCCATCCAAGCATGAATAAGCCAGGTATTGGTGAGACTGGACACCAGACTAGCACATCCACTCTACTACCTCACATTTAAAAACCTGACACTCACCCAGGGGCTGGAGTTACTTTCAGAGTCAATATTAATGATGGTTAGAGGGTTCCCAGACCCAAAAGATGTCAATATGAATAGGAATTATCCAAGGGACCTTCTAGAACCTTTTGAATGCACAGAATGAGCAGAAGACTCCTTCCTGTACTAAGGTGAGTGCCAGGCACTGCTATAATTTGATTATTCCTGATGTTTAAGGAAACCATTCAAATTAGCAGATGAGAATTTCCATAGTCCAGTGTCCATCATTCCACCACCTCCAACAACACCCACATCAACAGCAGTAAGCGCGAAACTAAGCCTTTTAGTGAGGACACACTATGCTGCATGCTACCTACTGCAGCTCCTAAATCTTACCTGAGATGCTGCCATTCCATTTTCCAGGTGACATCACAGAGCCTCCTAGCCATTAGCCTGAGGTCTTGCAGATGGTAAATTCGGGGTTTCATCCTGTGACTGAAATGAGGGGCTGCCTCCCAAGTGGTACCAGAATGTAGACGTCAACCTCCCCAGGAAGCCAGAGCTTCTGTCCTGTAGGATCTGAGGACAGTGGCAATGCCATTCACAGACAAATTTCATCTCTGTCCTGCCAGCTCTGTGTCCATTATAGTCACATGAGAGAATGAAGTCAGGTGGACAGAGGAGGTATAGTAGACATTTGAGATGAGCTGATGAAATCAGGATGTTATTTCTATTTGTTTATTTTGTTACTTACAGAAAACACACTGGGAATAGAGAACCTCAGCCTCAGGAGCCATGATATCGTGATGACAGAATCCTTACTTTAAGAGACCCACACATTAATGGTGTTCTGTCATAGGGGTCGGGAGTTAGAGGGCATGATTTAACTTTCCCATGACTCATATTTGTTCTGACATTTGTCCTCAAGCTGTATTGAGGGTGACAAGGGTAAATAGTCCCTTGGCCTGAAGATAGTCCCATGGTCATCTACCCACATGCCCTGTCTGCTGACCCCAGAGGAAAGCCAGCCCTGCAGTTAACATCTGTGGTCCAGGTCCCATGAGTGGGGCTGGAGTAAAAGGTACTTAACGCAGGCAGCTCGTTTTGCAAGGTTAGAAAGAATCGATAGGAGATGTGTTTAATGCGGTATCACTATCAGGTCTCATTGTGCTTTTAAAACTGAAATACCCACAGTGGTATAATCTTAGTCTCACTGGAAAGAGAATGGGTTGAGCATGGTCTCTGATAGATATCACACCCAGTGTAGATGACAGAAAACCCGCGGAGAGCCCTCTAGAGTTACATTGTCCTTATTTTTTTTTCCCTCTCCTCTTCCTTTTTGAGACACTGTCTCTCAAAGCAGCTCAGGTTCAGCTTGAGTCTTGAAGTTGCTCTGTAGGTCATGCTGGCCTTGGACTCACACCAGTGCCATCCTCTGGCCTCCATCACACACATGTACCACCGACCCTGGCTCCTTTTCTTTGTTAATCTTTTCTTCCTTAATCTCCTCTCTTTCTCCACTTCCCCTTCTCCCTCAAACACTCCTTCCCTTCCCTCTTTCTCTTTCCCATCACTGCCCCCATGGAATACAGCCTAAAGAAACCAGGCAATCCCTACAACTTCCTTTGAACGTTAGTCGGCTACAAAAATCAAGGCTTGGAAATATACCTGGAAGCAGAGCTGGTTGGAAGTCATCAGGCTCACAAGCTTCCATGAAATTATTTTCAAAAAGAACCTGTCTGGGCAGAGAAAAATTAAACACTGTATACCCTTCTCCTATTCAACAGATATTCTTCAGTGAATTTCATACAAAACGTTATGGGAAAATTATAAGCTGTTGTGTGTCTGTGGGCAGGGGAGGCTCTGCTCAGTTTCCTGATATTTATTGGAAAAACTGGTCCATGATGAAGCCAAATGTCAGAAAAGATGGAAGAGCAGTGGCAAGCCCTGGCTATCCAGTCCCTGTTGGCCTTCACCCATGTGTCAGATGACAGAACTAGCCAGAGTCTTTGACTTTGGGAATTAAGATTCTGATGTGTCCAGCACTTTTACTCCAGGTCACTATTTAGACAAGTGATTCAATTACTAGATCTGAACGCTCACTGATGATGACCTTGCCAGTTTTAACTCAAGTGGCTAATCTGAGGATTAAAGAACTCTATTCATTTTCTAGGGTTTTTGTAAGAACAACCACACTCCAGGTGATTTAACAAAAAGGACTCACTGCTCCTGCTCCGGGCCCTGGAAATTCTAAATCGAGGTCTTGGAGAGTTTAGTTCCTCCTGAGTACTGGGACAGGGGAATCTCCCCTCTGTTTCTCTCTAGCTTCTTGGGCCCTAAGTATTGCTGGACTGATAACTGACTTTGTTTCTGCCTCCCTCCCATCACTTCCTATTCTTCTGAGTCCATCTCTACATCCAACTTCCCCCACTTCTTAAGGACAGCAGTCAAATTGGCTTATGGTCCATCCTGATGACCTCATCTTGTCTTGCTCATTTGCAAGGATTCTATTGCCAAATAAAGTCACATCCATGGGTCCTGGGTGCTAAGACTTCCACATCTTTCTAGGGGACACAATTTAGTCCATAGAAACAGCCATTTGTGTCCATCCCCAATACTTGCAAAAGAGTTGCATTTCCTTGACTCTATTAATTTAATGTAAAGATTGATTTGAAGCTAGAGGTGTCTGTACACAATATCGTAACTTTATTTAATCATAAGGAACTGGTGGGCAGGGGAGATAGCTCAGTTAATAAAGTCCTTGCAAGAACCAAGACTTGAATTCTGTCCCTGGGACACATGTGCGAAAGTTAGGTGTGGTGACACACTTATAATCTTTATTTAACAGTCATCCCATGTGGGGCTGTAAATACTCACTGTCAATTTAGAAATTCATGGGAGACACTAAGCATACCTCTTTTGTTTTCTGTTTCTGTTGCTGTGATACAACACCCCAACAAAAGCAACTCAAGAGGTGAGGGGTTTATTCTGGCTCACAATTCAAGAGTGCAGTTCACCACTGAGAACAAATCACACACAGCAGGATCTCGAAGCAGTTGCTCATATCTCATCTACAACCAGGAAGCAGAAAGTGATGGGTGCATGCTGCTGCCCAGCTCTCTTTCTCCATGCATATAGTATAGGATTACAACTAAGGAATAGCGCCACCCATAGTGGGCAGGCCTTCCAACCTTAATTAACACAGTGATAAGACTAACCATCCCAACACATCACATACCTAGAAAACAAGCCTTACCAGGAGCATAGATTCAAAATGGAGGCCCTCCTAACCATGAAATGAGACTGTGGAAGACACTGCCTCTCACACTGGAAAGGGACCTTTATTAGCGGACTCTCCAATAGAAAAACAATGGCATTGTTTTGTGTAAGTAATCAAATGCTTTATTACTGCACTAAACAGACTGACAAGACACAAAAGTGAGTTGTGTGGATAATAGGTGAGAAATAACACATGGTGTTTCCATTGGCCTCCACATACACCATACACTCATACAGAGAAGGGGTGGAGCACAAGAAGGACAGACAGACACATATACAAACACCAAAAGTAAATGAATAAGGAGCCAGACATGGTGGATCACATCTACAATCCCAGCACTTGGGAGACTGAGGCAGGAGGACTGCTACAAGTTCTAAGCTAGTATCAATTCTATAGTGAGTTCCAGTCCAGCCTGGACTACAGTGTGACTCCATCTCATAAGAACAGAAACAAAAGAAACAAAAAAGGAGCAATGTATACATAAAGTTTTTAGCTTAATAATTGTATAGGCAGGCTCATGAAAGAATGTCTTCCTCTTGAAAAACAACAATTTCATGTAAAGGAAGATTGGAAACTAAGGGTTCATTGTGAAAGCCCAAGGAAGAAATATTCAGGAAGGGATGATATGTCTGTAAAAGAAAGATATTCCCCACTTTGAGATTCATGGGGAAGACCTATATTGCTACATAAAGAGGAAAGATGTCAACATTCCATTTATTTGTAGCAAGAGAACTTAACATTCTTTGAAATATGTATAGGCAACATTGAACATCCTTGTAGCCTTTAGTGATCACTGCAATAAAATGAATGTGTGAGACTGTCTTTAGTATCCTGCTATGGCCACAGCAGAAAACAAGGCGGCTTTGTGAACTTATTTCATACAATTTAATCTATGCAACATAATCAGTACAAAGGCTTTGGGGGACGCCTCAGTTTTGTCACACACAATCTATATAAGCCAAGAGACCAGGCATGCTCCTGGCAGAAGCTTCTCACTGCCTGGTGTCCTGCCAGATGAGGAATGGCGGCAGAACCATCTGTATTCCTGTCTCTACCCTTGCCTCACTCTCAGCCACCCATGGGACCCTTCAATCCAGACGACTGAACCCTGTGAGTTATCCCCTCCAGCCACAGGTGTTTCCAAGTTCCCTGGTTCACTCTGGAGCTTCTCTTGCCCGGTCACTGATTTCTCCTCTGGAGCCCTAATTGCTACTCACTGATTTCAGCCTATATACTGTGTCCTAGATTGCTCATTTTCTTTGTGGGTGCATTGAAAGTGACATGTCAAAGAGCAGAGAGATGGAGCCTTGAAGTAAGTTGCTTTGTGTCCCTAAGCCCTTCCACCATGATATTCTGTCTCACTACAAGCTCAGAAACAACAGAACCAGGCAACTGTAAGCTGAACCCTGAAACTACAAACCAGAATAAATCTGTACTTCCTTGATGTGCTTTCCTTATGTAAAATTTCACAGAGGCATCAATGACAAATGTGACTGGAAATCAAATTTCTAAATCTTCAAGATTTTTCTCCTAGGAACACAGGAGTCACACACTTGACTTTGCCAGGCTAACAGTACACTGTTCAAATGACGATAAAAAATAACATCATTTGACACTGTTCCAGAATCAATTTCTTTCATAAGCTTCCTTACACATCTTTAAATTTTTAAGACAGCATTTTTATTCTGGTTGAGTAAATATGTCTACTATTTCCTATTTCGTTCCACTTTCAGGGGCAAACAAGCTGATCCTCTAGACTCAACACAGTATTTTGACACAGAGTACGTGAAGAAACTGTTACACTGAGTATGTGTATCAGACTCTATAGACTGAGGGGTCAAATCAACCATGGTGTCACTGTTTCCAACATTAATCCAGACCTGTGATTGTTGCCTGTGCTTCTGAAACACTAGCTGTGAATCAGGGGCTCTTAGAACACCCACTCCTGTGTTTGATAGTTGCTAAAGGTTCCTCACAGAACTCAGAGCAATGTTCTCTTATGTTCATTTGCTTATCATAAAGAATATTACAAGTACACAGATGAAAAGCCTGTTGAAAAAGTGCAAAGGACAAAGTCAAGGGACTGTACACAGCTACTATGGCATAGACCTTTGCTCACACACATACAAAAATGAGAACACATATGTATTAGCTTCCTGTTACTACTGTCACAGATTACCACAGATCTTGTGGCTTTAATCAGCATAGATTTATTATTGTACTGTTCTTAAAGTCAGAGATCTGGCACACATCCCTGTAGGTGAACATACAGGGGTCAGCAGATCTGTGTTCCTTGTGGGAGGCTCTGGAGAAGAATCAGTTTGTTTGTCACTTGTGGTCTTCCAGGGACAGCCCATACCCTTTCTCCATCTTTGAAACTAGCAGTAGATTCCAGCGTGTCTGCCATCACATCACTGACTTCTCCTGCCTCACTTTTGTTCTTAAACTTCCTGTGTTTACATTGGACCCACCAGGACGACCTCCACCCGAGGTGTAGTGCTTTGAATGAGAATATGCCCCAGAGGCTCCCTTTGAACTCTTAGAATCTAGTTAGTGGCACTTTTTGAAGAGGTTTAGTGGGTGTGGCCCTGCCAGAGGAAGTACATCAGTGAGGTTGGGCTTTACGAGTTTAAAGGCTTTGACATTTCCAGTTCACTCTCTCTACTTCAGGATAGTGTTTCAAGATGTGAGCTTTCAGCTACTGACCCTGCTACCATGCTTTATTATGCAAACCACCATGATGGACTGTTCTTCCTCTGGGACTGTGAGCACAAATAAACTCTTTTCTCTGTAAGTTGCCATATTCGTGGTATTTTTTTGGCAACAAAAGAGAAGCACCTGATTCATCAAGTTTAGTTCATGTGTAACCTTCAGTCTGTCTGCAGACTTCATTCTCCACAGTTATCTTTGGTAACATATTGCTATCTAATCACACAAAAGGAATTAAGCTGCAGAATATTGTGAGCTATGTTATCAGAAGACCTGCGTATACAGTCCAGGAAGACTCAATGGGAGAGACCAAGAGGCCAATTCATAGCTTCTATTTATACTTCTGTCTTTCTTTCTTTCTTTCTTTCTTTCTTTCTTTCTTTCTTTCTTTCTTTCTTTCTTTCTTCCTTCCTTCCTTCCTTCCTTCCTTCCTTCCTTCCTTCCTTCCTTCCTTCCTTCCTTTCTTTCTTTATTTATTTATTTCTCTTCCTTCCTTCCTTCCTTCCTCTTTTTTTCTTTTCTTTCTTTCTTTCTTTCTTTCTTTCTTTCTTTCTTCCTCTTTGTTTCTTTCTTTTTCTTTCTTCCTTTCATTCTATTTCATGTTTGAAAAAGGCCTTAATTCACATTTACACTATCCATACTTCTAAGGTGTAGACAATGGGCCCCTATATCGATAATCAAAGGCCATCATATAATGAAACTCATCTAATTTTGTAGAGGAAGAAATATTACCCGAGAATTATGTAACCCAAGAAGCTGCCATTCACATACGATAATAACTGAAAGATATCTTCAGCAACCAAACAAAATTCCTGGGCATAGCTGTTTAGAAAATGTTTCAATTGACTAAGGAAAACTGTAGCATAATATAATTAAATCCATCAAAATTAATAATCACAGACTACACAAACAACAATGAACTGGTTAGTTAGCATGGAAAGGTTCATGTTATGCGTAAACCAATTGACAGCTAGTAAAATAAGACAAAGTGATTAAGTATAGTGATATAAGTAATAATAATATGCACCCTACACCTAAATTGCCACATAAATGATACTGTGGTAGGTAATGCTAATTGTCAGTTTGCCAGAATCTGGTGTTACCTAGGAGATGGGCCTTTGACAAGACTTTGGAGGATCTATTTCTGTTCCTGATACTGAGTACAATCTGACCAGTAGCTCCAAGCACCTGCCACTCTATGTTTATGTCCAACATAGTGGACTGTACCCTTAAACTGTGAGCCAAAAGAAACCCAACAATTTCTCCTTCAATTTCCTTTTGTTGGATTATGTTATCCCAACAATAGGAAAAAAAATTAATACAGGTCTTCAAGCACTTGAAAGTTCAAATGATGAATAAGTTAATTCAATTTAATGTTATCATGAAGTCTTAACATTTATGTCAAAATGGGATGTAGTTATTATTAAATAATTAGGCAAGTATATTATAACTAATGTGAAAACGGAAAACAACAAATTTAATCAAACAAAACTGGGGTTGTTTAACTATCAAACAATGGAGAATTAAACATGTTTTCTTCATATGAAGACATATTATTTTAACAATAAACTCCAAAAAGAAAACACAAAAGTCTTTATATTCCAAAACTGCTCTTCAAAATATAGTAGCTACAGTTGTTGAAGTTACAAAGAGAAGGTAACGGGCACATGGAGTCAATAGAGACTTCACTGCACCTTCACCTTCTACAGTTGAAGTATGCAAATATGTACCCAGGTGGCCTGGAGTGGGGGCTCAGAGAAAGAAGATACAAACAACAATGAGAGTTTTTAGGTTTATAGAAAGAGTGTAGAATGGAGTATAAGAAATTATATCTCCTATCAAGATTGTATCACACATTGGTAATCACTAATTATACAGTAAGCTATGATTCTCATGAGTCAGTAAATGGAAACATACACGGACTTTAATTCTTATATGGTCTGAAAAATGATTAAGTTGAAAATCGGGTAAGGCACTAAACATAATTTAGAAATGAGTGAAAGAGACGTGTGGTATGCAGACACATCCAGAAAGCTGACCAAGTTTCACACCGAAGCAGATTTCTGGTCAGTAGGCTTTTTATTAGGGTACAAGTATATCCTAAGAAAAAGTAAAATGAAAAAGAGATTTAAAGAAAAATAAGAGTAGCAAGCAATGAATCAGATAATAGGATAGGTAGTTAATAGAAGTCAATAAATTTAAGAACAAATTCCTTCTACAAAACAGGTGGTTCTAATCAAAGATTAAGTAGGAATAATCATATAAATTGACAAATATAAATTAAATAAAGTTTAAAGTGGGCCAGCAAAAGATATAAGTGATGATAGTGTAAAACCCCATTCTATAGATTTTGAAAATAGATAATTACAGAGAATATAGAAAATAATGAAAAAATGAGACCAATAAATAACTAGAAAAGGAAAATTTACAATTGTCTCTAATTTCCCACCAAGAAAGATGCAAGACTTTTCAGTTCCTTAGGCCGATGTTTATATTGATACATGAAAATTCCCAGAAAAATAAAATTACAGTCCTATTCCCTCTAGAAATGTAGATTTTAAACTTCTTAATAAAACATTAACATTTTAAGGTGGAAAGAACTCTAAGACTACTATCTTATATTTAAAATTTTATTGGAAGAATTCAAGAATGAAGAACACCAAAAATATGACAGAAATTCATATTCTCTAATAGCTTAAAAGAACAGAAGCTCAGCGATATTAACTCATTAATGGAAAATCACTTAATAATGTTTAACATCTAATTTTGATTTTCTCAGTCTTCTAATATTTGGAATAGACATCAGTTAATGAGAAAGAACACTGTTGCTCATTTTCAAACAGCTTTTCTTTTATTATTAAAACACTAAAGTATCCACAATTTTGTTTGAACAAGACATGACTCCCCTAAATAGGATGATTTCAGGTGCACCTGTTCTCTGCCCCTCCTCCTCTGTGTCTCCCACATTTTCTGAACAGAATATACTATATAATTTCAAAAAAAATATTCAGTGTATCTAACATAAGCACCTAACAAAATAGTCTGTATAATTTTTACTTTCATTTTAACCAAAGGGCTCTTTAAAAATCTTACAAAATTTTTAGACTGATCCAAGGAAAAACACATTATATGCAAATAAGCACTAACATTTGCACATCCTTCAGACCAAATGGAGCCGAAGTGAAGAATGAACTATGAGCAAATTTCAAACGTGGGAATCTCGATCCGTTTTCACCAGAACTTTATAAATTGGAACAGCTACTGTTTTTACTGTTTTAAAGATGAGCAAACTGTCTCAGAGACTTTAAGGAGACAGCCTGGGAGGTACAGCACTCACGCAAGTGCCTGTGTCTTCTTGGCTTACTGTCATGAGGCGATAGCACAGCTCAGTCTCTTTGATACTCGATAAGGTATTTTCAGATAAACAAAGCCAAAGCCTGTGCTGTGGTGCAGTCACATGATTTTGGAGAATCTCCTGACCTGACAGTAGCTTCGCTTCATCATCAGTAAACAGGGTTAACCATACTTTCTCAATACATCCTGTAGAATTGTTATGAAGATTAAGTATAGAGGAAAGCACTTGCAAACATAATTTATCATCATTATTATTATTAATACATGACCATGTCTATTATGACTCTATTATAGCTCAGGCAGTGCTGGGATAGTGCTGATGGGACCTAGGTGGGAGATGAAAAAGACACATGGCTTACTAAGAAGCAATTAGAATGCACTCTTGCTGCTTGAAAGTCGGTGTCCATGGGTAATTAGCAATCACTGGTGCACACCCAACAGTGGTTTGTTGGCTATTATGTCAGTTCCGTGTGGCCATCTTATAAAGTGAATCCACACACAACGCAGAATTCCCAGCTAGCAGACGTGGTTGCTTTCCCAGGAAGTTCCATATTATTTATGGCTGCAGTTTAATTTAATCATTAAATTTTTGAGAGAATTTCAAAGTCCGTTCTTCATCCGCTGCATTCACCAGAGCCTTGCTGCAGACCACAACAAAGGGACGGCGTTTCATCTTGTTTGATTCCACATGCCACATACTAATCATCAGAGGTCACTTCCTTCTCTGGTGCCCCCGATGTTTGCTACCTAAGGGAAGCACTCCATGTTCAAGTGTGTGAGTGAGATTTCGAGCTACTCTCTAAGCTGTGTCAATGGTATTCAGCTAGATGTCACATGAGCTCAATGAGACTCAGTTCCTCATCCGTAGTAAGGGTACCACAAAACTTGCCTCCATGAAATGGAATCTCTACAATGCACAGTGCCCTACAGACAAGGAAAGATCGTTCTTTATTGCTTTTAAATGTACCTGACTAATTTATTTCCAGTATCTTCCTTGTGGCCAATACTCTGTCACTTAGCACTCTGAACCATTTGCTTCTAAAACTGAAAGTCACTCTCACACACATGCTCAGTTTTTACTGTGGACTGTTCTCGCCTATTTAGACAACACTCTGTTCACTGTTCTCCAGGGGATAGGTTATCTGGATGAATTATTATTTTATTTCTATGGCAACCACAGAGAGTAGTTAAAGCTCCAAGCTTTATGTGAGTCAGAACCCTCCTACAGTTTCTCTAGAGTGATGGTTGTAGAGCTCATAAGTGTGAGATTACTCCAGGCTCTTCTTCTAACCTCTAAAGGGAGTTTGTCCTCAGGGATGGATGGAATTTCACTGCATTTTCTGTTTCATTTGTATAATGAAATCATTGTTTGGCCTCCAGTGTATACTTTGCCCTTTTCAGTATTAAGATAGTTCAGTAGCCCTCCTCACCTTCTTCCAGAAAAGCTAGAAAATTTAAATATGCTATCATGGTGTCTCAATATCTTAATCCCCACCCCCCCACACCTATCAGTAAGCTTTAGTGCAGTACATGTAGTTTCCACATGAACAGAAACATGTGGAAGGAGACTGTGTGCATCTCTAATGTACATGCTTGGTCAGACTCCCATCATTACCTGAAAACGTATCCCTCAGGTCATTTCATCACGCTGTCCTTCTGTAGTCAGATTCAAACCCAAATAGCAGCAAGCAGCATACAACAGAACCTGGGCCTTCCCTGGAATCAGCTGGGAGATTTATTAAACTAGAAACTACTTGATTAATTATTTTTTTCATTACTGTAATAAATATCAGAAAGAAACAACTGAGAGAAGTTCTGTGGCTCGTGGTTTGCGGGGATACAGTCCATCATGGAGGACAAGGTAGAAGGGTGGGTGACTGCATGGCAGAAGGAAAATGAGGTGGCTGCTTGATCATCTCAAAGGAACAAGAAGCAGTGTGAGGATTTGTAAGTAGGTCTCCACTACAAATATCAAGACCCATTCTCCAGTGTTCCATTTCTTCCATCTAGTCTCCACCTCTCAAAGGTTCTACCACCTCCCAAGACAACACCACAAACTGGGGACCAGTTGAGTAACATTTCACACTCAAACCTTAATAATAACCAAACCTCCCTGCAGTGATATGGAATCAGACTTTGGGGGAATTTCAGAAATATGCAATCTTATAAGGGCCATCATGCTTGAAAACACACACTCACACACACAAACACACCTTGTAGGACTGGTTCAGTTGAGCTGCTGAAAAATGTCTATATTTTAAACGATTTAGGAGAAAGTAAATATGTACCTCAGAGGCCCTCCAGAATAGTTCCCAACCCAGGATTCCAGCTGTTGCTCCCCTCTGCCTTTAGCTACAAGTAATCTTGTGAGACACTGGACTGTATCCAAAGAAGAAGTCTAATTGAAAGTGTGACTCCATAATGCAGCCCCACAAGGTCATCATCTATGAAGGGGTAGAACTTTGTGGTGGTGTAGCTGTTTGGGGGTTACTCACACTCCTCTGAGAACCCCTCCACCTAAACTTTATAAGAAAACCCAATAAATTGATTCCTCTACCCAGCTGGACTTTGGTGAAACAGTATTTTGGTGTGTCAATGTTGCCCATCTAGAGGGAATAGATTCTCCTTCTAGAATCACTAGGAAAAATGAACACAGTAGATGCGATGACTAGACAAATGTCTGCAGAGGCTACACATGTTTAACGAACTCTCATGTTCCCTATCATCCACCATTTGGGAGGAGAATCTAGTAACACGCACAGTAGTAAGGGAGTTTTCCATGCTTTCTCTCAGCTTGAAGTGGATGATAACACTTTCCTGATGCAGAAACAATACAGGAAATCTTTCCAGTCACTCTTCATCCTCTTCTGTTATTTCTTAATTCTATGGTGGAAAGTTACTGGAATAGACATATACAGCTGGGCTTACTGGAGTCTTCTGCCTCTACCGTATGAATCATAACAATGATCTCGCGTGCTAAAGGACTGTCCATTCTAATGATGACATTCATCCAGGAAGGTCCTGGTTTGGGGATAATCTCAAATTTGCTTATGTAATAATGCTACACAAAAGTGCTAACCATTGTGCTCTAAAATACAACAAAGTACATAATGCCATCAGAGAAGGATCTCCTCTAGGTCCCCCACAGATAGAGATCATGTTTTCTGTCTCCAAAAGTGACTGTCCTCATCAGTACAATAAGCTGAGGCCCAGGAATAAGAAATATATTTCTGAATTGAAATTTGACTTCAGCGACTATGGACAGGAATGGCTTAATAACAGTCCTCTGCTTCTGTGTCTCTCAATATAAATCAATGGATCATTTGTATAGTGGATAAAAATCAAAGCAGTAGAACAGACCAGAGAAGAACATACATGTTAGTATTATTTTCTTGGGAAAACACAGCCAGGCAAAAACATTGTCATCTCAATCCACTTTTCCATGTATCGATAAATATACACACATACAGTATTATCACCATATTGATTTAGTCAATGTTTCTGAACAGCATTCAAAAACATCCTCTTCACATATCAGTACATATATACAAATCATATGATTTATTTCCAAAGAACACTTGGAACTGAGCATGAGAATTCTCCTTAAACCTACCCGCTATTTAAAGGATCTTTGTCTGTTACCCACACAAAAGTCTAAGTGCTGTTTGAAAGCAACAGTGTTGGCATGTGACACAGATGGTGAGATGGGACACCCTGGATCATCCATCACAGATGAAGGGCAGATAAGGGCAGTGGGAGAAGACAGCCTGCAGAAATGGTGGTTTATGGAATAAACAGATGAAACGTCAGAAAACACATTGTTAATCTTTAGCCAAACCCCATTCAGGGTTAAAGGTGAACAAGAAGGAGAGTTGTTGAGTATGTCACAGAGCACCCATCTAATGTAATTATCCTAGTAATTATCGAAAAACCCAAAGCACAGAAGAATACACAAGGTATGGTGTATGGTAAATGAAAGTTCCAACAGGTTGGCAACATTCAATGAACCCAAGGAGAAAAGTCAGAAGTACATAAACAGAGCATTAGCAATAAGTGTTAATCAAAGGTGGCAATTCGTATCAATACAAAAAATGATGTTTCATAAATAGTAGTGGGACAACTGAGATACCTGAAAACTTTGCATTCCCCCTTCATATTTACACCAATAGACAGAAGGACGAATGAAAATTAAGCCATTAGTGTGTCATGAACAAATACAGGAAAGCACCATCTCCAAGGACCACGACAGCTCAGCAGCTGAAGGCATTTGTCATCAAGCTCAGAACCTGAATTTGAACTCTGAGATCCACACATTGGAAAAGGAGGAACCAAACCCCACGAGATACCCTCTGACTTCTGCATGCACGCCATGGCACAAGCACCACCCTCAACAAAATGAATAAATAATGGAATTTTAAAAAGAAAACCTAGAATTCCTAAGTTAGAGTTTTCCATATATAATATAAAACCCAGAAGTCAATAAAACAAATGCGTACTCTGACTGTGTCAAAGCACATCTTCATAGGTACTCTCTTCTTTCTTCCTGGACACACCAAGAAAACACAGAGACAAGCAGCACATTGAGCAATATACTTGCAATTTTAAATGTGAAGGGCTAACAAAATGGGTTATAGTAGTGTTCCTACTGTGGTGGCTCAGCCAGGAAGTCACTGTGTCATGTTCATAGGTGCAAACCCTGCCAGACCTCAGCAGTGGGAACGATTATCATGGCAAATGCTATCCTGGATAGTGAAACCCTGAACCTCTTATCTCAGGGGTTCTTACTGATACCTAAGCTCTTCAGGTGCTCTCTTGATATCACACGCAGATCATGAGCAATCAAACACCTTTTATATAAAGCCAATACCTGCAGACAACACAAAATGCCAAGGTCTAGGCAATCCCTCACCCAACAATGCAAAAACATTTTAAACATAACTAAAAATAAACTTCTGCCTCAATAGGTCCTTAAAAATAAATATCATAAAAAATCTCAATGAAACAGTCAAATGACAGCAGAAATGTATAGATATGTAAACATTTTTATCACGTTCTTGGCTAGGGAGATGAATCTGTGGGTACTGGACATCTATACAGCTACACAAATGTAAGAAAATGAGTTTAGATACACTTAGAAAAGCCATAGAAAAACCCATAGAAAAGCCAGACACAGTATATCTGTCAACCAAGCACTGCATGGCAGAGACAGGCAGATGCTAGGTTACACTGACACTGGTCAGCCAATCCAGCCAACTGTGAGCTCCAAGTTCAATAGGAGACCCTTTTGCAAAGCATGATGGAGAGGTTATTGAGGAAGATACCTGATGTCAACCTCTTACATCCACAAATAGGCACATGGGCAAGAATGCCTACAAACACACACTCAGACACACACACACACACACACACACACACACACACCAAAAACAGTCTCTCAATTTTATTTTTGAAGTCAGAGATAATTTAAAATTTCTTTACCAAACAGATTAACAAAGACCAAATACTTGATGAGCCCTATATTCTTGTACTCTTGGGAGTACAAAGTGGTAAACGTTCTATGGAAGCTGACAAAGAGAACACATTCACTCTTTGACCTGACAATTCTATTCCCCATAACTTCCTCATGGAGTTGAGAATTTAAAGTTCCTAATCCCATGATTAATGAAATAGAAAAGGTAATTCTTGGCCAGAGAGTCTCAAAGTAGTAATGTGTCACCACCATAACTTGTTTTAAAATCTAAAATCCAACACTGAGAATTTGCTTTAGTAATACTCTTATAACCAGCCAATCAGCAATAGCCCTGCATTTCTGAAAACAAGCCAATCAGCCACAAGCTCAAGTTTCTCAAGTGCTATCATGGCTAAGCTCCCCGTTCATCCAATCCCTAGGCATTTTTCTCACCAAGTTCCAAGTACTGAACTCAATCTCCCCAAACTCTTCATAAAATCAGTCATTGCTTTGTTCCTGTACAACCATAAACACGGATGGGTCAGCAAGAGGATCTCATTAGGAGTAAGGACATCAGAGAACAGAGGAATTGGAGAAGTCCAAAAACTACTCATGAGTGTAACTGAGAAAACAACATACTCTTGCACCACTGAAAGGCTTCCCACAAAGCCCAGAGGCTAACTCAGTCCTACAGCCACACAGAAGGCATCCTTTCCTTCATATTCCAGCAAGGATGCTCTGTACAAAATTCCAAACACACAGCATATGTGCATCCCCTATCCATCTTTAAGTAAGCCTGACAGGCTTACAAAGAAACTAAACACTTTGCTTCACTTGAACTCAGTTCTGTCCTCTGTGACACACTATGAAGCCAAAGAAGATTCCACTTGCAGCTCAGCCTTCAACAGAAATGTTACACTCACCGAGTCACTCGAACACACCAAAGGAAGTCTTCATTTTCTTACGGGACGAGAAATTCCAGTGCCATGTTGTGTTTTGTCTCTTTCAACTGGAGAAGTATCTAAAGGGGAAAAGGGTAGAACAAGTGAAAACATGCTACTGAGAGGCTTGGCTGAGCTCAGGCTGAGGACTAAAATGGCTTAAATGATCCAAAGTTTTAGAGAACAATGCCGTCAGTCACTTGATACTGACATCATGTTCAGACAGTGCTGCCTGGCGTAATGGACTTGGATCCAGAGCTTCAGATGTGTATCAACGCTAAAGGAACCTACAAGGTATGTTTCCAATTCATTTCATCACTTACTATAACTAATCCAGACCCTTCTTCAGCTTCTGCTTCTTAACATGGGTTATGTTGATTATGGAAGAAAATGGTACCCACAAACACAGTTACTCCCACTGTTCATTCATTGATGGCTCCACTCAAAAATCTGACTAACATGTAGTTTGAAAGATCCAGCAACTAATCTGAAATCCAAACTTCTTCCAGCATACAAGTGCTATTTTGAGGACTGAACTTTCAAATATATTCGTGTTCCTTTTCCTGTTAAAAAACATCATCCATATAATCCTATCCATTGTCCACTGAGGTTTCAGAATCCAACCAATCTTCCATAATTTAAGCACAACTTGCATCTCCCTCCAAATGCTATCGCTAGATGGTCCGGGAATTATCTTTTAAGATGAACAATGGATATGACACCATTCTGTTTCCGGGAATCTGTAAGAGCTTAGGTACCATGATGTTGGCTGCAGCCTAGTGCTCTGGAGGCTAAGGACTAAAACCTATGTGAATGTCCATGATGCAAGAATGGTGGGATAAGCACGTGATACAGTGCCACCCCCACAGAATATTAATCAGCCATTAAGAGTCATTAAATAGCACTGTACTTGATGAAAACTTCTGTCATGGTTTTCTGTTGGTGTCATAATTTTGAGTCAGTAGAAGCAAGATCTCGAAAAGTGTACACAATGATTCCTGTTTTCCAAAAATTAAAACGTAAAATGAAGCCTTGGTGTTAGTTGTTCCCACCCAGGCATTTGGAACACTTGGCAATGGTGAGTGTGGGCTGTCAAAACTTTCAGGATGACCAGGGAGATGACTCAGCAGGAATAGCACCTGCCACACAAGCAAGGATGAGACTTGGAGCCCTCAGCTCCAAGGCAGGCATGGCAGGCCTCCTGTAATTCCAGTTCTCAAAAGGCAAGGACGGGGACCCCTGGGACAGCTGGCTAATGAGACAAACAGTGTTAGCCAGCTCTGGGTTCATACCTTGGTGAATAAGGTACAGAGCGATAGGGAAGGATTCCCAGTGTCAGCGTCAGGCCTGCACAAGCACACGCATGCTCCCTCACTCATACACGCATGTCCCTACACATATGCAAACACAAATACACATGTGCACATGAGACAAAACATAAGCCTTGAGGGAGAATGCCATAAGCATGTAGTGGGTGAAGACCGGGGATACTGCTGAACACCCTGCAATGTGCAGGACAATATCCCAAGAACTCTCAGGTCCAGGGTGACACCATTGCTGAAATTCAAACACCTTGGTTGTATGTACTGATCATATGACGCCATAATTAAATTTGAAATGAAATGAAAAAAATCATGGCAATTTACACACCAGGTTGCTCACGTAGCTCACCTCTGGGAAAGGGAACTGAGATGAGGGCTGAGCTGCTGAAGGAGTGAAGGAGGTGCCCATGTTAAGACACCATCTTACTTCCCAGGTCTGTACGGAAGAAAACACCACCCATCCGCCAACTTCCACTATCCTTTGCCATCCTCATCCCCGGCCCGGAGGGAGGGGACGTCACTAAAAACTGCACTTTGACAGATGCAAGAATATAAATTGAAGTTGGGGAAAACCCAACTTAAAGGTCACACAGGTTAGGGAAATGGTAGCTTAGCCAGCTTGGCCTTTGACAAATCTCTGCAGAGCAGCTCTTGGATTCCCATGAATAATTCTAAATTAACAGTTAACCTCAGTCTCTTCCACCCTTCCTATCAGGAGTTTGGTATTTTTATTGCACTAGAGGGATTTCGGTTTTAAACAGAGCAGCATGCCACGGATGCAGCAAGCGACTCATGGACTGCATAGATCTGTGCACAGCCGGCTTTGCTATTCACTTCCTGTCTTTAAGGTTATACCCTGCCAGCTAGAGCACACAACTGGTACAATGGCCTTCCTTATCCATGGTCATACAGCCTGGTGCATGGACCCAAACTTTCGCATGCTGTTTTTCTCCTACATGTACATGCTAATGATAAAGTTTAATGATATAAGTTAAGCCCAGCCAGAAATTACGTACAATCACTAAAACTAAGAATGAACAATTATAACATACTGAGATCAAATCACCATATCCCTATGCTTGGGCTTCGAAGTCATTAAAAAAAATAACTTAAGATGTTTTTTGAAGACTTTCGAAAACATGGAGAGCTATAGTGTATCCTGTGAGCTCTGCATGTATGTGTGTGTATGTATATGTGGTCATGTTGTGAACATGTGTGTGCACATGCATGGGGAAGCCAGAAGACAACCTTAGGTGCCATCTCTTTTACTTTTGGAAACAGGGTCTTTCACTGGTCTGGAGCTTACTAAGTAGCCTAGCCTGCTGGCCGGAGAACGAGGGGGTCCACATGTCTCCACCTTCCCCCTGCTTTTGATGCGGGCTGTGGGGAACAGACTGAGGTCCTTGCACTTCTAAGGCAAGTGTTTTACCACCTGAGCCATCTCCCCAGACCCCTGAGCTCTTTCTTGCTAAAAGCCTCGGGCATCCTGTGTAGCCAGAGCTGTTGCCAGCCAAGGAGGGACACAGAAGGCACCTTGAAGTAGGCCATGACGAAGCAAACCTCAAGTGGCTTGTGGAGAGAATCCACATGGTGATCAGCCACCACTCATCACTGGATGTCACATGTCACTTGTATGTACAGATGAAGCCCTAGGAAGGCAGAGGCTGCTATGGGCGGCAAATATATTGTCACATTCATCTGGAAAATAATTAGTCATAATAAGGACTCTTCACATAATAAACAGAACTCTAGGGTAAACACATGTCTGTTGCACATACCTGAGGCTAACTTAAAGGTATGGCAATGCACACACACACACACACACACACACACACACACACACACACACACCACACCATATGCAATCTGTTTTATATTTCTGTATCTCAGAGAGATCGTTAGGAGCTGGAGACAAGAAGCCCACTGGAAGCATCTTCTCGCTGGTATCACTTTCAACTGAGACTGTGTTCCCTGTGTCTTGACGTCCTTCCCCAGCATTCTGCTGGAGTGACTCCCTGGACAACAATGTGTTCCCTGACAACTTTCAGGAATGGTTCTTTTGCTTATCCACATCTCCTCTAATGACACATCCTTCCTGAAGCCTCGATGACCACTGCTTTTCCAGTAACTGACCTCCAGGCTCTTCTACCCCGGACATACTCTATCCCAAACATCATCATTTCTTCTATAGCACAGATTGCCACCTGGTATACCACCGTCAAGGTCCATGGGCTACAGGCTTTCTGTCCTGTGCTCACTCACCCCCAAATATGATGGTTAATATTGATTGTCAACATTACAGAACCTAGAATCATTTGGGGGGGCAGAACTCTGGATATACATGTGATGAATTCTCTAGATTAGGTTACCTGGAGTAAGAAGACCCCCTCTTAGTATGGGTGATAACACATGATGGCCTGGGGCCCTGCACTGAAGAAAAGTAAGGAGAGCCCAACAGAAGTTCTCCTCTCTCTCTTTCTCTCTCTCTCTGCCTCTTGGCTGAGGATCTAATATGATCAACTGCTTCCTACTTCTCCACCATGCCTTCCCTGACAGTGGACTGTTGCTCAAACTGTGAGTCTAAATAAGCCCTTCTTTAAGTTGTTCTTAACAAAGCAATGAGAAAAGTATCTAACACACCCCACATCTGAACTGCACTGAAAGTCCCATCATGGGATGGCCTTAGGTTCTTTGTGCACTGGGCCCCTGCTAGCACCAGACGCAGTTTCGTGGAACTCTAGCCGTCTGTCTGAAACAAGGTGAGGAAGAAAGGCCCCACGAGATGAGATGGCTGGCTAAAGTCCCCCAGGGAGTAAAACACTGAGCATTTTATTTAGGTGCAATCCTTTACCTTCAAATATCAGCTCAGGTGTACTTTGCTTTGTTTTCCCATAAAAAGAAAAGAAAAAGAATTGATGTAGATTGTTCTTCCCCAAACGGACCCCAGAAAAGTGGCGGTGTATTGGGCAACGAGTATAAATATTTTAAGGAATTCTCAGGAATTCTGGGCTCTGACCTTCCCTTCTCAGGGTGCGTTCAGAGACAAGCGATTGCCTCACATACAGATACTGTGGGCAAAGACCCAGGGCTCCCTCCTCTGTTACTGAAAACACAGGCATAGACGTGACAGCACCTTAACACAAGTTCCTGGGGCAATTGCCTCCTTCCCTTGAGGTCTTCAAATTGTTCTTTTCTTTAATTAAATGGGTTCTTTGTCGATTTCCTGTATGTACCTGATGCGTTCTAACTGATCTCCTGTCGCCTCCCCCTCCCCCTCCCCCACCAGCCCCTGCCCATTCTTTCCTGCTTATGTGGCCTTGGTTCTGTTTTGTGACTCCCTGAGTCTAACGGAGGCCACGTGTGAGCATGGGTTCGTGTTGTCCAGTGGACTCTTCCATTTGTCGTATGTCCTTCCAGGTTCCTTGTGTCTGTTTTCGTTTCCCAGCCCCCATCACCACCCCACTGTTTTGCACTTGGTTGAATACACAGTGAGCATCCTAGACGTTAGGCCCAACCAGGTGCCATGCCAGATATTATATCTATATTACAAAATGGAAGGAATTGCCCCAGTGTTCCACAGTAATATCAGGTTCCAGTTTTAAACTCTACAAACTCTGAGTATTGTGGAAGTTAAATGAGTTTCTTGGTAGTACAACACACCAAGAGAGGCTAATGTCAGTCTGCTCTGTCTCATTGCCTCATTGTGAATCATTACTACCTGTGTTCACTTGCATGTGCTGCCCCATGGTAAGAGCAGGTGAGAGAGCCCAAACGAGCATACGTTGGATGAGGCCAGAGCTTGGACCTTGGAAGGGATTTTTCATTTAAATATATGACTTATAGGCAAAGTTAATTTGCCTGTTAAGTTTAAAAATGCAACACATAAATACATCATCTAATAGAAGAGCTGGGAGAGCCCCAAGCATGCACACATAGGGAAGTGTAAGTACTAAGAGTCCTTAGTATCAGGCCTGTGAGCCTCTGTGAGCAGAACCTTGAAAAGCATAACCAACAAGAGCTCTGACGTGCTTCACCTTGGTGAGAAAGGACCAGAGTTAAGTATCACATCCCTGGATCGTATCAGTTACAGCTACTTCCAGCCACAGGATGCCATCTATGCTCTCAGGGATGCTTGGGTGGATGGCAGTAGCCCATACTATGTGGGAATGTCCCAGAACTCTTTCAGACAGTGGAGAGCAAGTTCCTTCCTCCACATGAAGAGGATACAGGAAGACTCCTGGGAATAGAGTCTTCTTAAAATGTGGCAGGTCCCTTTCCAAGGAGCAAGCTGCTAGATTTTGCCAACAAGAACAGAATGTGGCCAGTTGCCTTCAAATTTTAGACAAACAATGGGTATACTTTTACTTTGAGAGTACTCCCACACAAGGCTTGGTGACCCCAGCCATAAAAAATGTTGATGTCTATAAATGACTCTCCCTTCCAGTTCAACCATCATACATATCACTGGAATTGGGACCACTGGTCCCCAGATGTCACAATGGTAGTTCTTTTACAACAGGGAGGGCAAGAAAGGTTTGTGAAGCCACGGGCAGCATAGCTGTCACTTCTCATAATTCATTCTTTAGTCATGGACAGAAACCTCTTACTTTGGACACACAAAATATCTCACAAATGTAATTCATTTATATTCTTCTAATTTCTAAACTACATATTCTTCCCACTTAAAAAAGCAGACATTCATAGACATATTTCTTGCTAGTGAGTGTATAAAATAAACATTTCCCTTTCTGTCTTTAAGCACTCCACCCTCTTGTAAGATGCTTATTAGTCTTGGTTGAAATTTCCCACAAAGCCAGTCCTGTCTTTCTTTACACTATCAAAAGCAACCATTCTGCCCTTCAAAGAATCACAAATATTTAAGATTTCGCAAGCACTGTACTTTCAAAGTTTGGAAATTCAAGATCTGTATAAAAGACTATTTCGAAAGGCTCCAAATAAATGGCCATGAGTCAAATGCCCCGTGAAAGGGGTTAAGGCAGCTTATCTAAGTAGAGCAGTACAGTCACACAGGTCCTATCTTCCAGTTTAAGATCCAACTAGAGAGAACTAATGAGTGACTCCCATTGTTTTGTTTCTCATTGCGTATCTGTTCTATCCTCATGAACACCATTGATAATCTTGGCTTCTACTAAGGAAGGAGCTTTCTCATTAAAACAATGGCCTTGACATTGACCTGGCTCAGTAGAACATGGCCAGGAACACATTAAAAGTACCACTATCAAAGAATTATGCCCATGTAAGTCAGCAAGTGGTGCCAGAAAGATGGCTCACTTGATGAAGTGCTTGCCAGTCCAAGCATGAGGACCTGGGTTTGAATCCCCAGCATCTCCTGGCATTTGCACAGGGGAACTGTATCAGGGAGAGGCAGACAGATCCTAGAAGCTCCCTAAATAGCCATCCTAGCCAAATTGGTGAGCTATAAGTTCAGGTGGTGAAGGGTGGACATGGACACCCAACATTGATCTCTCCACCCCTACCATGCTCAAAAACCCACCAACACATACAGGCACCAACACACACATACACACACACACACACTTTTCAAAGTATAAATATACAAACAAGAAGGAAATCACTAGCTGGTTAATCAAATCTCCTAACATGAACATCTTTACTTCATGTGATTTTCTAAACTATCCACATAAGCACAAGAATGAAACTACACCATCCTGGAAGATTAAATAATCAGATGTTTGTTCACAGCCACCCATTCTCAGAATCCTTTTACTCCTTCCTTCCCTGTGAATATCCCAGATGAACAGATGGGTTTGTCCACAGAGAAGCGCCTGCACCTCCATTGTGACTGGCTACTTTGGCACTCAGAGGGATAAGCTCTTGATTGTCTATCATCATAGCCCCTGTAGCTCTCTGCCCTTCACCAGAGAAGGAACACTGGGACGTCCACTGCCCACCATTGGGCTGCACCTATAAGCATGCCACCTGTAAATGGAACTTCAAAGGTTAACAGAGTGGAGCAGTGAGACACCTGCAAAAGAAGCCATCTGAAGACGTCAGGAGGAGAGCTGCAGGGCTGCTGAGCCCAGGGCTTTTTCAGAAGGAGAAGGCAGTTGGGGTAGAGAAAGGGGAAGAGAGAGGGACTGAGATCATAAAGTATCTGTTCTCCTCAGAGATCAAAAACATTTCCTAGAAATCGGGGTGGGAAGTTGGTTGTTAGAGGGAGGGTCTGGCATTTCACAACTTCCCAGGGTATGCAGGTGCTTGAACGGACATTTTTCTGAGATGGTGTCTTCCTGGCAGCTGGACCCACAGGAGTACTGCATCCACCTCTGTGGGTCATGAACATGCTTGTTTCTGGAGTCACTGCCACCTACTTCTCATAAGAAATGCTTGAGAAAGGCTCTCCGAAAAGGGAAGGATCTTGTAATGCTTGCTGAACTTGGGTTATCTAAATCTCCCTAAGATTTATTTTTCAAAACATGACACTTTGTAATTACAAAGAAAAATACCTACAGGTTTGAGATCATACAGAAAAATATCAATACCACGTACCTTCCAATACGCTAGCATTTGGGGGACTTTGATAAAAATCCTAAGTAATAAAATATTTTTCCTCATTTTTCTATACCCAGAGTTTCAGAAAAATACCAATAGAAATGCAGTGGTTTAGCTAGAGGCTCCGATGCATAACTACAGATCAAGTGCTTGTTAAATGTAAATTAGGATTGTTTTCTATAGATGTTTATGATGCCTGGTAAGAACGGTGCGTGAGGGTCTGGGGAGATGACTCAGTGGGGGAAGCATTTGATGTACAAACACGAGGGACTGAGTTTGGATCCTCTGAAAGAACCTGTGTGAAAGTCAGATGTGGTAGCATGTATCTGTAATCCCAGCATCCCATTGGTGAAGTGAGAAGCAGAAACAGGAAAATCTCTGGAAGACCCTGTCTCAAACAAGGTGGAATGTGAGGATCAGCACCTGACGCTGTCCTCTGACCTTCACATGCATATCATGGCCCATACATGCATGATCACACACACACTCACACACACACACACACACCACACAGTACGGGCCATTCATGATGGAAATTCGATGTGGAAAAAAAAACTGATTTAAAATGAAGATTCTAACTGAAAGGAATTTAAAGTTTAGGGGGGGAAAAAAACCTGTTACCCTAAGATAATTCTCTTCTAGAGGATTTTCCTACTTAACTTGTACTGGAACTGGAGATGGCAGAGAGAGCATGGGGAGACCTCTGCTCCACCGACTGGTGCTCAGAGCCATCCCATGACATCTGTACTGGAGACCTCCATGTGTGGTAGAGCGTCTGTCCCTTCAGCCAGCAGGACAAAGAGAACACAGTGGGCTGGTTTTCTGTGCCCAGAAGGGACTTTCTTCTGTCGTTTATAATCTTCACAAGAGGAGTGTTTCCCAAGCTGTTTGAGGAACTAGAGCTGCTGGGTGACTTAAGTGACATGTGACGGGGACCTTAGTTCTCCATCTTAGTCACCATACCTTGGGGATGTGACAACAGGGTGCTGTCCTAAATACATATTTCCAAAGCATTGTCCTTGGGTGTTACTTCCTGAAGGAGGAGCCCGGTGCAGATCTTCCTTCTTTCCAGCCTGGGAAGGGGTCTCCCTGTGAAGTGTTGCTTTGGCAAGCACTCCCCTTTCATTTCCTAGTCCTCATGCTCCTGAAATAAATAAAAACCACTTTCGTAGGTTATGTTTATTTCCTACAATAACTAGGAAATTAATGTTATGGGGTAAGTAGCACCCGAGACATAAAGCCAGCAACATTTTCACAACCACAGTACAAACAAAAATTACAGGCTACCAAACCAATTAGCCAAAAATTAAAGCTGAAATGGCCTATCAGCAGGGTGCTGTTTATCTTCTCATAAAGACTAAAAGGAATTCGTGCCACGCAGATGAAACGTTCAATAAATACGTTGATTTTTAAAATCAACTTTATTTAGTTGTTTTAGCAAGTGGCAAGAGAAGAATGGGAAAGGCTGCAGAGACAGCAGATGGGTTGGGGTGATTTTGTTTCAGACTTTACCCAAATGAAAGGGACTGGAGAGTTGCCTAATCCTGCTATCATGTTTCCGGCTATGACAGGAAGAGATAGATCATAAGAGATAAAAATGGAAAATGTGAAAAAAAATTCTAAGAAAGGCAAGATGTAAGGTCCAGATGCATGCCTTGTTAAAGGAAGTGAGTGTCTAAACTGGAGGAGGCTCAGCCATGTTCTGATGGGGGACAGGGGCATGGACAGCAGTGGGCTAAGAAAGCACCCATGCAACATTCATAAGCCCCAGGATCTGTGTGGGCAACATGATGTCCCATGCTCCCCTTGGAATGTCTAGATGTGCTATCCTGTCAATTCTTCATGAGCTTGAAAACTCAATTCTCCACCTGAGCTGCAAAATTCTACCGATTCCAGTCAGTGCCTCAAAACTCAAACAGTTTAGCTCCTCTCCTTGTGAGACAGCCCCAGCTCCTCTGACCTCTACCAATGAGTCATTCTCCAAATCGTAAACAATATTTCCCTTGCACACCAACTCCCATGGTAAGGGCTCCAGCAAACACTCAGTTGCATCTGTCCCAAAGACACAAGAGGGGTTTCTAATTAAGAAAGTACAAGTGGTTATCAGCTCAGCATCTTCCTTCTCAGGGGAAAGAATGCAAAGTCCTTAAAGCAAACTCCCTGGCTGTTTAGTTCAGGACCAGCACTGTGGGTTTGCTGGATGGCTGGACCCCTGAGTGAATGCATAAACTGGTAAATATTACCCGGGGCAGAACGTGCCTTTTCTCATAAACCCATCTGTTCTATTCGCATGAGACACAAGACTTCTCAGAGAGATGGACACTGGGAACTGGGGGAGCCTGTTCTTGGAAAAACATGATAGCAGTAAGAGGAAGGGGAAGTGTGGCCATCGTTTGTTCTGAGAGAGCTGGGCCTAAATCAAACATGTCCGATGCCTCAGATGGGTTCCAAAAACAAAGGCAGAAATATTTATTACCCCAGTTGCCAGGCAGATTGAGGATGAGCAGGCTTGTTTGGGTTCCCGTTTACAGATGAAGTATACAATGTGCTTTTAAAAAAAATCATGTGGATAAATTGGAAAGAGCCTCAAAATTGCCTGGCTGGTGAGAAATACCCCAAATAGTAATTCTGTCTGGAACAGACCTTTCTGCTGACTGGCCACAATCATCAGAAAATTTAGGAATAAAGGAAATTAATATTTACTTTAACCAAATCCAGACAAGAAAGCTCCCAGCCCTGTCATTAAGCAGACACAGTATTCATCTCTATGAATGACACAAGGGCCACCTGAGTAGGCAGAGCCACTTCACACCTGCAGCCCATACACCAGACTGGCTGTACCCTGGCTTTCTCTTCATAATCTCAGTAGAAATAAAAAAAAAATGAAAATCATGCTTTAGTAACAGTAATAGTAACTTTACATTTTGAATGATACTTTATAGTTTGCATGTACAAATACCTATATATCAAGATAGGTAGAAAGATGATAGACAGACAGACAGATGGATCTCAGTAAAAGGCTATGACAATCCTAGGAGGCAGATATGGCAAACATTACAATTCCCTGTTCAAAAGATTATAGATCCAGGAGATAACCTGGCTTGGCTCCAATCATCTAGTAGTCTAAAGTTTAGAATCTTGAACTCAGAGGAGTGAGCATCCTTCTGACCAGATGTGATGTCACAGCAGCTACAACTCTCATCTTGCTCTCTACTTAAGGCAGATACCAAAAGTATATTGAGAGCCTAGAGATTCAGATGATATCTTCTCAAAAATGTAAGACAGGCACAGTGGGAGGATATAGCCCATTAAAATGATGCAGTAGAGGGGGCTGATGAAGCGGTTCCATGCGTAAAGTGTTTGCTGCGAAAGCATGGGGACCCAAGTTCCCATCCCCAGAACCCATGATACAAGCCAGGTGTGGTGGCTCGTGCCTATAATCCTAAGTCTAGAAGCAGAGACTGGAGCATTTCCGGATCTCACTAGTACATTAGTCTTGCTGAACTGTGATACTCCAGGTTCAGTGAGAAACCCATCTTAGAAAAAACAATACTGAAAAAGACCCTCAACATATTCCTTTAGCATCCACAAGGATGCATACACATATGCACATACATGAGTACACACATGAACATGAATTGTCCTAAAGGAAATTATTCAGACAGCTGGAATAAGAAACACCTTTCTTGGTGCTCTTGTCTGAGGCAAATCCATAATCTTAAAGGAAGCTTATGTCAATAAGTCACTATAATGCAGATCTTCCTAAATTATATCAGAATGAAAAAGTCCCTGCTAGGACAAACACATTCTTAGAACTAAACCTTTGAGCAGTGCTAACAGTCTTGCTGTTCCTCTCTGCTGTGACCCTCTGGTTCTCAGCCTATGTCCCTCCTCTGTGAATGTGTATTTCCTGGGTATTCTGGAGTTATGTTGAAGGCAGCTGCCTTCCCCTTCTTTTCTGAGAAGTGCACCACTACTGAAACTTGTTTAAATATTTTAAATGCTAATATTCCACAAACACGATGTGGAGAAACAATGTGCCCAGGACACAGAATTCAGTGAGTCAGAAGTCTCTAGAATGTGAGCAAAAGTTGACACAATTTTATTATTTTACATTTACTTATTTATTCATTCATGTGTGTGTGTGTGTGTGTGTGTGTGTGTGTGTGTGTGTGTGTGTGTGTGTGTCTCATGGCACACACATGGGGCAGTCAAGTCAGAGGATAGCCTACAGAAGTCAGTCATCTCCTTCCACCATGTGGGTTCCAGAAAAGAACTTTGGAACACCAGGCTTTAAGAGGAACGACTTTATTCACTGAGCCATCTTGACAGTCTAAAGGTTGAAACTTTTGAAAGAGACATTCTCATGCCCAAGTGACCTTGTGACATCAAACAAAGAATAATTTTTTGGTTACCTGGGTTAGTCCCCATGAACATGGTCAGCTTTCAGGCCCAAAGTTGGCTTTAGAATACTTTGAGGTACTTCAAGTGCTGGCAATCCAGCAGATCAGGCCACTCTAGAAACCCCAGTTCAATAGTAGAAAGTGTAGATAAAAATCTCAGTAAGAGTTAAAGCCATTATTGTTTATAGGACAAAGGTAAATCCAAGGTTTCTAGGCTAAAGAGAGAGGCAGAAGTGGTCACCAGAACTGAACTAGTTCAGTTGTCCTAGTGGCAAGGAGAAGGGTTGTAGGAAGGATTGCACAAGCAACCTCTCTAGACCTGGAGGCTAGCTTTTTGTCTCACTTGAGTGAGAACATTGGTGCTAAGACATGTATAGAAACTCAGAATTATTAAATGTCTTCACATCAATTTCCCTCTACCAGAAGTCAGAAGCACAGGGAGGAATAGCTCTACTCAGAGATCTTTACAAACATAAAAGGATCCTCAAGAACAAACTGAGATCAAAACCAGCACGTTGCACTGGTTGAGAGCAGGCACTCATTAAGTGTAAGACAAGCAAGTTCTCAGAATGAAAATGAACCATAGAGTTTAACCTGGCCTGGGAAAAGCTGGGGTCCTTGGTGTGAACAGATAGAAAACTAGGCCAGAGAGAACCTGCTTAACCCAGGCCACAAAGAAAGCTCTTCTCACTGAAAATGTGTGTGCAGTAGAGATTTTCAAACCACATCAACAAACACTTGTTGTGAATAAACTCAGAGGCCATGGAGAGGTGATGCCTAATGACAGCGGGCGATGCATCTGCAGGGAACTACCAGTTAAATAAAAGCACAAACTAAAAGGAAAATCACTGTTTCACCTGACTCTCATGGGTAAAATGCCTGTGCAACAAGAGATACCAATGGTGACTCAAAACACACAAGGACAGAGAGGGCTTCTTATTGCACTGTGGGCACAAGAAGACATTTTCAAACATGGCTGCGGTGATAAATGCTATTCCATCTCAAGTCCTCCTAGGAATGTGAAGTGGACACTTTTCCTGAAGAGTGGTAGAGTCTCTGACTCATCACTCTGAAACTGGGTGAAATTTTGCATCTTTCTTGACCAGTAGAATATTCTAGAAGCTAGGTTATATCAGTGAGGAAGAGGAGGCTTTAAAAATATCACTTCGCTCTGACTTCTTCTGTGGCATGCTCTTGGAGCCTGGGGCAGTTACTCATCATTGTCATCTTGGCTGGATTTAGAATCTCCGAAGATGCACACCTCTGGGTGTGTCCACTTGGGAGTTTCCAGACAGGTTTAACTGAAAAGAGAGGACCTGCACAGAACACAGATGGTACTGTCCTGTGGCTTGGAGGTCCCAGACTGGATACAAAGGAGAAAGTGAGAGGAACGTGAACATTCTCTTCTTCTGGCTCCCTGGCTGTGCATGCAGCATGACAGGACAGGCTGCCTCACGTTCCTGCCACCGTGCTTTTCTGAGCCAAAATAAACCTTTCTTTCTTGAGTTGCTTTTATTAGTTATTTCATCACAGCAATATATATATAAATGAAAGCCCCGCCCATCAAAAGGTAGCTGACCAAAAGGTAGCCTCAGCCATTAAAGAGGTCATGTGAGATTATCTCTATTCCGGCCCCAATCAATCACTGGCAACGGCTCCCAGAACTGAGTGAGAGCAAGCATTTCACTAACCTCATCCTACACCAACTGACTCCAGCTGCATAGAGAAACCCTGCTTAACTCTGCCAACCCACAGAACTATGAGAAGCAGTAGTAAGGTTGTCCATGTAATATTTGTAGCTATTAACTGAGACAATACTTTGTATAACAATATATAATGACCTACTCTCTAAGCCCAAGAGCACAAAAGGACAAATAACTCAATGTAAAAATCTGCAAAGTTGATGGACAAACAATTCACACACACACACACACACACACACACACACACACAACCCAAAATGTAGGAGTGAGAAATATACAAAAGGTTGTTCACCCTCATTTCATAGTCTAGATATGGGTATCAACATGCTAAAGGAATAAATAAGACCATTTTACACCCATCTCCTTGACAAAACTTTTAAATTGTTTGATTACCAAATGCTGAGAAACAACTCATAATGACAGGCAAGACGGCAGGTTCAGGGGCCCAGATGGTCAGTCATCACATTCTCATTCCACTTACAGATTGTGTGAGCAAGTCTGGAAACCACCATGCTATTAAACACGTTAATAATATAATACAGGTAATAATAATACAGTGCTTGGGATACAGTCAGGGATTCTCTGTGTACAATAATAATGATGACAAACAAACCAGAAGCCATGGGCAGCTCTAGGGGACTGAACGACATCCTGGTCTAAGTCTGCGGGGATAATTTTTCAACTCCCTTAAGATCCCAACAGCATGTTTCCATGAAGGACTCCACTGCTGTGGAATAGGGAAAAGCCAGTACCTATGCCCCACAAATATGAGAAAATATTTTCAGAGAAGCATATTCTAAGTTATTTTTTTTGTAAAGGACAGCCCAAGAGTACTCAGGATGATTTTAAGTGAGGTGGTGGACATTAACAATTTCTATGCAGCAGAGTCTCTGACTTTGAAGGTATGGTCTCATTCCTGGAGCAGAGGATACAGCCTTACTATAGAAGACTAGCAAGAAAGTATATGATTCCTGTACTCTGCAGAACTCTACTAGAATTGTCTAGAGGAGGAGAACATGGAACAGGAGGAGGAAGGGAAGAGGAGGAGGGCATGGGAAAGGAGGAAAAGAGGAAGAGCAGATGAATGGAGAAGAAGGGAAAGAGGACGTAAGATGTTAACTGAGCCCGGAGCTAATTCTCACTCCTGCATTGAGAGGAGAGCAGTCTGCCCTGGGTTGTGCATGCATTCACTCTGCTCTAGGCTTGCTGTGGCTCTGTGTTATATTATTCCATCTCAGAAGTACAGTGGAATCATAAATGTGAGGCACCTTGCAATATACTTAGAAGAAACCTCAACTTCATTTCAGGTCTTCTATTCAATAGGCACAGTGGGTGAGTGCAAGGGTTAGTCCTGGATTGATTGGGACTGGCAGTGCGGTTACTCTGCCTCTCTAGGTTTCACTATAACTCTTGAGTTCAAACTCCACTATACCTCTAGCTATTAGAAGTGTCCTTAAACAACAAGGAACTGCAGAAGTAGCATCTGTCACTCCAATCAAATGACACAAATGTTCAAGCACTTCCCAAACTCCAAAACCCATCATTCTGCTTATGATAGAAACCTTGCTGCTTTCTAATTCATCAGTTCCACATAGCATAGCTTGGGTATTATAAATGTCAAAACATCTGAAAGTGATTCAATCGGACCAGAACCCCCATTATAAAATTTACATAGCCCATTTTTGGTGGTGTGCATAATAACTAATCATATTAGTCATTGGTGTTGGAGGCCAAGCTATTAAAGCAATAGAATTCTTAATTCATTTAGTGCAGAGTTTATCAGTCTGTGTACAAAGCTTACTCAGAGCCCACTATATCACCCAAGCTTGCGGTCGGATAGTCACCCGCCCCATACAGCAAACCTTATCTTGTGCCCTGCAGTTTCCAGAAGCAATTCCTCCTAAGCTGGAGATTTGTTATCTGCTGGCTCCTTCCTAATGTGTTTCCTGGAATAGGTCATGAGTAGTTGACTCAAAAGCTTCCATAGAATTAGCTCAATGCCAACAGAAAAGAGTCACCGTGTGACCTATGGGTGCTTGAGTCTCTGAAGACACATGTTGAAACCAGATTCAAAATGTGTCGGAACAGAAGATGAACTTTATAATTAAAACACCAATTTTTGTAGCATTCCCTTTGTTTTTAAAACAAAACAAAACAAAACAACAACAACAACAACAAAAAAAACTATAGTACCAAAAGCCCAGTACCAGGTATGTAACCATGGAAATAACTTGCCTAAATAATACTTGCTTACCTGAGTAATTACTTTGGGTTATACATCATGCTTTGTTGTTTCAATCCACATGCAAATCTAACCCCATGTGGTAAGTTGAGAATGTTAAAAACACATAAGCCATTACATGTCATCATGTGGTGTTTTAGCAAGTGGGGTGGCACCTTAACACCTTCTCACTGTGAGAGAGTCGGGTGTGGGGTGTCTGGGTTCATGGTAAACACTGGAACACTCTCTACCTGTTCCAAACTTTCCCACCTTTCTCCTCGTCTCCTCTGGCTTCCCATAGAAGAATGAACATGGTGAGTTTATAGGAAGAGTCACATGGGGATTTTTAGGGGACGGAGGTTCCTTGTGGCTTATTTTGCCAAAAATAACCAAAGGGCAGGTTGGGCTGCAGCCCTTATTACACCTACCCTGCATCCACCCCTCAGACCTCTGCTGACCCTTTTCCTGGCCCTGGTACTCCTTGGATCACTTCATCTCTGTCCCACCCCAAATGCAGAGGGCATAGGGAACACCTCTCTCATTTCCCTTTCCTTCTACCTCTATGCTGATCTTTTTCTCTTTGGTGTGCTTGTGTTTGTGAGAGAAGGGATTTGGGTAGAGCACATCTGTGATCTGAGAACAAGCCTGGGTGCTATTCCTTAGATGGCTTCCATGCTTTTTAATTCTTTATTTATTATTTTATATACCAGCTCATTCATTGGCTTGGAACTGACCTAAGAGGCCATAGCTGGCTGATCAGCAAGTGTCGGGGCCCCATCTATTTTTTTTTTTTAACCAGTACTGAGACCGAAAGCTCGGACTATCATGACTGGATGGCTGGCTTTTGTCTTTTACATGTGGGTCCTAGGGATTGAACACTGGTCCTCATGTTCACAAAGCAAGCTGAGATACAGACTGAGATATCTCCCAGCCCATTTCTGTGGATCTTACTTATCTCCCTCCCACTCCTGCTCCCACTCTACCTATTTTTAGCAGACAACTTCTTCATCTGGGCCTTTGACTAGGGCCTCTCCATCTCCTT
The DNA here is from genome assembly GCA_026225945.1 of Cricetomys ansorgei. Classification (NCBI taxonomy): domain Eukaryota; kingdom Metazoa; phylum Chordata; class Mammalia; order Rodentia; family Nesomyidae; genus Cricetomys; species Cricetomys ansorgei. Next base: position 35,175,501 of record JAMJFZ010000199.1, read on the forward strand.
GGAACCTCTCCCTAGAAATCATTCCCTCTTGCCTGATCCCTCCATTCCAACCAGAGGCACTTTCTGCCTCCCGTGTTCCCCTGATGGGTCTCCTTTGTCTTGCTTCACTGAACTTGCATTTTGAATGTATTATAAGTATGTTTGGACATATTCACACCCTTTAGGCATCTCTTGTCCTTTGTGTTCTCACATTTCCCAGGAAAGCCCAGACTCCCTTCCTTATTGATGTACTTCTCTAAAGAGCTCCCCGAAGCATGATTTTGCCAAGCAACAGGGCCTTTTTTGATCATAATTTACCTTGGAACTCTTTGGGGGGGTCACCTTCCTCTGTCTTCTGAAACCAGTTTCCTCATTCCTCTGATGAGATTCTCCCACCCTTAGAGCTGTCTTGGGTTTCCCAGGCTCAGCACGATCTGGACCACCTTCCCTCCTCTTCACTGGCTGCTTCCCTTATTTTCATTCCTGGCCATTACTATTTTCAGACTGATTAAGGACCCTGCTCGGTCTCCTCTTTTCACTGTTTTCTCTGCCTCATAAGTGATAAACATTTTCTTAGCTTCAGCCACCCTTACCCTAATATTGCTGACAATGATGATCTACTTTCAAAGTACTAAACACCATGTACCCATTCCTAACCCCCAAGTCATTGGCATAGCTTTCAACGTGTATCTTCAATGCGCTTGACCATTTCAGGTTTCATCAGTTCAACATAACTCCTGCCTCTGCCTCTGCCTCAGCTCCTGCTCCTAATGTCCCTCCAACGTTTACAAACAGTCACCCAAATGCCCGACATCCAGGGCCAAAACTCAGGGCAAATCTTTAACTTCTCCATGTTGGTCCCAAATCTTTGTGCTGCCCAAATGTCTATATCTTCTTCTAGCCACATGTTCTAGTTTGCTTTCTATTTCTGTGATGAATACCATGACCTAAAGCAACTTAGGGGAGGAAATGGTCTATTTCAGCATATAGTTTCAGGTCACAGTCCATCATCAAGGGAAGGCAGGGCAGGAACTAAAGCAGAACACTGTTTGTTGGCTCACTCACTGACTCACGCTCAGCTAGCCTTCTTATATAGCACAGGCCCAACTACCTAGGTATGGTGCTACCCACAATAGGCAGACTTCCTACAGAAGTCACCAATCAAGAGCATCTCTCACAGATCTGCCCAAAGGCCAAAGCCATCAAGTCAATTCTTCAACTGAGGTTCCCTCTTCATGGATGACTCTAGGCTGAATCAAGTTGACAATATTTTTGTGTTATCGTATCTTGTCTCCACTGCTATTAACCACACTTTTAAGGGACTCTAAGATTACTCATTGGACACATTGATCGTCTCTACTAATGACACAGTAATTAGATCAAATCCTATCTCCCTAATTTAGCAAAAATCTGCCTTATCTGACTTTCAATTACATCTTATAACACCCTGCCTTGTCACCACATCCTTCCTCGTGGCGACCTTGTGTTCCTCTGTTTCCTGGACATTAAGATGGTCTTTCTGCTGTCAGCACTCACTGCCTATCTCCACCTGTACAGGTCCTGATGTCTGTAAAAGCCAGGTCAAACAACACCTTTCCTGGCAAAGAATACCCTACCCTCTCAGGTAGCCATTCTCTCCCTGTCTGTGAACCCAGTCGTCAGTCATTTATAACTTTACACTGAGTGTTATAATACACTGATGACGACATCTATTTTCTCTTCCCTCCAAGGTTAAAAATCTTGGGAAACAGACATTATGATTGCCCTACTTCCGTTCACTACCTAACAGTGCCTGGCTCTCAGTAGATGTTCAATAAATATTGATGGTTATGTCAGTCATCAGTCACCATAGCGGCGAAGAGTTAGGCTGTAGCATTGACACTAGACTCGTGGGGTTCTGGAAAATTACATCAGGCTCTCTGGGCTCAGTATTATACACCTAAGATGTATAGGGTGAGGGTGAGAACTCACTCAAGTAAAATGTGTACAAAAACCTACTGCCTAACACCTAGTATGTAACATTGTTAGGAATGTGCATCCAGAAAGTTTGTTTTGAGACAAGCTCTTAGTAGTTCAAGCTGGCCTCAAACTCTCTGGATAGCTAAGGATAACACTTAACTTCCTGTTCCCACCTGAGCTACATCTCAGCCCTGTTTTTGTTTTGCATTTATTGCTCCAATTTCTACTAAAGATTAAAAAAAACGATTTTTATTAAAAGATTTAAATTTTTATGTAATAAGAACTAATCAAGGATGAGAAGGTATCAAGATGAAAGTAAGAGACTCAAGACACAGCGTGCTCAGTCCGTTACCAATCAGAAGAGGAAACACGTGATGTGGAGAATGAAGTTTAGTAGCGATTCTTAAGAAAACATGAACAGGAATTTAACATTTTCATCATTTACCTCATAAATTGCTACTTATGTTTATTCATTGTGTTTGGGGCTGGAGGGGTAGTGTCATATAGCTCAGGCTAGACTGGATATATGTAGCTGTGGATGGCCTTGAACTCTTGATCCTCCTGATCCCATATCATGAAGGCTAGGGTTACAGACGAGAGCCACTATGCCTGGCACCTTATGTTTATTTCTGTAAATAACTTTCTCCCTCTGGACGATAGATACTAACAACCTTAATGAATATACATGACATTTGAGCTTGCAATTCTATTTCTGGGAATTTATTTTAAGGAAATAAATGAAGTTCAGCACCATGATTACCATGAAGCAGAAATGCACACGCTGCTGCAATGCTAAAGAAGGAAAACTGCTCAAATTGCCAACAGAATGACATTGGTGAAATAAATTTTACCACATCTGTAAGAAGAGACACAAGGCAGCTGCTACATGTGCTTCAGGAGAAAACTTCACAGCATAATTTCACAGCAATAGACCATAAAGAGGATCTGAAGTTCAAGGTCATGCTAGGTTACATGCTGTGCTCAAGACCAACTTGGGCTACTGAAATTCTGTCTTAATAGTCCATAATGGAATAAAATCCTTGTCTGCCAAATCATCCTTCACACATACAGAGATAGAAAGTGACATAAGCGTGTGCATATAGAAAGATACACGCACACAATTTTGACAGTCACTTGAACAGTGAGTGGCTTTTATTACTTTTCCTCTATGGTGTTTGTTCCTTTGAATTTTGTTTCACATATGTTTAGAGACACTGTCACATGTAGCCCAAGCTGCCCTCAAACCTATTATATAGCTGAGGATGACTTTGGACTTCTGATCTTCCTGACCGCATATCTGGGATTCTGGGATTCTAAGCATGTGCTATCACACCCAGTATGTAGGACTGGGGATGTAATCCAGGGCTTCATGCACATCAGGCAAACACTCTACCAACTGAGCCATACCCAGCCCCTTATACTTTGAGCATGAATTTTTGGTAATCAGTAAATATTACCAATTACTCATGTCTTTATTCATTTTTTTCTGTTCAAGTCCTGCCTAAAAATAAATGCAATGTACTCTTAACTCACCTCTGCCCCAGGGCTGCAAATTTGATCACCTTCTATTCCCCCAGATGCCAAACATTCTTCCTTTAGGTGGTAGATAAAATAAATCCAGAATGGCAAAAAAACAACCTAGATGACATCAGGACAAAAATCATGGCAAGAAGCACTCTGAGACTATTCTAAAGTTTCACTGCAGAAAGTATGAATACTGTGTCCAGGATAGGGTCCCAAGCATGTTGAGACAAGCCACTGTTATGGATGGTTCTATCATAGCTCAGCTATTGTCTACAATGGTAAAGGAAGAAGAACCCTGGATTAAGTTAACAACCATGTCCCAGAATGAAAAATTCTCAGACCTTCTATGGAGTCCAGGAGAACAATTCAGCATGTGAATAGACAGTGGGTCAGGAAGTTACCCTGTTTACTAAGCATGTATTGATACTGGTTATCAAGCCAAACTGATTATTAAAACGAGTCAAAAGCAAGAATATTTATAGTCACTAGAAGTGCACAAGTATGGGCAAAGTCTACACTTGACACTTCAGATGTGCCCAATGCTCAAAGACAAGTAATTTGCACCAATGCATAGACAATGACAGTCTCTGATATGAAAGTGTGTTGATTAGCAACTGGCCTGAGAAGTAAAAGTGTTTTGTGCTGCCTCCATGTCAAGGAAGAGCAGATAGGAATGGTTCTCGTTTGTCAAACTCTGCAGAAATGGAACTTAATCCAATGCACCAAGTGAAATACAGCAGCTATGAAAATGACCAGACCAAAGGCAATTCAGGGACTTTCTCAGGGACCAGAGTCCATGCACCCCACAATGGGCAATAGTTAATGCACAAATGACACTACGGGACAACATCCAGATGCTCCCATGGCCATAATGCACTTCTGACATGAGAAATGAGGCTTTCCTGGCTCTGATGAACAAGTACCAACTATCAAACATCAAGTTTAATTCCTCTTATTATTTACTGTCCCAGCCTTCATGGATATGACTGTCCTTTCTCAACACATAGTAAAAGCAAGATGTCTAACCCTTGGACATGCAAGTCAAAGCTAAACTAGACCTCATATGTTTGTGTACATGTGTGTGCAGGCATGTGTAGATGCCAGAGGACATCCCATGTTTCATTCCTAAGGAGCCAACCACTAGTTTTGAGACAGGGTCTCTTATGGGCTGGGAACTCACCAAGCTGTCTAGGCTGGCTGGATCTCTAGGGATCTTCTGTCCCCATCTCTAACAATGGTATTATGAGAGCACACTGCTTTAAAAATAAGGGTTCTAGAAATCAAACTCTGATCCTCATTCTTATGAGGAAAGTGATTTACCAGCTAAGCTACTCCCTAGCCCAGACACTTCTGATTTGACACCATCACCCATAGCCAATGCCCTGTGGTTGCCATGGTTATTAATTGAAGAGTAGACCTCCCTTTCAAAATCCATCCTAGACCTTGGCATCTTCTGTGAAGGAGGACAAGGAGGTGGTTAGGGTACCCAGTAGGCAAGTGGACACCTGTGATCCTCACAGTATTTCTCAACGAGCTGAAGGAATGAATCCTCCACTTTCCCAAAAGCCTAAGGACAAACAGCGAAGACCTAAGACTAGGGAAGAGACAGCAACGGGGAGCTCTACCATCAGATTCCAATTCCATGCAAATGTTTGCTTCTTCCTCCAGGGCATTAGAAAATGAGACAGGGACACGTGGGCTGAACCCCTGAAAGATGGACTTTTAAGTGCTTTTCCCCCTTGAGGACTGAGAGGAGGAGAGAGAGGAAGAGCTTGTGAGTGTGGGAAGGGTGGGGGCTGGGTGGCTGGCCTCCCGGAGCCATTTAATAAATGACTGCTTGTCCCTGGGTATCTGAGAGATGTTGGAAAACAAGAAGGAAGGCTAAAGGGCAAACTGAGCCCTCTGCCCCAACTGAGATTTGCACACAGGGCTCTCTCATGAGGGATGGAGGCTGAGGGGAAGCTCCATCGAAGAATCAAGCCAAGACCCTCAGGATGATTATTCAATTCCACGTTATCCCATTTCTTTTTCTCTCCCCTTTTCGGTCATAAAATACACATTTTAATTACACTGAAATTAATAGAGACCATTTCCACTGAGGAGAGATTAAATTACCGTTCAATTTCTTTTGTTGTTGTTCTAAACATAATTAAAATAGCTTCTTAAATTTCAAGTGGCCTTAATACAAGTTTACTCAGGGCTCCTGTTGAGACTCTGTTTCCATAAAGGAAAATGACCTTTAAAGGTCAAAAAGCCCAGTGGGAGAACAGGTGTCAATTTTTTATTACATTTATTTATTTATTTACTTTTTTCTTATTTATTTGTGTGTGAAAGAGAGAACACAGGTGTACAGGTGTGTGTGTACATGCACGTGCATGCATGATGCAAATCATGAAGGTCAAAGGGCAACTTGCTGCTGTCGGTTTTCTCCTTCTCCTCTGTGGGCTCCAGGGATAGAACTCAGGTCATTAAACTTGTTTTTAAGCACCTTTGCAAGATGAACCATCTCACTGGCTGCAAAGCCTACATTAAAAAAAATTTTTTTTCACAGCTTTCCACATAATGTCCAGTGCTGAGGAGACATTGAGAATCTGGTTCTTAAATGAATCTATGAGCAAATAACCCCAAGGTGTTTAACAATGGTAATCAAAAACAAACATAGGAAACCGAGACTCTGTCTATAAACACACACACACACACACACACACACACACACACACACACACACACACACAATGATGGCAGTTTAGACCTTGGTCATTCTTAGGGCAACATTTCACAAGGGGTGTCCATGGGGTCTTGCGGCTTCCTTGCTGCATGGTAGAACTGGCTTCATCCTGGTACTAGTGTAAAGTCCTCCTTAGAGAAAGGAGATGAAAAGTACAAAATCAAATAGAAAATATGGACAATATGTGCAAAATCAAACTCCATTGCTGATGGAGTTCAACAGACGAGGGAGGGGGCTTGTCTCTTGTTAAGTTGCTGCTGTGTTGTTGACTAAGACAGGATACATATGCTTGTATCTGCTGCACTTCCCACAGCTAAGGGACCCCGGGAGGGCCCTGCATCCTGGGCTGGCTCTAGTGGCAGGCAGCGCACACCATTAGAGGCAGCACTTGGTAGCACTGTCCTTTAGGGCAGCTGGCGTCATTACAGGATGAAATGGTCCCTAATTGGGCTATTGATTTTTCCCCTTCTTTAATGGATTGCTCTCTCCCAACAAACTCCAAGTTGAGAATTTTCCCATGCCACACTGCCATGGAGGCACATGAAACTGTACAGTCTAAGCACATGGCCCATGGTTGTGTGGCCATTCGGCTGCGGCCACACCCAGATGAATGGATCTGGACCACTCTGAATAGGCACATGCCTATGAGAGGACCAGGCAAATGAACTGTGTGTCGTTTGACTTCATTTAGTCCTTGGAATGCTGTTCTGATGTGGACATTCTAATGTTACTGTTGTAGATGGACAACCAGAGCTCACAAAGAAAGGCAAGACAGATGTGCATATCAAACAGCAAGATGCAGAGCCGACATATCCCAGAGGAACCTCAACCCTGTGTGTGGAAAGCAGGGGGCAAAAAGAGAAAGCAAAGCACAAACTGTGCAGTTGGTGGGGGCATAAGTGTTGTGGAAGATTATTCTAGTTCTGTATAAAAATAATTGTTTTGTGCATTGTTGGGTGAGGGGCTCCCTAGGTCTTAGAGTTTTGTATTGTCTGCAGGTGTTGGATTAATGTGGGGGATATTTGATTGCTCATGATCTGCAAGTGCTATCAGTAGAACACCTGAGGAGTTCCGGATCAATAAAAACACCTGAGCTCAGACACTCAGGGTCCCACTGTACAGTATGGCGTTGGCCAGGATGGTGGTTCCCTTTGCTGAGGCCCGGCAGGGTTTGCAAGTATGATAATGTCTCCTTAACAATCCTTTGTGAGCTACCACAGAGACATACTATGACAAATAAGGACTTTCAGGCTTTCACTCCTCACACATGGTTCTGTTAGGGGCTCAAAACTCTTGCATGTTGAAGCCTTATCACCTAGTAGGATAGGAATTAGGAATTGGAGATAGGAGATTTAGAAAGTAATTAAGGGGCCCTCATCATATGATCAGTGATTTGTAAAAGAAAAAAGAGGGGGAGATGACCTGTCTGAAAAGAGGATATAGAGAGCAGGGGATCATCTGCAAGCCCAAGAGTCTTCAGCAGGCCTCAGCCATCCTGGCATCCCTGCTTGGCACTAAGACTCCAGAAGAGTGAGTGGGAGGCATCTTTCCTCTTTAAAAATAATGTATTTATTTTATTTTATGTGCATTGTTTGTTGTATTGCCTACATGTATGTCTGTGTGAGGGTGTTGAATCCCCTGGAAATGGAATTACAGATAGTTGTGAGCTGTCGTGTGGGTACCAGGAATTAAACCAGGGTCCTCTAGAAAAGGAATCAGTGCTCTTAACTCCTGAGACAACTCTCCAGCACCAAAACATCTTTTCTATAAGGCACCTGGCTAGACTCTTTTGTCACCAAGCTAAGTCATCACCAAACTCACATTCATGGGCACATGCCAACCACCATGAGTTAAGATGAATTGCGAAGGCACTGGGTAACATATGTGAGCCAGGTGGAGCTCATGAAACAAAGGAGAGGGATGAACTATGGCTAGAAATTGCTAGATATGCCCCAGAAGAGCAAGCACATGAGGACACTCCACACTCACCATCTTTTCTAAGCCAAGGCCCTGGCAACTGGGAGAGAAACAGAAGTAGAAAGTGAACTGGCTACTTGGTTCTCGATTTGAGTGGAATTCCTGATGCTTTGGATGACATCAAATCCTGCCCAGTGTACTACAGAGAACATTCAGGGTCAACGCAGACTTGTGCACATCTCAGTCCTCACATGCTTCACCCCAGAATGCTTTGCCCCAACACCATGCAGCAAAACAGCTGCTGCACTGACTACTCTACTTCAAAATTACCTTCTTCTACATTAGTAGTCTAATATTTAGAATATTTTAGCTTTCCCACAAGTTGTAGGGAAAGCATGACCCTTCCCCAGGCTCCCATCTCATCTCCTCCATGACTAACACCTATTGTGGTACATTTGTCACCCACCTGTCACACAATGACCAACTAAAGCCTGTAGAGTATGTTGCTTCTTATTTAGTGACGTCTCATGAGTTTAGACAAAGCTTAATCCCTGCATACTGTTGCAGAACTATTATAAAAAGCCCTTACGCACCATGGCTCTGCATTTCTTTCTCCATCCACAAAGCCCCCAGCAACCACCAATCACCTTACTCCCTTTGATTTTGCCTTTTCTAGAACATCACAGAGCCCAAAGCAGACACTCTGCACCCTTTTCAGATCGGTGTCTTTGCCCAGGTGATATGCATTTAAGCCTCTTCCTTAGGAGCTCTTCATGTTTTCAAAGCTCAGTTGTTTTCAGGGTTGAATACCTGAAACTGTGTGGATATACTGCCGTGGACAGAGGCTTTTTAGTTTATTTGGGTAAACAGTGAAGCAGGAATCATTATTAATGGACCCCATGGTAGATTACCTTTAGCTTTATAAGAAACAGCATGATGGCACAACGGTCTTCTGCTGCCCGTTATTGCTTGGCCCTCCGTCTTTAGAATCACGGTGCTAGAGAGTTGATGCAACCCACACTGGTCTGGTTTCACTCACAAAGATAAAGCTGTGGGGCAGAAGTAGGGGCTGGAAGGAAAGGATGTCACTTCAGTGAGAGTGGGTGCTGCCTAGGATTTCCAAGCAGTCAGTGGAGGGTGAGGGTCCCCGTCTGCTTGCTGGGTTGCAGACTCAGTGCTGATGATCCCTGGAATCAACACTCCAGGGTGTGAATGCTGCGGGCTGCTCCGGAAAGCTGCAGAACAGACTCCTCCCGGGACATGCGCAGTGATGCAGCAAGGGTCCAGCGGCTCAGACACGGTGCACACGGAGCAGGAAGTCTTTACTTCACATCTTGAGAGAGACACATTTATCCAGTAGCTCTGAAACCAGGATTGTGAGTTTCTGGATTATTATGGAGCTTGCCTTCAGAGTCAAAGGCCTGGACTACAAACAAAACTGCAACTTGCTAGATGGTCTAAGAAGTCTAGAGCTAAAGTCACAGCTCATGTCGCCCGTGGGAGAGGAAGGCCGAGATACTACTCCAGTTTTGGGGATGGTTCTCTTGGAGTCTGAGAAACCACTGCCTCCTCCCTCCAAAGTGGGAGGACAAACTCACATAGGAATTACAATGAAAACTATGCAAGCCAGGCAAAGCGCGGTCCATCATTCTAATCACTGCCAGGCTGAACTACCTCCTCATACAAATGGCTCACATGTCCTCTGGGCTCTTTATTATGTTCCCAGGATCCCATAAATCCCTCATTGGAGATATTGTGAAATCTCAGCAGCAAAGAGTACAGGGAATCCCATCAGCACATGTCTTTGTGGAAGCATGGCAAAACAAAGCTTTGGAGTCCCAGAAAGACCCTTTCCATAGGACATGGAGGAGCCCACTGAGCATTGAAGGCATTGCCAAAGATGAGTTACAAACAGCGCATGAGCGCAGAGAACAGTGTGGGGTCTGAAGCTGGGTCCCCAGAGGTACACTGCCTGGAAATGCAGACTTTTGAGACTGGTCATCTTAGCTCTGTGTCTCTTACAAATGAATTCCTCCAAGTGCTGGGCTTGTCAATGAGCCGTCATAGTTGGACAGGGGCTCAAGGGACCTCATCTCCCTAGGAGGTATATGCAGTTAATGGTGGCTGGGGTTGTCAACATTAGTATGTGGTATTGCCTGTAGCAGATTACCCTCACTCAAGTAAATGATCTCCCTATCCATGCTCCTGAGAGCAGCCCTGATTACACACAGGGAGTGACAAAGCCCAATATTAAATAAAAGAAAAATGGATAGCAAAGTACATGTGGGGAAGAATGGGAATTTGTTGGGGGTAGAAGAGGATAAGGGAGGATAGAGAGAGAAGGAATGAATGTGGTCAAAGTATTTTTATGTATGAAACTGTGAGAGAATACGTTTACTTAAAAACTAGAAAGGTGGATTTGCTCTTCCTTTTCACAGATATCTGATAAAAGCCAGCCTTTTACACTGGAGTTAAAATAGGCTTCTATCCTTTTCCTACATGGAATAATTCTTGGGAATTTCAGGGACTCTCTAGATAGCTCTGGCTGTCCTTAGTAGACCAGGCTGGCCTGGAACTCACGGCGATCCACCTGCCTCTGCCTCTGCCTCTGCCTCTGCCTCTGCCTCTGCCTCTGCCTCTGCCTCTGCCTCTGCCTCTGCCTCTGCCTCTGCCTCTGCCTCTGCCTCTGCCTCTGCCTCCCAAGTGCTGTAATTGAAGGTCTGTGCCACCATGCCTGGCATAATTCTTGGGACTTTGAAGCCATGCTTTCTCATCTTTATAAGCCACAACAGACCTAGGCTTCTTTGGTGGCGTGCCACTATCTGTCCACTGTTCTCAGACAGAAAGAAGTCCCTACAGTAAGTCAGGCAGGCAGTAGAGAACCACCCTTCACCTCCTCTGCTCCTGCCTGACTTTGGGTATGGTGACTGAACATAGCACGGTATGGTAGAACAGCCTCTGGATTCCATTACAAAGAGGAAGCTGACTAGGCTTTTAACCTAGGCCTGGAGAAAGAAAAGTACAGATTCCATGGCCAGCTGCTCCGGGCTCTGGGGGCCTGGAATTTGGGACTAAGGAACCCACCACATGTTGTCAGCCATGCCTTATCTGTCCTCTCTGGCCCTGGCAGACTGCAGTGTGTATTCCCAGCTAATGGGCCTGTAGGCTAGAGGCTGTTTCCAAGCTCAGAACCTGCTCTGCAGCTGGCAGAGAGATGCATCTGTGGGATCCAGTGGGTTATAGCTCTCCTTCTCTATTTGCATAAAGCCTTACTGAACAAACAGCCTAATCTCAAAGCTAAAAGGACACAATACATCAGCAAGTGTGGTGGCACTTGCCTGTCATCCTAGTGATGGGAATGTGGAGGCAGGAAGATCAGGAGTTCAAGGCCATTCTTGGCAAGGCCAGCCTGGGTTATATAAGACACCATCTCAAAAATTTTAAGACTACAATAAAATATCTACCTAATGTACTAACATTCTATGTCCTATGGGCGAGCCCTCTTTGTGCTCGCATGCACCAGGTCTTGCAGTCCCCAGCTTCACCAGCCACCAACCAAGAGCCAATAAGTGCAAGGAAAATATTGCATCTGAACTGACCATGTTTGGTCTGCTTTTCTCATCATTCTCCTCTAACCAATACAATACATCAGCTACTCACGTAGCACTGACATTGTACTGGGGCTATTAGTCATCAGGAGGTGATTAAAGTGTAAGAGAGGTGGCGCAGCGGGCTAAGGTGCCTCGTGCAAGCCTGGAGACCAGAGTTCAACCCCTAGGCTGGCAAAGCTGTCCTCCGATCTCCACACACACACTGTGGCATGAGCACCCATACATGTATCTCGACACACACACTGATTTTTAAAATTGAAATAAAGTATAAGGGATCACAGGTTATACCCAAGCATGTAGCATCATCTTACACAAGCCACTTGAGTATCCCAGTAGGGGTGGAACCAGTTCCCTGAAAGAACTGTGCAATGTGAATTGCCATTACTGCCTGTGATGTGCAGGCTCACAGAGATGGCTGGCTTTTGACCATAAGACTCTTTTTCCTAACTGGGTGTGTGTGTGTGTGTGTGTGTGTGTGTGTGTGTGTGTGTGTCTGTGTGTGTGTCTGTGTGTCTGTGTGTGTATGTGTGTGTGTGTGTCTGTGTGTGTGTGTATATGTGTGTATGTGTGTGTGTGTGTATGTGTGTGTGTGTAAGTGTGTGTGTGTCTGTGTGTGTGTGTCTGTGTGTGTGTGTATGTGTGTGTGTGTCTGTGTGTGTGTGTGTGTGTGTGTGTCTGTGTGTGTGTGTCTGTGTGTGTGTGTGTGTGTATGTGTGTGTGTGTGTCTGTGTGTGTGTATGTGTGTGTGTATGTGTGTGTGTGTCTGTGTGTGTGTGTCTGTGTGTGTGTGTGTGTGTGTGTGTGTATGTGTGTGTATGTGTGTGTGTGTGTCTGTGTGTGTGTCTGTGTGTGTGTGTGTATGTGTGTGTGTGTGTGTGTATGTGTGTGTGTGTCTGTGTGTCTGTGTGTGTGTGTGTGTGTCTGTGTGTCTGTGTGTGTGTGTGTGTGTGTGTGTGATACTAGATATTATTATGAGATTTTTATTATTTTATTTTTATTTCATTGCATGACTATTTTGCCTGCATGTGTGCATGTATGTCTATGTATGTATGTATGTCTATGTACCACATGCCTGCAGTGACAGAAAAGGCCAAAGAGGGCATCAGGTCCCCTGGAAATGGAGTTATAGTTGGCTGTGAGCCACCATGTGGATGCTGGGACTGAACCCAGGTCCTCTGGAAGACCAGTTAGTGCTTAATCACTTAACCACTGAGCCATTTCCCTGGCTGCTCCCATATGATACGATTTTTATATTAAAAGGTACATATACGTAGGGATGTAAGACACTAAGATGGTTATGTAAAAAAGCACGTGCATGCATGCATGCACACACATGTATATGTACATATATAAATATATACTTACTATCATATTTCAGCTAGATACAAAGTGTAGGAAGAAAAAAAAGTCAAACACTATAGTGCTTAATATTCCCAACTTTGAAGGATCTAGAATTACCCAGGAGACATTTTTCTGGGCAAGTCTTCAAGCAGTTCTCTAGATTAGGTTAATCCTTGGCCATGCCTGTGAGGGATTAGGTTAACTCATCTTAATTAGGTTCATGGAGGTGAGAAGACCCACCCCAGAAGTGGAAGGCACCATCCCTAGGTTTGGGTCCTAGACTGCGTGAAAAGGAGACAATTTATCTCTCTCTGCTACCTGGTGTAGATGCAAGGTGACCCACTGGCTCCGGCTCCTGCTGCCATGACCTTCCACACCAGGATGGACGGTGTACCCTTGAACTGTAAAAAACCTCTTCCTCAAATTGCTTTTGTCTGGCATTTTATCACTGAAATACAACCCATAGCTAATACAACCACTATTAGCAAATTTATTTTACATAAAGACTTTCAAAATCAACAGCTATGCAAATTCTTCTGGATGTTCTGGCATATGAGTATCTTGTGTGTGGTGCTGGCCTTTCATGCTTTGTCCTATTGTGTTTAACATACCAACACACACACACACACACACACACACACACTATTGGTTTCTCCTCTGTTAGAGGATATCATCAGCTGAAGCATTGAAATTTCTTTACAGACCAAAATAAAGGCTTCACCTTTGGTGGGTTGTTTTATCGGACAGCCTTGGCTAAGCAAGTGTAACTGAGTAGCAGTCTGTGTTCCAGAAGAGACCAGCTCTCCAGACTCTAGCTTGCCAAGATGCTGGCCTGGGCCCAGCTGAAACAGAGATTCCAAACAATGTATCTCATTTTAATGTTTGCTAATCGATGTCAGCTGGCTTTTCATCGGGTTTCCAAGGGAAGATAATGGTATAGGCTCTAGGGGAGAAGCTACTGTGTGTGTGCATGTGAGCATGTTGATTTGCGTGCACGTGCACACATATATGTGTGAGCATGAGGCCAGAGAACAGCTTCAGTGTTCCTTGAATACTACCCACCTTCTGAGTGAGGGATAAGGCCTCTCATAGGCCTGGAACTTACCAGTTTGCCTAACCTACCTAGCAGGAAGCCCCAGAGATCCACTTGGCTCTTCCTTCCCAGGACTGGGATTACAAGTACACTAGCAGACCTGGCCCTTTTTTACCATGTGCTCTGGAGGTTGAACTCGGGTCTTTGTGCTTGCAAGACAAAACTCTCATCTGAATGAGCAAACTCCTTAGCATGCAAAATGTGCTTTCTATATCTAAGTACATATAAACCTTTTATATTTGAAACACACACACAGATACACACATGTATATCAGGAAGAAAAAAATGTCTTAAAGGCAAGAACCTGAGAAACTGTTTTGTTCCCTCTGATCAGTAAATTCAAGTATTGTATATATCGAGTACTGTATATTTTATCATTACACACAAATGTAGATTTTATATATTTGCCTTGAGAAATAACTTGATTCCATTTTCTCATTTCTGAGGATCCTTTGTCCATGGATATATTTAACCACTCTTGTCCCAGAGACTTCCCAAATTCCTAGTCACTTGTTCCATTAGAGCTGGTTAAAATTCATAGACCAAAGTTCAGTTTCAGCCTGAGCTCCCTTCGAAACGCTCCTGTGTTTTGACGTCAGTTTGTATGGATAGATCCAAGGAGGTCCCACCCCTACACAGTTTCCACTGTGGTCCACACTTGGCTTTGATTAATTTATTAACCCAAGATGTCCCCAGGGAGTGGGGTTATGGGAAACACCTTGAATTCTTTTGTTTGAACATTTCAACACTGCTATTCATGGAAACTGCTGAGCCTTTCATTCCTCGCTATCTTTCTTGCCAGCAAAGTAAAATATGGTTTTAAGTGTTTGAAACAAGAGAGAGACAATGTGTTTTAAATGTATTACACACACACACACACACACACACACACACACACACCCATTATTGTTCTCAGCCATCTACTCCATCTAGAGGCTGAGATTGTAGACTTTCCCTCTCACCTCCCAAATTACTGGAGGTGAAACTCCCCTTTCAACAAGATATATAGCTTTTGGGGCTTCCTCCAGTTCCTACTGCCTCCCTAGCCCATCTTTAGTCAAAAAAGTGTCAGTTTTATGAGATGCAAAGTTCTTCCCAGGGAAAACTCTGCCCACACTATGTTTTCAGGGAGGCATTTGCAGACATTAATGATAAGGGTAAACTAGGTGCCACCAGGGTTGACAAGAAACTTCTCTGGTGGGAACACAAAGCTCACTGCTTCCAGCATCTGCCTACCATCCTATTGATAGCCCAGGGCTTGCTTTAGCCCCCACTCCCCTCAGCAGAGAAAGCAGCTTTCATCCCACCACCACAGGACAGCAACAATTCTTAGGAATCTGTAACTTTCAGCTTATAGTAAATCTTCAATAATTTGGATCTCCCCTAGGGATCAATATTGAATTGGAAGGTAATTACAAAGTATTCTGCAGAAAGCCTGAGCTGTTGCTATGACAGACATGTGTCCATCATTTAATGAAGCATTTACCATATGTGTACCAGTCCAGTTTCTCCCAAACTTCCTTGCACAAAATAGTAACAACAACAGGGGCTAGGGGTTTGGCTCAGTGGGTAGAGTGCTCACCTAACATGCATGAAGCCCTGGGTCCGATCCCCAGCAGCACGTAAAACAGGTGTGATGGCAGAGACCTGTAATAAGCTTGATAAGCTCAGGGCCACCCTCATCCATAGAACAAGTTGGAGGCTAGCCTGGGCTATATGTGTCTCTGTCTGAACAGGAGAAAAAAAAGTTGTAAAAAGATCTCATTATTTTCCCAGGATATGTATTATTATAAGCAGTGTGGGAAGGTTAGTAAGTTGAACGCTTCTTTTTACTCACTTCAGTTTGTTTTCTAAGCATTAGTCCTCAACCAAACCAGACAGACCACATGCTAGCTTAGGAAATAACAACGATTTCACTATAAAATTAAAAATCAGTCAGAAAGCAATCATTTGCCAACATCATTCTTTCTCTGTTTCAGAGTCTTTCACCTCTAGAGTGTAAATAAGATGGTATTTTTATTATTAAGGGGTTTATAAGCTATTTGGGGATTTGAAGAAACACAATGACATTTAGAAACACAATGGGATCCAAAAGAGAAACATTCTTTTTTAATTTTGTATGTAAGGGTATCTTGCCTGCACACACATATACATAAATACGTGTGTGTGTGTGTGTGTGTGTGTGTGTGTGTGCTCGCGCGCGTGCGCGCACCACAGGTATGCCTGATATCCTTTGAAGCCATAAGAGGTAATCAGACCCCTGGGACTGGAGTTACAGATGACCAGGAGACACCATGTGGGTGCTAGGAATTGAACCATTAACCATGGAGGCATCTCTCCAGAATCCCCCCCAAAATGTTAGAGGTGAAGTCCACATCCCCATGTCTACTGATTCAACTAAGACTGATACTAATCTAACTTTGAGGAGCTGGAGAGGCGGCTCAGCTGTTAAGCTCTTGCTTCTCCTGTCGAGGACCTGGGCTTGGTTCCCAGCACCCACATGGTAGCTCACAACCACCTGCAACTCTAGCTCCAGGAAATCTGGTGTCTTCTTCTGGCTCCTGACAGCAACTGTAGACATGTACAATATATTCAAAAACATGTAGACATAAATTAAAATTTCAAAAAAATCTAATCTGAGTGTATGAGCTTGAGAGAAACCAGGCTCCACTGTGTACACTGTGAGGTTTGGGGGAGGGGCAACCTGCTTTAAGGACACAGGTCGCCTGTGTCAGGCAGAGGCCTTAGAAACTCATTAGCACCAGCTGCTCTGTTCAGTACCTCTCCATCTGGACACAGACCTTAAATAAGAGACTCACAAGGAAAAGCAGAGGTCACTGTGGCAAGCGGGGCCATGGCATCACACACAGCAGCCACGGAACAGACTCTGCAGAGTCTAAGTGAATGGCGCCCCCTGGAGCCGTCTAGTGTACAGCCTGTGCAGCAGGCAGTCGGCTCTCAGGTCAGCTGAGTCCTATAAAGCAGGAAACTGCAGCTTGAAGAACATGCTTGCCTGAATAAAAGTTCAAGAGTGAATCAGATTTCAACTCAACAGAGAGAAGCTGTTTTTAGAGAAAAAAAAAAAGCTGTCCAGGGCAAAGTCAGCTGGTCAGGAAGTAGTGAGGCTCATGATAGATTCCTCAGGCTGGCCTGGCCTCTCATCTATAGGGACGGAGAACGAGGAAAAGTCCACTGTTCAACCCAAGTCTCCTAGATTCTGAACCCCAGTGGAGATCTGAGGATCCTGAGTCGCCACAGAGAGCAGAAGAGTGCGTGGGGACAGAGGGAGAGAAGTGGGTAACCGGAAGTCACTGATCCAGGTGGGTTTTCCTCCTTCCCCTCTGCTTGCATCACACCTGGCTCACTTACCATATCATTATTTCAGCAGCGGCTGGTGATTAAGCCACGTCTACACCTCCAGGAAGAATTCCAGAGAGCCAGGCCAAGACCTGCCAGGAGATGAGACCAGTCTATGAATTGTGGGAAGGGGTGCACATTGCATGTGTGTTAAACTGAATTGGCTTTGCGGTGTAAAGGCTCTCTGAAAATGGCCAGCAATGCTGACATTCTGCACGTCACTCATTGGAGCAAGTGGACATCAGCAAAGTTGATCTCATCTGCCCTCTTCATCTCTGTAGGTGAAGAACTGGACCCGGGAGTCACCTCCTTCACCTCAGCAATGAGACGGATAGGCAGAGGAGTGTGTGTGTGATCATGTGTGTGTTGTTGTGTGGGTGTATGAGATTGTGTGTGTATGATCACATGTGTGGGCATGTTTGTGATCATGTGTATGTGATCATGTGTGTATGTAATCATGTGTGTGAACTTACGTGTGTATATGAGATCATGTGTGATCATGTGTGTGACCATGTATGTGATGAAGTTGTATGTGTGATCATGTGTATGTGTGATCATGTCTATGTGTACTTGTGCCACTGTGCACATGTGGAGATCAGAGAACACCTCAGGGTATTGGTCCTCACCTTGCTGAAGGCAGGAACTCTTATTCACCACTGTGCACCCCAGGTGAGCTGGTCTGTAACCTACAGAGATTCCTGTCTCTGCCTCCCATCTCACACAGGAAATCTAGGGTTATGGACACATGCTATTACATCCACCTTCTCACATGGGCTCCAGGAAGACAAACTTGGTTTCTCAAGGTTGGTAAGGTTTCTCAAGTGTGGTAAGCAGTTTACCCCTGACCCATCTCTTGAACTCCTAGATGACCAATTAGGAAAGTCCATAGTCAGAGGATGCACTCAGCCTCAGTTTCCCATCTCTGCCACTTCACAGCTATGAAATAAGTGTTTTGGAATATCAGCTTCCTCATCTGTAGAGTAGGGCCCTCCTGTTGAGGACAGTCCTTATAAAAATTAAAGATGCAAGTACTCTGATACCTCCTTGGCATGACAACCTGCATGCCATTGGCTATCTGTAGCCTGGGGTGCTGCCCATTGGCTGTATGTAGCCTAAGCTGTTTTGAATAGGGCCCAGCAAAAACTCATAAACTGAAGAACTGTGAGATTCTTTGTGTGGGGGTAGGCGGTGGGGGAGGGTATTTCAAGGCAGATCTGCCTGCCTCCTGAGTGCTGGGATTAAAGGCCTGTGACACCACTGCTCAGCTTAGTTGTATTTTGGGTTTTTTTTTGTTTGTTTGTTGTTGTTGTTTTGTTTTTTGTAACTTGACTTCACGGCTCTCAAGTATGAGCTTTGTAGATCACAAAGTCATGTTGTAGCAATGTCAAAAATGGGCCTGACTGCAAGGATTCTGGTCCATTGATGAGGCTTCAATCAGCTGTCATTTCCCACTGGTGTCAAGGAGTACGTGAGCAATGGTCTGCTCCTGTTCCTGTGGTTCCACTTCCCTTTACTGACTTCACGCACCCTTATCCTGAGCATTCCCCAGCTGTCTTTAAACTATCATGGCTCAGGCTCCATGTTTCCACTGGTTGTTCCCTTTGGCAAAGCAGCTCCCTGAGCTCTCTCATTAATTAAGGTATCTGCACATTCCCCCAGTATGGAGCTCTGTGTTTTCTCCAGGTTTTCCTGGTGCAAACTGAGGACGCAAAGCCATTTCCTAGATACTGCACACACAAGCTCGGAGGAACTCTAAAGCCTGCCTGTTCCCACTTCCTGATCATTTCAGGTCAAACACACCATTAGCAAGGATCATGTCGTCACCCACTGGCCTGGCCTTTCACATGCAGGCAGGCTCAGTGCTCTAACACTACCTCAGTACAGTTGAAAATGCAAAGTAGAATAAATTCATCAGGTAAAACTGCACTGTGAGCCAAAGGAAGCCACATTCCTAACTTCCCATGAGTGAAGACTTTTTATAATTGACATCCACATACCAACAAGCTCAGATCGTCCAGAAGAACAAACATGATGGGCTCTGCAAAACATGGCAACCAGTAGTCCCTCTCCAGGGCACTGGGATGCAGCCACCATGAGGCTGCCATGCCAACTTTGAGTCCTTGAAGGAAACCCAACCCCAGCAAGCAAGACTCTGGGGAATGGTGATACAATACTCTGAATGTCAACAAGACCATGTGACCTCATCCACTGAGGCATTCTGCATAGGGCTTGTGGGTCAGAGGACAGCTCCAGTAAGGGGAGCCCTGAGAATGTCCAAGAGCCCCCACTGCCTTGCACATTGCAAACAGAGAAGCAGCCATCAGAGCGTGTTTTGTGGTATGTAACAGAGTAGAGTTCGATTCCTTTTCCAGGGCAGTCTCAGTGTAGGTTCTGTGACCCACAGGAAGTACAGCCCAATGGGCTTCTCTCCACCTCCCTTGAGATGCATGAAGAATAGACAATGGAAACCCTTTGGCGCTCCTGGGGTCAGAGGGAGGGTGTAGGTGGTCAGGCCTCAGTTCTCAACGCACAAATCAGTCTTCTTTTAGGGGAATATCTTCTCTAAGGAGCATTTATACTTCTTGCTGCTTTTGCCTTTACCCCCGACACAGGCATTTTGCAGTGGGTTTCCTCTTTTTGACTCATGATAGAACACTTAAGGCATGTGCAGACAAGTTTGAAAAAGTTGAAAGTCTACACCCCCATAGTCTGAAAGAGGCAGCAGCAAAACTTTCTTCTATGTCCTTCCAGACTTAAAAAAACTTTCTACAATAAGCTTGTATCATTTACACAGCTGTTGAGGGATTTTTCCCTCTATATTACTGTTTTTGTGACATTTCTCCCATCACTGGAAAATTTGGTGTTTTTAGTGATGTTTGTAGGTTGTGTGTAGTATGTGAGATCCTGAGAGTTATACACCCTGTTGGAGTCTTGACCAATAACCTCATTTTAGTTTTATGACAAGGAAAGCAGCGTCTTTAATCACCCAAGTCATCTGTGAGCAGAGGGAGGGGCCCCTCCCAGGGCAGGGGCAGTTACGAAGTAGGACCTGTGAAGCATCTTCTCCATTGAGCTATTGCAGCCCCCTGGAAAGCTGGGGCATGAGGGTGCAGTGAGGATACAAAGCTCCTAATGCATCATAGGTAAAAAGTCTCATGTAGCCCAAGCTGTCTTCAAACTCTATAGAACCTGTGGTTCCCCTGCCTCCACCCCACAGGGGCTGTGATTACAGGCTTGTCCCACATCTTGTTTATCCAGTCCTGGGGAGGTAAGTCAGGTCTTCATGCATGATGGGTAAGCACTGGGATATATGTCATGAGCCCTCTGAATAAACAGAAATTATATGAACAGCCAGTGGGAGGAAAAGCTCTAAGTTTGGAAAGTGATAGTCATAGATAATTAAAATTATTTAAAGATAATCTTCGGAAAAATATATAACTCATTGTGTCTTTCTGTACATTTTTTAGTAAAATTTGAACCCCAAAACACATGAAATCCTATTTCCTATATTTTGGCTTTATTACAAGCATTTTCAAATGGAGACTAAACATTTCTTACCAGTTCCATTACACTGGCTGTAGAATGGTCCGTACCCTGGATATGCCAGAATAGTGCTGCCATCTTGTTTAATGTCTCTGGGTAGCTTCCCAGATATTAAGGGCTCAGCAAAGAGTCTATGCTGAAAAGCCAGGCTTCTTATGGCTTCCCAAGAACTGACCTATGCACAGGAGTTCCTGATAAGGAGTATGTCTTGTTGCAAAGCCCTGGCTACCAACATTTCCCAAAAGATCAAATTGATGAATCCTTCCCTTGGCCAGGTGGCAAAGCACATGTTTTACGCATGACTAAAACTGGTTCTCAGAGTTAAGTGTCACTAACTAGGGGTACAAATGCCAAATTGGGGGGGCTCTACTTTAACTGCTTGCTTGCTCCCCATACTGTCTCCCCCTCTGTCTCTCTGTCTCTTTATCTCTATTTCTCTGTCTCTCTTTATCTCTGTCTGTCTCTGTCTTTCTATATCTGACCCTCTATTTCTGTCTCTCTGTCTTTGTCTCTCTCTCTCTATTTTTTCTCCCTAGTGCAAGAGGTTAAACATAAGGCCTCCTGCACTCGAGGCAAGTGCTCTCCCACTGAGTTGCACCCCAACCCTTGGTTTAGTTTCTTCATCTTGATTTATAAGCTCTTAGAAACTGCTTTTTGCCTTCTGTTGATGCCAATAGAGATTTGTGAGCCCTTCATCTTCACAGATTATAGCTGTATTGTTCTCGGGCTTCCATGCTTTCCTGGACTTTAAAGAAGAATAGCTGTTAACTAGTAATGCATTTGTTACATTTGATGAAGTAATCTTCTAGTTTGCTTGACAAGTAATGTTTCCTGTATTTGTGACACTTAAAAATATTTTAGGGTTCTTTTTTTCCTATTAGTTTATAATTAGAAAAGTCCTATTAGTATATGATTAGAAAAGTCCTATTTATTGGCAAAATACTTTCTCTTCCTCCTCCTTCCTCTTCTTCTCCTCCTCCTCCTCCTTCCTCTTCCTCTTCTCCTCCTCGTCCTCTTCCCCCTTTCCTTCATGTGTGTGTGTGTGTGTGTGTGTGTTTGTGTATGTGTTAGGAAGCATTCAACCTATGGCCTCACACATGCCAGGCAAGTGCTCTCTCTTAGGTCTTTACCTGGCCTTCTTTTCACTTTTCAGCTTTGAGCTGGGTCCAGGCAGGTCTTGAACTCTCCTCCTTAGCTAGCCTCCTGAATGGCTGGGCTTATAGGCCAACACCATCAGTCCCAGGTACTCGTATTGCTTTATACCTTTGGAAACAGCTCTAAAAATTGTGAAGACTGTCAACAGAGCAGCGGCATTGGGGACCACTCCCTGTAAAAGCAGAGTCAACAGTGTGAAGCTGCTCTTCTCTATTTCAGAAATATGAGAGTGTCCCACTCCACAGCCCTTGGAGTATGTGGTCTCAGACAGTGCTGTCCAAGTGCAGACATGGGAGAACAGGAGCTGTTTCTAGGGAAGATGTGACTCTGAGTCCAAAGGACATTCTGCTCCCTTGAATCTGAATAGGGAGTCTTTTCCTTAAATTCATGTGTATATGTGTGTGGAGGAGTGCATTCACCAGGGTGTGCCTGTGGAGGCCAGAGGACCGCTTGTAGACACCAGTTCTCTCTTGCTACCTTATGGGTCCTGGGGACCAAACTCAGATTCTCAGGTCATCAGGCTGGGCAGCAAGTGCCTTTAACATACTGATCCATCTTGCAAGGCCAACATATAGAAAAGATTATTCTCAACCTCTATCTCTGTATCTTCTACTCTCTTTCTTTTGACTTATATTAATCTACTTGCCTGCCTTCCCTATCAATCATTCTATCTATCCATCTATCTGTATGTCTACATCCATCTATCTATCTATTTATCATCTACCTATCTTTCAGACTGCATTAATATCTAGTCAACAACTCTGGAATTATCTTCTATAGCTATCATTCTACTCAAAACATCAGAGAGAAGGAGCTTTGTGTTTTGAGACAGTGTACCCCACCCTGGTCTGAAACTCACTATGTAAAAAAGGATGGCTTTGAACTTGTGATCTACCTGCCTCCACCTTCCAAGTGCTAGGATCACAGACATTTGCTACCCGCCTGATTTATGCATCTTGGCAAGCATGGAAAGCCCTTGCTTTCCTGATATCAAAGCTATTCTCTAGTGTGTGTGGGTGCTTTTGGTGCCCACATGGCAGATGACTATGATGCCAGGTAGGGATAAGTGCTGTGGTTGTAATCAAGAGAAACAGCAAGGTCACTGGCAGGGCTGCCATTGTATAAAGGGTCGTGTCTGAGGAAAGGACTCTTAAATGGAAATCTGAATTAAGTGCGGCAATGACTGAGGGAGACCACTACAGACCTAGCGTGTGCAGAGCCTCTGGGGCGTGAACATGCCGTCTCCTCACAGGACACAAGCAGCGAATTACAATGGGAAGAACTGGAGGGTCAGGATGGTGATGAGTTCTTTCTGGGCCCTGGCATTACCAGCTGCTCCATGTGGGACAATTCTCTGTTCTTCCTGCATCCTTTTCTCTGACAGTGATGGAGGCTGGGAGTGACTCTCACCTCTGCTGACAGAGGTGTAGATCATCTGGGGTTCCTCTCTGCAGGGCTGCTTTCCTTAGTGACTATAGTTATTCAGTCTGTCTCGGCCAGCTTTGATTTGCTTCTAACCTGTGCAGAGATGTTTTCCTCGGAGGTTTGGGAGCAGAAGTTCCCTGAAAAAATCCACACTCAAGCTGGAGATTCTGCACACTGCTTGACCAAATCACATTTCCACGATTTTGGAGAGTGGGAATGTTAACAAATCAATACAAAGTCAAAATCACCATGAGTTACTTTTAAGACCCTTAATAGTCACGGATTCCCCTCCACTGTATCTGACCTAGTATTTTTTTGACTAATACGTTAAGCCTTTAAAAAGCCTTAACAGGCCGCCATCTTCCACCAAAACCTAAGCTAAAAAAGTCACATCCGCAGCACCTGAGACTTACAGGAGAGATTTCCCCTCGCTCCTCACGGCCCCAAGTCCGTGAATTTCATAGATGCCTTTACTTAGGACTTTCTTTGTTCTAAAACTAGTAAAACCGCATGTGACCACTTCCACAATGGAACACATCTCTTGCGGCAACCAGAATTCATGTTCCCAGGCCATGTCACTCAAAGTTGACTCAGAACAAACTCTCCCTTTTCCCCCTCCAAGTCAGAATAGAGTTTCGTGTGGAGCAGTGTCTTCAGGCAATGTGGAAACCTTGCTGGGAGCTGCATGGAAATGCCCTCTCCCATGAGCACACTGGGCCGCCACATGTTTTTACACATCCTCTGAGGGGCAAGATATAGTGGAACTTCGTTTCCCAGAAAAACAATTAGAGAACACTGGAGCCAGATAATTTACAGCCTAATGTTAACAGTGAGCAGGGTGGATTCCCACAGCCACGTCCCTAAGATAAGAATGGCCTTAGAAACCCGCCCCACACAAATCTTAGATGTCACAACACAGGAATCTCTCCAGAGAAAACCAAAGGCAGATTCCTTTTTAGCGAGTGCTCATATAAGATTATCTAGCTTTGCTCTATCATTGAATTTGCAAAAATATTGTCGTTGTCATTGTTGTTTTAATTTTACTTTATTTCCCTTTATTTCACCGAAGCTAAAACATAAGGAAAACTGGCAAGGCTCCGACCAGACAAAGAAGTCATTCATTCCTGCTGAGGACAGAATGAAAATTCTAAATAAGAGAGTGAGCTTCCCACCTGCTGGAGGGTAGACAGAGTTATAGATAGGCCCAATCTCCTGCTTCCTTTTAGCTACAATCCTGAGAAGGCCTGAAGTTATCTTTGCCGAAAACCTGGTTGTTGTGGCTGGCAGGAAGGAAGTGAGCTTTCCCAGGATTCCAGCAGGCACAGACCTAAGGTCAAGACTGGGAGAGCAGGTGGATTCTCAGCCCAGTTCCCCAGCATCAGTAGGAAGGTGATTAAAGGATTAAAATTTGCAGGCAAAGCAATGGCGATCCAAACCCTCCCCTCCCCTCTATGTAACTGAGAAGATAAAAGCTGTTTCCTTTCAAAGCTTCAGGTTAGAGATGGGAGTATTAGCCAATATGTAATCTTATAGCCAGCACTCAGCTGAGAGCAGGGAAGCAAGGATAGCCAAGTGTCAATCTGCATTTAGAAGAAGAAAAAAAAATTAACCCCTGAAACACTACATCTGAAAATAAAGGAACATCATTGCTCAAGCGATGACTCTCAAACAGAAAAAAATGGTGATTGGACACAATGTCTGTTGTCACTACTGGAGGGAAACTGGGTGCCGCCAGCATCTAGCAGGTGATAGGTGGAGAAAATCCTGTTGAAAACTTACAAGGTACAGGACAAGCCCAGTAAGAATGCCAGACCAGCCCAGGAGGTTCAGAGTGCAGGGGGTGGGGCTAAAGATGTAGTTAGTACGGTGTTTGCCTTGCATGCAGAAAGCCCTGTTTGGATGCAAAAACCCTGTATGAAGGCACACAATTATAATCCCAGCACTTGGGGGTGGAGAAAAGTGGATCTGAAGCTTAAGGTCATCCTTGGCTACATAGTAAGTTTGGGGCCAGAGTGGACTAACAAGACCCTGTATCATTAAAAGGGGGAAGCAGAAGCCAGGAGAGTCAGTGTTTTGAGAATTTCTGATGGGAGGATTCTATTCTGGTGTATGTCCTCATTCATCCAATAGGGGGCATTCCTCAGCATCGCAGCCATTCCTAAGGACCCTGACCAACCCAAGTCTAAGTGTATCCTCAGGACTGCTGTCTGCTCAGCTTTCCTCCTGGACCATTCCACCTGGGAAAGTACACACTCGAGGAGCCCTGTCTCCCCACCCTGGCTAATTGATTGCCAGGAAGAACTGTCTTTGTGGTCAGAGAGAGAGAGAGGATTTATGAGGCACATGAAAACCTATCTGTGTCTTTCTTTGTAAGCAAGTTGTTTGGCTGTCTCCACTTTCCATCTAAACAGCTACACACTCGATCAGATTCGATGTTTCAAAATAAGACCCTTCACTTACCACTCTGCTAGCACGTCGGAAGTGAGACAACTTGGTGACACTGGTGCCAGGACAGCTCGGTGCTAGTGACACCTGACAGGGAGAGTCTTGACTTGGCCATGCCAATAGGACACACTTTTCAACACACTTCTGTGCAACCCAGGAGGAGTTTGGGGAAGCCATGGCTTCTGATTGCAAGAGCCTTCTTGCAAAGGGCTTGGGGCTCATACTTCTAATGAGCTGGGGGTACAAGAACAGCTGCTGGCTCATAGCTTGGCATTCCCAGTGAATGAGGAGACAATCCACCTAGTCTGGCTGAGACTCTTTATTGAAAGATGATTGATCTTTCAATTGCTTTAATCTGTTAAGAAAAGAGGTATCAGCTACGTTTTCGTGCACTGACTGTATTCCTAACGGTGGTAGAACATACTGAACCAGCATCTCTGGCCTTTCCCACTATTGCACCCACCACAGAGCCATTTGGACGTCTTTCTCCCTTACCACTCCCCTAAAGTGCCAATTCGATACAGAAAGTGGCTGGTTGTGGATGGGATCCTTGCAAGGGCCACACGTGACTCATTTACTTTCATCTGAAAACGGACTTTGTCCCATTCTGGGGGGCATCAGGCCTTCTGAGGAAGGGCAGGTACACTAATCTTTTCGAGTTTTGGATCACTAATATCTAAAAGCTTCTTTGTAAGAAGCTTTGTACAAACACTAGAAAGAAAATCCGGATTACCCATTGGACAGATTTCCCACTTAGCATTTATATATGCATCCTATGAATGTATGGGATAAATACGTTTCCATATAAAATCAGTCGGTTTAGCTTGCTGTTTTTACATATACTTGGAACAATGCTTTATATCGTGACACAATTATGTACGGCATCTTTTGTATGAGTGTGTGATATTCTGACACAGGTGTGTAGGTTATCAAATTTAAAGAGCCAATATTTTTTTCAAGACAGGGTTTCTCTGTTGGAACCCTGGCTGTCCTGGAACTCACTCTGTAGACTAGGCTGGCCTGGAACTCAGAGATCTGCCTGCCTTTGCCTCCCAAGTGCTGGAATTAAAGGTATGCACCACCACTGCCTGGCCTTAGAAAGTCAAATTTATCAGCTGTTGGAGGTTGATTCGCTATGTCTCTATCAGCATGTGATGCATAGGACAGATCTTGTTCATCCACGTGACTGCCCTTGAAGGATTCACATGGCAAAATGTTAGGAAACTTCCTTTCTTTCCCATTAAAATATGTCAATACTTAATAGTCTGGTACTAAGTGAAATGCCACTTCACAGACTATACTAACAGCAGGCTTTTGTATACATGTATTCATGTGTCTGTACGTGTGTGTGTGTGTGTGCATTTGTGTCTGTTTGTATGTGTGCATCCGTGTGTGTGTGTGTGTATGTGTATGTGTGTGTGTGTGTGTGAGAGAGAGACTCTGCGTCTTTGTGTCTGTATATGCACATACACTCAGCTTACACTTTATTTGGCTCAACGCAATGCATTCCTAAATGCTAATCCAAGAACACAGAGAAACCTCCCAGAGGAGACCCACATTTCCCCCATTGCATTAGGGTTCTTCAGAGAAGAAGAACCAGTAGGAGATATGCATTTGTACAAGATAGTTTAACAAGGCTTATGCAACAGCAGAGGCTGATAAGTCCCAGAGAGCCAGGAAAACTGCTACATAACTTGATAGATCCACAGGATTGAGACCCAAAGGCCTTAAGATCTAAGGACAGGGAGGGATGTATCTATGTCCCAGAGTCCAAGGCAGGAGAGATGTATGTCCCAGGGTCCAAGGGCAGGAGGAATGAATGTCCCAGGGTCCAAGGGCAGGAGGGATGGATATTCCAGCTCATAAATAGAAAAGCCACCCTTCCTCCAACCTTTGTTCTCTTCAGACCTGGTGGTTCACTGAACTGTCCACATTGTTGAGTGCCATCTCTACCCCCTCTACTGATCCAGAAATTCATTCCTTCAGAAACACCTTCACAGACACACTCACACATAATGTTTGACCAGATGTATGGACATCTCTGAGCACAGTCAAGCTTATGCACAAAATTAACCATATATCTAACATATCTAAACTCTCATCTAGAAGATACTTCTTAGGTTTACCTCTTTCTAGTGATGTGGGAATGTTTGATTGTAGAGAGTGCTGTCAACTGAATTGTGTACCTCTGCAAAGTTACATATCATTGTCACTTGACCAATTAAGCTGTGCTGGCTAGTCAGAGTGTCCCAGGGATCCACCCGTCTCTGCCTCCCCGGGGCTGGGATTACAAGCACATACCACCACTCCTGGCATTTCAACACAGGTTCTGTAAGTGCTTTGCCAACTGAACCATCTCCCCATCATCTTGACCGGACTTTCATGTCTCTCCAAAATTCATGTTTTGAAACCTTGGTGGGAGGGTGGCTGGGAGGGCAGTAGGGATGGAATTAACAGGATTAATGGCTTTACAAGAAGTTCCCACTGAGCTGTGTCAATCCTGTCACAGGATGTCACAATGAGGAGATCCTCTAGTAAGAAGTGGGCCCACACCAGACACCAAACACGCTGGTTTCTCAATCCCAGACTCTCCAGCACCAAAAGGAAAGAATCAATTCCTGTTGTTTGCTGTCATCCATTCTAGAGTGTTTTTCTTACAGCAGCCCACAAGTCCAAAGGCAAAATGTCATTGATAGCAAAGGGGAATTGTTAAAGGAATAAGGCATATGGTGGAGGGTCCTGGTCCTCGGAGACTCTCTTTCTCCATGGATAGAAGCAGCAGGGAAATAATTAGTTTTTTCCAATGGCAAAGGCCTGGCGAGATCTCATTGTGTCCATCGACTGGAGCTACCACAGTGCAGTCTGGACAGATTTGGTGTCTGGTGAAGTAGTTTCTTGATTTCTCATAGAACAAAGAGAGAAGTTGTTTCTCTCCTGTCTTACCAGGGCACTGATCTCAGCAAGGAACATGCTATCCTGTGGTAATTTGAATGAGAACGTGTCCCTTAATCTCAGACATTTTGGCATTTGGCCCCGAGTTGGTAGAACCATCTGGGGAGGGTTAGGGTGTGTGGCTTTGCTGGAGGAAGGATGTCAGTGAAGGTGGGCTTTGACAGCTTTATGGCTCCACATTCCATGCTACTTCAAGTTCACTCTGCCCAGTGTTTTCTGTTCCAGGTGTGAGCTCTCAGCTTTCAGTTCCTGCTATGGTGCCTGTAGCTTGTTGCCATACTTCAATTCTGCCACTGTAGACTCTCATTAAGCCCAATAACCTTTTTTTTTTTCCTTTCTATACATTGTCTTGGTCATGGTGTCTCATCACAGCAACAGAAAATAACTAATCCAATTTGCATGACCTAATCTCCTATCTCCAACTACCACCACTGTGGGGATTGGTACATCAACACATGGCTTGGTGTTGGGGGGTATCCATTAACTCCACTTCTCTCTAAAGTCTCCATGGAAGAATGGGAGTATGGGACATTTGGAAAAAATGCATAGATGATAAATGCTGAATGAACTGAAGCAAAGTAGAGCCCGGAGCACCCCCAGGGAAGCAGCGTTCAGTCAGCGCGGATGGAAAGGCACCTCTCCTGAGCGACTCTGGGAAACATGGGAATGTTGAGGAGTGCTTTTTTTCTAACATCACTTTACCTTTCTCTGCTTTTGGAAAGGCAAATTACAGTGATGGCTTAGAGGAAAATGCCTGCCCAGCCCATTAAATCCAAAGATTTCCCATTCTGAGAGGCTCGGGAGTACAAGCATACAATCTGCTTCACCATTAGTGGACCAAAGGAAAAGCTCAGTGCTTGCTTCTTGCACAAAAGACCATCAGACGTGCAGGAGAAGACATGGCCATTTGACAAGCAGGAGAGGAGGTGGCCATCAAATGAATCCTCGTCCTGAGTGGCTCAAGGAGATGAAATCAGAAAGCAGTAAAACAGCACCGAAGGCACTGGCTCAGTCAGTGAAGTGTTTACCGCTCAAATGTGAGGACCTGTGCTGTCCCCACCATCCACAGAAAAGCACGAGGGGCTGTGGCTCATGCTTGTGCTCCCAACACTGGAGACATGGAGACAGCTGGCATCTCCGAGCTAGTCAACTGGCCTAGCTGACTGTCTTAGAAAAAGAAAGTGAACAGTGACTGAGGAGCTCCACAGCCACCTGTATACACATACACACCCACACCCATACACACCACATATACCACACACACACACACACACACACACACACACCTATACATACACATACACCCATACATGCACACACATCCACACACACCCATACACACCACACATACCACACACACATACACAGACACACCACAGACACACACCCATATACATCACACATACCACACACACACATACACACACCCATACATACACATACACCCATACATGCACACACTTCCACACACACCCATACACACCACACATTCTACACACACACACACACACACACACACAGACACACCACAGACACATACCCATATACACACACCCACACATACACACACACACATACACACCACACATACCACACACACACATACACACCACAGACACACACCCATACACACACACACACACACACACACACACACACACAGAGCTAGTTACTCTTCCACATTGCTGAAAATGGACTGAGAGCAAGAATTTTAGCACTGGCTCTGC
The DNA here is from genome assembly GCA_026225945.1 of Cricetomys ansorgei. Classification (NCBI taxonomy): domain Eukaryota; kingdom Metazoa; phylum Chordata; class Mammalia; order Rodentia; family Nesomyidae; genus Cricetomys; species Cricetomys ansorgei. Next base: position 35,206,257 of record JAMJFZ010000199.1, read on the forward strand.
TCAGCTGTGTGCCTTAGAGTCCCACGATGTCTCTTTGTCTGTGGATGCTGATGTTCTAATGAAGGAAAGATACCAGCTAGTTGAAAAGGAGAAAGAGACGACGAAGTAGGTACACTGAGCTCCAGAGGCTAGAAGCCCCACTCTAATTTGAAACACGACCACCATACCAGGACTGCTCTAGTTCTGGTTGAACACTTCCTGTCAGGAATGCGAAGGCTCTGGGTCCCCTGGGATATAGTGGGGAGCCATCACTGCTCAGAATTCAGCAGCCATCCAGCTCTCCCAGTTGGGCTCATTTACAGTGAGCATCTCCAAGAGTCGGTCATGAGGAAAGGAGAAACACTGAGTGACATCCCCTAACATAGCTGGTCCTCCAGTCCTGGGCTTGTCAACTTCCCAGCCTTCTAGGGTAAGCCAGCACTTGGCTGTCCTGTGGGAAAAGATGGGGCTTTCCGCCCCGCCAGCCATCCTGCTGCGAACATGCCTGTGAGGCAGGGATCTCAGCAGGTGGGAGTGATGTGGGCTAAGTGGGTCTCCGGTAGTCCAGGGCTCCCAGCAAAGGCCAGACCACAGCAATCAGTGGGATAGTTATTTACCATAACCATATACAAACCACAACATCGAAGTTCCCTCAAATACATCTGAGACATTCTATACCTCTTCATTAAAGCCTGTCAGGGTTTGCAATGGCCCAGCTTGCCCTAGAATCCTAGATAAACTGGGCTTTCAGAGGCTGGAACCAAACATCACATCCACACAGCTGGAACCAGGGATACCCTCATGTCAAACTCTGAGGCCAGGCAGAATCAGATCTCTCTCCCAGTCTCCTCTCAATTTCCCTTGGAATTGATTTTAACTATTCTTTAGCATTGATGTGAACTATGATGTCTGGCTGCAAAATATCTTAATCATTCATAAATAAAATGTTTACTATGTGTTACTTTTCTGGTCTCCTCCATGCTAACGAACATAGTGACCAACAGTCACACATATATCTGAATGAGGCAGAGGAAGACCATGAAAGCCTGATATCAAGTTTTGTTGCTTGTCTTATTTGCCCACCTTTTATTTGTTTCTCTGATTCCTGGGCATTTTATCAAATCAATTGTGTAAATTACATGCTCTACCGAGCAGGATCATTTCAAGTTTAAAGGCCTGTTTTGTTGAAAAAAAAAAGTTACACGGAATTTGAAGTTTTTAAAATGATGTTTATAGACAGGAGAAAGAACTCAGTCAGTAAAGTGCTTATGGGCAGACCTGAGTTAGAACCCCAGAACCCAAATAAGCCAGGGTATCTTGGATTTGTAATACTAGCATGGGGAGGTAAAGACAGGACACTCCCTTGGGGCTTACTGGCCAGCCAGCCTGACGGGATCATAGAGTTCTGGGAAAAATGAGACCTTGTCTCAAAAAGAACCAAAGTGGACTGAGAAATGACACCTGAGGTTGACCTCTGGTGTCCACACAGAGATAGGTATACATAAACATGTATACACAGACACAGAGACACACACGCACACATGCACACACATACATGCATACCACACACACATAGAAACACAATGCACACACACCCATACGTGTGTACACACACACACACACACACACACACAGAGTCTTTGCTACAAAATATCTGAGTGAAGGCTCTATCTAGCAATATAACCAAAGCTGAGGGGCTGTGACTGAGAGGTAAGAATGAAAGGTCTTTTTTCCTACTTTAAAAAACACGTTAGCTTGAAATGCAGTTGTGGGGGCGTGGGCCCATTCGAGTTCACCTGGGCCCTCCCTGGTTTTAGTCTCACATTCTGAAGGCTTCAATTTGGCCCTATACTTCTCACATTTCATGCGAAACAATAAACCTTGCACCTATGACGTGGGAGAGGAGATTCTCCCTGCTGGCAGACCAGGCGGGAAACTATTCCCATTGGCTTCCCAACATCTGTCAGCACTGGCAATGGAGTTGGCTAGCAGAGTGCCACCCGTGAGGCTGCTGGGAACTTACGACTGAGGCTGCTAGAATGGACTCTATTCCTTTGTCTTCTGTCTAAGGAAAATGGGGAGAAGCAAATAGTTAATTCCCAGCAATCCCCACAAGCCCTTATCACTATTGTTCTCCCCTGAATTAAACACCATGAATCTCTACACAGAGCCACACGAATGGAATCATCTCTGACACACTCTTTGATATTGGGTTTCTTGTTCCATATCATGAATGCTCTGACCGACAACAAACTGCTTATATTATTGGTTCATCCATTTTTGTCTCTGTATAGTGTTCCATTGTAAGAATCATGTTAACAATTTAGATATTCTACTGTGCACCTAGTTTTTACAAACAGGACTCTTATGTTTTGGGGTATGTCATTTGCTCCACATTAAGTATTTAACGTGATTTGTTTTGAACTTTCATCCAATTAAACTCTATCTTGTCACATACAGCAAAGACATTCACATAGCTCTGAGAGTAAGACCCTGTTATAGGCAGAGCTGATAATTTTAAGGTCAAAAATCAAATGGGTAAAAAAATCACCCCAACACTTTACCCTGAAAGTATATAAGGTATGTTTGGAGGGAAATTAAAGTTTTGTGAGTAACTTGAAAAGAGAGGTAAAACATGTCACCCAATGTCACTTTGATAAAAGGCAGCTGAAGTGGAACTAGGAACATCGTAAGGATTGGTTGGCTCCTTCTGGAACATTCTGTTCACTAACTTTTGAGACCTGGATTCATCAATTCTTGTATGTGTTGACCAAAGTCACAATGTGAATGAAAAGAACATGTTTCTAATACTACATCTTTCTGATTCTACCCCACCCAACAAAGAGTTCACGGACCTCTGACTCTCATTGCCCCTTGCCAACCTGCTTCCCAACTAGCCCAGTTTGCTTCCCAATGATGCTCCATGTCCCTTGGCTTCATCTTTGTTCTCCAGGCCCAGTCTCTGCATATACAAATATTACTGTTTGTTGAGAGACCCACACTCTTATGGCACCACAAAAGATCATGGAGTGCCTGTTCTCACTGCCTTTCTCTGGAGTTCTCTCCCTGTTGCGTTTATCTATCCACAACTTCCATGCCTGATGAAGTCATCACTTCCCTTAGAACCTGGTTTGCTTCTTATCTCTAGTCTTCCCCAATATGACTTGCTCCATGTGCCGATACGTCATCCCATCCCCTTGGCAGCTGCCATCACAGATTTAATTCTATATTTACCTTTGCGTTTTTTGGTGGAAAAAAAAATGTATGAATCATTATGCTCTAGTCATTTTTGTTTCATTTTTGATGTTCTACAATTCATCAAAATTGAATCTGTTGTTTATCAAAACTGCATAGCTATGCACCAGTGTGCTATTTAAATATTAGGAACTGTAAATATGGGTGGAAACACAAAAATAGTTTAATAATATTTTTAGGAAAAATAAGTTGAAGAGTAGGTAGAAGAATCAGGATTTTAAGTTTAGAACAGACAGATGAATGTAAAGTCTTCTACTGGGAATCAGACAGTGAGTCATTAAATTCTACAGCATAAGATACAATGGCACGCTCACTTCTGCGGTCAAGTAGTGAAAACCCACTGTGTCTAACCTGAAAGCATGTGCTGGCAGAGAGAGCAATGAGTCTCCATCCTGCACAGCACAAGCTCCCATCTGGGACAAAGTTACAGGGCCTCTACATGAAGACCTTTAGCCAGGGTCGACTCTGGGGATATGAACTGATACCTGAAGACAGGTGACAACTTTTGTTTTATTCTTGCTGCGAAATGAACCATTTTTTAAATTGCTGAGAATTGTTTAGATACCTTTAAATTTAATGTGATAAAAACTTTTCCTCTCGCCAGAAGATTGGCTGTTTTTTTTCTAATAGATCATGACTTCACCAAAAATTATACCACGTAAATTCATTTAAATATCTATTACAAGTATACCATCCAGACTGGAGTTTCCCCCACAATCACAGCTACTGGTCTCAAGGCCATTTCATGATCTGAGGTATAGCCTAGCCACTCTTGGGACTTGACAGTCAACACCCCACCCCAGCAGGCCACCCTACAATGAAGGCTTCAATTTTGGCCCTATACACAAACTTCTTACACTTCCTGTAAGACAAAAAACAATAAATCTAGAACCTATGATGTGGCTGAGAAGATGTTCCTTGCTGGCAGACCAGGCAGGAAACAATTCCCACTGGCTTCTTCCCATCTGTCAGCACTGGCAATAGGGTTGGCTAGCAGAGTTCCATCCATGAGGCTGCTGGGAACTTACGACTGAAGCTGCACACCCACTGGTCTCAAGGCCTTTTCATGACCTGAGGCATAGCCTAGCCACTCTTGGGACTTGACAATTGTCAAGCTGTCATCTAGTTATCTTGGTAGATTTTTCCAAAACCAGTGCACACCCTGCTTCATGTCCAACGAGCTCCAATGAGCTCATTGATGACATGCTGCATTACAATTACATAAAACAGAAAGAGACACTTAAAAAAAAAAGAATAGAGACTTAAACTCAATGGAAGCAGTTGTAAACTGCCTGCCTGAAGCTGCCTTTGTTCTATGCAAGAATTTAATTAATGTGGTCTCTACTTGACCAGAGTATAGAAAGTGTTCTAGAATGGTGCTATTGGCTGTGTATACGAAGCCTGCCTAAATCCAAGCATCCAACTTAATTGCCAAAAAAGGTTTTAATTTACTTTTTTAAATGAAAAGTACCAAATCTATATTATAGAAGGGCTTGCATATTTCATCTTGGCCAGTCTCCAGGAACACATAATTTTGTTCATTTGGGTTTCTTCTTTATTTTAGATATTCCCAGATGGTTTGGGCATGACTAATTTCCTGTCCTTCATATCCCATGAGCTGGACCAGATAGAAAAATCTAGTTTTGCGAGGACATTACTACAGAAACAAAACCCAAACAGGAAATTCTGTGATCAATTTCTTTAAAGCATTAAAGATTATGCTCTATTTTCTAATTCACATTCTCTTCAGGTGACACTGAGGGAACAAAATGTGGTATAATTCCACTGGGAAGGGAGGAAGTATGTTGGGTAAATGTCTGAAAACAGAAAGAGCCTGCTTCTAAAACATCTCTGAGAATATTAGAAAGCAGAGGGGGAAAACACAGCCCAAAATCACGTAGCAGAAACGTATCACGACTCCTATTATTGCCTAAAGAATACACACACAGTGCGTTCATTATTCAGAATTGTGTCTGCTTCATTCTAATGCCACCCAATTAGGTCCTCTTCCTGACAGGAGCTGGTTCCATCTAATAAATTCGTTAGGTTCTGTCAACACTTACAAGACAAGATTCGCAAAATCTTGCTCAATGCTCCCAGGGCCCCTCATCAGTCCCTTAAGTGGAGAAGAGACAGACCAGCCACAGAAGGCAGAGTCAAAAGTCCTCGATGAAAAAGAGTTGGAAAGATGAGCATCGTGTCCTCCTGGGCAGATCATCTCACACCCCTGGGGCCTCATTTTCAAACTGGCTAAAAGTGAAAGGATGAACGAGTCTGAGTGTGTACAACATAATTAGTGGACATTTACGGTAATAAGGCAGTCCAGGTCTGTAACACTGAGAGCAGTATCTGTCCTTAGCTATCAGAGTAGAAAGTCCATGTCAACAGGATACATGTATTCTTAGCATTCACAGGAATAGGCTATGATGGAATACATTGGCTAGTTATGTTTCTATGATAGTACTTTAATTTAAGGGGGTGTGGAAAGCAACGTTTTGCTTTGACCAAAGAGGTTTCTCTTGGCTAACAAAGAATGCGTTGGACCCATTGGAATGTTTCAGATAGCTCTATATTTGCACCATGAATCAAGCTTGACCCAACATATTTACTACCCCTGCTCTTCCATGGATCAATGACAGCCTTGCTTTTGCTCATATGATGGTGCCTGTTGTGAGTCACTGTGTTGCTTTCTGAGATGCTTGTCTCAACCCTGCCTTCTAAACACTGAAGGGCATGAGAAACGGTTCTTGGAGGAAGAGATCAAGAAGGAATATCACTCTTTTATGTCAAACCTATGGATACGTAGTCTCTGAGTTCACACATGGTAAAATGGATGCACACATAGTATCTAAATCCATGCACATAACATAGTTACACACATACTCTCTAAATTGATACAAATGGCAACACACATACACACATCTTATCTAAACCCATAAACAGCAACATAGCTGCACACATACTCTCTAAATTGATACAAATGGCAACACACATACACACATCTTATCTAAACCCATAAACAGCAACATAGCTGCACACATAGTCTCTAAATCCATATACATACATCTGTGACAACATAGTTCCATGGAGGGGAGACTGGTGTTTAAAGATGTCTAGAAAGGCTCCTGAGAAGTACAGCTTAAAACAAAAAAAAGATTCTGAAACACTGGCCTAGCCAAAAGCTTGTTGAGGAGAGCAAGCTTGCCCTACCTTCTTTATGTCTGAGAAAAATGACACAGTGTGTGGTATAAAATTGCAGGGAAGGAAAGGGGCATCCCTTATCCACACCCCACTACAGAATTCCTTCTGCGCTTCATAACAAACATGCACACATGATATAAGTTAATCGTCACGGGTGTACAGTCCCTGTGGGTCTTTATATCTACTCATTCACCTTCATCGTGAGAGCATTCTCACGCTGCAGCAGGCATCAGAATCCTTCAGAATAACTGTTTCTTTCTAAATCTCTATAAGGTTGAGCAAGTCTCACCAAATACAGCCTCTTAAGAGAGTACAATTTCACAAATACTTGAACTTGAAAATACTTTGAGAGGTAAACAGGAAGTAGATGTTAAAGGCTTGGGCAATATCCGGTTGGATAATATCTAGACACCATTCATCATCAGGCCCCTAGGAGGACATTAAGAACCATGGATAATACCTCCTCCAGGACTTCTGCCTAGGAAGATCCCCCCCTGGCTTCACAAGAGGACCTTTCCCTTTCTCCTCTAGTTTTGGACTAGACATGAAAAGTGATTTCTAGGTTGGCCCATTGACTTTATTATTATTAGTATTATTAGTATTATTATTATTATTAGTAGTAGTAGTAGTAGTAGTGGTAGAAGTAGTAGTAGTATTTCAATTACTTCCCCCCTCAACAAATGCCTCAAATCAGCACCCTCATGCACATGATATATGCATACCATTTGGTTACGTCACACAAAGTTTAGTACAAGTTTGACTCATACTGCCTCAAGCCTTTTCAACACCTAGCCAGCAGACATGGGTTTAGGATGGATGTTAAAATCCACCAGGGATACCTGGAGGAGTGTCTCCTAAATCAATCTTCCCTTTCCAAGGACGTTAATGCTGTATTATTTAACCATCACTAATGCCGTGTTGTTTAATACTTGACCTTGCCTAACTTTTGCTAATTATGGGGAATGGAGTGAACAGTGGTGCAAGGAGAGAGTTGGTTTTGCTCTTTCTGTTCACAAAGTTTGTCTGTGTTCATGGATGGACTAGTGACTTGTACTGCTCTGTGATAAAATACCCAACAGAGGCCACTTAAGGAAGAGTTTATTTTGGCTCACAGTCTAAGGATGCAGTCATTCCGTCACGTCAGGGAAGTCGAGGCTGCAGAAGCTTGAGGCAGTTGGTCACACTGCATCCATAGTCAGTATGTGAGAGGGATGAGTATTCCTGCATACCACGCCTCCCCCTTTTTATACTGGCCAGGACCCCAGCTGGTCATGTTACCCATATTTCTTTAGGGTTTGTTTTCCCACCTCAACTAATGTAATCAGAATCATCCTTCTCAGGCGTGCCCAGAGGCATATCTCATCTCTCGCAGGTGTGACTGGAGGCTTGTCTCCTAGGTGATTCTAGATCCTAGCAACTTGACAATCAATATCACAGCCATTGAGGCATATTAATTAGTTTTTCTGTTGCTATGACCAGACTCCTGACAAGAAGCCGTTTAGGAGAGGGATAGTTTATTGTGGCTAACAATCCAAAGAGATCATTCCATTATGGTGGGAAAAGCATGCCAGCAGGAAGAAAGTGACTAACGGGGCTGGCAGGGTCACACTGTATTCTCAGTCTGGAAAGAAAGATGGAGCAGGAAGTGGGGCCAGACAATAACTCAAGCCCTGCCTCCTCTGGTGACCCACCTTCTAAAGACTCCAGACACCATTATGACTGGGATCAAGTATTCAACACATGAGCCTGCAGGGGGACATTGGGCATTCGAACAATACTTGATGCTCTGCTTCTATGTACCTTTTTCTAGGGTACCATGAATCTCTCTGCCATGGCCACTAACCAAACTATCTTTGGAGGATGAGAAAAATCTGTGAATATGTTGAAGAAAGACTTATGATAGTTGCTGTAACTACTGTTGTGCTTGTATCATCTGACTTGGGCAACATGATATGGAATTTCTATTGGCAAGCTCCTAAGAAGCTATGTAGGAATCCTGGAAAGTTATACTCTCTTTTACAAAGAGCGGTTCTGATATTGGGGCACTTTCTTTATTTTGAGTAACCTTCCAGGTTACTCATGTCATCTTTGGTTTACCCTGAAAGTCTCAATCCTCCTTAATTCCTTTGATGATGATCAAGAGGACCCTGGAACTTCCACAAAAACAGCCCTGATTTCTAGAGAGCCCCAAAATGAGCTTCATAGACACACTGTTGTGTTTTCCAAGAGAAACCAGCCAAGTCCACCATAACCCACACAGCTAGCTGGGGCCTGACCAGAAACATTGATGGCCTGGGGCTTAAGGTTCCTAAGTGATGTACAACTGTCTGTAGGCATGCCTGCACCCCCTAAGTGACACACAACCCACTGTAGACCTTGAAACCACCAGTCTCTGTAGGTGATGTTAAACTTGCCTCCCTATTCCACAGAGAGAAAGTTCTATACTCTTTCCAGTATTACCTAATAGCATGTTTTAAAATGGCTCTGATTGGTGGAAACGCTAGGACACACCCTGCAATCCCAGCACTCAGGAGGCAGGAGGACCAAGAGTCCCTAGTCAGTCACCATCATCACCACCGTTGCCATGCTCATCTCCGTCACTGCCATCATTACCATGACCACCATCTTCACCATCACCACAATCAGCAGCGCTATTGTCATCATTTGAGGCTAGGGAGAAATAGGTACCTCCAGTGAACAACAATTAGGTAACTGCCAAGAGCCACCTGAAGACTTCCAGTCTGCTATGGGGTTAACAAGGCTGGACAGCTCATCAGTTTGCACAGCTCCAATGAGTGTATCTCAGAGAGGCTACACCCTGACCAGCTACCCCTTGCTGCTGCAGAGTCTGATAGTGGTGGCCTCTGTTGCACCTTCCTTGTTTATTTTGTGGTATGGAAGTTCTGTGGGGGTCTCTAACTCCTCACTGGGCAGTGTTACTGGCACACATACCAACAGTGGTGATTTTCTGAAAGGCAGTGCCACTCAGTTGAATTGGTAACTCTATTAAAACTCCAGAAAGAACAACTAATCTATAACATCAGTTTAGAGTAGTTTACCAAGCTACTTTGAAACTAGTACCTAGGGAACTACCTCAGAAAACACATTCTTGGTAGCTGAAGACTTGGTCAGGGTTAGAGAGCAAGAAAGGATGAGAGATAAAGAACAAAGAAAGCCTAGTTGCTAGGGTCCATGCGTTTTGTCTATGAGAGGCAGGCCTAGGTGTAACAAATGAATTTCAGTGCCCACTGCTAAGTTTGAACTTCCTTGACCACAATTAATTTGACATTTTCTCAGTTTTTACAATTATAAAATTACTGATGATTTTTTGTGTGTGTGCCTTGGGGACATAGTGCTATGTGGCATGTAGAGTTTACAGATTCTCCTTTACCTAAGAAAAACAATAGGACCCATGACTTAAAAGTTTTCTAGTTAATAACAAGCTAATAACTTGTTTCACTGTATTAACTAAATAAGAATTGTGTTAAGTTAGGATACTGTGATGTGCACCTGCCAGCTACAATAGTAGATACCTATGAAAATACTTTGCTCACTTAAACTCTGTTAATCTATAATAACAAAATTATTTTTTCTAGGATATAGATGTATTTGGGGGAAAAGTACATGCAAAACTGAGTGCTCATGATCATGCGTGATTACGTGTGGGAATTGAAAACGATCTGTTTTTTAAATATGTAACTTGTAATTATTCATTAGGAAAAACAGGACTTGTGATTGTGATGTGACTTCTTCTTACATAGAGGATATTGTTTAAAAGGCATATACGTGATGGGAAATAAGAAGGAGAAGAAAGGAGAAAGGAAGCTTAAATATGTATGAGTGAGATGTGTGTATGCTGGCCCTCTACAGGAGAAGGGAAGAAGGAAGCTTGTAAGATGTGTGGGTAAGATCTATGTGTGTTGAAGCTTTGCTTCACCCATAAGATGTGTGTGAATGTGTATATATGTGATTTTGTGGAAAGGATTTTATGAAGAGGATACAGACAAAAGGCTGGAATGGAGACAGAAGTTTAAAGGAAGAGAGAAGCCCGAATAAAGAGCGTGTGACCCATCCATGAGACATCGTGTGTTTTTCCCCAAGGTTGACCTGCTGGAATTTATTGATACACAAGAATGTGTGTGTGTATCTCTCTCTCTCTCTCTCTCTCTCTCTCTCTCCCTCTCCCTCTCCCTCTCCCTCTCCCTCTCTTCCTTCTCTCTCTCCCCTCTCAATTGCTCCTCTCTAATCAATTCAATTACATTAGTTGTCCAACGCCACGCTTCTCCTGGGGCCCCTCACCTCAAGCTGAAGCCGGACTTTGATAGAAAATCCCATGAAAATTTTACAAAAGCACACTCTAAAGTGCAGTTGAGTCAAAGGACAAAGTCCTGTGACCACCCCTAACTTCCAGAAAAGGCTTAAACTGTCCCATCAGTCTTGCTTATCTCTGATCTTATGAGATCACAGAGGAGGAGACTCTAGAAACCACAGGATGACAGTAGCAGTTCAAGGCATTATCCATGGTGACATTGGAGCCTTTCAGTGTCCCATCTGGGATTTTATCCCATGAAAATATGTTAATACCAACTCACTGTAGCCTGCAGTCCTGAGCAATCAACTCTGCCATCAATATTTCACCCATGTAAAATACAGAACTATCAACAGGCGTGATTACTAAGTTAGTTGATTCAGAGCATCACTTAGAGGCTCCTAATGAACTGGGAAGGGATATTTCAGCTGTCGAAAGCCCTAGAAGGAGATGGTCACACAGACTGATGACTCCAGATGACAAGGTAAGCTTGCAAGACCTGAGATTGAGTCACTACTGTGGCTCCACTTTCTAAGTAGATATTTACAGTTGTTCTTGGGGAGGAGGGGATGAGAGAATTTTTAAACAGTAAGAGCATTATTCAGAGATTTTGCCAAACTCTCAGTAGGATAGTTTTTGCCCAGCCAATAGGATTATAATGCATGTCAAGCATTTTAGTACACCACAGTGGTAAACGGTACATCATCAGGACCTTTCTCTTCTATCCACAAATATCTCTCCTTACAGGAGCCCTAACTCTGGCATGTGTCACATTGACATAAAACTCACCAGCACATTGTATTTTTTGGCTTCTTCTCACTGTGACATGAAGTCTGACACGAACAACTGAAAGCAAGAGTTATTTGTTCACTTCACAGTTTCAGAAGGAAAGCCTGACTTCCTTCAATCAGACTGTGATGTAGAACTGTAAGCTAATCAGCCCTTTCCTCCGCAAGTTGCTTTGGGGCATGGTGTTTTGTCGCAGACGTAACTAAGATGCGCAATACCATCATATTCTCATGATCTTCAAAAGGCGCTCCTTGGGCCAGCAGTATTTTAATCTAGAAGTGGAAGACACAATTGAAATCGGTCACACACTCATATGCCAAGTTCCCTGTTTGGCTTAATTAAATAATTAGTCACTAAAATTAGTCTTTCTTTTCAGTTAAAAGAGAAATTTTGGGTAAAAATTTGCCGAAGACTAAATCAAGTTCTCTTAGAAAAATAGCCACAGAATAAGATCCAAAAGTCTATGGTCTTTTCAAAATCTCTCCAATTAACAAACAGAGACAGGAAGTCCATGTTTGACCCCCCCCCAGAGGCCCCCATGCAGTGCCACTTAGGAGCATTAACTTATCCAAAGCCCCTCCCCACAAATTACATAAAATTATTGTCTTCATTACATTCCAGCCACTGCCATTAAATATCATTACCACTAAATTGTTTCTCTGATCACATCCTGAAGGCATGGATCCCCCCAACCTCCAATACAGTGCTCCTGATTAAGAAAAGGATCCTAGATCATAGAGCCTGAAGGATGCTCTCTCTATGGCCATGTCAGATCTGCAAATGTCCACAGCACTAATCTCCAGCTTGAGCTGCTGGCAAAGCAGTAGAAAGAAACTGGCAGAGAGGCAGAGAGAAGAGGCATTGTCCCAATGAGGTGTCTAGGCAATGTGAGCTTCAACAGAGAACCCAGCAGCACAAGGCAGTTCCCATCCTTCCCAATCATACTGCAGAATCAGCTCTCATGCATGGCAGAGTCTTCGTTCAGTAAGGTAACCTCAGAACCAGATCGCTCATTGGGTTCCCTTCCTGCTCTCAACCTCAGCATGGCAGGAATGGAGATTCATTGCTTTCTCTGAGCAATGTCCTCTAAAGGTGCCTATTACTAAATTCCACACATGGACATAATTCCTATATCTCTTATTGCACTTAGCAGGGGTTCTTAACCTTTATTATGAGTGACTGAATCATGGCATTCAATTTGAGAAGCTAAATCCCAAAGATTTAAAAGATGTTAAAACTATGTCTTTTTTTGGAGTGGTGTTATACCAAGATGATCCTTAAAATGATGAAGAGTAAAATAAACTTCTTGACAAACACCACAGATGTCTGTTAAGAAAATCTTATTATAATGCAAACCTGGATTTCACGTACGCTTAATAATATCTTCATAAACATAATTGCTACTGAGAGCATAGCATAAAGCACATAGCTTGCAACCCCTAAGTCACCCTTGGGCACACGAAATTTGAGTTCTCCAGTTTCTAAACCAGTGTGCGTGGATCCCACCAAACCTTCACTTTCTCTTTGTCCTGTTTCCCAATTGAATCACCATTTTTCAGGAACGTCATCACCAAAAAACTTAACTTTCTCATTTCTGCACCCACCCTTCCCACGTTCCTCCTCATCTCCCACTCCATTTCTTGTTACACACATGCAATTTCTCTCATTTCCATACCAGAAACCTTCCTTAAGTCCAGTCTGCCTCTTCTAGCCACTGTCTCAGTTCAAAACCAAATCAGGTCTCAGCCAGATAACACGCAACTGGCCCCCCTCTCTCCTACACACGGAACTGTTCCCCCAGTACCAGAACTACCTCCCCAGCTTAAAAGACAAAACAAAAAACAGACCAAAACAAAACAACACTAAACAAACAGCCTGGTGACCATCTTACTTTCACTGAGTTTAAAACAAAAATCCAGTACCAAAAAGATAGTAAAGCCGACATCTATAGTTTGTCCACAGAGCCCTTTACAATCCAACCTGGTCAGGCTCAGTGGTGCATCTCGTCTGACAAAATGGATATATGGAGCAACGACACTCTCTGTGTAGTCAGCTCCCTAATTGTGCCTTAGTGGGCTCTGTCTCCCAACTCCTATTCTCGAAAACACATGAGATGCTTTCTTTCTATTTTTTTAGGTTTTTTTATGAATATTTTACCTGCTTGTGTGTGTGTGTGTGTGCGCACGCACACACACACACACACCCACACACTCACAACACATGCATGCAGTGCCCACAAAAGCCGGAAGAGGACATCAAATGACCTGGAATTGCAGTTACAAATCAGTGTGAGCCACCACATAGGAGCTGAAAAACAAATCCAGGTCTTCTGCAAGAACACACTTCTTACCCCCTGAGCCACCTTTCCAGCCCCCATGCTTTCTTTTGATTCCAAGAGCAAACCTTAAGAGACTGGCTGTTATCTCAGTGTTCCATCTCCTCTTTCTATATGCTTTTCCATGAAGCCTTTTTGCTTTGTGTGGCTTTTTTTTTTTCACCTGGCTGCTCATTCTTAAGCAACTGGAGACCTCACCAGGCTGACCTTTGATGGCAGACAGGGTGTGTATGTTGCCTTTGGCTCACTGCTTGCTCTCTGTGTAACTAGCCACAGCCACTTCTTGGAAATGCAATAAGAGCTCAAGATAGAGTTCCTGCCCACAGGCTTATCTTGTTGTCTTTGTTGTCAAATATAGCAAGATATCAGTTCCTTACTATCGAATGCATTAGATAGATAGATAGATAGATAGATAGATAGATAGATAGATAGATAGATAGATAGGTAATAGATAGCTATTTGAATGAGCTTGGGCAGTAGATACAATCATGAAGCACAGTTTGGGCAAGTACATACAGTCATGGAGCATACACCCCATTAAGAAGTAAAGAACATTTCCATCAATGAAGAAATTTCCCCGTAGCCTACTTGCAGTCAATCCTTCCCACTTCCAACCCAACACAATCTCGTCCGCACTTTCTATCAGTCTCTCCTGCCTCAGAATGCCTGCGGAATGCCCATACACACTGTGGCCTATGATCTTGATGTCTTTCCTAGAGTAGAAGGCTTCTGAGATTTATCCATGCTCTTGCACAGACTGGCTCCCATCCTTTTGTTGCTGAGCAACACTTCAGCATAGGGATGAATACGCCCAATGTTTTCTCCATTCATCTGTTGATAGACACTGGGATGTTTTAAGCTTGAGGGAACTAGAAAAATGATCATCCTTAGAAAGAGAAAAATAACTAAGGAATATAAGATCCATAAGAGACTTTGAATTAAAATTAAGGAGTACAGGATTTTTAATTGATTTGTTTATTTTATTTTGTAGCCATATGTTTGAATCTGCTTTATTAACACGATTAACAAAAGTATCCCCTTGTCTTGCAATACGCCTCCCTGTGTATTTAGGCAAATAATACTACTGATATTATCATTGAAAATATAGCTCTAGGGGCTGGAGACACGGCTCAGTGGATAAGAGCACATAGTATCTTAAAGTACTTTGAATTTTTGACCAGATGTTATTTTAATTTGGAGCTAAGTCCTTTTCTTCTGTAACATCTCTGTTCATAATTACAGCTGACCTCTAGTCTCCTGAAAGTTGGCTCATCTGCTGGTAACAACTCCCCTTCTCCTACATAACCTGCCCATAGACCCCTCTCAGTGGCACTGAGATTCAAATTACCTCCTCCTCCGGGTGGAACCAAGCTGGAACCCCTGATCTCAAAGAAAAGGTGTGCTGAGACAGAAGCATATTAGATGACAGAGTGACTCTACACAGCTCTTTTCAGAGGTATCCTTACATTCTCTTGGTACCTCAGAGTGTCCACAGCTTTCCTAGATGCTGCTGCAATGATGGGATCCAATGGGATGGGATCAAAAAGTCAATAGAAGACGAGCAATTATCACATTCAAACACCTGTCGCCTAGAGTGTGAGTTCCTGGTCAACAAGCTCTGGAGTATCAAAAGGGCTTCTCATCCATGTTTCCTATTCCTCCGAGGATTTCTCTTTCTGCATCCACAGACTGCCATTGTGGGAGGGATCAGAACAAGCCATTTAGGGTTTAGGGACAACTTCACACCATGGAGGCAGGATAAAAGTCAGTGTGATGCAAATTCTGCTGAATCACTGCTATGAAATAAAAGTCTCCAAGCATCTGCCATGTCTTTCTGGGAAAGTCTGTCTGCATGGCACAGGCCTCCTCACTGGGGAAATGAATCTTGGAAACCCCAGGAGCTGTCCAGGCTCTAACAGGAATTGGCCAGACTGGCTAGACCTCCAAGGACTTGCCCACAATCTCTGGGTCAGGCCAGCATTTCTGTTCTTTGCTCCATCCCCTCTGTCATCTGAAGAGGTTTGGGCTCTGAAGCCAAAGCCCTCGCCTTTCTCACAAACAAGGCTTGTAATATTTTCATGCAATTGCATTGAGCATGTTGGGAATCCAGACAGCAGCCCACACCCAGTGGTCTGTTTAAAATGTCAACAAAAAAAGGCAAAAATGTTCAATCTAAGGGTAGCAAAAGCCATTGTGGTTCTCAGAGAGCAAGCTTGGGCCTCTTCTAAGAACCCCATGGAGGCATCCACCATGCAATGTGGGGGGTTCTGGCTTCTCTCAGAAAGGGCATATGGGCTCAGCAGCCTGCTCTGTGCTCAAGGGAAGCAGTCCAGCAAAGGCAGGCACAGTGGCCACATTTACACCAGATCACCAGTGCGGTTGTGAAAACTCAGCATCAGACAGTGGGTTGGCAGCAAATGGCTTTTTCCCCCATTAGCAGTCTGTGGACTGGGGCAGATCTCCAAATACTGTGTGGCTGTGCCACTGAGCAAGGACCAAATTGTACTTCGGTTGCTTAACACCAATACTGACACATTCCCCATCCTCTTCTCTTGAAAGGAAAAAAAAAATATGAAATTACTTTGGGCTAGATAAGCCAGGTCCTTTCTTGGGATGAATTATTTAACAAAACAGACTAAATCAAAATTGTGCTGCCCCGGGGTGACCGGTGTCTGGTGTGCCCTCCTTTATTTGAGGTTTCACACAAGCTAACAGAGCATTTGACACAAGGAGCCTTCACCAGGCAGTTATCAATACCAGGGGTTTGCCTTAAATAGGACATTCCAATAGTGGCTTCCCATAGTGGTAAGTTGGCGACCTCTGTGGTCAGCTTCCCTTGTTATTACAAGTTATACACAATAAACACCCAAGCAACCACTTTGACTCCCACCTACCCAGGCCAACAATAGCTGCTCCCACAAATTATGTTGTCATTAGCTCAGACTGTTGAGAATTACATCTCATCATGATGAGGAAAGCATCTCAGACACTTACATAAAGACAGGGGCTTCCTGTGCTCTGACATTCCCTGGGTAGAGAGACTGTGTGGATCATCTAGGTGCTTGTGAAACTCCAAACTCAGACGGGCTAGGTATGGAAGGGATCCCAAGCATCCCCATTTATAGCAAGTTCCCAGACTAAGTCTGGGTAGTTTGGATATAGCTGGTTGGTGTATCGCTCCATGAGAAGCAAGGCCGGGAAACATAGCCAGTGGAGAATGTCAACAGGACAATGCTGGAATCCACTTTAAAAGTGGTCAGGTTCAAATTTGCAGTTGCTCTTGGAAAAACTCTTTATGTAGTAACTTCTTTTGAAGTTCTCAGTGTTTTCTGACATCTGTTCTAGTGTACTAGTTATTCCATGCTTCTGACTCATGAAAATAATTTCCCATTGGCTCATCAACTCTCCTGACAATCTTGCTTTCCCCCACTCCATGTGAATTCAGAAGATGCTTCTGGAGTCCATAGGTAAATGAATGGATTTCTAAGCTCTGAGAGACAGCAGTTGCTGTTGTAAAGGGACCTGTAAATACTTGGAAACTTAAGTCAGGGGCATCGGTTAGGTATTAGTCTTTATACTCAGTGAATTTATGTAAAAGCATTATTGAAAGTAATAACGGTCCCACGATTAGATGGGCTCTTAGCACTCATGGGGCCAGAGAAATTGCTCAGTGGTTAGGGCATGGTCCCCAGCACCCATGTTGAGTGGCTCACAACTCCCTGTACCCTCAGCTCCAGGGGGATCTGATTGACAGCCTCTTCTCTGAGAGCAATGCACTCATGTGCACATACGGACACACAGACACACATGGACACATAATTTAAAAATAAAAATAAATATTTGAAAATTCAAAAGCATTTTCAGCAATTGACTGTAAATGTCTACAGTTCATTCATCTCTGGGTAGCATCTGGGAGATTTCGGGGACCAGATCAACCCAACACACGTGAAAGCACAAATGGTTATATTTTACATTTATATTAGAGTTTGTGTTTGAGATATATATAAATTTACATGCCAGGTACATGTGTGTGTGGGGGGGGTGTCGTTCCTCAGGCTCTGTCTATCCTGTCTATTGAAACAATGTTTCTAACAGCCTGGCAGCTTGTGGAGGAGGCTAGCCAGCTGCCCCTGGCATGCCAGGAATCCTGTCTTCACCTCTCGGCCACTTCTTCCACCTTACGTGAGTTCTGAGATCAAACTCTTCGTACCACAAACACTTTACCTTCTTGGTGTCACTCTAAGCCAAGCCAGGCACATTCCTTAAAAAAAGAAAGCAGGCTATCTCTTATTTATTCTTTGCCAACTTCACACATTTAAGCAATGTATCTTGATCATATTCTTCCCCAACTTCTCCCTCCCTCCCTCCCCTAGATGCCCCCAGTAACGTTCAGGCACTCTCCCTCTTTACAAAGTATCCTTCCTAGTCTTTAAGAAATGGCTTGTCTGCAGACTTCCAGGGTTACAGCTCCAGATCAAGCATAGGATAAAATCCTGCAAGGACCACACATATGCAAACATACTATTTGTCTGCAATTCAAGTGTAATTATATGATGCCCATTTCACTGAACGTAGAATAAGTGAGTGACTATAAAGATGCATTTCCCCATTAGAGGACTTGATGGAGGAAGGAAAAGGCTCTGGTATCGATTATTTATAACCTGGTTAAAACCCACAATAAGGGTTTAACAACAGATGAGTCAGAATAAAATGGGATCCGGAAGGAGGAGGCTCTCTGAGCCCCTCATTCTGCTCTGCTCTCAGGATGGCTGAGCAAACCTGCCATCACCTGCAGAAGGTGGACGTCTCATTAATCACATTCTTTAAGTTTTAATATCTGTTACTACTAATACTGAATACAATTGTGGGAGAAGAA